>QWWL01000004.1:0-603971 GCA_003689335.1 Venturia asperata | reverse complement strand
CCCCCCCCCCCTCACCACTGGGAAATGGTGAAGATGATTTATTTATCTAATAATGTCTTATATCCACGACTGAAAAAAGGAGTGAGTCTTATAACGCTCTGTCGAGGACACGCAGAGACGCATGCCCCGCCCCCTTGGACAAGCTGAATCCAATTGAATTATCAATTACCGACGTGTATTACTTTCTACTCCCTTGAGAACAAAAATCCTTTATCAAACCGGGTATCGCATTGGGAACCCAATTATTCAGGTTATCAAGAAAATTACCCATTACATACTGCAGCCCAGTACCGTATTATTACATTTTCGCTCCTTACCGCCATCGCTTGTGCCCGCGGCAGATTAGAGTAAGTAAAGGTAGTCGTAGTATGTAGTAGGTAGCTCAGTGCACAGAAGAAGAATCCCCCTACCATAGCGGTGTCCGGGCTTATCTCAAAAAAGTATGCAGCAAAAGAACATCGATGAGATGTACATGTCAAGGTCTAGAACTCTTTTGCCAATCAGGGCTAGGACATTTTGAATGATCGACCTAGAGGAGAGACATGAACGTTGCGACTGGGATTATCAATTTTAACCCCGGTCCTAGACCTTGTTTATCCCAGCGGCTCGGGTGGATCGTGGATCGAGCACGCTAGTACTGTTGATGGAAAGGGGATGGATTTGGGGATGCGATTTGAGAAAGAGGGGATATTGACACTGGATATTGGATATAAAGGTAGTATAGAGGAGGTGTAAGATAGGACATGCAGTGGTAAATTTCCGGCTTCTTTGTGCGCGAGGGTTCTTGGTGGGGATCTAGATGGGTGGGGTTACGGGATGTGTTGGATAGAAGGGAGAAGGGAGGGTCTAGACTGGAATACATGAGAGACCACCTGCAGGTTGGAAGTATGGAGAAAGTATTTATGTTCTTGCGCGTGTAGAATTCAAGGACTGTAATTGTTTTCGATGGCGGGCATATATTCGGATTGAGATGAACGATACTTTACAATTGAGTGGACGTTGAGCAGTATGAATACTTTCTCGTCATCGTCTCAGGAGATATATATGGATTTGTTGTGGATTTTTGGGTTCAACAAATTGGAATCTCGTCATCACATGATCAAAGTGGTAGTATGTGGATTTCTTGGTTGAGGGAGTGGATTTAGGAGTATTTGGCTGACTTAGAGGCTATAAGACCGTTGAAGAGGTCATGGTCAAGTCTGGACCAGCCAGTACTCGGAGTACCATGCTGTCTTGCCCCTGCCACGACCATCCATCGTCTCTCCACCAGGACCGAGACCAGGTTCCAAAGTGGTTGCAACTCACACAGCTCTGAAAACTCCCAGCTCGTGACATGACGAGATATCAAGCTTTTGATGGCGGCCGGCTGTGGCGTCTGGGGTTCCACATTGCGTGGCCAAAGGAGTGGACGATTCGAAGCAGATCCTTGAAGCCACAGTCCCGATCAGGAAGGCCCGCTACTTGCCGAGAGAGGGCGCGCGTCGACAAGATTGCGATGGTCCAAAAGTGATGGAATCGCTGCTTGAAGACAGCCGTTGCCATGTCACGACGGCCATGTCGTTGGATCGGACGTTTCGGGCGACTCGCACTCGGAGATGCTGTCGTAATGGCTGTTTCGGCTTTGCAAGGACGGCAGGGGATTGTCGAAGTTGGATATGGCTGGTGCGCTACAGTGAGAGGTGCAGGTGTGGCGAAGGATGGATAGAGCCGAGCCGATCTGCGGCTAAACGAAGATATTGGAACCGTGATATACATGGCAGATTATCGACATGCTCACGGAGTCACGGCCAGGGCATTGCTGGTCAGATGCAACGGCCAGCTTTGCGCGAGAGACCAGTGGAAGCTGCGTCTTTCTTATGCTTGCGTCCAGCGTCCAGCGTCTTGCGTCCAATGTCCAGCGCCCAGCGTCCAGCGTCCAGAAAGGCAGAAGGTGCAAAGTGCATTGACTGGAACGTGCGACAGGCAAACTGGTTCGTGATCTACAGAGTACATGAGGTGATCGAGGTTGTGTTTTTCTCCAGTCGCGCTAGCAGCTGGATGGCGGGAAATATGCGCCGACGAGTTACAAGGCCAGATAAGTGTTTCAACACGGCAGAAACAAGTCAACTCAGTAGCGCTTTTCCGCGGCTCCCTCACACCCGGCTGCTGCTGCCAGGCGCATGTGCGATAAACAGCCAGAGCGGGATCCAGTGGTTCAGTAGCAAAGGAAGCCATGCCGGGAGCGACCCAGACTTCCAGACAAGACAATATTATCCTGACGCCAGTATCCTTGCCTACGACCAGGTTGCACAAGAACCAACTCCCAAAAGATACTGCAACCTTGCCAGCCGAGACCAGCCCGACACCCTGGTGCCTGCCGTCGATGGCGTTCGCGACGAGCTGAAGACTGCATGGCCTGACTTGAGGAACAAGCCAGGTCTGCATTATCATTCACACCCACAGCCAGAACGAGGATTGCGCAAGCCTGATATCGGCGTTGCAGCTGTGCATGTGGATGCGTTGGGGGACCCGGCTGCACGTCATGTCCTAGGAGGTACTCCCGTCGTTGAGACGGGGACGGGCAAGATTGGGATCGCTGGCAGAGGTGGAAGCGTTCGCCCTGCCCTTCAGTCCCATACTCGCGTCCTGAGATAGATGGCTTGGAAGCAGTGAATGCTGGCAACCATCACTGGCCATATAGACGGCAGCAATAGTCGTGGAGTGATATAGACCGCAAGTCTCTTATGAGCCGGCACCGACACCTCTCTGCAACAACGGTTGAGCGTGGGCATTCTGTTTGGGAATGGGCTGGATTCGTGGTGCAGAAGAGGTTGGCCCTATTGAAGTATGGATGCTGGGCTAGCCGTGGCTTTATTGTGCTGGCCCGCCTTGCTAGCCTCCAATTGAGATTTGATCCCTAGACTCTGCCTCTGCACCCTCCTATCCACAATCCACTCCCTCTAACTCTATCTCCATCTCCATCTCCCTCCACTCCTACCTCCCCTCATCTCTATTTCGACTCACACTCCAGGAGCGGGCTCCATCAAACGACACGCTGTGTTGTTGCACTTATCCACCGACAATAATGCTCCGCCATTAACTTCTCTGTACCTCTACAGAGCACCCAACGCCAGCATCACTACCGCTCGCCCATCGCATCTAGGTGCCATTGACCTCCGCGGGCTGCTCACCCAGTAGCTATACGGTCCTGACGGCCTCGGACAACTCCTCTGGCTCCCAGGAGTGTCGACAAACAGGACTGAGCTTCACTCGCTCTTGCCCTCACATTACCGGAATCCCGTCATCAATTCGACGCACAATCCACTTCGACTCCACGCCGCATATTGTACATATTTCTGCCTCTGGTTTGGCCTTGGGCCTCCGCTCTACACTTTCTTGCAATTGTGCGTACTCCTCTCCAGCATCGCCCTATCCCCTTTCTTCACCATTGAGGATATTCACGTCATGACCCAAAACGACCTACCGACTAACCAAGTCGCAAACAGAATAGCCAGCGCGCACCAGCTCGACCTATCCACCCCCAACCATGGCCGTCCTCCCCTTGCGGAAGCACTGGGCATCACTTCTCAGCTTCCTCGTCGTATGCATACAAGTCCAGTCGAGCGACGCTCTGAGCATGGAATACTGTTCCACTCAGAACACGGGTGGTGGAGCTTCTCCCAGTAAGAACACTGTATCTGGGTACGGCAATCTTCAAATCTAACTCCCTTCAGATAACAGCATATATCAGTCGAATGGATTGTGCCACGACGCCTGCATCTCGAGTTACGCCTTTGCCATCATCCAAGGTCGGAACTGCTGGTGCTCCAACTATGCACCAGCAGACCAGGTGGGCTCGAACAGATGCAACACCCCATGTCCAGGATATCCGACTGAGCTCTGTGGCAATGAAGCTCAAAGTCTGTTCGGATACTTCGCTCTGAACGTTGCGCCTTCTGGCACTCTTGGAGCATCCTCCAGTACAGCAGCGGTTAGTACTACTAGACCTTCTTCATCTTTTTCAAGTCCTGCTCCTTTCTCCTCGTCATCGCCCAGTATGGTCAGTCAACCTTTTTCGTCCACCCTTTCTGTCTCAGATTTTCTTTTGCAGTGCATCCACTCCTGGTGGATAACATCACTGCATCCGACACCTTTGAGCTGGCTTTGAGCTACCAGTCATTGGTCGGTTCTGAAAATCTCTGTGACGATTTCCTTTAACATCAATACAGCCCGCTAGTCGGACTTCCCCTGCCACATCTTCGCCACCAGCGATTACACTGGAAAAGACTTCAATTTCCGAACCCACAGAGCCAATACAGGAGCTGGCAACTCCCTTTTCTGTGACACTGCCTGTACGGGCTTGCCCTTTTTTTCCAAACACAATCGACCTACATTGAATTCGACCACAGGCTAATTGTTTGAAAGTCTTCTACGCCTTCCCCATCTACTACGAGTGTGGCCGAAGTCACCGCTTCCATTTCGATACCCAGAGCCTCTTCTCATACACCTACGCCCGTGACAAACGTGCAGGTGGTTACTCAAAGCGGACAAATATTCACTCAAACAATCACCACTACGCCCACAGTCCCTGTCAGTGCCAACCAGGAACCTCGGAAGAATGGCATTGCGCCTGGCTATATCGCTGCCGCTGTCATCGCCGGACTACTTGGTCTGGTCTTCATCTTGGCCGGCATATGGCTCCTCATAAGACGAAGGAAAGACAGAGACGGCGAGGAAGGCTTTCAGACTGGTTCTTCGCGCGACATGCAGCGAAACATCAGTGTCCACAGCAAGGCAGGACTGCTTGACGGGAATAGCATTCCGACAATCAACACGCGGTATAGCGGTCAACGCCTATTGGACGATGGGTTGACGTCTGCCAGTCCCAGTTCTGAGCGAAGAAAAAGCCAGCCGCTGATTTGGGACCAGCGGCTAAACCCGAATGCTCTCATGGTAAATGAAAATGGAAGCAAGACGAGTTTGCACACGATTGACGACCATCGAGACTACGGTCGAACTCTTCAAGTAAGTTGTCTTGTGTCTCTGTGCCTGGTATCAACACTAATGATCTATAGGTCACCAACCCTGATATACGGACTAGCTTTTCGTGATGTACATATTAGCACATTTTCTTTCAGCGGCATGGCGCTTCTTTTGATGAAACAAATCATGCTTTGGCGACGGCGTTTGGGAATTGACGAAACGACATGCCATGGGAAAGCCGCAGAGGCACATAGACGGAGTTTCTCCAACAGTATGTTGGGAGCTGCAGATATCGGGAACTTCCAGTGGCAGCTGCGAGATATTCCACCGTTGATCTTGGATTTGTGCACAGACTGTCGGCGGTTCTTTCCTGAATTCGTGGGCACCTCTATCTTACGGTTCTATCACTACGAGATCCCAACAGTAATAATTGACGGCTGGCAAAGGAGAGAGGCGCCATTCATAGAGTAGCAGACGCGGCAAACAAAGTCAGGCTCCCGCAATTAATACATCGAATATCAAATCAATGTGGAACTCGCGAGTGAAATGTGTGCTTCGTCCCTACTGTTCCTTGTGCCCTTGAAGATATAAGCTGTATCCTGCAGCTTGACCGGTAGATCTGTTGTCCTCCTTGTAATAAAATTGAGATTAAAATTGAAGTCCTTGGTCGTGAGGAAATTGAGTATAGAGGCTTCGCGGCGACGGCAATCAACACCACGTTTCAGCGCCACGGTACAATTCGCAAACGCACATCCTTACCCAACTTCTTACCTACCATCATTCGCTTGTTCCCTTACCATAAAATCAGTCCGCGCATAACTCGAACACCTAACATCCCAGGGCCCTGCGCGACCAGCCCAAAACATCCACAACAAGGAAGATGTGGGAGGTGGATCCGGAGACGAAGAGCAAGGTACTTGCGCCGCCCCTTTGTACCATGTGTGGAGACTATAGCTAAGCTCCTCGACGAGTGCAGTTACTCGATATACAGAAAGACAATGGGAACAACTCGTGCGTTGACTGCGGCGCGCCCAGCCCGCAATGGGTATGCCATACGCCTTCCGACCCTCCTACCACGCCTATCCAGGTTCCTACACGAGATCCGTAAGATTGTAGACTCACAATCTATTCCAGGCATCCCCCAAATTCGGCATCTTCATGTGTCTCAATTGTAGCGGCGTCCATCGCGGCCTCGGTGTGCACATCTCGTTTGTTCGCAGTATAACCATGGACGCTTTCAAGCCCGCCGAACTGGCTCGTATGGCGGCGGGTGGGAACAAGCCTTGGAAAGACTTCTTCGACGGGCATGCGAGCAATAAGTTGGAGGCACGCACTTTTGAGGATTGCACGATCAACGACCGATATGATAGCGAGGCGGGTGAGGAGTGGAAAGAGAGGCTGACGGCGAAGATTGAGGGCAAGGAATACGTTGCTGGGGAGAAGAAACCAAAGGCTGCGCCTGCGAGGACAAGAGCTGTTATGGGTGGTGCTGTTACGGGTGGGAGTGCTGCTGGCAGTCGTTCTGGCACTCCCAATCCGCTGGCAAGATCACAATCGGGGTTGGGCAACGGATCGCAGGGATCTCGCTCGGCATCACCTGCGCTGGGGACGGCGTCGCTGAGTAAAAAGGCACAGAATGAACAGTATTTTGCGAAGATGGGGGCGGATAACGCGTCGAGACCTGATGATTTGCCTCCGAATCAAGGAGGCAAGTTCTCTGGGTTTGGCAGCGACTGGCCGCCGCAGAAGAGGGAGACGGATGCCGCGCTTCCTGGCGCTGAGGACTTTCAAAAGGATCCTTTGGCTGCGCTTACGAAGGGATTCGGCTGGTTGAGCACGACGGTCACGAAAACGGCTCAGACTGGATTTCAGAAGGTGAGGAATCAAGACCAGGATAGAGCATTTGTCACGTCAATGCTTCTCGATCTAGGAGTCCAGCATATACACACTGATTGCTAACCACCACCCCAGCTCTCCGAAGCAGACATCGCAGCACAAGCCCGCACCGCCGCCCTCACCGTCGGCGGAACCGTAACCTCGACCCTCGCCAGCGGCGGCAAAAACGCCACCGACGTCTTCACCCGCTTCGTCGAAGGCGACGACCACGCCACCCCTTCCTCCTCCTCCTCCTCGGCCACCCGAGGCGGACCCTCCCCGTCCCACCCCCGCGTCCAACCCGACGACGACAAACGCGATTTCTGGGACTCGTTTTCGGATGTCGGGGCGGAGAGGGCGGCGGCCAGGGAGGCTGCCAGGCTGAAGAAGACGCAGCGGGTTGAACCGGAGCGGAAGGATTTCTGGGATGAGTTTAATGATGTGGGGGAGCAGAGGATGGCGGCGAAACAGGGGGTGGTGGAGAAGAAGAAGGGGAATATTGGGACGGCGGCGATGAGGAGGCCGGCTGGTGGTGGTGGTGGTGGTGGTGGTGGTGGTGGTGCGGGTGGCAAGGATGAGTGGGAGGATTGGTGAGGATTGGTGAGGATTGGTGAGGGATGATTCTGGGGGCATGGGATGATGTAGGATTGTTGGTATATGAGTTATGGATTTTTTTTCTCTCGTCTTTGTTGATGATTCGTGATCATCGTTGTGAGTTTTCTCTTCCATCGGGGGCCAATGACCCCAGATTCGTCCGGGGAACATAGAAAATCTCTTTTTTCGCTCGGGAGAAATGGCAAAAAAACGTAGAAGACTCGGGGGTAGGGTTGGTTTTTATTGAATTTACCCACGCCCAACTCGTGACCAGGCAGGGCGTCCACAATAGCGACGTGGAGTCATTCGGCGGGAGGAAAGTAGAACTGGACGGTGTGCGCGGGGAGGGGAATGGGTAAAAAGAAAAAAATCAGCCGGGGAAAGAGCTCGGAAGGGAAGAGTTGGGTTTGGAGATGGATTGGTATGGTTTTGGTTTTGGTTGGGGTAGTTGTTCGTGGGGGGTTTGATGGTGGGAGTTTGTGATGTGATGTGATGAGGGGGTTGGGTTTTGGATTGTGGTATGGGTTTGGTTTAAGGACGTGTGGGTGGTTTGTGGTATGGGGGTGCTTTTATATCATAGGGGTGCTTTTATGTCGTGTGGGTTGCTTTTATGTCGTGTGGGTTGCTTTTATGTCGTGTGGGTTGCTTTTATATCATGGGGGCTGCTTTTATATCATGGGACTGGTTCATGTGAAGCCCGAAGCCAACTCACGATTCAGATTCTTTGGTGTGAAGCCATGGGGGTTATGTGGGGAGGTAGGTAGGTAGGTAGGTTCATATATAAGTCTTGCTTGTTCCTGGGGGACGTGGTGGGTGGTTTTCGGGTGAGGAGATGAAGTGATGGGGATTCACCTAAATCACACACACACACACACACACACACACACACACCGGTACTGGGATTTATCTGGAGATATTCAGGTAGCAGTACAAGGATACACATTCAGACAAACCCGCCCATCCACCCCCTTCTCACCACCACCACCACCACCACCACCATCCGCATCCCCCCTTCCCTCAAACCAAACAGCAAAACAATAAAATGACATCCCTCTTCTCCTTCTGGACCCCCCGCCGCCTAAAACGAAACGGAACGTGCAGTCTCTGCGGACGCCCGTGTGGGAGTAAAGAGGCGTTTGCGGAACATAAGAGGAGGACTTATATCCCGGAAGCGAATCTGCGGTCGAATAGGATTGAGCAGAGGATTTGTGTGGAGTGGGGTGAGGGGGAGTGAGGGTGAGATGGAGGGGCGAGGGGGATAGAGGGAGGGGAGAGGGGGGAAGTGTGAGGGAGGGTGAGAGAAAGTGAGGGGGGGATGGGGGAGGATAGAGATCTGGGGGTGAGATGGTGGACTGGGCTGCTAGGGGAGGGGGGAAAGGGTTGGATTGAAGGCATGGTGGATGAGGGGAGGATAGGTTTAACTGGATGTTCTTCTTCCCGGTGTTAATATTGAGATGAAGCACGAAGACTACTACCTAAAGGTGCTGACTCAGTATTGGCGCGTCCCGCGTAGATATCCGTTATAAGCGCTGTGATGGCCCATTTGTACAAGTTACCTAAGTAAGCGAACCTCGGTTTTCCTTGGATATCTTCTTGCCTTTTCAAAAAGGGTCGTTTACGCGCGGCTGGGGTTGCCAAGGCACAGGGTCAATCTATAATACTGC
Organism: Venturia asperata; assembly: GCA_003689335.1. NCBI lineage: Eukaryota > Fungi > Ascomycota > Dothideomycetes > Venturiales > Venturiaceae > Venturia > Venturia asperata. Next base: position 594,876 of record QWWL01000004.1, on the reverse strand, counting down.
CAGTCAGCTCAGCTCCCAGGGAAGCAAATTCGCAGGAAAAGAAGGGCACCTGGCTATTATAGACCTAGGTAACGATCAACAATAGAATTATTGTCATCGCCTACAAAGCACCCCGTCAACGTCACTAAATAACTCACTCCCCACACAAGCTCTACAGTAAAACACTCCCCTCGGATCGACTTTCCGCTTAATCTCAAGAAGTTTCGCATAGTTACTGCCCCAAAACGCAGTCTGCCAGTCCGGCGTATTGGGGTCCGCTTCATTAGAATATGTCCCGCCAGCGGGACTGAGACTTTTTAGGCTCGCTCCGAAGCGGAGGGCGTCCTGCTTCCTCTTTGCCAATTTCCTGGGATCCGTTCCTTCCCATTGTAACTCCGAAGCGGGCCTCATGACGGCGGTGCGGAAAGCCGGGTTGACCGCGTTGCCACCTCCACGGATAAATGGCGGGTTTTGGATTCCTATGCCCATTGTTGCGTCGGTCAGGAGTTGAGCTTCCGCATCGAAGGCGCCCTGGAGTGCAGCGCGGAGTCTGGGACTTGCGACATCGGCGGCGGACCAGAGCCATGAGGTGACAATCTTGTTTGCTCCCAGGCCGGGAAATGTGCCTGCGACCTCCGCTGGGTTGAGGGGTTGGTATTCGAGTTCCTGTTCCATGAGGATTCTCTGCGCGGCCGCAAAGGTGGGGAATTCTGTGTATTCTCCCGGGTTGACTTTGTTGCATTCGGAGAGGACGGTGCCGTCACCACGTGTGACGGTCGTGTTGGTATGGCAGACAGCGTCAGAAGAACGGCGATGGAGGGCACTCATTATAGGATCCACGATTCGGTGTAGAGTCGCTGATGTTGCGTTCGGAAGATGGACATCGACTGATATGGCGCTGGAGGAACCTTTCCCTGGATATCCCCTGATATAGCCACTACCACCAGCGGCGGCGATTCGCGGCCATTGGGAATGCATGTAAGCAATCTGGTCCCACCCATTGACGGTAGAGCGATACACGGCCGATGGTCCTGATCGTATGCCTTGAAGAGTGTAGGATAAAGCCACTCCGTACGTGGAGCCACCACCCTGTAAAAATTTAGCATGGTGTTCATGATTTGAGCGACTGACTGACCCCACGCATTGCCCAGAAGTACTCTGAGTTTTGACACTCGTTTGCAATGATAGCCTCGCCATTCGCATTGATGAGAGTAATCTCTAACACATTATCCGCAGCCAGCCCATACTTTGCACTCAGCAACCCATGGCCCCCACCAGATATATGTCCTCCTACGCTGACGCTTTTGAAGTTACCGCCGACCAATCCGATGTCTTTTGTTTTCGCCGCAGCGAATATTTCACCCCACTGACTACCAGATCCTACCGTTACTGCTGGTCCCGGAATGGATATTTTGCATCCTGCAGGGGCGAAGCTTGAGTCGAACCATCGCATACCTTTCAAAGCGTGAGTCCAGATAGAAAGCGAGTTCGGTTGAGTGCTGCGACCCTATAATACGTTCAGTATTTGTCAAAGATTTCCATGATTCCCTAAGAGCAGATGTCATACCAGATAGTCGTGACCTGCGTCGGACATAATCAGCGAGGATTGCTCAAGTTTGATCTGCCAGGCCTACCTGTGCTCTTGATGTTCAATCGAATGTCCCTCGTCCTCGCGAAATTGACAGCTGCTTTGACATCTTCCACATTCTGAGCAGCAACAACATAGAGCGGATACCCGGCGTTTGTACACGGCGCATTAGGCTCGGGTGGGCAGCTGTAGTTATTGTAGTTCTGCCACATGGAACTTGTTGGATTCTCGGCGTGCCAATCTATCGACCAGTCAGCAAAAGTCTCGATGTCATTCTTCGCTGGCGTACCTGAGTTTTTCCACCCTGAGTTGAGGTCGGCACACGCTGCAGCACTGTAGGTCGCCCAACCTCGGTGGCACACTGCAGCCGGCGGGGCTGGCTTCAGCAGTCGGCCACCCACAGTTTTGTTCAAGGTCGCCCAATCTATCTCCGATGGCCAGTTGGCATTTCCAGGAACTATTTTACATGATGATGGTGCAGGTGAAACTAGTGAAGCTATTCCGAGCTGTGCTGTTGGGAGGAGAGCAAAGAAGGCGAAGAGCGCAGGAGAATGTCGGTCTGGCAACCACATTATTTCCATCAAAAACCAGCGACCAATCTTCGCCCTTCGCTCCCGAGAGGAGGCAGCAAAAGTTTTGAGATCCAGCAATCGGCAATTCCACTCGCCGACCTCTTGGAAACAAAGTATGCCCGGGATGTGGACTCGGACTCATCCATCGGCAAGACTACCACAGGGTCTAGATCCTCGAGGTGAAAACTGTCAGTTCGCGTCAAACCCAGGCTCGTTGAATATGTGTGAGCAATTTGATCCAGTCGTTGACGGTCGTTTTGTCGTATGACGTCGTACGACAAAGCTCGCGGCGCCTTTTGGACTCGGAGTTCATCTAAAAACTCCTTATTTCAGTTAGTATGATCTCGGCGTGGAAAATTCCAATGTCTTTATCGTTTTAATCTATAGGTGTACTTTGAACGAGCAATAGCTGCACAAGACCCGTAATAAATAGAAGACATATAAGTAGTTCTAGGCTTATAATTGGTGATCGGTGCATATCCAGATCAAGTCTCCGGACTTTACCACGACTCGTTAGAGAATTGGAGCGCTGGGATCTTGGCAGCTTGAAACATGTGATTTCATGTTTGTGGCGAGTCTACTCACTGGCTTGAAAGTGCGGCTGGCAGAGCAGGGAGCAAGTAATAGCAGCAGCCATAGGAAGTAAGCTGGAAAGCCCAGGAAATGACAAAATCGCAAGTCCGAGCTCTCGTGCAGCGTTCATTTGTTCTTGCAGGATATCTCAAAGCGGATTAGCCCAGTGTGAAACGGATAGAGGAAGGAAGAACACAAAAGCGTAATGAAAAGATGGAAAAAGAAGGAAGCTGAAGAAATCTGGTGTCATTTGACGAAGAGCAGCTCGTCGATGACAATGGCCAAAACCTGTCCTCAAGTTAGGTTCACTACTCGGGACTCGGCGACTTAAGACTTATGAAAATGCTGATCTTGACCTGGTTGCCATGTTGTATCTGGAGGTTAATCCTCTACTGTTCCTATAGACGAGCTGGAGTCTGCTTTGTGTCGGCTATCGATCTCGAGCAAGTCTGTCGCGATGGCATGCTCCCACAGGGTTATGTGCTGTGAGATTCCGTTTCGAGAGGCGCTTTGATAGAGGGACCGTACCTATAGACGATCGACAGGGCCGAACTCTCGGCATTTCAGTAGACGGGATTCGGTCTTGGTGTTCACGAATAGTGTTGAAGTTCTAGCTGCAGCTGTTGATGAGATGAGCAGGCGCTGATAGGCTGGATGCACGATGATGTGGAGAGTTGGCCTGGTGGAGCAAGAAAGCTGCAGTGGAGAAGACTAGAAGCTGTACGAGCAATGTGCATTCCCAACCAAACACCACCTCGAATCCATCTCTCGACACTACAATACTTATCCTCTGCTCTCTTCCGCTGCTCCGGACCCATCCGCCGTAGAAAGAGTCCTTTATTGCTGCGGCCAGCAAATCTCGGACGACACCATCACTTCCGCTGTACGAGATCGAGTATCATGGTGATAGCACAAGCTGGCCACCCTCTCAAAACAGACAGACAAAGAGGTCCGACCAACACCTAGGGAACGCATCCGTCCGCTGCCACTGCTTGTATGCACAGTCTTGCGCGCGTTATTTCTACCAGGGCCATCCTTGAATAGGCATTGGTGCTCTCATCCGGCTAGCAGCTTATTGTTCGACACAAACAAACACCCTTTCAAACAACTCTCAGCCTCATACTCTCGCAATGGCCTCTGAAAGAGTCGGCAAGAAGAAGAAGTTGGCGCCCATGAACAACTTCGTGTACGACCTCTTCCTATGGATCTTCTCCATCGTTGTCGAGCTTTTCTTTCGCGAGATACACCCTCGAAGTTCATGGAAGATCCCCAGGAAAGGGCCGGTCATATTTGTGGCGGCTCCTCACGCCAATCAGGTGCGTATGGCTCATGTCTTACTCTACGCATTGAAACTGACGTACAATCCAGTTCGTTGATCCTCTCATCCTTATGCGCGTAGTCCGCAATGAATCGCATCGTCGAATCGCATTCTTGATCGCAGAAAAGTCAATGAGAAGGAAGGCTATAGGATTCTTCGCTCGATTAGTAGGCGCCGTACCGGTTGGCAGAGCTCTCGACAGCACGAAGAAAGTGCCTGGAAGAATATATCTACCGGACCCAGATAACGATCCGCTACTACTCCGCGGTGTTGGCACAAATTTCGAGGAGAAGGACTTTCAAGTCGGTGGATTGGTGGTTCTGCCGAACGTGAATCACTCGGGCGCAAATGCCGAAATACTGGAGATCAAAGGCCCTGAAGAACTAAGGCTTAAGAAGCCTTTCAAGGGGACTACGGCTTTGGGTCAATTGACAGGCAGAACTCTGATTGTGCCTGATGGCGAGACAGAAGAGACCGTGCGAAAGAGCTGGCCAAATGGAGAATTCAGTGGTACACCTTTCAAAGTGGCCCCAAAGGTCGATCAGACAGTGGTCTACGATGCTGTCTTCGAAAAATTGCACGAGGGGGGATGTGTTGGTATATTTCCAGAAGGTGGTAGTCATGACAGAACCGAATTATTGCCGTTGAAAGGTATTGCTACCATTGAATTGAGATCTAAAAGCAGGAGACTGATTATGAGCTTTAGCTGGCGTGGCTATCATGGCACTTGGAGCGCTCTCCGCGGATCCTGACTGTGGACTCACCATCATCCCATGTGGCATGAACTACTTCCATGCTCACAAATTCCGATCTCGAGCAGTCGTTGAATTTGGTACTCCGGTGGACGTTTCAACAGAATTGATTGAGCTGTATAAGACGGGCGATCGAAGAGCTGCGGTTGGAAAACTGCTCGACGATGTATACAATGCACTTGTGTCTGTCACTGTCACTGCTCCAGATTACGACACTCTCATGGTAAGGATGTGACCATTATCGCATTTGTCAATATACTAATCCCTGAGACAGCTGATCCAAGCTGTCCGGCGGCTGTACAACCCCAAAGGAAAGAAGCTTCCACTTCCAATGGTCGTTGAGCTCAACCGCCGCCTTGTAAAGGGCTACGAATATTACAAGGACGATCCACGCATCATAACGCTCAAGAAGTCCGTTTTGGAATACAACAGAAGCTTGCTGGAACTGAATATCCGAGACCACCAAGTTGATTACGCCAAACTGCCCATCATCAAGGTCATTTTCTACCTGTTCTACAGACTTGGAAAGATCCTGCTGCTAGCAGTAGCAGTGCTTCCCGGCTTGGTCCTATTTGCACCTATTTTCATTGCTGGAAAGTTGATATCGATCAAGAAATCCAAAGAAGCCCTTGCTGCATCCACTGTCAAGATCGCGGCGCGAGACGTGATGGCAACCTGGAAGCTACTGGTTTCACTGGCATTGGCACCAACATTATACACATTTTACACCTTGCTTCTCACCTGGTGGATGCATAGGAACCGCATCCAAGGCTATGCCCCAGATTGGATACCACTGTGGCTTGTGGTTTTAGCTGGGTACACAGTGTTTCCCTTCATCACATATGGCGCTCTTCGATTCGGCGAGACCGGGATGGATATTGTCAAATCCTTGCGTCCATTGTTCGTCGCACTTAGTCCATGGCATGGTTCTATGCTCGCCAAACTGAGAGAGCGACGTGCAGCGCTGGCAGCAGAGGTGACGGACGTGATTAACACGCTCGGTCCAGAGATGTTCCCAGACTTTGATTCAGCACGCATAGTCGCGGATCCCTTTCAAACCCCTTCGACTCCCGGCGGTCTCCGCAAGCATAATCGCCAAGATTCATACAACCCAATCGGTACTGGTGATCCGACTACTCCCACATCTCCAACGCACATCTCCTTCATGCCTCTCACTCCTGGCGACCAAGCTACATTTTCAGCGGCGAATGGACAGCACCATATCTCCCGAAACGAATCATTCAACAATTTCTCACAGATCGGCCTCTTTGCCTCCCGCCCAACCACTCCTCATCACCCACGTTCAAGAAGTAGGACTAATTCGAACGCTTTTCCAGTATCGGCGTTCAGCAGTTTGGACGGCAAAGAATCGCTCGACGAAGTAAGTAAGAGGATCCGTGGTGCAATGAAGGAAAGAGGTCAGCGAAGACGCAGCGAGACAGAGATGGCGCGGATGCATCGTGAGGGACTCGATGGGACTGAAAGTGGCTACACGACCGGGAGCGAAGACGATGGAGGTGGCCTGAGGATGACCAGTACGGCAGCCAAGAAGGTCAATTAAGGTTCCGATGTGTCGACAGAGGGCGACTTTATCTGTTTTCGGCATGGCGCTGGTGGAGTATGGCGATGAACTGACGGCTGGTTCTCTTTTCATCCTTTGTATCTTGTGGGGAAGATCTACGAGAACTACGATACCTATCAGCCCCCCGGCTCTCCGAGCCACTATTATCATTATTCTTAATTGTGTAGACTGAAATGGAATAGAAGTTGTTGCGAGGCTGTCAATCCACGTGATCTCGCTGCCAATTGATCGTCCAGGTATACCTCGCTTCGGTCGATGACGACTGAAACATAAAATTTGGGCCTGTGGGCTGCATCTAGTCTTTTTGCCTCATTGTCTCCCGATTGCCAGTGACTCAAAAATCGACAGCACGTGATTAGCATCTTGTCCGGGCTGCCACTGATTGACTGGATATTGGGCCCTCTCCGTTCCAACATATAACGAAGAATCTTCAGTTGCGATACCTGGACTGCACCGAGGAACAATCAAGATCGAATCACAACATAAAAGCCAGCATGTCGGATCTCAACTCGTGGGAAGGTACTTCACATTCAACAGCGCATCAATTGATAAATGCCGAACTGACAATTTTTGCCGCAGACGATAAAGATGCCCAGGACGAGCAACTCGCCCAGCAGGCACATCGAAATCTGAATATTGGAAATCCTCAAACTGCCCCAACCTTCACACCCGGCGCTGCACAATTCACACCAGGCGCTCAGTCCTTCCAGCCTCAATTTCAACAGTACCCACAGTATGGACAACAGCAGTACCAGCAGTATGGAGGATACAACCAAAATCAGTATGGAGCCTATCCACAGAATGGTTACCAACAGCAACAGCAATATGGCGTCCAGCAGGGATATCCTCAGTACGGAGGTGCGGGTTATGGCCAGCAACAACAAGGACAGCATTACCAACAGTACCAGGGTTATAATGCCCAACAACCAGCGTCGGCGGGACAGCAACAACAGGCACCGGTAAAGATCGCAAAACGACCACAAGCAGGAGAACCAACACAGGCCGCCCCAGCAGCTTCGGGACCGAAGGCCAAAGTTTTATCTATCGGCGGAGACGGTGTGCCAAAGGTCGAGAAACCAATCGGTGCAAAGGTCTTGAGCATCGGTGGTGACAGCGCGCCCAAGGTTGAGAAGACAGGAGGTACAAAAGTTTTGACTATTGGCGCAACAAAGCCCGCAGCGGAACCACCAGCAGCGAAAAACGACATGGACAAGGCAGCTCCTGACGCCGGGACCAAGGCTGCTGCAGCTAAGGCGATTGAGAAGACTGGAGAGCCTACAGGCGCAGCTGCCTCACGATCTGGCGCAACGTCACCAGCACCATCATCTGGGCGAAATTCACCTAGCATGGCTGACAAGAGAGCTGCTGCACGAGCTGCAGACGATATTGCCAAGGAGCAGGCCGAGGACATTGATGAATCTGTGCTGAACGAGGTCTATGGAAAGGTACATAAAAGTCTACATCCCAAGGCCGCATTGCACGAGGGCCCGGCTAAACTATTCATAGGAACACGTCAACGTTATTTTCCTCGGTCACGTCGATGCCGGTAAATCCACATTGGGAGGCTCTATATTATATGCTACAGGCATGGTGGACGAGCGAACTATGGACAAATACAAGCGAGAGGCGAAAGAGGCAGGACGAGAGACGTGGTACCTTTCATGGGCACTTGATTTGACCAAAGAAGAGCGATCCAAAGGAAAAACAGTCGAGGTCGGCAGAGGTTTCTTCGAGACCGAGAAACGACGATACTCCATTCTTGATGCTCCTGGCCATAAGACATTTGTGCCAAACATGATTGGTGGCGCATCACAGGCTGATGGTTTGTTGTTTTGGGTCCACTTAATGGGACTGGCTAACAAAGTTGCTAGTTGGTGTTCTCGTCATCTCTTCACGAAAAGGCGAGTACGAGACCGGATTCGAAAAGGGCGGTCAAACACGGGAGCATGCTGTGCTCGCCAAAACTCAAGGTGTGAACAAACTCGTTATCGCCGTCAACAAGATGGACGACGTCACGGTCGAATGGAGCGAGGCTAGATACAAAGAGTGCACATCCAAACTCTCCAACTTTTTGAAGGTAATGCAAATTCGATGGTACCTCCCTTTGCCCGATTGAGTAGCTTGCTAACAAATCTTTCAGGGCATTGGTTACAATCCCAAGACAGATCTCATGTTTATGCCGATCAGTGCGCAAACGACTTTGGGCATCAAAAACCGTGTCCCCACGGAAGTATGCCCATGGTATAACGGCCCATCGCTACTTGAGTACCTGGACGGTATGACTGCTCTGGAGCGAAAGCTCAACGCACCCTTCATGATGCCCATTTCCGCCAAGTACAAGGACATGGGTACCATGATAGAAGGAAAGATTGAGGCTGGTGTCATCAAGAAGGAGAACTCCTACCTCATGATGCCCAATCGAGAGAAGGTGACCATCTCGGCCTTGTATGGTGAGACCGAAGACGAAGTTGCACAAGCCGCTTGCGGTGAGCAGATTCGTCTGCGCATTCGGGGAGTGGAGGAAGAGGACATCATGCCTGGATTCGTGCTCTGCGCCCCGAACAGACCGGTACACTGCGTTAACGCTTTTGAAGCACAGGTAGGCAGTTCAAACTCGACTCAGAATATTCTCTCTTTGCTGACACCCCGAAGATCGTCCTCATCGACCTACCATCCATTCTCAGCGCTGGTTTCAACTGCGTAATGCATGTACACAGCGCAACAGAAGAAGTCACCTTCGCCGCTCTTCTGCACAAACTCGAAAAAGGAACCGGCCGAAAGAGCAAAAAGCCGCCCGGATTCGCAAAGACCGGAATGAGCATTATTGCCCGATTAGAGATCCAAGGTGGTGCTGGGAACATCTGCATAGAGCGATTTGAGGATTACCCACAGATGGGACGGTTCACACTACGAGACAAAGGACAAACCATTGCTATTGGCAAGGTCACGAAGCTGTTAACTGATGCTGATGCGGCTTAGATGACTTTGGATTCGGCGATAATATGTGGAATGATGAGATGGGGACATGATGTATCTGAATGAGTGGGATATGCGTCATATCATGTCATGTCATTTTACGCTGTCAGCGACATCACGCGCATGAATATAGGTAGGAGAGAACACCGAGGGTATATGTACCTTTTGGAATCAGAACAAAAGTCATTACTAAGTGCTATGTGTTGCGCTCTTCAACTTCTCTTGCAGGCCAGGCTTAAAAAAACGGGAGAAGGTGCTTAAATGACGACTGAAATGAAATTTCTGGCGGATCATCGATGGCTCTGCTTTTGGGATTGTCTCTGTGGGTAAGCGCTCGTCCTCTGCGTCTGAATCATTAAGGCACTAAAATTAGCGACCGATTTCTTCTAGCCAGTATTGGGGTAACAGTGAATTCTCTATTGTTGAAGAGTCACTGATCATGTCTCCAGAGTATTTGTGATTTGGAACTTGGAAATCATAGAAGCTCCCCTAGAGATGTAGATGAAGGTTTGATGTCACTGTGCTTATCTGGTGGATCGATCTTGCTTGACTGAGGTCTTGGTAGGTTTAATGAAGGTGAGTTTCTTTGAGTTTGTCGTTTTTGTTGCTGATTGTTTTGTTGCTGATGGTCATTGTAGCTGATGGTCATTGTAGCTGATGGTCATTGTAGCTGATGGTCATTGTAGCTGATGGTCTTTGTTGCCGATACGTATGGCTATTACTTGCGTTGCTTGAGTTCTGTATTTTTCCCAGGTGAGACTCAGTTCTGGTCGGGTTAAATATACATCAAGTCCCTTGTCAGTGGAGAGACGTAGTCGTTGGTGTAGTCCTGACGTGCTGGGTCAAAGTTGGTGTTGAGTGTCACGTTGCTTTTAGTAAACGGTACGTTCCAAATCGGTTTCGCCCTCGAGCTTTCGTAATGGCAGAGAAAATCTGATGTTGAAGCAGTGAGATGAGCCTGTATATTGCAGCTGTGTCGGCGGCATTTATGGGGACTCACATCGCGGTGTCGGATAGGAACACCGGGTCCACGATGCTGAAGTCGTGGCTGTGAAATCAAGACAGGTTTCGTGTTATTCAATACTGGGTCGTGAGAGCACGGAAGCGCAGTCTATTAAATTCCGTACTCTCGCCTCGATCACACTTCTCCATAAACAACCACATCCACGACTACACTACCGCCTCGCTCATACTCATCCCCTAAAACAACATATTCACGACTAAAATCACAACTTCGGTGACAACAATAATTACAACTACACTACCACAATCAAAGACGAACAACAAGATGGAATACCCGCACAATCAAGCTATGGACTCGGAAGACGAATTTGTGGTCCTCGATTCTCCGGCGACTGAGCGACACGACAGAGTTAGAATCATGGCCAAACAGATTGACACACTTATGGCGGAAATGAATCGACAGGCGCGAGAGAGCAAGGCCAACAATGACGAGCTCCAAGACACGGTCAGTAACCTCGTAGCGACAGTGCAAGCCGGCGAGGCCAAGATCGATCAGCTTCATGGTTCGAACGACAGGCTCGAACGCGTGATTTCTGAGCTGGCCGAGCGAGACGCTACGAACGAAGAGCAGGCTGAGAAACTTCGGACACATATCGAGAATATGGACCTAGAAACCGACGACACCAAGCAGAAGCTGATACAGCTCAGCAACAAGGACCGGATTGACAGCGATATCCTGAAGCTCCGGGGTTACATGAAGACTCTCGACGGCAGCCATAGGAAAACCAATCTGAAGTTGGACAAGCTTGGCGGTGACAACCATGACCTGCACGAGGCGATGACCAGATTGAGGAACGACCATACCATTCTAGTTAAGAATGTGGAGAGTAAATTGGCAACGGCGAGCCTTGCTCGTGACGGGGAGGTCAACAAACTTTGCGAACGCGTTGGAAAGCTTGAGGACAAAAATTCCATCCTCGATCGGTTGCTGCTCCAACATACCGACGAGAACATTGAGATTCGTCAATCACTTTCTGGTCTTGTCAACGAGAATGACGGTCTCAAGCAGAAAGCCATCATCACCAAGCAGTCGATGTTGCAACAGGAGGAGAAAAGCGACGCTCTCGAGAATAAACTTCTTGCCTTGGAGAAGGAGCTCGATACAGAGTTCGCAGCTCGCAATAACCAGCATGATGCCCTGAAAGCAAACGTCGACCTATTCCACGACGAATCTACCAGGGAGATCGCTAAACTGGCCGAGGAAGTTAGCGAGCTTGAGTTGAGAGTCCAGAATATCACCGAGGCGGCGTAAGTCCCTTCCATGCTTTCGTCGATACAAGCTAATGAAACAATAGTAGACCTGAAGATCCGACCGCTCGGCCCGAAGTTGCGGGCATGGACATCGCTGCTCCTCTCGAAATATTGCAAGGACTCTGCTGCAACCGTGACGGGACGATCAATGACCTCGAGGGTAGTCTTGTCGGCCGTATCATCGAGGGAGACATTACTCGCACGTATCGACGCGAATACACATGCGATGCAAACGGTCGATTTTGCAATTCAAAAGGTGGGCTCATTGCTATGGCTCAGACCCTTACTGCGAGCCATTGAATGTCTTGGTGGGTAGAAAGCCTGAGTAAAACACTATACAGGTGACGGGAGTGTTGAGCGTTCTACGATGTGACGATTGGTAGCTGAGCGTGAAAAATATACTGGTTATGGCTAAGTTTGAGGCATTTTGGCGGAGCAGTCATCGGAGTTGGGGGAAAATATCCACAGGACAGATAAACTTCGAGTCAAACTGTAGCCTATCATGTGGTTGGGAACATGACGCTGACTTCCATTTGGAATACGCCGACACCGTGATAGGTTTGTCTGCATTAATTTTATTCTATCATCATTCCTCATTTGCAGATTCCTACAATTTTGACTGTGGCGACAGATGATACAAGTTTTCAGGAACTTTTTCAAACAGGAAGCGGTCAAATTCCATGAAGATGACGACTCGGTCATCCTATCATATCATCACCATCAACCTTCATAACGAATAGGGAACTTATACGACGCTACAAAAAAGCAGGCCTATTCTACTAATTCTGGTGAGAACGTGGATATCATTCTCCATCCAGTCCCAAAAATAACAAAAAGCTCACGACACAGCCTGCATACTGAAATTGGACAGGGTGTGTCGTTACGAAAATGCATACTGAAATTGCACATTTTCCATCGGTCGGTGGTGGGTTGAACCTTGGGGGTGGACAGTCGTGTTTCATTATCCACCCAGCGGTTCTTAGGGAGGGGGGCGTTGGTGAAGGTTCGTGTTTTTCAATCCACCAAGCCAAGGGGCCGTTTTCGTGAGGGATGTGTTGAGTGTGTTTGTTTACATATCGCATCTTTATCGATTGATGCGATTGCGGAGGCGTTCGAGGAGTGGGTGGGTTCATTGATGGCCGGGTCACAAGCTGATACGCTGCAGCTTGAAGAGGAGCATAAACCAGATATCTCAATCTTGGAAGGGGCTCTTTCTTGGAGGAAGTGGCGAGATCGTGGACGGCGAGGGAAGAATCTTTGGAGGCTGGTCGAGGGGAACCTAAAAACAATCCTCGAGTAGAAATCGAAATGTGACGTGCGAGGAGAGTTTTGGCGCAAGGAAAAGGGGATTGGCCGCACTCGTGTGGTGTAGTGCCGTGACGGAGAGGAAGTTGTTGAACCGAGGGTAAGAGCAATTCAATGTTTTTCATCTGCCTTGAATTACTGACATTTACTTGAAATCAGCTCAAGGCAACTTGGAGGAAGACTCGCCCACATTTATTCCTACTCGAAAGGTCGCTTTGGTTTTATTGAAAGGACTCGAGCAAAGGCTGGTAAGGCATGTGTTGGCGAAATGGATGAATCAAGATATGAAGCTGCAGGTGTCTGCATAACAACGAATTGTATTGGCTCGAACATCGGGAGGAGCATGCAACGACAACTCACAACTTTGATTCCCAATGTTTCACTTCAACTCAATGGTCTCACACAAGCAATCCGATCAACGACACGGAATCAGTATGGCATCGGTCGACAATACTTTCGCGGAGCGTCAGCATAACATAGCAGAGGCCCTCATCAGTCAGATGCGTGCTATTAAAGAAGAAAACATCGTGCTTCGCAAAGAACGCGATGCACTAGCGTCCGGCAAAGACGAACAAACACGCGAGAACAAAGCCTTGACGGAAGAGATTGAAACCTTGCGAATCCACAGGGCAGAGAATGAGAAATTACAGGAGAAGATAAGCAAACTGGAGACAGCGTTGGAGGACACTAAAAATTCGTAAGCGACCTACTTCTGCCCGCCTAATAATATGAGCTGACGAGCGAGCTATAGATGGAAGCAGAGTCTAGAGGGCATTGTAGTGGGGACATGCCGTCATCATACGAGTACATAATGGACGGACCCGGCATCCATCTGATGGACAGGAAACACCCAACCAACATCACTTTTACCTCAGGCGTTTGAGCAGTCTTTTGAGGTCTTTCATCTCATCTTTAACAATGTACTTTGCTTCCATCTGAACTTGCCTCCATCCTATTATTCCGTCTGATCTGAGTTCCTATTGACGGCGGATAACAATATCTGGCCTTCACCTCACCGGCGCTCTTCCCACTACATTTTTGGTGACCAACGCAGGGAGTTGTACTATGTGTCGAACCGTAGGTCCTTTATATTAGTCGGCATGCATGGCGAGGAGGAAGTTACTTGGTAACGTATCTTTTACTGTATTCACTTGTACTTCTATATGCTTCACTGAGAGGCATCTATATTACTGATTTGTAGATATCTATACACGATAACAGCGACGATATTGGAACCCGATTCGAAGATAAGTCTTAGAGACTTAAGATCGGTGCTAAGATACCGGACGAGGACACCTGTCCTTCAGAGACGACGAAAACGGACTTCACTTGCGAAGCATATGACGATGATTAGAGAACCTCGGCATACGAAACGATCGCGAGTTTGTACCCACTATGCGGATCGACACTTTGAGCATCTTTATACTCCGAAACTAATAAAATTAGGAACGGAACGACTTGATGGGCAGCTGTATGCTTAGGAACTAATAGAAATTGATGATAATGAGCGTCTTCGTGCTCCTAAGCTCATAACAGTTAATGAGCTAGGATACCGAGGCAACGGATATACAGTATTTGGCCGTCTTTGGTATGCTGTTATTACTATTCTATTGGAACTTCTGATTTTGAACTAACTGATTTTAAGATTACTACAACGATATTGTATCGATTACCATAACAATACCTTCGACAACCCTTACGAAACAATAGAAGAACCCAAGGCATCTGAAGTTTAGAAGATGCGTGAGCCTAACCCTATCGTCGCCGAAAGCGATAATGGCTCTACTTAAGACCGCACCCCTGAAGCTACCTCTGCTAAGATAGGTTCATCCGATACAACCAATAGGAGAGGCAGCAGCGCTGGTGACGCTGCTCGTCTAGAATAGCCCATTATATTAGAGCGTGCCCAGTTCAGTTACAAGGATATCCTTACTATAGTGAACCACACTAAGAACGGCGCGGACCGGGTTCGCTATAACCCTAAGAACCTGATCCTTCCTCATGGCTACGTCTTCGGTAGGAAGAATGCGTCTGCTTTCCTTACCCGACTAGAGGAACAGTACGAGGTGTTTGAAATTGAAAAGGATATCTAGAAGTATCGAGGACTGATAATCAACTGTTATCCCGACATCTATGAAGATATTAGAGGTCTTAATAGATGGGAATAGTACGATTGGGACTTACTTAAGAACTTACTACGAGAAGAGTACACTGCCTAGGATAAGCGATAGAAGAAAGAGACTCTTGCTTACCTCGTAGAGATAGTACGTAAAAGTAAGAAGGGTATCCTCAAACCTAAAGGCTTTCTCAGGGAGTTCAAAGTTTACTGGCCTGCTGTCTATAAGAATAGTAATGCCACGAAGGCTTCCTATATAAGAGCCTTTATGTGTGGTCTTCCTATAGACGTCAAATAGTAAGTTAATTTGAAGTATCTAATAAAGTCTACCTCCAGTCGCACCTACGAGAATATTGAGGACATTATCAAGGAAGCCGAACGTATTATTAACGGGAAGGAGGACATAGAGATGTTTACTAGTTCAGTCGATAACAAGGTCCTAGAGCGCATCGCTAACAGATTAATTACTAAGCGAAACGAGAACCTTGCAAGTAGTAAGACACCGCTTCCTACTACTTCTAGACTTAATCAGTCTTTGTTGGAGGCTTTCGAAAATATGCACATTAGTAGTATAAGTAGGGAGGCGGCTTATAACACCTTGCACTACTTATACGACCCTGTCTTTACGAAAGCGCGTTTGAGCGGTATACAGTATGCTCTGGCTACTAATTACGTTTAGAAGAACTTTAAACCTGCTTAGTTATTAGCAACCTACTAGTCTTCTATTACATCCGCAGTCAGCCTATCTAGTTTTAACTAATCTGTATCTCGACAGTTGCCTCCTCCCGATGCGTAGAGGACAGGTAGCGCGAGCCAAACTGTACCCGCAAGAGCTCCGAATCCTGCAATAATGCCGTCGTCTTTGAACCCTAATACTAGTGCATCGCCTTTTAAACGCGCCTGCTTAGGATGTGGTAAGCCTGGCGAGATAGTATTTTAACTAGACGGTTGCTTGAGGGACTTCCTTAAGGCCGGCATTGTGTACTATAAACGCGATGGTGAAAGTCCTTAGGAGCGTGGGCTATATTGGGGCAGTGTAAAGAATCCTAGAGAGAAGATAAGAGGTCTTCTCCCAAATACTATTGAATACTAGTCCTACCAGATTGCACGAATGCATGAAGAGCGAAAAGCCAAAGCTAGGAGTAGTGTTTCTACTATTCAGATCAGCAGTCTCTACAATAGTAGGGACGCATATGAGAGCAAGTTCATCGATATAGATGAATAGGAAGTTGATGAGATAGGAGGCCTAATTGTGAAGTATAAAGAGCCTGGAAAAGTAAATATTTCTACTACTGGTAGGCCTAGGAACGCTGACAAAGCGCCTGCTAGGGTTACTGTGAACGTTTCTGGAAAGCTCCCTTCGAAGGTTATGAAGCCTGCTGCCCCGAAGCTAGTAAATAAGGCAACTAGAGTAAAGTATACTATCCTAGGACAGTTCTAGGAAATGATTGATAACGGAAACGGTGGTCCTGCTTAGACTGAGGATAAGGACTAGTTAATAGTAGAGGTTAGCAACGACGAGACCGTGCGAGGAACTCAGCCGAATAAAGTTCCTATGAAAAAGGCTAGGAATAATAACCCGACTTTCAAGTAATTGATTGCTGCCGTTCCAAAACGAGACACGGAACTTGAAGTCATCTCACGAGTTATATTAAACGGCGATTATACGTTTACTCTCTAGGAGCTTCTTATACTTATATCTTGCTTGAACAACTTTATGTTCAAACGCCTTCCTGATAACGTCGCGCAATTGATTGAACCTACTATGAAAGCTGCGAAAGAGTTGAAAGCAGAAAAGAAAGCAGCGAAGTTAAAGAAGTAACTTAAGAAAAAGAGAGCTTAGGGTTATCCTTTTAACGTTAGCAGCGTGAATGTCTCCGGTTCTGTAGATTTTAGCATTCTAATAGAAGATACTGAGGTTGGTATCAACCTTATTACTTCCTATGCAGTTGTAGTCATGGACCGCGCCAATCGTAAGCATCGTGTATTTGCTAGTTCACTAGTTGTAAAGGTTTCCGTTGGAGACGTGTCTCGAGATGGAATGATTAATACTGGCGCGGAGGTGAACGTGATAAGTACTGCTACTACTAAAGCTTTCGGCCTTCCCGTTGGTGGTTTCGATGATCCTAAGTAGCAGGCTATTAGGAATAACCTAACTACAGCCGATGGTTACAATATCGGTCTTATCGGTTGGACTTGTACTAATATTCGAATTGTAGATGCTCCCTTCTCTTATAACGGAATGCTCTTCGTGGTTCTATTAAGGTATTCGCGGCCTGTTATCCTAGGACAACCCTTCTCTTTGCGCTCCTCTCTGCAGATTTATAATATTCCGGATGGTACTATTCGGTGCGTTGCGCGGTCTATCAACGGAGACGAGTCGGTTCGGTAGGACGCTAGATTTGCCGATTACAACTATAAAGCAGCAATGCGTTAATCAAGGAATACTAGGGTTAAAGATTTCGATAAAGATAATAAGGCTTAGGAACCTGAAGATTACCAAACTAGTTCTAGTAATAAATCCTCCGACGATAAGGAATTTGATGCGGAAAACTAGATCGCGGAATAATCGAACCTAGAGATTTTTCCGCGTTTGTAGGACTGGGTACTATTACGATGAGGCGTGATGGTGAAAAGGAAGAGGAGCTATCGGAAGTTGTGTTTAACGTTTAGGACGCGCCGGATATATCGGATAACGAATCGTCAGTATAGTCGCTTGACTGGCGAGAATTCATTCCTTTATACTACACGGATGAGGAGATTTTCCGAATGGAAGAAAGGAAAGCAGCAGAGCGTGAAGAATATTTATAGAAGAATCGTGGTTTAGTAGCGAACTTTGGATTACGGAGGGTGGATTTTGACGGTGAACGACTCCCGGGGCTAGCCCCGGATGTCAATCCTCTAACGACGAAACGCTAAGAAAATCCGAATATTTTGGTCCATCCTTAACCACAAGTCGCAACGCTTTATAAAAGGAAAGTAGATAAGGTCTTACCCGTCAATGTTCCTCTTAAGAATGGAGAAACCCCAGGAGGTCTTATTAACTAGCGCGATGCGGCGATGCTCGAGTAGACAAGCGTAGAGCTAGACTCTAATCTCGATATCTATTTAGAAAAACGATACGCGACTTTCCCTCGAGGGACACGATTGATAGAAGAACGCTTCGAAACTATGCGTATCAACCCGGATCTAAGTCCAGAAGAGAGAGCCTTTGTTAAAGAGATGTTATATCGGCGGGAGCCTACGCTGGCATAGGAGTTTTCTGAATGCGGTAGGATACGACGAGAAGTCGCCCCACCACAGGTTATCCGGACTGTCGAGTACACACCATGGCAGGCGAAGTCATTCAATGTACTAAAGGCACTGGAGGGCGTGGCTCGGCAGATTCTTAAGGAACGTATTGACACAGGAAGAATCGAGCCTTGCTATAGGCCGTATAGGAATCCTTAGTTCCTAGTTGCGAAGAAAGGAAGCAGTGTCGACAAGCCGAGTTATCGATTAATTAACAGCGCAACAAATTACAATAGTATTACAATCCGAGACGCTAATATTCCTCCGTCCGCGGACGAGTTTGCGGATTCCTTTGCAGGATATCCTTACGTTTTATTGGCCGATCTTTTCTTAGGATACGATTAACTAGAACTTGCTGAAGAAAGTAGAGACATGACAGCATTCTAGTACCCTTTCGAACTTTACCGTATGACGACTTTGCCTCAGGGGGCCACGAATTCGGTTGTACAATTTTACAGGGTTATAAAGACGATCATTCGGCATCAGATTTACACAAGCGATGTCTACGTCGATGATGTCCTTAACAAGCTAGATAAGGACTATAGAGACGAGATAAGCGAACTTCCAGGAATTCGAAAGAACGTTCTTGAATATATCAGGAACCTTGACGCTTTATTGGCAGACATTGAACGCGCGAAGGTAATAGTCTCGGGTAAGAAGTTTGATATCTGTATAGAAGGTCTTCACATTGTCGGATACTAGTATAACAAGCATGGGCGCCGTCCTGACGAGTCTAAGGTTGCAGCGATCGTAAACTGGGCGGAGCCGAGATCGTTGAAATCGGCAAGAGCATTTATTGGTATCTACGTGTACTATCGCATCTGGATTCGAGATTTTGCAACGATTGCGCAGCCTATCTTCCTCCTGTTTAAGAAAGATGTGGACTTTGTATAGGGCGATGCTTAGAGAGAGGTAATGGCTCGATTATAGAATGCTCTTACTAAAGCCCCTACTTTAAAGCCGGTTCGTTACGACGAAGGATCAGGACAGTTGATTCTTTCCGTTAACGTATCAACCAAAGGGTAGGGCGTAGAGCTCTCCTAGGAGCATGAAGGAAAGCGTCATCCATGTAGGTATGCAAGTAGTATCTGGTCTATTGCTGAGAGGAAGTATGATACTCTTAAGTTAGAATACAGGGCACTCTTAAATGTACTTAAGAAGTTCAAGATTTACCTGTAGGGCGCGCACTTCATAGTCGAAACGGATGCTAGGACTCTTATCTATTAGATCAATAGAACATCTTCCGATGTTGCCGGGGCTCTTGTGACGAGATGGCTCGCTTGGATAGTAATATAGAACTTCGAGATCCGTTATGTCGAAGGAAAGAAGAATGTAGTTGCCGATGGACTATCCCGTCAGTATAAGGACATTCCTATCGAGGACGTTCCTCTCGTCCCTGATTTCGACATTGACGACTTTATGGCTTCCGACCTCGGCGCAATCACTTACAATGGGCCTCGAATTTGCTCGCTCTCTGGCTCTGACGGTTTCCTGCACATATCACCCTGCATTCCGTCGAACCAATCGCACAGGCACTGATTGGTCGCCTCCGATGGGACAACTACGATATTATCAAGCAAGTTCAGAAGATTATTGAGGATGAGCGCTATTTCAAGGACATCATCAACAAGCAGGAGACCGAGATAAAGAACTTGATTGCTGACAAGTTCACTGCATTCGTTCAACAGGAGATTTATCACTTCGGTAAGACGAGCTTCTTTACATGTCTCTTCCGTAAGGGCGAGGCAGTTACTAAGCCAGAGTAGTACTTCATGTCAAAGTAGAACGAACGCGATCTTGAGGATGCACTCGAAGATGTTGACAGCGACAGTAACAATAAGACAGGTGGTAAGGAGGGATCTGATACCGAGGATAGCACTAGTGTTCATGGTTGATTTCTGAGTTTAATTTATTGTTAGTAGCGATGACTGGTTGCCGCTGTGTGTCAAGGGACGACACAACTATGAAAGGGGGGGGAGGATGTAGTGGGGACATGCCGTCATCATACGAGTACATAATGGACGGACCCGGCATCCATCTGATGGACAGGAAACACCCAACCAACATCACTTTTACCTCAGGCGTTTGAGCAGTCTTTTGAGGTCTTTCATCTCATCTTTAACAATGTACTTTGCTTCTATCTGAACTTGCCTCCATCCCATCATTCCGTCTGATCTGAGTTCCTATTGACGGCGGATGACAACATCTGGCCTTCACCTCACCGGCGCTCTTCCCACTACAGCATCGCCGATGGATTAGGCATCGATGTCCTGACCCTTCTGCCGGAACCGGAACTCGCATCGCCAATCTTTGGAGCCATTTCCCCAGTCGAATCGATGATATCCGATGAAGCTGTTCTGCCCACACTCAAGATACTGGAAGGCCTTGGTTGCGATCAACATGGCAAAATTTGGGACAAAGACTTCAAGTTAATTGGCAAGATTGATGCGCCGCTTTGGAAAAAGGGTCTTGTCGTGAAGTGCTGGAAGCGCAAATTGGTATGCAATCGAAACGGCGAGCTTGTTGAGGTTGAGGCATAGCCAAAGGTTTTGCCTGTGCCGGTAGAAACGTCCGGTGTGGAAGTTTTTGAAACTGGCAAATAGATACTGACATTCAGATTGAAAAGCCATGATTTCAACGCGTCTCAAACATATACTTATTGATTTCGAAATGGAGATTTTGGATGAACGAACAATGAAGGTGCAGCTCCTGCTGATAACATGGATCAAAAGTGTAATAAGCGTGAAAGCCACGCGAGATCTCAAGATCGGTTAAGATCGCATGTGTCTTCCCGCGTCTAAAGACTCGCACCTCCAAACCTCGCACCCAGGAAGAATAACACCACAAATTGACCAAAACGACCAAAAGAGTTGTATCCACACCGAGGGCAGGCGTTGAGAGCTCAACGCGAGGGCCGAGCCCGTAGCCTTGAGATCACGTCTGTAAGAGTTTCGCGCTCTACCCCAGGCTTGCTTTTTGATTCGCTGGTCGTGATTCCCGGCAGATCTAATATGATAGTAATAACCGACTTGAGGTTGGGGGTTTGAACGATTTCTCGAATGGCTGAATCTATAAGTATAAAAAGACATCTCAGAAAGTACAATTACTTGTCCTTCCATCTCCAACCGATCACCATCTGCACGATTCCCTTCCAGACATCATCTCGATTCCACGACTCCATCGGAACCCCAACGGCAAAGCCAATCCATCACAAACAAATCCATCCCCTTTCCCAATCCACCTTCATCAACACAACCATCCTCCCACTTCCACCCAATCCATCCATAACTCCGCGCAACAAATCAGCCACTCACCCCACCTCCCCAACCACCAAAAATGCCCCCCGAACCCACCGCCTCAACCCTCAACTCCATCAAAAACACCCTCTCAAACTACTGCATAGCCCTCGACACAAAAGACTTCCCCCTCCTCCACTCCGTATTCACAAAAGACGTCATCTGCGACTACACCGCCGTCTCACCCACCAACCCCTCCATAACCGGTATCTCGGACTTCCTCACCCGCATCCAGAAAATCCTCGACGGACGCGTAACGCAACATGCCCTGACGACGCAGCGATTGGAATTCGAAGATGGCGAAGAGGGGTCGGGTGTGATTTGTAACGCGCTGACGTATTTCACGGCGAATACATTCACGACGGAAGAGGGGCTGTTGAATCATGTCAGTGTGTTTGGGTATTATGTTGATAGATTGAGGGAGGTGGATGGGCGGTGGTTGATTTCCGAGAGGAAAGTTCACTCGTTTGTAAGTCGTTTCTTTTTCTTGGAAAGGCTGTTCGTTTTTGAGTGGGGAATTGCTTGGGAACGACGGGCTAATGGGTAGTGTAGCACCCGAGGATTAAAAATAGTTCGACTATCGCGCCGAGTCCTGGATATTGATTGTGAAAGGTACGGAGAGACCATCAAGCGATTAGCTCTGGACTGTAGATTCGCTGCTAGCTCGATAGCCACGATTTCCTCATAATCACATAGTCTTCATTTCTAGACTTGGGTATCAATGTAAATGCTCAAAATCAATGGCGAGCCCATTATTCACAATGCCCAGCCACAAACACCTTCGCTATGCTCCAAGATCATGTCATGTTCTCACTTCTTCCTGCCTTTTCCCTTCTTGCCCTTGGTGCCAATCTCAATCTGGCCGTCCAAATCTTCGCCAGCTTCCCTGAGCTCTTTGAATTTCTCGCCACCCGTGATGGTGAAGATCAGGTCTCGGTTCTGCTCCTCTAGCTCAACTTTCTCGGCTTGCAATTCTGCAGACTTTTTCTCGCTGTCTTTGAGCTTTCCGTCAAGAAATTTGATCTTTTGGGAAAGCGCTTCGTTCATCGTCTTCTCTGCCTGCCAGTCTTTGGCGAGCTTCTGAGCCAATGCATTGGTTTTGTCAGCCTTCTTTGCTGTTCGATCCAGGTCCTTTTCTAGGTCCCTGATATTGGCCAGGGCCTCCGAGTGTTGTGTTTGCATGTCTGACAGCTTTTGCGTGACCGCGTCCAACGCTGCGGCAGCTTTGTCGGCGGCTGCACATGCCTTGTTTGCTTTGTCGTTTGCTCTCGCTAGTGTGTCCTCGTAGTATATGCGCTGGTTGCCGAGCTGACTTTGCAGGAGGTACGCGTACTCATTTCCCATGGCTTCCATCTTTTCTCTCGGTACCATGTCTGCCCCGAATGCTGCCATGCCACCGTCAACTCCCTTGTTCTCAATGGGTTCGGAACCAGGAGCTCTCGGTTTCAGTTCGTCCTTGTTTTGAATCAGTCGGTGCACGTAGCCATCGCCAGCGTAGTCCCACACATGTTGCGTCGCTATGTCCATCGCATAACAGTGTGATGTTGATTCGTAGTGTGCGTAAGCATGAGCGCTGTCGTATCTGCCGCAACCAACGTTGCCACAGACCAAGCAAATCCAAAGATTCTGCTCTGCACCGCATGTTGTGCAAGCATTACCAGAACTCCCAGCGGAATGTGGTGATCCGAGGATGCCGCGACCAGGATAGCTGCGGACCTGGGTGTATCTGCAAACAGGACAGGCACTGCCTTTCCACTTTTCCAGACAATTGCAGTGAAATACGTGTTGGCAAAGGATGGTCATCAGACCAGTTGTCTCGTCCATTCTCTCTAAACAGACTGGGCATGTAGGAAGCTCAACAAGATTCGAGCTAGACGGTGCTTCAGGCTGGGTAACGGGGCCAATGGTAAGGGAGGACTCTGCAGATGCTGGAGCTGCGGCTTTTATGGATGGTTGAGATTCCGGAATGAAAGGATCATTACTCATGTTGGGAAAGCTCAATGGTTTCTGCATGTTATTGCCCGTTTGGAATGTGATGGTTTTGACAAATACGACGTGAGCAGTCTGCGGCTCCATGAAATTGTACGAGCGTCCATTGTATTCTTTGCGCCATGCCTTTGCCTTCTTTGCCTGACGGAATTTCATCAGCGCCATGTAGTAGTCTGCCATTCCTGACCGAACAAATCTGAAATGACTGATGTCGTCCTGCACTTGGGGTCCAGCCCAGCCCAGGAGATCATAGGGAGCCATATAAAAGGGCACAGCTAGAATGCATAGTGTGGTACAGTCATCCTCGTCGAAGACGGTATCGGCAGTGGAGATGTATCCATCATCGTAAAGACCTGGTGTCTCTTCCGTATCCCGATACAGATGCACCACACCCCATCCAACATCTGTGCTCTTTGGATCTGACGGGTAGAAGGTGGCTCTCGTAATGAGTTCTCCCTCAGACTCGGCTGCTGCTTTCTTCGTAGCGGGACGACGTTCTTGCACTATCCTGTCCTCCATATCTATGGTATCGATCGTAACGGCTTCAAATCGCCAGTCTTTGACAGCAGCCTTATTGGGTTGATCAAGCGGAGCGTTCTTGAGAAACGTGGTGGCAAGGTCTCGATCAAGTTTGCTGTCGTCGCTGGGACGGCGAAAAGACGAGGATTGCTGACTGCCGAGATCACTGTTGGGTGTTGTATCGGTTGCTTGAGTATGTCTGCGACGGGGCCTTTTGGGAGTCCTGGAGTCCAGGGTGTAGGTCCTGTGGGCGGGAAAGTCGGAGGTGAAGATGTCGATGCCGCTGGTGGGGACATGGGGCAGTTCGCCGTCGGTGGATTGTGGTGGATAGAGCTCAAACGCCAGATGGTAGAAGAAGGCTGGAGGCATGAGGAACTAGGGGAGAGTCATCATCTGCAGTCATCTTCTCACTCTCAAGAATAGACAGCGCAGGGTGTGTTGATTTGCGAGGGCGCAGGGCAACGCGGGAGGGGTCTGGTCACCTGATGGGATCGGTACAGTATCGTATCGTATGGAATTATGCTTGGTCTCTATTACATACCGTGCCGACGCAGCAATAATCTGTGGCACGAAGCCAACACCTCTCTCACCTCAAAGGCGCTCCATCCATCAGGGATTCTCCGTACATTTGATGTCAGGGCAACCTCATCACTCTCTCGGGAACAGGATCATGACTTGGCTACCTACCATTACATACCGTACTGAAGCAGCAATAATCGGTGGCACGAAGTCAATACCTCTCGAATCTCTCAAAGGCTCTCCATTCATCAGGAATTTTCCGTACATTTATTATCAGGACAGCCTCATCACTCTCTCAGGAAGAAACAGGATTATGACCCCGGCCATCAAACATCGTCCTTGTTCAAAGCAGACTTGAGCATCTTTTGGAAATCTGGAATGCCCAGTCCCGTCACGGGATCCCATCCAATCGTTGCATTCCAGAAAGCCCCCGGGATGGTCCCGCTGCCATTGACAGGCTTTCCGGTCTGATAGTTCGTGCCGTCGCAACCACGACCTGCACCAGCAGTAATGTCGATGGTGAATTTACTCCCATACTCATATAGCCATGGGTTAACGAATCCAAGTGTCGAAAGACCAGCTCGCAGACGAGCATCGTTGAGCAGTCCGAAGATTCCAGCCATCACTGGTGCCGCCGCAGACGTTCCGCCACTTTGCGTTTTATTCCCGGCGTCGAAGATCTAAATATGCTTCATTAGCAGATGAGCTTTCGACCCAAGAAGGTGCCAGAACTTACGACATAATTGGGGTGAAGACTATGAGCAGATATGTCCGGGAATGCACGACCTTTGTTGTTGTAGTAGGAGGTGTAACTGGTTGTCACAGCTGGAGGAGCCCGTTTCGTGAAATACTAAGCGCGAGATCAGCTTTTCGGATGTCAGATACGGAAACTTGCAAACCCACAGTTTCAACTGCGTCTGACTGATACTTTGGGCGAGAGAAGTAGTCAGAGAAACCTCCGGAAGAGTCATCCCAGGCGACTTCAGGGTTTACGGCCTGTGTGCCTCCGATCGACGTGATCCAAGGGCAAGTGCTGGGGAATTGCGGGTCAAAACGCTTTCTCTTGGTGCCATCGTTGCTCAAACATCCGGCACCGATCCCAGTGTCACCAGAGGATTCCATCACTGTGATGCCTCGTATCCCCATCATGGCAATCAGTATACAGGTACGCTCGGCATAGTTTTTGGGGACAGTCTGTTCGGGCTCCCCGTAGGAGTTTGAGATAGCTTGTGGTAGGTCGGAATTTTTAAGGGAGACTAGGTATTGGTAATACGGAAGGTATGGCTCATTGGTGTTCTTCGTGGGATCTGGCATCTCCAAATCGGGGATAAATGGTGGCGAGCCACCGGTCAGGAACTCGGTGACTGGCAACGGATAAGCCACTCCGACGATGTTTTGAACGTCCAAGTTCGCCTCTCCAACATCTGCTGTTAGAGGCGTGGCAGCCCCCTCAGTCACCTCAACCTTGGTGAAGGTCGTCGGCGGAATCTTGAAGTAGTCGGTGAAAAGTCGAAGGTCAGCTTGTGATGCAGTTTGGTTCAAGAAACTGCCGAAAGCGACCTTGCTGCCAGAAGTTGCTAGGGCGGTGTAGTTCCCAATATTGTACAGTTGTTTGACACATGCCGGCGTAATCACTTGAGCGCATTCGCTCGGCACTGTCTGCTGTTTGGTGGGTGGAAGAACATCTGCAAACTGAACCTGGTCACGTCTCTCCAAATTGGCGGCCTCAAGCGTCTCGAGCGAGTGGCCAAACTTGGTATGGAGGGGAGTAAACGCCTGGGTCTTTCCAAAAAAAGTAGTCGGATGAATCACATCAATGTGCTCGGCCAAGTCCTGTGGAACAGAGTACTCGACCGTTCGAACTTTTCCGATTCCCGACCTTTCGTATCCCTGGAAATCTGCGTTCAAGATTCTGTTCGCCGTCTCGATCGTAGTCTTGAACGTGATCACAGTCCCATCGCTGGACACCTTGGACACTCCCTCCGCATTCAGCCACCTGACGACAGCTTCGTTGGCCTGTTGACTTGGCTTTACAATCGCATTCACGTCGTCGCGGTCCAACCACTTTCCGTAGTTTGGCGACTTTTTGTTCGAGATGTCGAGAAGTTTACTGATCAGCGTGTCGGTGTTTTGGAACGTCAAGCCAATCTGAAGTGTAATTGTTTCCTGAGACGCAGGTGTTCTTGCAACAGCCCAGCCCTGTGAAGCCAATGCAGCTTTGGTCACAGAATCCACCTGCTTCATCGCCGTCGCAGCATTACTTCCAGCCGCAAACCAGAGCGCAAAGGCCCCGAGGATCGTCTTGGACACCATGATTGGGGTGTCCGCGGGGCCGGACAATTAACGAAAGTGGGAAAGGAGAATGAACGTCAGGGTGGTGAGGAGAGCTTTAAACAAAAGGACAGATTCCACGACATAAGTACTACCGATCGTACCACCATGGTTGGACCCGTGCAGTGGAAGGAGCCAAGGAATTACGAGATGATATTATTGGCTGGCAGGAACGCAGAAGGCATTGCAATTGACCAAGAGCTCTGCTCACTCTCCTAATCGGGATTGCACGACTCTCGCCGCAATGTGCATAGACAAAATATCGTGGATAAGAAGGTGGCCACCAATGAGCGCTACTCCATGGCCCAGGAAGACGGTCCGAAGCAATCAGGTTCGGCAACGTGCCCACCGGCTATTGATATTCAAAGTTAATTTCCCGTCGAGGGTTTGGCACAGTGCAACCTATCCTGGAGTCCTTGGCCGTCTGTCGCAAGGTGCGGAGCAAGGAACAGTACGGGGCACATATTAATTGGATCTCGTATCTAACCATTATCCAGACAATTGTTGTTCGTGATATCAAGCGGCAATGTGTATATTGGATTACGACAATCCGCCAATTGGAGTAGGACAGACAGGAGCTTACAAGTCCCAAAGCCTTGCTGATTGGAAGCAGCGATTGTGTTGCCGATCAGCAGAAGAGAATGCACGCGACTACGGTTCACTACTGCGCCACAATACCACAGTACCACATGTACAACCTTTGAGTTATATGATCTTCATGATCTGTACTGTGGTACAAGTTCCAGGGCTCCTTAAATCCCGCAGTACTGCGCGCTAACCGAGGTACCTGGATTGAAATATATTACCTCCGGAAACATTAACGCTTCGACAGTCGAGATCTATATTTACGTGCCAAGATTCTCTGGGTTTCAGACGATCCCAGATCTATCCGCGCGGTCTCGAACAAACATATCGTCTAATTTGATTCATGGATGGGCAGTGCGACAGGCCAAACACTGTGGAAGAACGCCGCACTTGACGATCTTTTATCATGCTTTCAATTTGCTGTGATGTCCTCTCCAGCGACCTTCGTAGAATTTCCTGTTCTCACGACTCGTGCTGAATTCTTCATAATCCGTGGCTTCATGCGCGAGCGAGCAGCTTAACCCTACTTGCCCTAGGGGCCATGACATCTGTCTGTGGCTCTGACGGTCACTGACATCACGCTCCATGGTCGAAGGGAATTTGACTTCTCGCCCAATCTCGGAAGCAGTATCATTGACAAATGTCAACGCTACCGAGATGAAAACCCAGATTAGGCCTTCGTCCACCGGTTGTGAATTTTTCTGACAGCCCAGCGCTGGTTTTGAACATCTGCATCCGAATTACCTCTCTCTGGAACCCTCGTTTCACTACAACGGGTCTTTGGACGGCCTTGGGGGAGATGAGAAGGTGGAGGGAAGTCGATCTGTCTCTGGACTTTGGGGTTCATGATAGCATACTTACTCTATAGGAGACGGTGACGGTGACGGTGATGGTGGTGCTAGCGGTTTATAAGAAAGGGACCTTGGCGTCTGTACTGTAAACCATCTCGTCTCAGCACCAATTTTACCAGGAGCATCAACATCATCATCATCTTTCCTATCACCGTTCCTCACAACCCTCACACAAGCCAATCCAAACCACACATCCCAAAAATAAAACAAACAAAGTCATGAAACTCCCCGCCCTCCTCCTTTCCACCCTCTCCCTCGCAACCATCACACAAGCCATACCTACCATCTCTGAAACCAACACGCCTACAATACAGAACCACAAACGGGGCGTGTGTCCAGAAGGCACCGCGCAAGCCGGACAGACGAAGGGATTTCATAACGAGTATGTTTCTCTTTGGTCCAAGTGTGCTCATTTTTTATAGTTTGGGTGTGTTAATGATGATACTAGTAATTGCCGCTTCGATCACGAATGTTGTAGCAAGTCATGTGAGACGATCCGGGGACATTGTCGGTGAATTCTCGGTTGGGTTGGGAGTCGGCGTGGTTTTGGTTGCGGTGAGAAGGAGGAATGGTGGTTGTGGTCTGAGGAATTGGAATGGAAATAGAGAAGAGAATTGATTTTCTTTTTCTTGGACGCATCGGTTCCTGGTTTTGCTGAAATATTACTGTGGGACCTTTTGATGGAGTTTTCGAATCTAAGGTTTGAGATGGAACGTTAAATCAAATTCACTCCAGTCTAATACCATTCCACCCAACTCCATAGCGATGTAATCCGGGTATCGGATAGTAAGAGCTTGGGAACGTCCGGGCCTTCGTTCAGATTGCCGACCGAAGCAAAACGTTCAATTTTAGAACGCGTTTTCGTAATTACGCACCTTGAGGATTAGTGCCGTGATCTTTTTGGTGGGTCAAGTTTTATCAGATGTGAGAGAGTAGGTGAGATTAGAGGTGAGGTTGACACCATGTGGTATTGTAGTGGTGCATTGAATGATTTTCGCTGAGAAATACGATGTATAGTTGATTTCTACCCTTTCACTTTCCCTTTTACTTACTGCTCTCTTGGTCGTTTGATACTCATTTTACCTAAATTCATGGATTTGGATATCCGTCGGTTCATTTGGTGTCTTTCCGAAGAGCTTTGAGATTTCTTGGGGAGGCAGTGGTACTTCAGACTATGCGATTTGTCTTGTCTTTTTTGGAGGCTGTAT
Source organism: Venturia asperata (assembly GCA_003689335.1). Taxonomy (NCBI): domain Eukaryota; kingdom Fungi; phylum Ascomycota; class Dothideomycetes; order Venturiales; family Venturiaceae; genus Venturia; species Venturia asperata. The sequence goes on along the minus strand of QWWL01000004.1, from coordinate 565,252 downwards.
TCACTCTCCGCTCCGCTCCTTGCTGTTGAATTGCTTCCTAGTATCTTGATCCCTACTTATGTTTTGCTTTGCTGCTGCGTTTTTGTCTTGCGATTCATTATCATGGTGCTGGACAGTATGTCTTTGTTGTCAAACTTTGGCGGATGGTATAAAGGACTGTCATTTTTCCATCACCATGTACTGCCTACTCCATTTTTTATATACAACCTTCAAGATAGACATGTACGCCGTGGGAATGATCTGTCCATGGTCACAGCATTTCTCCACCAGGATGACTAAGGTCTCGGGTAAGTAAACAGTCCTCCCTGAACAGTTTTTCAATAGTGAGTTGTAACAGTGTTGACTCACGGTGGACGTTACGAACCTCGGGCTAATAACAATGAAGAAAGTTGAAGTTCACGGCTAGAAGCTGCTCAGGTGTGTCGATTGTACAGAACAATTCGAGCCATGTAACACTTTCAACGGCTTCATAATGACTCTCCACTTCGATATGCCCTGCTTCTTTATATTCATTACCGATACTTCTTCAGCACCACCTTCTTCATCGACATCAACAGCTTATTCGCCAACTTCGCGATAACCTGACGGATACATTAGCTCAACAGCAGTCTCAGATATGTCCTTCGAGATGTTGTTCTGTGCTCTTTTCCTCTTTCGTTACGTACGACTGGTTGTACATATTATTGCATACAACTTTTATCGACCGACAACCATTCCTCGAAACCCTCGGTATAGACGATCTGATACCACGGTCATTATACCTACGGTAGAGCCTGAGAATGCCGGGTTTGGCGAATGCGTTCGATCTATTCTGAACAACCGGCCTCATAAGATCATTATCGTGACTGTCGGCGAGCAATGTTTCGAAGATGCAGATAGGATATGCGAGGCAGTCTTTGCACAGTCCGAGGTGTCCGATACTGAGGTTGTGACAATGATCGAGGTCATCAAGGCTCCCGAGGCGAACAAGCGGAAGCAACTTGCGACTGCGATTAAGAAAGTCGATACAGATATCACTGTCTGGGTTGATGATCACGTTTTCTGGCCTTCACAGAATTTCCTACCAACGGCCATAGCCCCTTTCGAGGACGGGAACGTCGGCATTGTCGGTACGGTCAAGAAAGTTCGAAGACAAGATCAGGCGACCTTTTCCAAGAACTTCTGGAATTTCCTCGGCTGTCTTTACCTCGAGCGCCACAACTTTGAGATTACAGCCACAACCCGTATCGATGGAGGTGCCTTCGTGATCTCCGGTCGTACAAGTCTCCATCGAACAGACATAATTCAACACCCTAAATTCCTTCATGCTTTTCAAAACGAGTACTGCTTGTTCGGCTTAGTTGGACCGATCAATCCCGACGATGATAACTTCGTCACACGTTGGAACGTCACACTCGGATACAAAGTGGCATTCCAGAATTGCGAGGATGCCACCATCGAAACGACTCTTGGTGAGTTTCCAAAGTTTCTAAAACAATGCTTTCGATGGGTGAGGACGACGTGGCGTAGCAACCCATGCTCTTTATTCACCGATCGCACAGTCTGGACTGTACAACCTTGGTGCACTTACGCAGTTCATATGACGAGTCTCTTCAACTTCGCATTGCTGATCGACCCTTTGCTCGTCTGGCTTCTCTACTCCAGTGCCTGGGCATCAACAACCAATTTAGTACTCTTGACGTCCTGGATCGTGGCTTCTAAGATGGCGAAGATCGTGGCGCACTTCAAGAAACATCCAAAAGATTTGGTATTCTTTCCCGGCCAGATTCTTTTTGGATACGTCCATTCTTTGATTAAACTATGGGCGCTGTTAACTTTCTGGAATGTCGGCTGGGGTACCCGGGATCTGGAACATGTCGAGACTAGTGACGATATTGCAGTTGGAAGGCGTTACAATTGTGAACCTAGCGATGGAAAGTCTATCTGATTGTGATTATTCCTGTGAGCAATGGTTGAAAAGATGATGTAGTTGCTGAGGCGATCAGGCAAAATTTCGGCGCTTGGCCAATTTAGGGCACCCAGGGTGATTAGCTAAGACCAAATTAGACTAGAATAACGTTTTGTACAAGCCCTGGCTTCATGCACTCTCTGTAGCCTATCAGCGTGGTGCATTGTAGCCCCTAAGGCATCCATGGCTGTGCCAAGTCAGTGGTTCGCAAAACGGCCTCAACCTCTATTCATGCGACTTCGACGAGCCTGATCTCCGCCTTGCAACAACAACATTTCCTGGTGCTTACGACTAAGACAGAGATATCCTCGTCGTAGATGGAATCGCAGATCGCGCAATTCAGCCATCCCAGCATTGTCTAGGTCGCCACTCAGCACCCCAAATACCCGTCTTGACTCCGCTCCCCGCGTCCGACTGTTTCCTGGCATGAACTATCACCGCAAGCGGCAAATCCAAGAGACAGCCTGGGCTTGCACTCGAAGATGACTTTTTGGACGTTTGGCAACTCGCATGGGAAGAAGCGGAAAGACCGACTGAAGCCTACATCGCGGCCAGCAACATCCAATGGAGTCGGATATGGAGGAGCCAACTATTCTGTGTCGACAGTGAACCTTCCAAGACCATCTGTTGAACAACGGCTCTCTGGAGACCATGAACCGAGACCGCCGAGTCGACCCTGGAACGAAATGCAAGGCAGTCCTTACGACAGCCCACACGCCATCATGTCTCAACCAAACGTGACAGCGAGGCCGCCTCATACCTCCCCTTACAGCCCAGAATCATATGGACCTCCACCTGGACAAATGATTCGATGGTCTCCGCCGCCAAATCCTCCAAATGCTGTTTACTTGAATCAGAACCAGTCGTCAAATCAGCAGTCATTACTGCACCTGCCATCTGCCGTGACAGGTGGGCTGCAAAAGGCTTCAATGTCCGTCACAAATCTGAATGCAAAATATCTCACCCAAGGCGCAGCACTCTACGATCGTATGTCCTCGAAACTAGATACTGTGATCACGTGTATGGACGAAGAGAAGTTCAGTGGCGATGAGCGAGATCTGAGTAAGGAGCAAGCTTGAAATGGCGCTCAACCAAGCTAACCTTGTGCAAGGGCTCGTCGAGTCTCAAGAAATCTATAAAGATGGGACTAGAAATACCAGCCAGACTCTCTCCCTCCCAGGCTCCAATTCGTCCAATGGCACGAATCATTTTTCGAAAGTATGGTATTACAGCAACTCGAGATTGCCACCATACCTGCCACCGTTGAAGGTCTACATGCCTACATATCCGCTTCTGTGTCTGGCTTCGCAGTACTCGCTTCGAGCGTACGACAAACCGAAGAAGAGTGAACGCGAGCACCACGTCAAGGCTTCCATCATTCACGGAACAAAAGCGATGGTCATCAAATCGATGCCGGTCGATGATATGAACACAATCGTTTTCGCTGTCAGAGGCACCCAAACGTTCATGGACTGGACCGTGAATTTTGCTCAAGCTCCTTCTGCTCCTACAGGTTTCCTCGACGACACGGGGAACCTTTGTCATTCTGGATTTTTAGTTGTGGCACGGTCCATGATTGCACCTGTCGCAGCACGTTTGAGGGAACTGCTTCAGAATGATCCCTCCAGAAGTGCTGCTAGTCTACTCATTACCGGACACAGCGCAGGAGGGGCAGTTGCGCAACTACTATATGCGCACATGTTGTCTGAAACAGTGAGCAGCGAACTCACCTATCTGACGGGATTTTTCAAACGCGTCCACTGCGTCACCTTCGGCGCCCCTCCAGTAACGCTTCTCCCGCTCCAAAAACCCACAGCTAGAAGCCACCATAAAAGTCTCTTCTTCGCCTTCGCCAATGAAGGCGACCCAGTCGTACGAGCAGATCGAGCCATAGTCCGATCCCTTCTCAAGCTCTACGTCACCCCAACGCCCGACGCTCCCTGCGCAATCATGAACAGCGTCGTCCCAGGCGTGCTCCGAAGCAAAAAGAGCAGACTCAAACTCGCAGCTCAAGCAAGTTCAATGCAAACATCGAATCCAGCGCCGATGTGGGATGTGCCCTCCTCCACACTCAGCCTCGGTGGCAGGATCGTACTAATGAGGCAGAGATACGGTAGTCAAAGTCCTGATGATATCGAGGCTTGTCAGGTTAGCGATGAGATGTTGAGGGAGGTTGTTTATGGGGATCCGCTTTGTCATACTATGACGCTTTATGCGAAAAGGATCGAGATCTTGGCAACGAGGGCTGTGACGGTTACTGGGTATACTTGATCAGATGGTGCTGGGAGAACAGTCTAGCGAGGAAGACCCATTCTTGAAATCTTGGGAAATGAGTGTTTCTACGTGATGATACGACGGCTGGCAGGCTCTGACTAAGGAGGGAATTTGGACGACGCGACGTCATGATTTTGCGAACCTGAAGGTTCTTGTATGTTGAGGTTGGGAGACGCGATATACCGATACTGTAATTGCGATTGATATAATATGAACGATGGATATGATAGATTAAGATCGAATTACGTCTTTAGATTCGTCTCCATGTCGTGAAGAATCCATCTCGGTTTCACCAACGCGATTGCGATTGTGTCAAGTCTCTGTAGTTGACCCTAGTACCACTTTGCGGTGGTCATATTCATCATAGTTCTGTTAGTTCAGTATTCCCCAGTCCCCAGTTATCATGATATTTTCTTTGAGTCTAAAGTCTACAGCACTTCGGATTGATATCGATGTCCAGCACCAGATCTCAGCTTCGGCAGTTACGGATGTTAAATTTCCACCAACCCCTCAGCCTCCGTGTCTCCATCAAGCCAATGAGTCTGCACAGGCCAATGCATAGGCTCCGATCAACGTGCCCACGAGCAGAATGACGGACCTTGCTAGGTTATAGTCCTTCCACTTGACCACCAAATCAGCAGTGCTATACTTCTTCTCCGTGTCGATGGATCTCTGCTCCTTCGCGCTGTACGTCAATGGCAAATTACCGATTCCGATCCACGGTCCACTAATCTTCGCAGATCGGATCGAGAGGGCACCATTGATATGTCGGAGAGCTGTCCAGGCAAACACAGTCCCAGAGCCGGTAGTTATGGCTGCTGTGGTGTAGAGCTGGCGTGCCCATGAACTCTTGGCTTTTGAACTTGATCAATAATGTGTTTTCGTTTGTTTCGGGTGGGGCATCACATACTCGTGTATGCAAGAAGTCCCCAGCTGAGAATATTGATGATAGTAGAGGGTACTGCGAGCTAGTTTGTTCAGATGCAAGCCCAGATCTGTCAGAATTCATGGCAAGAACCCACGATGAAGCCTCGAACGTATTGGATCCTCCATTGACTAGCCATGGTCGACTCATCTTTTGCAGCCAGAATCGCTGGAACTGCAGCGTCTGACAGCGACCATGTGTATCCTGAGATTTTCTCGCATTAGTACGGGAGGTCATCCACGAATGCGACATAAATTCCCTACCAGCGAATATGCCGGAGGAGGCTATTCCTGTGACTCTTGCCACGCCGGCTAGTTCGCCTAATGAAGGAGTCATCGTTATTCGGACCAGAGCTTGGGAAAGAAGGCTCGATTAGTCGATACGGACGGTGAGAAGAGCGCGAAAATACAGGACAGAATCTAGAGATCACGGAGGCTGGAGACAACAGCTCTCGTATTCTCTCAGCTGAGAAAACGACGAAGACGAGTCCAAATATGGCAGTGGAGGCGGGGCGAAACATGGCTGACACGGAGATGTCTTAATGGCTAGATTCTTTCGCATCCTACACGCCGAAGACTCCTTTTTCAGCTGGCTACCGGATAGGGGACGCTGTTGACACACCTGTCTGACGTGCATCGAGCGGTTCGAAACACTGCAGCCGCGTCTGATCAGCTGAAACTGCTTCAGCGTGTCTGCGGCCGTTGTCAAGAAAGAAAGCGGCTGCAAAGAGATGTTTGGTGGTTTACAAAGATGAGATTCTACCTCCGGAGGTTGAAGTGTAGCGCCTTGCTGGCCTTGCTGGCCTGGCGGGAACGGATTCGAGATTCATCAGCGACGGGATATCTATTTCCGGCCTAGTTCTGGATGCGCTTAAGCCCGAGGTTTTCCCTTCCGACCGATCGCTACTCCACGGACGCGTCAAATCATCCCCAAACTCGGTCCTCGCCTTGATCTTCAGCATACATCTATCAGCGTCAAAGAGCTTGTCTCCAGGGAATACATGTCAGTTATTCATCAATCTTACCAAAACTCCTCCACGCTTGTCTTCGGGACATCCGCAGTTCCCAATCCTACTTAACAACCTCATCAATCGAGTCTTTGGAAAAAACAAACAAACCCTTGTTCAGGCCTGCAACATTCGTTCTTTGTAACATCTTATTGCTTCGATACTGTACTCGATTCAGCTACTTGCGCGGGACAGCCGCTCGGAAAGTGGCCTGTTTAATCTATCTCTGTCACTGACACCAGCATAAGGCCGACATCTCTCCACATCTGGCTCATCCTTTAAGCAGGCACGACAGCGGCGCCTCGGCCCGCGAGAATTTGTTGCGAGAACGAGGATAACGAACAAGTTACTTTACCGTTTGTGTAAATAAGCGCGCGCAAGCCTTCGTCTGTCGTTCCCTAGAATTAAACAGCAGAAGAAGAAATTTACATTACTACACTTGTCCCATCAAAGGCTTCGTTTTCGGTCAAAATGAGAGATTAATCGAGCCTCGGGCCTTCTGACCCTGCGGTTTTAGGGTCCAATTAGCACTCCAAATATGTTAAAAAGGTACTGCTCTTCAGAAGGGACGACAACATGATTGTACCCGGGCACTTCCCAAATTCTGCTCATAATGCAGTCTCTACTGCTTTTCGGCGTGGCTGCTCTGTCTTCAGGGTTCATCAATGCTTCCCAAGACATATGGCAGGTAGGCCAGGCGGTGAAGACAACAAGTGGAGATGTGACTGGACGACCAGCCAGCTACGCAGGTACCGAACAGGTCTCGGAGTATCTGGGCATTCCATATGCCGCTCCGCCTGTAGGAGACTTGAGATGGCTCGCTCCGCAGCCATACAAGCCGAATGGCACTATTGCTGCGAACAAATTTGTGAGTTCTATTGGCTACTTGTCTCCCAGGCGGCAGCAATCAGAACTAACAATGTTCAGGGCCCGTATGACCTGCTTCTCCCCTGGCTGGAGTCAAAATTAACTTGATCACAGGAGCTGTCCGCAAGGAAATGCTGCGAGTATGGATGAGGACTGCTTGACATTGAACGTGTGGACGAAGCCTCAGACAGGTGAAAAGTCCAAAGCCGTTTTGGTGTCGATATACGGAGGGGGATTCAACTCAGGAAGCAGTAATACTCGATACCTCGTCGGCTCACCGCTAGCAAATAGCCAAGATGTTGTCGTGGTTAGCATGAACTACCGCATCAACGTTTTCGGTTTTTCCGGTGCGCCAGGACTCAAACATCAAAACCTTGGCATGAGGGACATTCGCGCCTCGATCGAGTGGGTTCGCGATAATATTGCTCAATTCGGTGGCGACCCAAACAGAATTACGTTGTTCGGAGAGAGTGCTGGCGGTGGTGCCACAGACTACTATGCTTTTGCATACGCAAAAGACCCCATCGTACACGCTTTCATTCCCCAATCTGGATCTGTTTGGACACGGGGAATTGCCGACGACAATAATCTCGAATTCTGGTACAAGGTCACGAGCAAACTTGGATGTGGTGGCGCCGAAGCAGGAGAGAAGACGGTCGATTGTATGAGAGGCAAACCATGGCAGGAAATCATGAAACAAGTTCCTTCGGGACCGCGAGCACCAAAACTGAGCTTCGGACCGACCTACGACGAAGAGATCATCTTCAAAGACTACGACGCGCGAGCCAAAGCTGGATTGTTCGCCAAGAAACCCGTCTTCACAGGCAATACCGATAACGAGGGTGGCTTCTTCAAGTTGTTGAGACCCCGTATGTCTCGTGCCGATGTCGAAGCCATGAACCGTTGCTTCACATGCGTGGCACTGAAAAGCGCAAACGCAAGAATCGACCACAAAGTCCCGACATGGCGCTACAGATTCTTCGGCGACTTCGAAAACAACCGACACATCACCGGAGAGGGCGCGTACCACGGTTCCGAATTACCACTTGTCTTTGGCACTCCAAAAGCCAAGGAAAAGATCAACGCCCCAAGTACGGATACAGCTGTGGAAGCCGAGCTCACGAAGAAAATGATGACCGCGTGGGCGACTTTCGCCAAGGATCCTGAGAATGGCTTATTGAAATTGGGATATCCGCTGTATGACCCGAAGAAAGAGACGTTGATCAAGTTTGGTTTCCAAGGAGGTGCGGGTGCGGCGTTTGGGAGCGTGGACGAGTATGATGCCGAGTGCACAAAGTATGAGAATAGTAAAGATGCGATTGATGTAATTATGGGTAAGCAATCAGGACGATTCCGCTCCCATCGCGACACTAACACATTCATAGCACGGTCCGGTCCGATGATGGCCCTTCCCAAAGGCGTTGGTGCTTCGGCAGAGTAGACTCGTGTGTTTGTATTTTTTCGACTCACGGATAGCTAATGTTTTGTTTCATAAAACTACACATGTAATCACTCACGATGCCCACCACACTTGGCGGCGATAAAACTCGCAACTCTCGTGCCCCTGCGGTAGCGACATTTCACCCTCTATACCTTCACTACCAGCGCATGATCTCCGCCCAGACTATCCCACGTTTTACAGCAAACACACTCAAGAGATGGCAAAACCCTGAAAGCCTTCCTTCGCAACTTGCTGTATCATCTGCACATAGCCGGGAACACCTCCCATCCAGAAAACAGGCTCTCGCTTACGACCCTCTCTACGCGGCACATTGTCCGCATGATAATAACTCTTCGTCTCTTCAAACAAAGAGCCCTTGGTAAACCCAGTGACGAGATCAACATACTCATCCTCCGCACCAGGCATAGCCTCCATCACCGTCCTCCCCGTCGTTCTCAAATTTTCCATCGCTGCCGCAGTCCAATTGCCCTGAACTTCCGCACACACGGGGCCGTTACAAACGTTCGCCGGTGATTGAGGGCCGTAGCCGATCATCATGTTTGGGAATCCGTGGACAGCCATGCCGAGGTATGTCCTTGTCCTTTGCGACCACTCGTCTGAGAGTTTCTTTCCATCACGTCCCCGAATTTCTATTTGTGTCAGACCTCCGGTTCCGATATCGAAACCAGTGGCTAAGATGAGGACGTCGAAACAGTGCGTTTGTCCCGATGTCATGAGGATACCTTCAGGAGTTGCTTGTTGGAAAGGGTCTTTGCATAGATCCACCAGATGGACATGATGCATATTAAACGCTTCGTAGTAATTTTGCTCCAGCGGAACGCGCTTAGTACCGAATGCATAGGGAGGTTTCTCTGGGGCTAGGATTTCTCGAGTTTCAGGACGGGTTAGACGCTTGTGGATTTGTTGTCTCCACCATTCGTAGATGATGGCGTTGGAGGCTTTATCCGTGAAGAGATCATTGTAATTTGAAGTCCAGTAGGAGAAACCGCCTTGATTCCATAGGCGCGTGAACTCGATGTTGCGTTTTTCGGGTGTGTCGTCTTTCACTGATCTATCGATGGTCGAGGCGGGTGAACCGTCCCAGAACGAAGTGCGATTGTTCAGAAATAATCTCTTGGCTTCGGCAGACGATTTTGTGGTTTCTTCTTTCGTGAGTTCGCGTTGTTGCATGGGGACTGCGGTCGCTGGAGTTCGTTGGAAGACGGTCTGTATCTCGTCAGTAAAGCTACAGCCATCTTTTTCTCATCCACTCCAAAAGAGATTGACACCAATACTCCACGATGCCACAAGTGCCAGCGACTCATCGATGCTTCGAAATCAAAGAAGAATACCTACCAATTCCCTGACAACCGGAGCAATAGTCTGAACCACCTGAACCCCACTCGCCCCCGTCCCAACAACACCCACTCTCTTCCCCCTCAGATCCAAGCCCTCCCCCGGCCACTGCGCAGTATGAACCACCACTCCCCCAAACCCCTCCAACCCCTCCAAAGCCAAAAAACTCGGCTTCGCAGCATACCCCAAACAAGGCAAAAAGAACCTCGCACAAAACGACCCCCCGTCCCTCGTCCCAACAACCCACCTCTCCGCCTCCCCATCCCAAACCGCCCTCTCAACCCAAGTCCCAAAAACACAATCCCTACTCAAATCCAATTTCCTCTCCACAAACCGAAAATACTCGCCAAGTTCCGCAGCACCGGGGAACCTCTCTTTCCAACTAAAAGTATCAGTGGGATCATCCCACAACTCCTCGATATTGAGTTCATAAGTCGGACCCTCGATATCGACTCTGGCACCTGGATACCTCGAATTCCAGACCCCACCGAGCCGCGGCGCTGCATCGAGGGCTTTCACTTTGAAGCCACGTTTTCGCAAGGTGTGGAGTAAGTAGATGCCTGAGAATCCCGTGCCGACGATGATGGCGTCGAGGAGCTCGGTTGTGGGTGAGTGGGTGGTTGGCATAGTGTGGGATATGCGAATGGTTCCGTGAAGGAAGTCCTTCTGAAGGATACGTGAGGGTAGGCTCTGAAGGACTGAGTGAATTGAAAACTGGAGCAAAGTCATCGTGCATTTTGTGGTCAGTTGCGAGTCTACACATGCAGCATGATGATGCGTCACTGGTGCTCTTCGGCGTTGGTGTTGGTCTTAAATCTGACATAAGCCTTCAAGCGCGCCATGGATTGGACGACCAACGGTACGTATCTCACATCTCCACGATCGATTTCCTTCTCTTCTTCTGTGAGAAGGTATTCCCATAATTCTGGGTCAGATATCAATTCAACAGGATCTGGAGTACAACATGGCTCTCGCGATTCGCCTGAACAATTTCTGACAAGGCTGAGGAAATCTCATGAGCGCGCAGCGAAGCGATCAAAAGAGGTTCAATTTGTTTGGATAGCCAATGTTCATCTAGACCTACGTATCCTCCAGGCTAGCTGATGGTGAACGGCTCTTACAAGAATGGCCCTTCAACATGTCCAGTCAGGTTGTGCATGGCCTGGAATCTGGCGGTCTCGCTATAGAGCCTGTTTCAATAGGCCAACTGCCCTCCACCGCCGTTCCACTTACTTCCCTCATCAATAGCTTCACAGAGAGCTACGCCGCAAGCCTCATCAATCTCTTGACCATCACGGCCAACCAAAACAGCCTTTCCCTCGTTCAATGAATTCTTAAGATGTGCAATCCGACTAAATTTGGTCTCGGCATTGGTGATCCAGCGTACAAAGAATGCTGGGCTTGATGGCCAGCGTAGATTTGCCACCCACGATGGTTGTGGAGCTGAACCAGGTAAGGATTCCATTCGTGCCTTCGCGATGGTCAGTAAAATGCCCAAAGCAAGCCACGTTCCAGAAACGAAGTAATACAGGGACAAAAGGTAGCATACATAACCTTGGAAAGCCTTTGAGTTGTTGACGCTGAAAAAGAAGATGACGTGACGCGAGTGTTCGAAGGCTTCTGCGAACAACTCCTCATTCTGGACCTGAGTCGTCCAAGTACCCTCTTTTACAGAAACCTGCACATTCTCATTGTTGAATGACTTAATCATAAAATATCTGCAGCCTCCTCGTTGAAGACCAAGACCTAAGGAGCTGGTATTCGCATTGTGTTCACGGCGGCCTTGACTGAGATTCCTACCTCCACGCGAACCACTGTTCTGCCGTCCGCGGTAAGAGGAGCTTGGATCAAATCCGCTAGACCTATGTGGCTCATGCGCAGTCCATGTTGCTGATTGACTATAAGATGCAGCAATGGGTCGTTTGGGCGATGGTTGTCTCGTCGCATATCGACCACGAAAGTCATGATGATCAGAACGATCATGGGCAGCGGAATTGCGGCGGGCATTTGGGCTGAAGCTTCTGCCTCGAGTACTATCCTTTATCTGCCCAGGTTTATGTTCAGACGAACTCTTCTCGGCTCCACGTATGTTGAGGCCTGGGCTTGGGTCTTTTCGCCTGCAACTTGTCAGTGCCAACTCAGTGTGACCAGTTTTCGTGGCTGTTTCGCCAAATTCAGCGCGTTCGCCTTCAGAAATTCACGATACCAGCAATCGTACAGCTTTCCTCGCACCAGATATTGATGTTGATCAAATGCTGGTCATCAAAAGATAATCCTGCAAGGATTTCATAACTTTTCATACCGCTTTGGGCAGGCTATAGTTAAAATGAGTGTTTACCTCGGCTCAATTGGGATTGGCAATGCGTTGGAAGAAGTTCCTATCTTGTCGCTATTGCTTGACTTAGTAGGACTACTATCGATATATGTACGCTGGTGCTTGTCAGCATGCTGAGACTCGCGCTGTTCAGGTGATCGAGCTCGTTTCGTCCCGGCTTTCGTGCTGGCATCAACAATTGCAATATTCGATTCTGGTGCAGGAGACGGTGGCATCGATGGAACTGCAGACAATGGTCGTCCTACTGCAGCCCGAGCAGAACGAGCCCAAGATGAGACTGTAGATTCCAATTCACGGTCAACCTCAGCCATTTCGCGCTCCAATTGTGCTCTGCGGCGATGCAGAGAGAGTGTTTGTTCCCTGATTCTTCTGTCATGATAGCCTGTAATTTCCAACCATTCATCGAGATCATCAAAGTGTCGTGAGTATGAAGCGACTGACTCTTGTCTATCTTCGGCCACGGGTAAAGACCCTTTCACCAAGGGAACTAGAGCAGTGGGTGGTTCCTGTTGTGGTGTAGATGTCGATGGCAGAGTCTCTGAATGCGACAATAAATCTGCTGACGACTTGATCGCGGCAGCAGGTGCTGAACTATCAGGCTTATCCTCTGCAGTTGACCTTGCTTGTGTCTTCGTCTCCTTTGGTCCTGACTCTGTTGTCTTGGTTCTAATGTAGCTTGGTGGTTGTTCTACATTTTGATTCAGATTGTGCTTTGCAATCATATCAGCCCTGGCTTTTGACATCTTATGCGAAGCTTGTTGCTGCTGTTGTATCTGCTGAGCGCGTAAATCAGCCTTGGCCGCATTCTTTGCCTGTTTGGAGCTCTTCTGGCCGCCTATTTTCGCCTTGCTCGGAATTTGTATTATGTCAGTTGGGGTCAGGGTTGGTGTCGAGTCCACTGGCGAGGCTCTTCGGACAGCACTATCTGCAGTGCGCGTTTCTGCGACTGGCCTGTCATCAAGAGTGTCTGTCTGGTGTGCCTGGGCTTCTGCAGCAGCTCGTGCCTCTTTAACCAACGTATCAATAGCTGAAACGGACCCTCGACCGTCAACAGATGGTCTCTCAAATGCAGATGACGTCTCCTCTTTGTCCAACTTATTGGACCTCTGCACGCTTTTCCAAAATCTTCGCCCTTAGTATAGCCGCTTTGTTCTGTATATCCGTTTCTAGGGTAGCGAGGGCGACAGATGGAGACACGGAGCTAGTGGGTGGTTCGGTCTTTACCGCGTCAGCCTGATTCTGAAGTAAGCGTCAAAGAGGACCAAAATTGATACTGCTCCAGCCCTGACCCAAAGCTCAACCGTCATCCCATCTTGAGAACATTATCGATAAAGCTTTGGCGGCTTTTTATAAGAGGTGCCAGAGGTGTATGGATGCTGATCCTCATCTGTGAGACTCGGAAGCCCAGCCTGTACCCAGGGGGCAGAGCGGAAGATGAGGTGGAAAGCGCGAATGGAACGCGTCGGACCATCCATGGCTATTGGACTGGGTACTCACCAATCCATCGTGACCTCCCATCCTGGCTGCCGTGTCCACATTCTGATGCTCATTGCAGTAGTACGCGCTCTGATTCTGATAGTTCTCATTCTCTTCATCATCGTCCCAGTCATCGTTATCCTCGTCATAGTTGTAGTTTAGCTGGTGAGCGTCACCCTGATTGTAGACGGGAAAGTAAGAGGAAGCCGGAGCATTGTTCAACTGTTTGGGTTGCTGCCAGTCCATCGCGCTGCAGGTTAGTCAGGCTCGCGTTCTAGCAGGCCATACAGTGAGTGTATAATTGTGTTGAAGATCGTAGTAATTAAGGAGTTAGGTCCGAATCACTACTCAAGCTTGGACGCTAGGTAAGCCAAGCCGGTCGAAGGCGGACAATTAGTTCCAGCAAACCCTTATAATGTGGCTAGAGTAGAAAGATAATATCTTCTTCAAGTGCATTCTTGGTATACAATCCGGAGGGGGAGTTGGGTATGTTGTATGTTGCTGAGGTGGCCTTGACAGCAGGAAGAGCTCGCCCTTTGAAATTCGACCAATCAAAAGTGCCCCACCATTTGCTAGAAAGTTTTATATGCATACATCGATCCTAGGATTGTAACCTCAACGTAAATAAATCTAAAATGCTAATCAATTACAGGGTAAGCACGGCTTCGAAAACCCATCCATCGCGCGTCAACTCTTTCGTAATTCTACCCTCTCAAGGGTGCTGTGGTTATACTAAGTACATACATAAACCATAGTAGTGCGATTCAGATTATCGCTAAAAGCCGCTACCCAGCTCGCTATACCAGTATAATACTTCTTAGATAGCAAAAGAGGAATACTCTAACCCACTTCTAGGGAACAATAGGCCCGGCCAATCAGATCGTGGCAGCTAAAGAGTACAATGTCTATCAAGTATCTATTTCGGTGTGTTTTCGAGTGCCTCCATGGCGCCAATTGAAGATATGAAAAAAGACGAGGATGTGGATGCAGGCGATGCAACTGTCTCTGTGCTTAGCTCTAGGTGAGATCTTGTTTGAAGGTTGAGTAGACGTTGTATCAAAGGAAATACGAGGATAACGTGAGTCTGAGAATTCTGATGATGGATGTAGTGTGGAAACCGAAGAAATGTTCTCCAAACCCGGTAGTTGCGATACATTATCCTACAAGCTTAGCATACATCACGTTCCACCTTTCCGATACTTACTTCTCCATCATCTCACACTCAATCTGAATCCCAGCCTGCTTCAATCTCTCGATATACTCCATCTCCAAACACGCCGGCGTAACCATACCGCCTAGCCTCTTCGCCAAATTCTCCTTGCCCCTGAGAATAGTCATGGCAGCCTCGACAACAAGCATACCAGTCATGTAATACCCGCCTCCCACAAACCCAAACGTACTCATCGCTCGCTTCTTTTCTGGAGAATCAGAGATGGCAATACACTTATACCTCATCTCGTTCTTCGCCGCCTCTTCTTTCGTTTGGCCCTGACCAGGTTCATACGCCAGTTTCTTTAGCAACCATCGGACTGGTGGGATGATGAGAGCTACCATCCCGAAAGAGAAGATGTAATGAACGAGAGAGCCAATGAGAGCGCTTGGGACGCGCAAGAATTCGTTGAAGGTGAAGTTCTTTCCGTACCACTCTCCACCGTCGAAGAGAGCCCACGAGCGATACACGATCCCGATGTCGCTCCCAGCCTGTGGTGAATCCGTCAAGATCCCGAGGTCAGGCACGTTACGGTAGCCGAGTATTTTGGTCATGATACCTTCGCCAGTATTACCCTTGGGTCCAGGAATGGGGCAGAGGGCGTATGGCCTCATTGCTTTTCCAACGAAGCTCAGGGGATATGATTCCATGAGTGTGATGGCAGTCAGAGCAGTGCCGCCGCTGATTTTTCCAGATGCTTTTTGAAGAGAGTTTACGCATGATTGCACACCTACGGAGAGTTTCGAGCGGATCTCATTGACACATAGATATGAAAGGATGTCGGCTGGGACCGAGTCTATACCACAGTGTGGAATGATCTAAGAACAAGATGTCAGAAGCTGAATGAATTTGCATCTGTCGCAATGCAACGACGCGAATGTCTATACGATGGATCACGTGCGTAGCGATGAACTCACCATAGATCCATTCCTCTTTGCTGTTTCGTGATACTTCTGGAGCATATCGTATGTAAATGGTGTCTCTCCAGTCCTATAACACATTAGACATGCAAAAGCTCGACCTCATCAAGCAAACATACACATCAAGATAATGCGTCCCAGCATTGGCGCAGGCCTCAACAACAGGCTCACCCCATCTCGCATACGGTCCAACCGTCGTAATCAGAACCTGCGTCTTCTCCGCCAAAATTTTCAATTGATCGCTTTTCTGCTCAACAACCTCAATTGCTACCAACTTGTAAGTATGAGGTCATTGTCTTGTCTCAATCGTCGGAATCGGTGTGGACTTACCTGGTTGAATACGATCTGGATTCATCTGCTTCAGCTCTTCCGCGATCTGAGCGAGTTTCTTGCCATTGCGGCCAGCTATCGCCCATTTCAGATCAGTGGCGACGTGTTCTTGAATGTATTCTGCAGCTAGGTTGCCTGTGTATCCCGTTGCGCCCAAGAGGACGAGCTCGTACTCGCGTGTTGCTGAAGGCATTGTAAAAGATCAATGAAATGAAGGCTTGGAGTGATGGTAGAGAACTGGGTTACGGTGGAGTAAGTGGTATTGATATCTGGTTCTATGAAAAGCGCGGAGGGACTTTCGTCCGATAACCAAAACCACCAGTATTTGATCGGAGTACCATCGGCGTATATAGCCAAATGGAGACAACTTGAAGAACTTTACGGCCGGAGTAGAGACTGAACCAGGCTAAACCTCGCCGGACCATCGCAGTTTGTAAACAGTCCGAGCCGAAGGTTGTACGGTGGATCACTGCACGCATCTGGAGCATGTGCGGGCAATCGACATCACTTCGCTCGTAGCCGAGGCCGTACAATGGGGCAAACATTATTTTCAGAGTGTCAAGGGATCGTCATCTTCACCTCATGAGCAGAAGAATTATGGAGAAGAAGACACAGAAACTAAAGTCTTTGATGCGTGAAGAGAGTAAGCACAGTCACGTGCTTGCACTTTAATGACTGCCAGTGAATATGATTGGTTTGTTGATCATAGGTACCTTAGTTGTGAGGCTGACCCCAACGTAGTAGGCTGAAGAGTGACTGCATCTTACAGCGGCTTCATCCATGCAATGCCCGCTCCAGTGTTACTTTGCAATAATGAGTCTGGTAAAAATTGATTCATTGCCATTTCATATCATTTTATCTAGGGTATCAATTTCATGATTCCTGCCATTACCAAACCAGACGCCAATAATCGATCACTGTTCTCTCAATCAATATGTGCCTCCGATTGCGCGCCACTTCTTGCATATCTTCTGACGATATCCGCCAGCTTCTGAACTGGTTCGGTCTGATCAAAAACACTGGCATGATCGCAGTGCGGAAACCATAAGACATCGAGGCCTTTGCCCGTCCATGGTTTATCCTTCCAATCTGTATTATCAATGCCAGTAACGTACCTGCCAACAGCTTCCGTGTTCACGATCAAGTCCTTGCCGCTCAACGAAACTGTCATGTCTCTGCCTTTGATATCCTCCTTCCAGAGAATGTTCTCCGTCCAGAAGAAATGACGGCGAAGCACGTGAGCTATGCCCATATCCTGCGCAGCAAAGAACCAAAGTTGAAGCTCATTCGCACCTACTGGCTTTCGGGCTGTGAAGTTGTAGGCTACATCAGGTAGATGAAGTAAAAAGGTAACAGGATCGACTAGCAAGGTGGGACCAATTTTTGCAGCCATGGCAGGGTCGTGATGTAGGTAAGTAGATATGATGGTGCCGTAGGAATGTGAAACAAGAACGAATCTGTCCCAGCCATGAGCTTTCACGATGGCATCAATTTCCGCAACCATATGTTTCTTTGGTAGAATTTCATTCGTGATCTTGGAGGTGATAGGTGCAATCTCAAGAGCTATGATTCCAACCTCGCCTTCACCAGAATCGTCCATGTCCTGTAGTTGGACTAGGAACGGCATGTACGGGTATAGACCGACCCCGATTCCGTGAATGAAGAGCACAGGTAACCGTGTTTTGGAGGTGTGGGGCCTGTACCAGTAGGATGTGTGGGCGGCAGGCGAGGTGTGTGTTGTTAAAAGGCTGAAGATCCTCCACGGGAAGACGGTGAAAAATCGACTATGCGGGATGTGGTAATACGTGAAGCCGTGAATGGTAAGCAGAGCGGCCACAATAGAATCAAGCAGGCCGAGTATCTGAGGAAAATTGAGTTAGCCTGGCTAGATCAAAGTGCATGGTTTCTACTCACAAAGTACCACAGGACAGGCCTTTGGACCATTTGCACTGGATCGATGGTCAAACGAATGCATTTGGCGCTACCTCTTCCCGGTTCAAACTTCGTTCCTACGCGCTCCTCGAGGCCTGCGACATAAACATCGAGCTCTTCATCGTGGGCAGTGTGCTCATCCGCAGTGTTCAGAAAGCCCCAGCGAAAGAAGTCTTTCACATTGTCCCACTTAATATCCTTCATGTCTGCCCCCAAGAACCATTTGCGCATGTATTCCTTGGGATCCGAAATTGTCTCCGTGCATCGTTGGAATAAGAGGGATTGGAGCTCTCGAGAGGGAATAGGCGGATGCTCGGCGGGACCTTGGAGACGAGCCTTTCGGGGGAGGTAGACGAGGAGGAAGAAGGCCGTCTCCAGAACGGTGTAGGCCAGCAGGAGCTGGGTTGTAATCGTGTGAGGGGGCCACGCGATGCTGAAGGCTGTGTAGAGCATACATAACGGTGTAACAGCTCGTATGCCGAAGATGGATATGCGGATGAAGGCGTATTCGGGAGGGGAGGTTCCGATCATGGTGTCTCAGTATGTTGAGCTCTTGGACAATATCCAGTAGTGGCTATGGTAGTCATTATGGAGGCTAGGAGCGGCTCAGGTGCGCAGTCTTAAAGTCGCGTGTTGATCAGGCAGCGGTATTGATAGGTTTCACATGGAATTTGTTGGCTCGAGACTTCTGTTGAGGACACTGATACTGGCACTTGCCCCTTGTCTGCTTTGGTGGAACGAAGAAGAATGAAATGCGACAAGGGGAGAAGACTTTGGGAGGGAGCAGGTAGAGGCTGCCGAGCGGGTGATAAGGTAAGTGCTGATCCTCGCAGCTGGAGGTGCCCTCCTTCAACCACATCCCTCTTTACTCCACGATCTCTTCTGGAACGCTTTCACGATACCCTCACAGACACACTTCTCTCCCGGCTGTCATATTCGTCCTCCCGCAGCTCTTCAAGACCCTGGAGGAAACTGGGTCCGCCTCCAAACGTCTTCGGAAGATCCTCCGCAAGGCATGTGAGAGGATCCTCCGCACTGGTGCACGCTACTAGTATAGTGACAGGTCGTATCGGCATTTCACTATCTTGGCACAACTCTTCATATGCGGACCACGCAATGCGATTTTCTCAGGCCGTTGACTAGCAACAGAGTACGTCCGAAACCGGCGTCCCCATTGTTCAGAAGTTAGTGCTAGGTCGACGATCGATCGTGATTTTCTAATGTAGTAGCAAAAGCTTCGCAAAGGGACTCGTTGATTGACATATATAGAGGTAGGTGAATGTAGAGCACGTCTTGATACTTTGAAGAGATTCGAGGTATTTTGGCATGGACAATTTCGAAAAGTGATGAGCATTTCTTGAATGTACAAGCAGTTCAATGTGACCGCGTGCACGTGGCATACGTTTTTGCTAATACTTGGTAAACAATCGCTGCTACAGGGCGGAACGCCAACGATGGTAAGATACGAGAGCGCTCAGCACGGAGAGGTGGTTGTAGATCTAGGAAATTGCATTCCAAGCCCCCAAACTTCTCGCCACCACTCTTTGCCCTTGTCCAAATCTCAGCTTTGTCCAACACTGAATTAACTCCTCTCGCAGTGTCTTGTACCGAGAGAGAAATCTGGCTGCCTGGTGCAGGTCTGGCCCTCCATTTGATGATCCACTTCCGCTGACGATCATTATCCAAAGACCAGATGAGCCCCTTTGACTCGGTTTCAGTAGCCGACCTCGGGGTGCCATGCCATGATACGCCTCAATGTTAACTGATGATGGTCAGCTGGGCAATGAAGGTTACAGGCTGCCTGATCACAGCGAGCCTAGCTGATACAAATAACATGACCAAGAGAAGAACGGTGCATACCTCAATTGTCCCTGCACAGATTTGGAGAAGGGCCATTCCATCTTTCGACCTTCTACCTCATCCTGTCCCCCTCGGGCTCTCCGATCCGTTTTCCTTCAACGTCTGGCTGCCTGTAGTGTTTGGGGTCAGATCGGAGAGGTTCACTGAATCTGCCGCTGGCAAGCCCTGACCTGTCCCCTCTTCATCCTGTGCGCTCAATGATGCTTTCTTAGGGTCGACCATCTTCGTGCGTTTGCTAATTTTCCAGAACGCAATGAAGCCAAGGTAAGCGATGACTCCGATATAGTGAGTGATGAACTCGGTAGTGTGGAACCCATGGACAAAACACTCGTACCCTGGATATGTCAGTAAATTCACTTTCCTAGAAGGAATCATGATAGCCTTACCGCTAAAGAAGACGACCAGGAAACTCACGAGGAATGCAAACATTCCCGAGTATGGCTGACAAAAACATCTATAGGGCATGTGTCGCCGCTCTACCCCCTGAGCTCGCATGGCACGAACGAAGCCGAAATAGGCCAAAAGAATGTTCATCCAGTTGAGAACACCAAATACGGTCGAAACATCAACAAAGTACTTGAAAACTTGGGCAGCAGATTTTGTTGCGTTCATGTAGCCCAGAATAATGAAAAAACTGGACACGATGACAGCTTGCCATGGAACGCCTTTAAGATTTGTGCGCCCGAATAACTTGGGAGCTTGGCTATCGTGTGAGAGGCCGTACAGAGTGCGAGATGCGGTATAGATATCTATGGTTTGGTGTTAGTCTCCACGTATGTGATCTGCAGCAAGACTTACCGGCGTTGGCGGCACTGATGACGAAAACAAGCAGGCCTGCATTGAAGACGTCTGGAAGCACTTTGATGCCAGCCTCCTTGACCGCAATGACGAATGGCGAAATCCCTTTCATCCCTTTGCCATTTGATCCCCCGGACTGCAGGAGTAGCCCGCTGGCCGGATTCACGCTTATAGTGATTACAAAAACTGCCAGAATGTAGATCAGAAGAATGCGAATTGCGGTCAGCTTGATCGCTTTTGGTATGTTCTTCCGAGGTGCGCTGACTTCTCCAAATGAGGCCCCGACGATCTCAGCACCTGTGTAGGCAAAACATGTGCTGCACAAGACAAACCACCAAGCCAGAAAGCGGCCAAATTGTCCACCGAAGCCCAGGTAGTGGTCGTGAAAGGCATTGCTCCAATACTGAAATCCAACAGTCCTATGACGTGGACCCCCGCCAGCAGATGTTGCGATGCCTGCGCACATCATGGCAGTGACAATGATGATTTTCATCCATCCCTAGATGCCTTTAGTCATTTCCGGGTGCAAGATTTCTTCGATGTCAAAGACTTACGAGATAATACTGTGCGCCACCGTAGGTCGAGACGTGAAAAAGATTCAGCACCACCAGTCCACTGCCGAAGACAGTGACGAAAATAGCCACATTTAGATCCGGTTTCCAATATTGGATGATCATCCCAGATGCAGTCAGATTTGTCGGCAGCAAAATCACATACTTCAGGAAGTAATTCCAGCCTGTTGCGAAACCAAGACAGGGATCTACGAATCGCGTAGCATACCCAGCAAATCCCTTTTTCATGGGACACATTGCAGCCATCTCACCGAGTGCGGTGATCACTGACCAGACGACGAAGCCAATTAGCAAAAAACAGGCCAGGAGCGAGCCAGGACCTCCTGTTTCAAGGTTAGAATAATTGAACAGCATACGCAGCAGCAGCTAACCTGCCAATGCTTAGACTGCCATTCGTGTTAGCGGATTTTGTTGGACGAAGTCGCATCCAAATACCTCTTTCCAGTGCCAATAATCAGTCCAGTCCCCACAGATCCGCTGAATGCAATCATGTTCAGATCGCGTGGGCTCAGTTCTCTCCTGAGACCCTCTCGCTGCTCGCCCGCTCCTTGCTCGACATCTGGGTCCGTGTGAGCACTGGTTTGTATCTCTATTGCTGCCACGCTCGGTTTCTTTTTGAACATTGTTGCTGATGAGAATTCCCGAGACTGGGCAGCCAGATGTAGCTACTGATGATTGTCAAACAGGGAATAAAAGTGGTATGCTCAGTGTATAAATCAGTCGCTCAGCGTTTAGGGATAACAGAAGTGAAATTATGTGTCTGAAGTCGTGAAGTATGAGGAGAAGTGATGGGAGGGACGAGTCGAGTCTGCCGATACGGAGACTTCCTTCCAGACGTGCTTCCGCCGTGAGGTTGACAATCCGTCTATCAGGTCCAGCCCCGCACATGAGGGCATTGACTTTGGAGTACCATGGTTTTCTCAAAACGACATTGACCGGCAAATTATGGAGACACGTCTGGTAGTGAGCCTATCTCGTCGTTTAATTTGTTCTGAACAGCGTGGGCGCGTTTGTTTGGTTGCAGTCAACCACTTTAAAGGACGAAACGCCCTGATAAGACAGCTCCTCTTCACAAGATGGCACTAGATGGCGTCCAAGATTTGTATACAGGGCAACGGGAGCGTATCTCTATGCCGATAAGCAGATCCACTGAGTCGGGGACAGATAAGGAACCAATGGAGCCTTTGGTGGTGACACTGGGAAGTGCTTTTGGTTTCCATATCGATTCGAGCATCAAGTTTTGTGTATGTCTTTTTACAGCTCCCTCTCTAAAGCAGCATATCTGGTTGATCTTCAGGAGTGGCATCAAATCTCTTCATGACAATGGAGATCATATGTGCAGTCGACCGTTGTGGCTCTTCCCCGCGGCCCACGAACCAAAGATTTCCCAGGCCATTCCCGTTTGGCACGATGACGGACGAAACGGTATCTGGCATGACCTGAGATTGGCGGGAGCTTGTGGCTTGCAAAGAGGTACAACTGCTGCTGATGAGTGAACAAGGCAAAGCTGATCAAACGGATGGACGCGCGGTTGTTGGCTGGTAATCATTATAGGAATTACTTGGTGGTCGGCGTAGATGAAAACGATCACGTGACTAGAGTCCAAACTCGCATTCCAATTGGACTTCACAAGAAAGACGCTCCGCCACCAACCTCTTCAGAGTCACCATAACTCTCTCCTTATACTCACAGGATAAGCTCATAATACACAAATATGGTGGGCATATATGCTACTACATAAATCATGTCACACTAATCCATCTTGCAGGCGCGTAATTCAGAGAAAGCGCAGTCGATGCTCTATCGCTTCCGCGAATCGCAAGCCGCCGACCTAGGAATCCTTGATCTTGCCCGCACGAAACGACCGAAACTCATCACCTCCGTCGAGTCAATCCCCGTCTGCGAAAAATGGCGCAGCCAAGTTCTAAAGGAGATTTCGCGAAAAGTCTCCCGGATTCAAGACCTCGCGCTCAGCGACTATCAAATCCGCGATTTGAACGACGAGATCAACAAATTGATGAAGGAGAAGTATGTTTGGGAGCTGCGGATTCGAGATTTGGGTGGGCCGAATTACATGAGAGGGGCCAGAGTTGTGGACGATGAGGGGAGGGAGGTTCCAGGAGGTGGGAAAGGATACAGATACTTTGGTCGTGCGAGAGATCTGCCAGGAGTGAAAGAGCTGTTCGAGCAAGCTATGAAGAAAGGACGGGCGCCGGAAGAAGGAGAAAAGGGACCTGGTAGGGCGGAGTTGTCCAAATTCGTTGATGCGGGCTACTACGGGTACAATCTGGACGAAGAGGATGGGACGTTGGTGGCATATGAAGAGCAGAGGGAACGCGAAGCATACCAGTCATTAAAGGATCAGGAGGACGAGGACAATGAGCCATTCGAGCCATTGCCTGGGGATGTGGGTGACGGAGTCGGCTGGAGATTGCCCAGTTTGCCCGAGGTCGAAGAGGAGCTTGTTGATAGGAGAAGACGCAGACTTTTGGATAAGCTAGGATGAGATCAAACAGATCGGAGAAGGCGGACTGCAGATGGCTCCAGAGACGTTGAATTGTGAGACGCAATCTGCACGGCTTTTACGATACGGTCATTCTGCAGGATCACAATAGCCTACTCGTCGCCAAAGGCAAGAGATATGGTGATAAGCTACTGCCCGAAGCACAGACGCAGGAAATGGGTCCGAAATTGCGAGTTTGCGGTTGAAAATCCTGAAGATTCACTGCTTAGGAAGACGTCCGGCAAAACTCGCAGGCATCGCAGAGAGGCACGCTTGTTCTGCAGTAAATCTCAGCTGAATGACTGGACCTCATCGCCAAAATTCACCCTTACATCAGCAGGCTTAGAAGTGAGTGTGGATTTTCGGAGCACTCGTGGAATAGAATCTGATCTCCGCAACAGTCCAAATTTGGTACCACCCAAGATTTTCTGGCTTCCATCGGTTTGGCGTGATTGATCGCTGCACTGCTTCCGGGTATGGATCGTGTCTGTGGATTGTGCCTGTGTACGGGAGTCAAAGTGCTCCGTGCTGCGAGCTGATAGTGTCTGACTCCCGGTCCCACCTTATGAATTGAAGGGAAAAGGAGTTAAAGCGACGACCTAAGACTTAGGTAAATGTTTTAGACGGCTTGTTGTCGCCTAATTGCAGCCATATCATCATGTACGATGTGGTCGTCCTTTGTTCTCTCAGGTCGCACCCGATCTTTGCTAGTATGAGTGATACAGATCGCAATTTGTAACTCACCCTCGATCGGTGGCAACCCAATCATCTGCGGGTGTCATAGTTGGACAGGATATCACTATGCTTGAAGAATCATGTAATGCATGAGCGCTGTCCTACATTCTACCAAACTAATCTTCGTTGTGTACAGTCCGGATATACTGTCCCTCGTCCAAGAGAATGCGACGCCCTATTCAGGGCTATCGACATGCATGATTGCAGGCTGTTGACTTGAGCTAGCCAATTTCTCTAGGGGCAGGAGACAGAGAGACAAGACGATCATTCTCAAATATCCACCACATATCGTCAGCGCCTCAGCACGAATCCGCCATTCTGTATCGCGGCTTGGCCGCTATGACAGGTCTCTTTCCCTTCTTCTGTACCAAGTGTTTCGTGGCAAGCCAAAGCGCAACGTGTAGGTTTGTTGCAGGTCACAGCTTTGAGTCCACTCAGGTTCGCGTCGTTTGCCACAAGGGCTGTCCCAGCCATCAATCGTCGAGCTGTGATGCCTTGGAGGCCGGACTAAGGAGACTGCGTTGAGGAAAAGGCAGAGAGGCGCGGGCTATAGGAAGTTCTTTACCTCCGCACAGATCGGTATTTAAACATCGCGTCTGCCTGCCTTGATCTGCTCATCAGCCTCTGAACCATTATCCTGTTTCTTATTCAGATACTTTCTCTCGCCCCATACTCCAAAATCCCCAAGTTCATCCATTCATTCCCTGCACTGTTCAGGATCCAATTTGTACCTCGAATAAGACGGAACACAATCGATCGATTGACAGACAATGTTGGTCACTTCCCACTCTCTGGTCTTGCTCCTGCTGCAACCTTTTGTGTCGGGCATGATAGTAAGGCGCACCAGTGTCCCTGTCACCATCGGCGTAAGTGAGCCAAGATCATGAGTATTGAACCATCTGACAGCCATAGTTTAATGAGCAGACCCTCAACCCGAGCGCATCTGGTCAACTAGGAATTGGCGCGTCCCCTATCTCTGAAGGCTACAAAGGAATGCACTGGGACCGGATCGCTGCAGTGAGCACGGGGCCTGGTTTAGCAATATTAGACACGGCAGATGGGAGCAAAGGTTTTGCAGTCTCTGCAGGGTCCAACGCTGCGAGCTTCATGACGGAGTACCCGGGCAAAACTCTACGATCCTTCGACCCCAAGAGCCTCTACCAAGCTTGTTACTTATCCTTGAAGACCGACGAAACTCCACTGGTCAAATGCACCATACAGATCACCCCTCTCGTGGTTGATCGCAACTCACAACAGCGAGCTTTTGACCCACCTACCTGGCCATGCAAATTCACTCCCGCTGGAGGGGTAGATATTTCCGTCACCCCAACGAAGCTGCAGAAATGTGATCTACCAAGTACTTGGACTGGAGTGCAAGCTCTGAATTTTCAGATTATTGAACAGCCGACTCTTGATAAGCTTCAGGCTGCGCTGCTCAACGCGGCACTAGCGCCGTCAGTTGTAGGTGGTCTTGGGAGCGTTGGCATGGCCTTCGACAACATCGAGATGGACCAGATACCGATTTGAGCGTCACGAAGAACGAAGGAGCAAATGGTCTTGCTGGGGGTTGACATGTTCATTGAGGAGTCAAGGAGCTGGACATGAGAAATTCCAGATCGCGCCTTTGGGTATAGTGATGGAGATTACGACATCAGACAATATGTATTCCAGCCAGCATGAAGATTTCCCATTTCGAAAGCAGTTATCATTCTTCTTGATTAAGAGTCTATGAATTTGGAAGTTTGCATGATATCTAGTGATCAGGGACACTCTCCAAGACATGCGGAACTGGCCTGACGAGGTATACGCAATCTTCACTACGCATCTATTTCGTATCGGAGCTAATCAGTACTTCTCGGTTCCATCTCTTTTTGTCGTGGAATCCTTCGCAATCCAGATCCTTTATAGCCAAACTCAGAGTTTCGACGGATGGAAATCAAACAACAGCATCGAGAAAAGGCGCGATTGGGCAACCTAAATTTCTATACATAAACTTTCCTTTTAGCACTGATCAACCACCAAGATTACCCAATCCCCCCATCACTCAACCCTAAAAACCTCATCCAACACCCTCCACCAACCCCCCTCGACACTACTCCTAGCCCCCTCATTGAAACTCTCCTGCATAAAATCAGTAACCTTCCACCACCTCTGCGTCTCCTCATCTTCTGCCGATTTCTTCATATCGCCCTCGAAATCATCGCCCGTATATTTGAACGTCGCGAACAAAATGCCCGTCTGTTTGTCGTAGAAGATGCTGTAATCGTGTATGTGACTGTCGGCGATGCGTTTGAGAACGCCGGGCCAGACGTTGGCGTGGATCTTGATGTATTCGTCTGCGTGTTCGGGCTTGAG
Source organism: Venturia asperata (assembly GCA_003689335.1). Lineage (NCBI taxonomy): Eukaryota > Fungi > Ascomycota > Dothideomycetes > Venturiales > Venturiaceae > Venturia > Venturia asperata. The sequence continues at coordinate 538,409 of QWWL01000004.1, read as the reverse complement.
TTTTATCATTTGGCCGACGCGGAGGGGTGCCATTATCAAGGACGTGAATGAGATATTTGTCGTTTGTAAAGAGAGAAAGAGAGAGACTTTGGTGTTGATGAAACTTTGAATTAAGATACTAATCGTGGTATTCGTCGAGAGAAAGATGGTATCTTACTACTATAGATACTCCACCTCGGGAGCAATTAACAAAAAAGCCGAAGTCTCAGACTAAACTCCTCTGGGCGATCGAAACAGAAAAGACTAACGGCGATAAGACGAATTCTCCGTAAACGGCTACTCAGATACCGCCACCACCACAAGGCTTGTACTCCCAACGAGCACCAACAAATCTCAAATCCATTTCTGGAAAACATGACATTCTTCACCTTCCAGACCAGCACCGTAGCTGGCGCAGGTTTATTGTTCCTCCTCGCCTATAAATTCCTAATCTACCCCCTCTTCTTCTCGCCCCTCTCCCGAATCCCAAACGCCCACCCAGTCGCATCCATAACCCCCCTCTGGATGCTATGGAAGCGCTACACAGGTCACGAACTCCGCACAATCCACTCCGCCCACCAGGAAAAGGGCCCAATTATAAAATTAGGTCCAAACGAAATAAGCGTAAATTGTGTTAAAGGCGGGATCCAAACGGTTTACTCCGGCGGCTTTGAGAAAGGCTTCTGGTACGATTTCTTTTCCAATTATGGGTATGCATATGTACATCTCTCTCAAGTCTTACCTGTCGCATTCTATCGCTGTTTTTGGTGTCTTTGTTGATGATAGAATGTAGAGGGACGATCAACATGTTCTCAGATCGCTACAGTAAATCCCACTCAGCCCGAAAACGAATGATCTCAAACATCTATTCGAAATCTCATCTTCAATCCTCGCAAACGATGGCGGGAGTGACGAAGGAACTTCTATTCCGTCGGCTTCTCCCGAAGTTAGACAGATATGCCACTCAAGTACAGGCGTTCAACATTTACCCCGAACTCTCGGGCATGACAATGGATTTCGTGACGGGATACCAATTCGGTCTCGCAGCCTCGTCAAACCTCATCCAAGACGACGAATTTAGAAATCATTTCCTAGACCTCTACGATAGCAGACGATCCTACAATTTCTGGCCGCAGGAATTACCAGGGTTTACCACTTTCCTTGCAAAGATGGGATTGAAACTGGTGCCAGACTGGGTAGGCGAAGCAAATAAAGGGATCGAAGATTGGACCATGAAAATGTGCAATGGAGCTTCTTCGTTCCTCGCGAGCAAGAATGCAGTTCGTGTTGAAGATGTACCAGCCGAGGAGGCAAAGGACTTTCCAGCCGTCTACTCCCAATTGGTTTCAAGCATGGCAAAAAGCAAGAAAGACTCTTCAACCACGACACTCACAGAGAAAGAACGTTTCGAAATCACCAGTGAATTACTCGATCATCTCGCCGCAGGTTTCGATACCTCGGGAATCACCCTCGTCTACATAATCCACCAACTCTCTCTGAACCCCGAGATTCAAGAGTCCCTGCGGAAAGAACTCCAAACCCTCTCACCGCCCATCTCCATGAAAACAGCCCGCGACGCATTACCAACCCTAGCGTCCCCGAAAATCGTAGAGACACTGCCAGTTTTAGACGCCATAATCCAAGAATCCCTGCGCCTCCACGCCGCCATCCCAGGACCGGAACCACGCGTCACTCCAGCCGCCGGCTGCACCTTGGGTCCAGAGGGCGAGTACCCAGGAATCCCCGGTGGCGTGAGGATAAGCGCGCAAGCATGGTCTCTCCATCGGAACGAAGAAGTTTACGAAAAGCCGCTGGAATGGAGACCCTCGAGGTGGCTGGATGCAAGCGAGGAGAAACTGAAGGAAATGAAGAGGTGGTTTTGGGCTTTTGGGAGTGGTGGACGAATGTGCGTGGGTAGTAATTTGGCTTTATATCGTAAGTTTTGATTCCAGCCATAGCGTGCGTTTTGAGTCGCGGGTTGCCTAATTTGTGGGCGAGTAGAGATGAAATATATCGTGGCCGCGATTTACACGGACTTCAAGACGATAGTTGTGGACGATGAGGGCGTGGAGCAGATGGATTTATACACCGCGCCTCCGAAGAGCGGGAAGTTAATTATCAGACTTGAGCATGCTGGGACTTGACTCGATGAGACGGCCAACGATTTATGACTGATGTATGGCCTGCTTGATGTCAAGAATTCCAGCAACTTGAAGTTCGTTAAGAGATGTTGGCTCAATCGATTGAATCCTCCTTCTTTGGCCTCCCCGGCGTGCTTGCATCCTTTGTGCCCTCCTCACGTTTCACCTCGCCCAAGAGTCGGCCTAGTTCTGCAGAAAACTCACCTCGGCATTCATCGTCCAACATAGCCAGAAGGAGGTCGACTTCGCTCAGTATTGCTTCCGTGTTCCTGCTGTCAGACAGTTTTCGAGCATGTCGCGGCTCAATTGAAGGCGTGGCCGTCAGCGGTAATGGCGTGAACCCAAATTCTGAAAAGCCCAATTGATCAGGTCGAAGCTTCGGAACTGTTTTAGAGAATCCAGGCCCTCGCCCATCTACCGATGTCGTGCTGCTGGCTGGAGAGGCCGCAAATGAGGAAGAAGGCAATGACAAAACCGCTCTGAGCTGCCTGTTGATTGGTATCCTGAGAGGCAGCGAATGCCGGAGACGATTGTGATCTGTGTGGCTTGGTGGAGAAGAGCGCACAAGTAGTGGTCGGGCTAGATAGAAATTCGGTGCCAAACGCATGCATGGAGACGAGAAAGGTTGGGACGAACTGGAGGAATAGTTGTAAGGCGAAAATCCATCCGGGTTCGAGTGTGTTGGCGAGTACTGAAGTGGATGTTCCATATGTACCAGAGTCTCACTGTCTGAGTCGATGTTCAAGGAGTCTGGTGTCGCCATGTTGCCCTTGGTGCGCGGGACTTCATCATGTTGGTCATCTGTCCCGTCGTTCTCGTCCTCGATGGCAGAAATGTTGCCTGTAGGTGCATTGATGTTTGCGAGAGTGTTGTTAGATGGCAAGTGGTCAGCCACATCATGGACGCACATGGTGTGCAGTCCGCCTGTATATTTTTGCAGGTTTTCATTCAAACATTTTCGATGACTTTAAGCCCTCTAGATCCTCGAAGCCGAAAGATAACATTCGCGTTCCAAAATCGTAGACTCGGCAATAGCAATGTGTTGTTCAAGTGTTGTGCCAGGTTGGGCACATGAAATTCGGAATGAGATGCGCGACTTTGTAGCTATTTGGTCCTGGAGAAAATCAATCGATAAGTCAAGACACTCTCTTTTTCGGGCTACCATACCGCACTCGTAACGTGTCTCTTGAAGTCAACGAGCCTTCGGTGAAGCATAAGCAGCTGCATCGTCCAGTCTGAGCTGGAGTGAGGCTCTGTTCTAATTTGTCCGCAACGGCTTCATGCATCAACCGCTTGCCGACTTGCTTTTCGCCCGGCCTCTAGCCCGAATGACTTCCTTCGCGGCTTTCCTAGCCTGGTTACCACTTATAACCATATTCAGATCATCATCCTTTTTTTTGTCCAAAGAGTCAACCTCAATATCATCCAAGACAAATCGTCCCAGGTCGCCGTTGCGCCACCGCTGTATCAAATAGATGGCGGTAGCCTCCAATTCGGGTTCTCCTCCTTTCTGTAATCGTCCTGTCTTTTGTGCCATTGCCTTGAGCAATTGGGAGATGTCGTTGGTTGGCTCGTGAAATTTGGCATACAGGTTTGGATCCCGCCTGTTCAACAGGAAGAGAAGATAGTCCGCCAATGTAGTGTAGGGAATGATTGAGTCCTTGACGCTGCCACAAAGGGCGAGTTTCAACATCGAATCCGCATCCGGCACGTAAGGTACAAAGACGCCTGGTGTGTCCAGGAGATATACGCCCTCGCTGCCGGAATCTCCTCCTATTATTTTGACGCCTGTGGAGACATTTCGAGTAATTCCGGGCTGTCCACCTGTCTTTGCGGCTTTGCCTTTTCCCATGCTTACGGCTCGGAGTGCATTCAGTAAGGAGGACTTGCCCACGTTGGGCATGCCTACCACCATCATTCGGGAGCCTGTCAGGGTTGCTATGCGGGCGGTGTATTCTGTTGCGAATCTGAGGATGCGTTTTGTATCTCTGGGGTCTTTATGGGAAGAAAACAGGACGGGAGAGGGTGCGTGCCATTTTTTAATGATATCTTCACGCTATTGATACGATAAGCTTTTTACAGTATACATGACTTGGAGGAGTAAAGTACCTTTAAATCTTCCCTTGCGCCTTCGCTACCCAAGTCGCGCTTTGTGTAGACTAAAAGACGCGCTCGACTGGACAGAGATTCTTCCAACAGAGGATTTCGGGACGTAAGAGGAACTCGGTAGTCTCTACATTCTATAACGAGATCGGTCGAGGCGAGAAGTGTCTTCATCCTGGATAATCCTTTGCGGTGATGGCCCAGGAAGTATGATCTTGGGAGAGAATCCAGAGTCGGAAAGACGGCTCTGGGGACAAATTGAGCAGCCATGTTGTAAATTGGAGTTTGTACGAGTCCATTATGACTATATAAACGCTCTGGACATGGCGTGGATTTAGATCTGTACAAATACAGATTTTCTAGATGCTGATGCAGTTGATGAGCCTTGAGCACTTCGCACAGCCGCTGAATTTTGTATCACGCTAATTTCGGGGCGAGCATCTGGTCATATGGTAAATCTTTTCAACCGCTTCGGCCGGACTGTAAAATACATTGCTTCGCTATTCTTGACGAGATTCGTGTCTATACGATTTTTCTCGTACGGTCTTTGAGACTAGAGTACCAGACGGTCCATTATGAAGCTCAGCCCACTGGAACGGCTCGTGGAACGAAGTGTTGGACGGTACACAATTCTTCCTTTCGATTGTTTTCGTTTTACCCCATCTTTCTCCTAGCGGATTCTCTGGATCTCTTCACCGAATGGATACGATAGGGAATGTAGATCAATCTTGACCTCAAACCAGCAACATGGGATCTGTATGTCTAAGGACAGAGTTTCTGCTCCAGAGACTTTCGTGACCCAGGAGATCGATCCTCACGCATTCTCTATTCCGAGGCGATGATCCGTGGTGGCCAGCCGCGATCATGAGGAGACAGTTGATGTCGCTTTGTATGACATGAGCCTCCATACCTACGCGTAGAAGCTTCTGCCAATACCAAAGAAGTATTATGGATGTCGTCGATGGAGCAACAAGAAACTTGCTGAAGTGGTTGTGGCAGGACAGACACATTGCCGAATTCACACTGCCTACATTCAAGATCACGAGAGAGTCTTGACCGCAATCAGCAATGTGGATTGGGTACATTCAGAACGCTTGTCGCACTTGTCCGCCGGTAGCAGTGTGACGAACTACGTGCTTTCGTATTTTCTCGTCCTTGGCCCTAGCAGAGCATTTCTGGTCGCGCATCGAAAAAGAGCTCGTTTATATGGCTTACGTACTTAATCATGGGATCAGAGAAGACAGTGGACGTACTTGGACAGGTCATCTGATGGCACTGTCAATTTCGTTGTTGGAGAGTTCCGAGATGGTGGAGCCTCCAACAACCTATGCAGCAACAATTTGACCAGTTTGAGGATACTAATGACAGCTTTCCACACTTTTTATCAAAGATGAGATTGGCTTTGTGGTTATGGCGTGGTTAGGGCGTTGGCAAGGATTCCTCGCCCATTCTGCCAACGCTGCGCGTTGCTCCAACCAAGATTCGAAGCAACTGCAATGCTGAGACAACAGCGTAGCTAAAACGTTGTTTTCCATTTGGTTGCTGCAAAATGCCCAGGGGCTTGGGGTTTAGAGGCACGTCAATCCAACATCTACAACCCAGAGTTCCCTAGCCTCTGTACAACATCTCACTTCTCGGGTCCAATCATTTGCAACCGTTGGTTCTGCAATCCAGGGTTCTTCCAATTGAGATACGTAGTTTTGAAGGCTTTCGATTTGAATCGATTGTGAAGTATTCCGGCTTTCTAGGACATCAAATCGCCAGAGAATTATCATTTTGAACTCCGTTTGAAAGTGTCGTACGGATCTAGATCATTACCATCGAAGGGTAGCAGAGGGAAGTAACACAATGTGCGCACGATCGAAAAGGTGAAGGCAGGAGTAACCATGGCACGCAACATCTACGACAGCAGGTAAGCCCAGTCATATACACTCTCCACCTCCGACCTCACCCTATGTGCCGCCAATATCTTTCGCCGATTCTCTCCGCTCTCCACAAGTATCATACGATATTCTGTCCTGCTCGCTGAATTTATGGCGGAGCAGCGTGAACCAAGTAAAACCGACGAGTTTCCTATCCTCAAGGCGACATCACTAACGTTTCCGAACAGACGGCTTTGACCGTGTCCTCGCAGGCAACATGATATTTGCACGTCGAACAACGCTCCAGGAGCCCGAACTCCTGCACAAATGTGCTCAAGGACAGACGCCAGAAATCCTATGGCTAGGCTGTGCCGATTCTAGAATACCAGAAACGACTATATGTGACCTGAAGCCAGGTGACCTCTTCGTTCATCGGAACATCGCCAACGTCATCACCGCAGAAGATCTCAATTCCGCCAGCGTTATCGAATACGCCGTCAGCTTCTTGAAAGTCAAGAGGATCATGGTCTGTGGGCATACAAATTGCGGCGGCGCCAACGCAGCGATGCACGATGACGACCTAGGCGCAGTCCTGAACAACTGGCTACATCCTGTTCGCGAACTGCGTAGGAAACATCAATCATCCCTCGACAAAATCTCCTGCTTGGAGGGGAAAGCAAACAGACTGGCTGAACTCAACGTCTACAATTCCCTCGAGACATTGAAAAGAAATCCAACGGTGGTGAAGGCGCTGGAGGAGCGAGGGCTCACACTCCACGGCGTCATCTATGATATTCCTGCTGGCGAACTACGGGTTCTCGACGAGGTGATGCAGATGGAAAGGCACAACTCGACGGTCGTTCACCACAGGTGACTTTGATTATCCACGAGGCTGGAAGTTTGCTTCGGCAAAAGCATGTTGGATCATTTGAACGTACTGGAATTTCTTGAGGCCTGGGATTCGCGAGCGCACTAATGAGTTTATGTCACATTCCTGTCTGATCTACCGTGCGGTTTTGCTGTCGATCTTGTATTGCGTGGGTCACTCGCCATCAATTATACCCTTAGTCTATACCGTCTCCCGTGAGGCTGGTAATGGAACTCATTGTCATTCCATCACAAAGTGATCCGCAGGTTCCCAATTCGCTACATCATCCAACACGCTCATCCCATTCGAGCAGAGATTCCTCGACCAAACATCAACAATCGTCACGAACGAACATGAGAACTCACAGCAAACACAGCTACACTACTTGCAATCAGTGAGCATACATCTTCAACTCCTCACCTCCATCTGCTCTACACAAATGTTCCTCCAAACCGCCCCTTCCTAAACCTATTTCGCTTGACCAGCCAAATCCCCTGTGATCTCTTCTCCCAATAAAGAATTCTCCTACTGCTAAGTACAAATCACCGATTTCCACTCACCAGTCACCATACCATCCAGAAGCACCCGTTGAAGACATTTCACTTCCCATCGCAAGTCCCCATCGCGACACCACTTCCAAAACTTACAATTGCCCACCTCCTTTGGAAAGCGCACTGCCGTTTACTTTGAAACAGGATGGCATGAAAGACCTGTCAAGAACGTTAAAAATGTTAGCGGTAGATAATCTCACGATACGCAGTCACAATATACAGGGGCCATGTATTTTCATTTGAATACCCTACTCTTCGGCAATTCAAAAGGACGTTATTACCACAGTTCCATCAATATCGATATTGGAGGTCGAGATGATTATCGTACAAGAATTAATTTATCCATTCACGCAACAATCCCGCTCCTAAGCGACCTCCCAATCTCCACCACAGTCCTCCTCAACCTCCTCGTCATCATGATATGCATAGTCCTGCAACTTCTCCACTTCACCGTCACCCCGCGGATTGTCTTCTAGAATTCCCTGCTCAGAGCCAACATGAGATTCTCCATCTGCAGTCCCAGCTGGCCCGTCAGCCTGCGGAATATGTTCGAAACCATCCCCATCTACTGCGGGCGGGCTTTCAGCCTCAAGTTGCTGGGCGTAGAGCCGCTCCGCATGCAACTGATGAAAGGTGTTTGTGCTCTGTTGAGTGCGAAAGGGGACCTACAAACGCGAAGAAGAGCGGGTCTGGTGAGCAAATCATGTTCATACAATTATTTAACCTTACAGTCGGTCTTCTTGTCGCGCAACGACGTATGGAACTCAGTCCTGGATATCTCGAACCTCTATGTTTTGCGTCTCCATCTTGGCTTCTTCCCACGACGCCTGATTTCGACGTGCCCAATCAATGTGGCATTTCGCGAAGGCGACCTATAATTAGGGTATAAGCTTTGCGTATTGATGCGAGCACGGGTGCTGTTCCAAAACATACCATATATCGTTTTAGGTCCTCCTCCTTCTCTCCTTGAAATCGTACCAAATCCTTGAGAACACCAGCGCTCGCATCTTTAACGTCGTCGTGCGAAACTTCGAGTGCTTGTTCCAGCTATAGTTTCGTCAAAATCAAGCGCCACAGGTGAGTTGGTCCATATTAATCATACCTGTTTAACTTGTTCACTGGTCTTTCCAATCAGATCCTGCCGCGTCTTTACCGGATCGCTGTCCGCAATACCGTGAAACGCATGCGTTATCCGTCCGAATATTTTGTTGGAAATGAAACTACCACTCTGAGTCTTTTTGTGAGCATTTTGTGGCGATGATGGCTCGGCCTGCGGTGCAGATGGTGGGATCGCATCGCCATGAGTTGGTGGGAAGTCGGAATCGATCGAAGCCACGTCGTCTTCCCTCCGTGGTTGCTCTGAGCTACCCCTAGATGCATTAGATGCTCGTCGTGGTCCAGATCTACCTGATGCGTTGTAGTGGCTCAAAGTCGCGCTCATTCGCTGCGACTGTTCCTCCTGGTCTCTCAAATGTGCCAAAAGAGCTTTCTTTTTGATCAATTCATCGTGCGTCATCTCTTCCTGTACACGCTTGAGGACCCGATATCTCAGCACATTTCTAACGATCCCGGCGAATTGGGCGCTCTCACGCATTGGCTCTGCGAACGTTGCGCTAAGCTGTGACGATAATTCCGATGTTGCGATGTACGTTTGATCCACGGCCTGGCCTATTTTCTCGATTGCTGACGCAAGTGTGGATGATTGCTCCGACAGTGAGAATCCATTGTATCTCGCACCCAGCTCAGAGAGATCCTCCGCTAGTGTGCCATAGTGGCTGAGCAATCTCCGATTCGACTTTTCCATTGCTCCTTGCAGCAGTCCTTCCAGCTCTTTTGATGATGCCTCAAAATTAATGAAGTACGGGTCCAAAGCTTCCTCGGATAGATTCTGTGAAGAAGGTGGGAAACGCGACAATTGCGCACCTGGTATCGTGTGAGCGGCAGCAGACGGCATGCCAGAATTCGATGGGGCTGAAGTGGGCATTCCAGACGCGGTGGTACCAGAAGTGGATCTCAGCTTTGCAGACGATGCAGGAACCGGGAGGAAAGCATGTCCAGGCTTGGAGTTTGCGGGGTCTAATGGCGAGGCCTTTAAGATATTCTTTGGAATCGAAGTGACCGGGTGGGCATTCAGTACTTCACTCTTTGCTTTTGTTAGCTTTGGAAGATGTCAGATTCAGGTGAAGGAATACCCAGCTTGCATTGGGATCCAGGAAGCGCCACCAGACTCCATCCTCGAGTACCTCTTTCATGCCCCTACACCGGTTCAAAAACACTGCCAGCATACGCTTTCGAAGCTCAATTATTCCTTGATCTTCCTTGGCCTTGGTTGGCCGTGCGGCATAGTCTGCCATTGTGTGTTTCTCGGGAATTGGCGGTATCACTAGGGTGGGGTGCAGGTTGACCAACGTCTGGCGTAGAGACGCGAACTCTGAGTATCTCCGGCGCACTTCTAGATCCTATTTTGCTGTCAGAAATGCTTCTGATTCTGAATATCTGAGCCCTACTCCTGTTCTGATGGTGTACGCAATGTGGTTGCCTCCGCTCTCCGAGTTCTTGCCGGCGTAAGTGATCAGGATTTGGGTGTCAGGACTCCCGTGCAGTATCTGCTCGATCCGACTCGAATAGTTCCCTTTCCTGGGCTCATATTGTTGTCCTTCATCCTCCCCACCGACATCGACGTCGCTTAGCGAATGCTGGTCGCGTGGGTGTGCGATGAATTCGGGAGAGTCGCGCTGTGGAGAACCTAGGTCAGAGGGAGGTGTAGAGGGCCTGTTGTAGACTGTGTGAGAGTAAATTAGCTGTAGGTCTTGAGACCGTGGAGGATAGCTCTCTCACAGCCCCCAGGCGACCCCGGGTGAGCTTCTGAATTGGCTGAGCCGCGGTGGGTGAAGCTCCCATAGGGGTTGTTGTCCTCCTCCGTGTCCCACATGATGGCGCGCAGGTGTAGCAAAGGGAGTATTCAGCTGTTGTCTGTGTCGTGAGGGTGGTTTATTGAGCCATGTCCATGTCCATGTCCATGCCCGTCTAAGGTCCCAGTTGAGCTTCGCGAGCGCTCCGTGCTCACAGGCCAACCCGCGATTATGAGATCATCTTTATCTGCACGTGAGCTCTCAACACCACTTGGATTACTTTGTGATGCTCAACTTCGGATCAATAGCGATAAAAATTCTTTACAAACTGCTAGAGAACTATTGGTATCCATCTGAAATTGAGTCGTACAAAAGCTGGTGGCAGCCTTTTTAAGATAAGGTCCTAGCATAATGATAGCAACTAGACAATGTCCATCTTGTGATGTTCAGTCGTGCAGAAAACATCCTATTTCATGTTACTGACACAGAAGTAGACTGATATCCCAGGAAAAGAAGAAAGCAATTTGGACACAGTAGGATTAACTACTCCCTGTCCTTTGAAAACCCCTAAACTTTCAATAAAATCATCCCATGGCAATCGCCGGTGATCAATGCTCGCGAGTTTCCAGTGTGAAATTGTCAGAAAATGATCATTCTCGATCTCGAGGTGAGCGACCTCAGTCCTACCTGATCTTACATCACTGCTCGTTGAATAGGCACTGAATCCAATAACGCCGCTGCGGGGGTATCACAATAACTTATCCTCCCTGGACGCCTACCCACCCTCATTTCCAAGAGGCCGAAAACGCCTTCTATGCTCTTCAATACCAAAGTGTTCTTCAATGCCCATTTTGATACCCATTCGAGGGCGGCGGTCCTCTTTGTGCCATTTGCACCCGCTTCTGCGCCTCCTCCTCGGGATGTCGAATTTTCCACGCACGTTGAATGGCAGGCGCCGCACGAATCAAATCTTCCTTGGACACACCATCTTCGATACTTTCCAGAACACTTCTAGCGACTGATTCATGATTCGCATGTTCCTTATCGTCGCGGAATCTGGGCGCACCGTTGCTCTCAGCCTTGTACCGCCATTCCCCTTGCTCGTTCCTGTAACATTCTATGATGCGCCCGTCCAGTATCTCACCTAAAGATTTCAGTATTTCCCACTCTCGACTCGTGACCGCAAGATTGGCGTAGAATGTGTGGCGATCGCCGCCGAGCCAAATCAAAAGCTGGAACGGAGGCTTTGCATCATAGTCTGGACCTCGAGTGTCGTCGTCAAACACTACCATAGGAAACTCACCGAGCCGAAGCTTGAAGTCGATAGTGTTTTCTTCGGCTGGCTTCCATTTTAAAATGTGCTGGTCCGTCCCATTGACATATGGTGTCCCCTTGCATGTGAAAACCAGTCCATCGTTTCCGTGCGGCAGAGTGGGTAGTTTCTCATTGAACATGGCTTCCAAGGCGTACGGTTTGTCCATGGCCTTGAATCTGACCTCAAAGGGAAACATCTTGCAGTCCTCCGGGTATGCTTTGTATAGTGCCTTCAAGGGTTTGTCAACAAACTCAGAAAAGCGACCTATCCGCTTGTCGAGGGGCCTGTTGGTCAGGCATTCTCTGTCCAGAACCAGACAGTCAAAGACCAAGTATCTGTTGACCCTCCTCCCGTCGGCATAAGTGTCGATTACAAGCTCGCCATCTATAAGGGTGTCTGAGTGGAACTTGCTGAAGCTGGGATCGGTGTGATGCGGAAAGTGAAGGTCTGGGCGCGGTCAGTATTTCGATGGTTTGGAGAAGCGGGACAGACATACTGGGAACGTAGTAGTAGTCGTTCTTGCGATCGATAAGGTAGTGGATCTCATTGGCATTCTCATCTATTGTGCAAAAAAGTAGACACCTTATGCCGTCCGTCTTTTCACAGAGATAGTAGCTGGTTGGTGTTGGTCAAAACGATATTCAGGTGGCTGATATAAACGCACTCTTGGTTACACAGCTCTTGTATGTGGTTACGGGCAAAGGACACTGGTTGGGCGCCGGGGAAGTTCGTGTTTTGGCGATTGAGAAGAGCCGCAACTTCGTTTTGGAGTATGTGGGCGAGGCCTGGGTCAGCCTTGATGCCCGGCATATCGGGGACGGAGCCTGGCATAGTTTACGGTTGTTCAGTTGATGTTGGATATGTGAAGCCGAGGAACGAGTGAGTATGCGTGGTTGTATGGTGTTGGCTATATGTATAGGAGTGGTTTGTGAGATGGATCGCGGTGAATGCGGGAAAGTCTACTACTATATCATATAGCGCCGTTTTAACAAGCACACGAGTCAGTGATTCTTCCAGCCTCATCATCGCCGAACTCAAACCACCCCGCTACCTGGTATGAGGTTCAATATCCGAGCAACAACATATTCCAGCCATGTCAAATGAAAATACTCCCGAAAAGACGAACGACCCCGCCGGCGAAGAAATCGTGGATTCCACGGTAGGGGCTGAACCACACGCCTATGTTATCCCACCGCCTACAGAACAAGGGCACAAGCACACGACGAGCGGTTCATCATTACACAACGCCAAAGGATGGGATGGCAAGTTGCGCGTGGAAAAGAAAGCCGTGCTGGTAAATCCAGAAGTGCTTGATAGTGCCTATCAAAGTGATCCAGAGGACTCAGATGATGATGCTGTGCCTGTGGATCAAATCGAGGCGGATGAGGGTGGGTTATTCTCCTTAGCTGGTACACGAGTATAGCTGATTGTGATGCAGATCTCACGGCCGACATGGAAGATGAGATAGATGTAAGGATGACCTTCTACAACTCAAAGTGCAGCTTCTGATGAAAACCACAGGAAATCGACCTCGTGCATTGTCGCATTGCCTCCATGTCCTCGCTCAAGCTCGATCGCTTCACAAACCTCCAACGCCTCTGCCTTCGACAAAACGCCATCAGCGAGATCGAGGTTCCAGAATCTCTAGGTCCCAAGCTCACCGAGCTGGACGTATACGACAATGCCATTGCCCATATCAAGGGGTTGGACACTCTTACCGCTCTCACAGTCCTCGACCTCTCCTTCAACAAAATAAAACACATCAAACGTCTACAGCACCTGAAACACCTTACCGACCTCTACTTTGTACAGAACAAGATCTCCACGATCGAGAATCTCGAAGGACTCTCCAAACTGCGGAATCTAGAGCTGGGTGGCAACAGAATTCGAGAGATACAAAACCTAGAGACACTCACTTCTCTTGAAGAGTTATGGTTGGGCAAGAATAAACTGACAGAGATAAAAGGCCTGGACACATTGACAAACCTCAAAATTCTCTCCATACAGTCGAACCGTCTCCGTTCAATAGCAGGCCTCGAATCCCTCACATCTCTCGAAGAGCTCCACATCTCCCACAACGCGATCACCTCTCTCACTGGTCTCACAAAGACTACGTCCCTGCGTGTCATCGATATCTCGAACAATCCAATTTCAAAGCTGGAGGGTCTTGAGACGTTAGCCAATCTGGAGGAATTTTGGGCAAGTTATTGCAAATTCGATTCTTTCCAGGATGTGGAGAAGCAGTTAAGCGACAAGGGAAAATTGGAGACCGTTTATTTTGAAGGCAACATGTTGCAACTGAGGAATCCGGCGTTATACAGGAATAAGGTGAGGTTGGCATTGCCACAGGTCAAGCAGATCGACGCTACTTTTGTCAAGGTTTCATGATAATGGTATGATGAAACGTTCGAAGCATTTACGACAGGCGTGGCATGGATTATGATTGCATGGGCTGGCGCTTCGATGGAGATATTGGTAGCATGAGCGTGAGCGAATTGGCGTCCCTTTCCCTCTTTACAGGATCTTACGGGAAACTTAGATGTCAGCTTCACAACTCATCCATTTCCTCATTTATTAGCATCTCTCAAGTTAGGAACGATCTGCTCTATGTATAATACGGACATTTCCGTTCACGGAGGAATCGCTGATCCCATCTCATTGGCTGTTTACCTCGATCGCGATGCAAACCGATCTTGAGCGCTCAAAATACTGTCCGCCTGCAAAGTGTAAGCCCTTTCCGAGCGGCTCACATTATGCACAATCATTTTCCTGAAAGGCTGCCCTTTGCAATGGCTCGAGCTTTCTTTTGATGCTTCTGTCGTAACAGAAGTGCTGGTCGTTGTTCCATTCGTTCTCGACGACAACCAGAGGAACGGTTGTCTTTAGCTTGAGGTGCTTTTCTCCATACTCATGGAAACCATGCTAACGTTGTTCTTGTCAGTAGTATAGCTGTACACTCTACCTCGGTCGACTCAACCTACTGGTCAATTCCCAAGTCACAGCCTTCAGGTGTGGTTCGTGTCATCGGAATCTCCACTCAACAATTCAAAGATCGCTAATATCTGTAGTAATCCCCCATGTTTGTACGACCCCCCTATCTGTGAACAGAGTCGCTAAAGGTTCGAGAGTACCAGATCAGGCTCAACGAAGTCAAAACCTCCCGAAACCTAACACTTCCGACAAAATTCAGCACTTCTTGCAAACTCCCTTTTCACATGGCCTAGGAAAAGCACGGGAACTAATTGCACTGCCTCCATTAGCATTAGCAGTAAGGAGCAACTGCTACGGCTTTAGCTATTGATGAAAGCGCCATTTCAGTGTCTGTGTAACGACGGTAGGGCGATCCAACGGAGAAAGCAAGACAAGCCATCAATCGGCCAGCCATTAACCATTGAGGTGTGTTGAATGAAGCCTAAAGGGCCTCCACATTTTCATTCCCCACGCAAAACACCCGAGATCAAAATGCCCTTCACGATGGAACCAAACATATTGAATATCTTGACAACAGATTACGGCTGTTCGGAACCTATCGGAATCTTCTCCAGGCACGGCAGGATCCAGTGCCACAAGAATTTGCCCGGTTGTACAGATGCCCTAATCAGGAGATGATGCGTTGCACCTGCATCACCGATTACGATTCTAGTTGACCCAGAGCTGCGGCTCCTGGCTCAGCTTTCGACACCTTACATGGTGTGAGACGCGAATACGCGAAGTTTCGCGAGTGGGATTTGCGCCTTGCTTCCATCTACCTTCGAGGATCATGATGAACATTCTTTTTATGCCTTCGTGATCCACCTCACACTGTCAGTTCCTTCTTACCAATCTACCGGACCCAAGCATTTCAAGATGCTCTTCTTTCTCACATTGTATCTGTTGCCACTCGTGGCATGCAAGCAAGTCGAGTCCACGATCGTCTCTTCGACAGATACCCTGAAAGTCCATTCCCTCGAACCCAACAATTACGTCGTAGTCCTGAATCAGCCAAACCCAATACTCGACTTGATCTCAGACATCGTCACGCAGGTCCTCAACACAGTTCCAGACGTAAAGCCAAAGCGTAAATTCAAAAATGGCAAGATGAGAGGATTCAGCGCCGTCCTCTCATCAAGTCAATTGGCCACTTTAAAATCGAACCCAAAGGTAGTCAAACCCCTGACATCACTTCCAACCACACAAGGCTGACGAGGTGGAAAAAAAGGTCTCATACATCGAGCCCGATGCAACCCTCAAAATTCAAGCCATAATTCCTCCAAGACCCTCAAAAAGAGGCCTCACAACTCAATCCTCCTCCCCCTGGAACCTCGCCCGCCTCTCCCACCGTTCCAAAGGCTCAAACGCGTACGTCTACGACAGCACCTCAGGCAGCGGCACATGCAGCTACATCCTCGACACAGGCCTCTACACCCAACACACCGACTTCACCCCCAACCGCGCCACTCTCATCAAAAACTTCGACACGACGGACAACAGCCCCGACGACCTCTCCGGCCACGGCACTCACGTCTCCGCTATCCTCGGCGGACAGAAATACGGCGTCGCAAAGGCGACAAACATCTACGCCCTCAAAGTCTGCAACAGAGACGGTTCTTGCAACCTCAGCGACGTCGTCGCGGCAATAGACACGGCTGTCTCCGATTCCAAAGCGAGGGCATCGACCTGTCCAAACGGCGTGACTATGACTCTTTCCTTTGGCGCCCCGGCCTCGAATTGGCGTTCGATGCAGGATAGCATCGTCGCAGCGACGCAGGCGGGTATCTTCGTTGTCGCGGCTGCGGGGAACAACGGCGTCGATGTAAAAGGTGTCATTCCTGCTTCCTCGCCCTTCGTGTGCTCAGTCGGCGCATCAGATATCGACGACGCCAAAGCTTCCTTTTCAAATTACGGGCCTTTGATTAGTATTTTTGCGCCAGGCGTCGCGGTGCAGAGTGCCTGGATAGGCTCTCCAGATGCGAATGTAAGTTTCCTCTTCCCCTTTTCCTCTGCAGAACCACCAAAATCCCCCCAAAAATCGATGCAAAAAGAAAAAGGCAAAAAAGGAAGGGAAGGAAAATCATCATCCTCATATCATCCCTATTCTAATCTCCCCTCTCCAATAACAGCAATACCTCTCCGGTACCTCCATGTCCGCCCCCCACGTCGCAGGTCTAGGCGCCTACATAATGGGCAAACAAGGTCCCCAAAACCCCCTGACCCTCTGCACGACTATCAAGAATCTGGCGACTAAGAACGTGCTGAGTGGATTACCGAGTGGAACACCCAATCGCCTGGTTTATAACGGGGCATCGTGAAATTCATGGACGAGAAGGCGATGGTCTTGAATGTGTGTAGATGGGACTGCTAATTGACTATTAATATCAATGCTCCAAAGCAAAAGTGTTGCGCAGGGAATATTTCGTGACTTACCTTGATTAATTCCATGTTTAATTGATTTTGCTCGTAATTATACATGCATATGGGTGGAAAGATTTTGTGAGAAACGAGGAAATCGAAGTTGAGGATTCCGCTGTTAATTGACCATTGTACATCTACAAATAGAGCTAGCTGTCCGAGAGACCAAAATAGCCACGCTAGTAAACAAAAGAAAAGTTCCATAGTTCTATTTTCATGGTCATGGCACAGACTATACACACAAGAAGATATCAACTCTATCTGTTCTTCTCGTCCCTTGAAGAAGTAGGCATAGAAGGCGACGCGGTCGGCAACGATGCTGGAGGTTCACCGCCACTCAGGCCTCCAGGCACACCAGTTGGCTCACCGACAGCGGGCGGTGCACCCAAACCAGGGTCTGCTGACCCCTTTGGTGGCTCAGGCGGCGTGATGATTGGGAGTTTCGGCGGCTCGATTGCCTTCATAGGACCTGACGCCGACTTGATTCTATCCGGCAACTGCTCTCCCTTGATAACCTTCTCCATCTCGACCTTATTCAAGATCTCGTAATCGACGAGACCCTTGCTCACAGCATCCAAAGATTTCCTGTTCTCCTTCAGCAGTGTGAGAACTCGATCCTTGCTCTCATCGATGATTCTTTTCACTTCGTCCCAGACAAGTTGGTGCATGCCTGTAGGCAAATCTTTGTTGCTGAGATCCAAGTTTCCCAATTTATCAGACATGCCATACCGCTTCACCATTGCAAGTGCTACTTTTGTTGCCTGCGAAATATCTGATGATGCACCGCTGGTAACAGCATCTTCGCCGTAGATGACAATCTCGGCGCATTTGCCTCCCATGAGAACATCGATATGAGCCAGCATCTCCTGCTTCGACTCCGATACTCTATCCAAATCGGGCAGTTGGAATGTGATTCCGAGAGCGTGTCCACGGGGCATGATGGTTGCCTTGTACAAGGGAGTCGCGTATGGAGTCAACAATGCAACAAGGGCGTGTCCCCCTTCGTGATAGGCTGTCATGATCTTGTCTTTTTCTTGAATGACCGCACTGCGTCGCTCAGGGCCCATCAATATCTTGTCCTTTGCCCATTCGTAGTCGCTCATGTGAATCTTGGTAGCCTTGCGTTTACTAGCATGAACAGCAGCCTGGTTGGCCAGATTCTCAAGATCGGCACCGGAGAAGCCAGTCGTGCCTCGGGCAATTACCGAAAGATCGACGTCAGTCCCAATTTGCATGTTCTTCAGTTTCAGCTTCAGAATGGCCATACGTCCACGAACATCTGGTAAAGGAACATTGACGTTACGATCAAAACGGCCAGGTCGAGTAAGTGCGTTATCGAGCGACTGTGGGAAGTTGGTGGCTGCAATGATAATGATGCCGCTTCCTTGGTCAAATCCGTCGAGTTCGGTCAAAAGTTGATTAAGAGTTTGTTTTGCATAAGCACCATCGCGTGGGTTTCGTTTTCCTCCAATCGCGTCCAACTCGTCGATGAAAATGATAGCAGGGGACTTTGCGCGAGCACTTGCGAAGAGCTCTCGCACACGCTTTGCGCCGACACCAACATACATCTCGTCAAATTCTGATCCGGAGGCATAGAAGAACGGAACGCCGGCTTCGCCAGCGACTGCTCTAGCGAGTAGAGTCTTACCTGTACCTGGTGGACCAACAAGCAGAACACCTTTTGGAAGCTTACCGCCCAGTGTCGAGAACTGTTTGGGGTCCTTCAGGAATGCCACCAGCTCTTGCAATTCTTCTTTGGCCTCATCGCAACCTTCAACATCACTGAACTTGGTTTTCTGCAATTCCGGTTTCGCCTCATTGACACTGATGCCTCCAACACGCTTGAGCAGACCAGCACCTTCAACCAAGAAAGAGATGATCACGTAGAACATCCAGACAGCGAAGGCGAACCAGGCAATGAATTTTACCCATCTGAAGATTGCGCTGCCATAAGATTCCTCGACCACGACGTAAAGAGGAGCATCCTTTGCTCCCGATCCAGATTTGGCAAGAGCTGAACTGCCACCTCGTGAGCGGGCTCCTATAGCCTGTGCTACGGCGCCAAGTTGGTCATTATTCAAGCTGGTATTGTTTTGTATGCCTCCACTTTGTCCGTCACTTTGCACCACCTTCTCGAGAGCTTTTTTGTAGGTTGCCTCAACAGCAGCGTTGCTCGCAAATTGGCCGGTGTCAAAACGTTGTACGACTAATTCAGGACGGTTGGCGCGGAGAAGGGCAGAGTAAAAGGCGTTTTGGGCACTTGCGCTGTTCGGGTTGTTGTTTGCCGTCTGTTCCATGTGTGATAGTAAATTATACGATGAATTTGAAGAATTGGATGCGTTTGAGCCCCATAACGTTCTACGCTGTTCGAGAAGGTTGTTTCTGAGATGAGACATTGGCGTGGATCTCAAGGAAGCGAACCGAGTGCTGGTGGTAAATTGTCGTCCTGCGCCAAGGAGCATAAGTGGGCTAGAATTTGGGAGCGAATTACGAGGGACTGAGCGATGGTCAGTGTGAGTTCGGAGGCTCTTCATCCACATGTAGTGATCTCACCCGCATTGAATAACCCCATTGCAGTCGGGGCTGTCCGCAAAGTGTCCGGCGCGAATCGCATTCCCAGAGCCGAGGAAGATATACCAGCGAGGCAACCAGGAATGGGAGTATTGCTAGGTCTTCCAATTGCTGTTGAGAAACTCCGGTTGGATGGCGCGTATGGGTTCCGTATGGCTGATTGGGTTTGATGGAAGTTGAGCGTCGAAATACCGGGACGACTGGCAGAGGCGGACAGAGCGCTGGGGTTTCGGGAGCGCCATGAGGACTGGAGGATAGTTGACACAGAAGGCCATAGTGCACTGGCAGCAGAAGCCAAGTTCTAGGGAATAGTCAGTCTGGTGCCTGGAAGGCGATATACTCTGGAACGTACTGGAAGTGCTATAGAAGAAGCCATGATTCGGTCAAGCACTGCAGCAGACGCTGCGGAAAACAAGGAGGAACAACAATGTTGATCAAGAGTGGAAGCAAAAGAGAAGCCGAAGTATGGATATGTCCACGGGGACTTCGAGGTGCAATGGGGTGTAGCCACACGCGGCTGACGACGTGTGGACTTCAAGTAGGATCGGGAGTGATGATCAATCTAAGCGACTAGTGTAAGGTGCGAATCCGGCATGCGGTAACAAGAGCAAGAGCCTCATCAGTCACGTGCTTGATTTCCAGGCCATAAGACTTGCTTCATTGTGCTCGGGTAAGAATTATGAAATGCAACGGAGCTCAAGATCCTTTTCCATAGACATTGCTTGTTTGTTCGGGCCGTCCTGAAAACTCCACGCCAAAAGTCGCGTCGGCCTCAGATCTACCAGCAAAATCTACGAGGACGACCTCAGCTCTATCCATCAACACACCGGGACCATCAGAACTCGTCGTTGCCTTCCCTCTCGATGTTATGGAACTGTACTTCCACCAGAACTTCTTCAACTTATTCTGATGATCTATAATTTTAATCCCGTCATCTTCGGATAGAAAATCACTAGGAATCACCATCATTTCATCTAAACCAGAGAAGATGATTCGTGTCCAGCTCCATCGGTAACCGCTGTGACTTTCGAATCATAACGTGCAACTTGGGATTACTTCCCATCAAATCGACCCAGAGGACCTCTCCACTTCGTCCCTAACGAAGTTTGGAATGCGATCCGGGAACACTCTCCTCTATTACCACAAGATCGATATCGATAAACTTTTGGAGATATCATCTTTTTGATTTGCCGAAAAATTATTCAAACTGATGCTAAATTACAGATGATGGACTTGGCTCGAGTGTATCTCTAAGGAGATATTCTTGAGAACTCACTCGTGTGCATTTCGCCAGGTTCCGGTCATACACATTAGATTTAGAGTCACGTGGCGGCCGATTTCGAAGAATTTGAATGACAGGTCTGATATGATGGTCTGAATTCGATATTTGCTGTGGCAAATCTTTTCCGGACTACATGAACTCCGTGGTTATCGGGACCATAATTAGACCACTCCCGCCCATTCCAGTCCACTTTGATCATGCAATTGTTCGAATCATTCCACGCAACTCAACATTACTAGTACCACCCTGCTTCCTCGCTTCCCGCATTATTCGCAAGGCTGCACTCGCTAGTCAAGAACACGCATACCGAAGAGGAGGACCACGACCGCACTCATGATGGGAAGGACGTTGAACTTCAATGCTGTAGCTGCGCTCAGAACACTCGGAGTGGAGGATGCAGGACTGTTCGGGGTGCTGACAGCACTTGTAATGGTTGGAGTCGTGAAAGTTGATTTTGAAGTTTCAAATGATGCTGATGATGATGATCGAGTTGTGTTGTGGTAGCCGACTGATGTGATGATGGTTGTGGCGGTTTCGACGCCGCCGCCTGGAGTGCTGGTGATGAGGACTGTTGAAGGTCCCATGGTGGTCTTTGATGTGGTCAAATTCGCGGTTGTGACGGAGAGAAAGCTTGTTGTTGTTGTTGCTGTTGCATTCTGAGCGAGGACGAAGCTTCCCAGGCTTATGATGCAGAGTAGGACTTGCAGGACAGACATTTTTGCGACCATTGTGATGGTTGACGTTGCAAAGGAGAGATGGCGAGTGAGGTTGAAATTATTGACCTTGTATCCAGGCTCAGGCCACCTGATGATGTCCCAGTGGTACGGTGAGTGTCGCCAGTGTAACGTGTATTTTGAGTTGCAAACTTGCGAAGCCCCCCTTCCCCCCTCAGGCAAGGATAAGCCGGTGTTGAGAGAACGTCAGCAAGAGCAGATGGATTACGATGCAACGCGGTCAGAAGCGTTCGGGAGTCGACTGAATGTTTGAGACGGCTTTTCGAAATGGTGGACACTGGACACGCAATTGGCGAGCGTGAATGATGGCTGTTGACGGAGCAAGCGCGGCAAAAGGAATATATGGTATAATTACAAGCGGGTCAGTAGTTCTACTCTGGGAGCCATACCTTAAGGCGTCCCTCTGACGAACAGGGGAGGCAGTGCAGTGAGTGTTATGAGTGGTGCTATATTTACAAACCTCCACAAAGGATTTGCGCGTCTCTCCGGGTGCCCAACAGACACCTTTACTCCAGGAAACTGTGAGGCTGAGCGGGCAAACAGGGAGGCCATGGCTTGTGTCTCTATCCGTAGATCTGCAGCGCAACCATTGGACGGGAGGGGCCAGATGAGGCAGAGAAAGGCAGACGCATCTGTTTCCGCGTATCACTTGGACCGGGCATGCCATTATTGACGGCGCTGAGTGATGGGACGACTGACATGTTGGATATGTTTCGACACCGGCCGTGGATGCCCTGTTCCTGTTGTTGTTTGGAGGGAGAATTGTCCCTTGTTCCTCCACTTCCACTTGTTAGGTCAGAGGCGACAATCCGAGTCCAACGCTTGGGCGCAATAGCTGGGCTTCAATCACAATTGTCACAGATCCAAAATTACAGGACGGCCACTCCATAATCAGCCCTTGACAGTGCCGCTTTGGTTCAAGGCCCTTTATATCCCACGAGCGCGTGCTCCACGAGTTCCCAGACTCTCCCAGAAACAAAATCATGGCCGGCCGATTCGTGAGAGCCTCCAAATACCGTACGCTCTGTCCGCGTAGTCCCCTCCACGCTATGCTGACACTGCTGTGATGTAGGACATGTCTTCGGGCAGCCAACGAAGAAGGTACTATCATGATGCGAGCGAATCGACAGGACATATACCAACGTGCGTAACAGGAGCAATGCTACGACAACCTACGGATATCGAAGAATGCCTGGGACACAAACTTGATCAAGGTGCGCTAAGCATGACAGCCATTGAGAATAATGGGACAAGCTCTAATCAGGAGTAGGCCAATCCCGAGTACATTTCAGTCAATTGGGAAGCGAGTGGTGGAGGCGCATTCGCTGTCATTCCCGTCAGCGAGCGAGGACGTCTGCCAGAACGCTTGCCTCTTTTTCGCGGACACACTGCCGCCGTGCTAGACACCGACTGGTTGGTGGCTCAATTGGATTCATGAGGGACACTACTCATATTGGGGCAGGAACCCTTTTGATGACAGTCTGTTGGCATCTGGTTCGGACGACGGCAAGGTAAGGCACGCGATACATGGTTGTAATCACGATATCTGATACAGCCCAAGGTCTTCCTTTGGAGAGTTCCCGAAAACTTCACATTGCATTCCGATGCAGAAGAGCCAGCCGATGTGTCGCCGGTAGGACGGTTGAGCGGCCACACGCGGTATGTCAATTGCTCGTCACCACGTTCGAACCAGGCTGATCACAAGTAGAAAAGTTGGACACGTCCTCTTCAACCCTGCTGCCTCCAATGTTCTCGCTAGTTCCTCCGGAGACTACACAATCAAGCTTTGGGATATCGAGCAAGGACAGTCACGTCTGACTCTGAAGGGCACAGACATCTTTCAGTCTATGTCATGGAGCGCAGACGGTGCCTTCTTGGTCACTACTAGCCGCGACAAGAAGCTTCGAGTCTGGGATGTTCGACAGGAAAAACCAGTCCAGGAAGTCCCAGTAAGCAGACATGAGTTCTGAACATGGATGCAAATCTAACAGTTTTTGCTAGGGCCATGCTGGTGCCAAGAACAGTAGAGTCGTCTGGATGGGTGAGCACTCCAAAATGTTGTTCCATTTCGTAAGACACTAATTTTTCGAAAAGGCGAGCATGACCGTGTCGCCACGACTGGATTCTCCCGTATGAGCGATCGCCAATTAGGCCTCTGGGATATTAAGAACCCTAAAGAGCCTCTCGGTGGTTTCCAGATTCTAGACTCTATCTCAGGCGTCTGCATGCCGTTCTGGGATGACGGGACCAACATGCTGTACCTCGCAGGCAAAGGGTAAGTTCGGTCACATGACTGGACGAAACAATTGCTGACAAGAAATTTTAGTGACGGCAATATCCGCTACTTCGAGTACGAGAACGACAAATTTGAGTATTTGTCCGAATACAAGTCCGCAGACCCGCAGCGTGGTCTTGCGTTTGTGCCCAAGCGTGGTGTACACCTGCATGAGAATGAGATCATGCGCGCTTACAAGACGGTCAATGATAACTGGATAGAACCAGTATCGTTCGTTGTCCCGAGACGCGCAGAAGTGTTCCAGAGTGATATTTACCCTCCTACCACCGGACTCAAGCCCGCAGTCTCGGGCAAGGAATGGTTTGACGGCAAGTCCGGGATTCCACCAAAGGTCTCACTGGAAAGCGTGTACGATGGCAAAGCACCGACGGAAGTCCCGTCGGAATTCAAGCCGATGAAGACCGAGACACCGATTACCAGTCCGCCTCCAACCAAGACAGAAGTGCCAAAAGCGGAACCAGTCCCTGCACCAGTCCAGCAGCGTGCGCCACCCCCTAAGATGGAGGACAATAAAGCTTCAATCGCAGCTATGGCTAATAAATTCGCTGACAAAGAAGAAGATGAGGAGTCATCGGACGATGACGCATCTAGCTTTGAGGAAGTTCCAAAGCCTGTTGAGCGGCCATCAGCACGTGCTGTCGAGCCGAAGAAAGATATTCCAGCGCTGACTCCGGCAGCCGCTCCATCTCAGCCGAAGGCAGCGCCCGTGTCATTGGCAACCGAGACATCGCGCCCTGCTCCAGCACGCACACCATCAAACTCCTCCCTTTGGGCGAAGGGGAATACCGATTCTGCTGCCCCCACGACTGCAGCTTCCTCTTCTTCTAATGCGGCTGCATCAGCCGCCGCTGGCACACACCATGGCGCGGCTGAGGGCTTGAAGGGAAACCTGACGGAAATGAGAGAACAGAACACACGCATTCTGCAACTGCTCGAACAGCAGACGCGGACCTTGGGGCAACAAATGGATCAGATCATGTTCCTGACAGATGAGGTCGAGAAGTTGCGAGGAAAGGGCGGCGCCTCGAGCACCGCTCCCGCTGGTGGAAACAAGGAGCTGGAAGAGAAGATCCGAAGACTTGAGTTAGAGTTGGAAGAGGCGAGGAGTTAGATTTTCTCCATCTTGCCAATGACTACGTGTAGGTCTTGGGTCTTGTGTTTTGGGACCGGGTGAAAATGGAGGGCTGGGATTCATGAGATGTGTGGTCTACATGGAGACGGTGATGACTGAGTGACTTTCGACTAGCGGGACGATTTGGTTTGGCGGTCAGGGTTGTAGGATGTGTGTCTTGAGCTTCCTGGATTTATGTATGCGTGAAAAAGCGCAGGCCTGCACTTGTCATCTTGCTTGTCTTCCTCGCCAGTCCATTCACGTAGTATCAAAGGGTGCCAATTCTACTTCACCAAGCAACTTGCCTCTTTGATTATTTCCTTCTTGGTAAATTGGAGAACTTGGAACCAAGCTCGAAGTATGTGACCTCAATGTGACACAATGTAATATTCAGTACGGGAACCTATGTTCAACCCATAAAGCAACTCAACTCGCCATGCCGTAACGAAAAGCAATTCCTTACAATTCGTCATTCGAATCTTCATCCACGTCATCGCCATAAGGACTAACATTACACTCTGAAGTGAAATCAACAGATGCCTGAAATGTACTACTCGGGTGTATCATATGTGCTCGCGTGCTGATGCCACAAGTTTCGGAGGGCGCTATAGATGGGAAGGGCCCAGCGCTGGAAGCTGTCTCTACCATCTGCGCTGTTCTCGTGGCAGAGACATCAATCGCTGCCGTTCGTGTCGCCTCTGTAGTCTGTATCGCCAGGTTGGTCTTCGTTGATGAACGGACGGCTGTGGAGGGTAGAGAGTGGATCGTTGCGAGGGAGGTTGGAGGACCTCTTCCGGCGATTATGTTTCTCCTGCGGGACTCTGAAGATGTTGGACGAGGATTGCGGTTGGGCTGTGTTGGCGAGGTCTTTTGGGGTCGCGAAGCTTTCGTCGGCTGGTGCGCCTGTGCTGTGCCTGTGCGACCTGCTGCGGTGACCTTGACCTTTGGCGTCAGCTCTGATACTGACAGACGAGGCTGGAGGCTGAGATCTGAACGCGAGATGATGGCGGGTAAGTTCTTCGGCGGAGCCTTGTTCTTCGATAGCGACAATTTCGCCATGCGACTGGCCAGATCTGGATCTTTCTGGCCTCCTCCTCGTTCCGCGGCCCGCCTTTGATCTTCCATAGATCTGTTGCGTATCAGCCCTGCCATCTCCAGCCTGAAAGCTTCCTTCCTCTCTTCGGCTCCTGCGTCGATTGGTGGCTGGTCTGGAGCACTCTTGAGCTCGCCTGGTTTCTCCCGTGCATGGTTCTTCTCGGGTGCCACTCCTGCCACGGCTGAACTGCCGTCCATCTTGATCGATTTTTGAGCTAGGCTCTCTATAGCTGTAAGATCGTTGGGAAAGGACAACATCGGAGTCGATCTCGAAGAAGCCGCGTCTTGGGATCGAGTCAAGAGCACTGTACTTGTCATGTTAGGCACAAGAGGATGCGAAAAGTAAATCAGTACTTACCCGCGCAGACGGTGATATACTGCCTTGGTGCTTTCAGGAAAATAGGACATGAGCTGGGTTGTGAGTTGCGAAGAGGCCGCATCGAGAGGCATGTCTAGCATTTTCATGACGAGACT
Source organism: Venturia asperata (assembly GCA_003689335.1). Taxonomy (NCBI): domain Eukaryota; kingdom Fungi; phylum Ascomycota; class Dothideomycetes; order Venturiales; family Venturiaceae; genus Venturia; species Venturia asperata. The sequence continues at coordinate 511,787 of QWWL01000004.1, read as the reverse complement.
ATCAGCCCAATCTGAGAGCGGCTCCTTGACACAATAACAGCCAACTTCTCCAACGAAGCGCAGCGTACCCATGGTGTTGTAGAACTTGCGCTGGGTCTCTGGGCTGGGAGTATACTTCTCCTTATGCAGTTCCATAAATTTAGTAAACGCCTGGCGAAAAGTTTCGTCGGCAAAGACTGCACTTGGTATCTCCTTCATAGTACCGGTTGCAAGATCGAACACGCTGGAATCGATATGCTCCCATTCTTCGGAACCTTGTTCTGCAGGATCCTCGTCTTTCGTGTCGGCGAAGTCCCAATCATCTTCATCGTCATTCGTAGTAGCCGAGGAGGGAGCAGGTGAGAGTTTCACGTCGTCGAATTTCTGGCCAACAAGTGGAGCAGGTGCGAAGCTCGATGCTCGTGATCTTGGTATCGAAGCTTGCTGCAGGGGCGAAGGATCCGGTGAATGATGGGTGGTGGCTTTGACCGTAGAGAGCTGTGGATTGTTAGTATCGTCAGAGTAGTTGGGCAACAGCATCATAATACTTACAGCTTTGATACCTGGGAGCGGAGCATTGGTCTCCATTTCAGGCTCTGAATCTGTGGCAGAGGAGTGAGATTCGTAACAGTCGCTGTCCATTATGTCTGACCGTCGTGAGTTGATTGAGGCTCTATTGGCAGACGAAGAAGTATTTAAACTACTCTCATTCCAGAGAAATTTGTCCTCTACTCGTTGCTTTGACTTGGTGTTGGAGATTGGCGTCTGCTTAAGACCTTCAACATCGCCCTCTACGTCACACGATACTTGCTCGCGTGCTCTGCTGCGTGATTGAGACTCCATGACTTCAGCCTTGTGCCGGGTCCCCGACCGATAAGGCTGTCTCCGTTATCGCATGCGTACGGGCGGTGGGGTGAGGGTGCTCGACAAATTGAGATTGCTCTCAGACTTTGAGGATGGCGCAAAGCGATCCGTGATTTTCACGCTAGCCTTACGCCGTTCTGTTCTGTTCAAAACTCGTGGTAAGCTTTCACAAAAGTCGCATCTGTCCCATGGTCCACGTGCACCCAAACCAAATTCAACGATCTACATTCACTAGTGGCCCTTGACTGCGTCTTTGTTTCCACAGAGTCGTACGGCGTCCAGAGCAAATAGAGAAGAGATTGAAGCCGTCACGGACGAGAACAATCGAATTTTGAAGTTGAGGGTGAAGGCGAGGTCCTAAAGAGAATGGAAGGTGCATGTTGGCAGTAGCGTGACTTCACATTGTCGGTACCATAACTGTTTTGAAGCTACTATCAACTTCGAGACTGCCAATTGAACAAATCAGTCTTTGGTAGGCTCACAAATACTCCACCGTACTTCTTCTTTCTTCGCGTGCTTGCTCCACTTTCATATCCATGATAAAGCATACCACAGTTCGGGGCATCCAAATCTTCCTGGCGTGATGCCTACTCTCTTTTGGCCGTTTATCAAACATCACGGGCATTCAACTGATTTCGCCCTAGGGTACTGGCCAGACAACTTCTTGCTCACTTTACCCCACAGAAAAGCCCTTACCGTTGAACTGAGAGGCCTGATTAGTAACGTTGACCGTATGGTACCCACGAGTGGCTCACGTTGGACGAATCCGTCTTCCATGGAATAAGTTTGTCGCGTGAGCAAGCTCTTGTGGCTTCAGCCATGGTGTCCAATGGCGCGTCTAACAGGGACAAATAGGAGATAAGTGCTGGAGACGCTGAGTCGGCATATGGCAATGCTCGGCCATGTCCTCTCCCTCGGCCAGAGCTGCTGAGTGCAGGTGTTGTTGATGTTGGTGTTGGTGTTGTGTGGTCCGCGAAGGTCGGCGGCCTGGCCGGGTCTATGCCATTAGAACAAAAGCAGTTTAGCGGGTCAGCGTCAGCGGCGAATCGATTTTTGACGAGCTGCCTCCAGATTCTCTTCCTTCCTTCCCCCTCCTGGCATAGCCAGAGGCAGCGCATTGCAAGAGCAACATCCATTATGAAATACGTACTCGTTTCTGGGGGTATGTATTCACTACCTCACTAAAAATAAGCACCGACGCTGACCCTCTGCAGGCGTCATTAGCGGCGTGGGAAAAGGCATTATCGGTACGCCTCAAACATCTTTGGCCTCGCGACTTTACGTGCTTTTTGCTCATTCCGACGCGTCATAGCCTCCTCCACTGGTCTCCTGCTTAAGACGATCGGTTTGAAGATATGTACATCGCAGAATTGCATGGTTGGACCACTGTATACTAACTGTTGCTGCACGTCTCTTCAATCAAGATCGATCCTTACCTCAATGTCGATGCCGGGCTCATGAATCCCAAGGAGTATGTCCATCACTTCGGCATATTCGACAGCGTCTTTCTAACCCACTTTGAAGACATGGGGAGGTTTTTGTACTCGACGATGGCGGAGAAGTCGATCTCGACCTGGGCAACTATGAACGATACCTGAATGTCACCTTGACCCGCGAGAACAATATCACGACTGGCAAAATATACCAACACGTTATCGAGCGCGAGCGAAAGGGCGATTACCTCGGCAAGACTGTCCAGGTCGTTCCACACATCACGGACGCTATTGTACACTGGGTCGAGAGGGTCGCCAAGATCCCAGTCGATGACACAAACGAAGAGCCGGACGTTTGCATAATCGAGCTGGGCGGTACAGTTGGGGATATTGAGAGCATGCCCTTTGTTGAGGCAATGACTCAGTTGAGACGTCGAGCCAAGAGCCCAAACTTCCTGCAGATTCATGTCTCATACATCCCCGAGATTCATGGAGAACAGAAGACCAAGCCCACCCAGCAAGCCATCCGAGCTGTGCGAAGCGCAGGTCTGATTCCTGACCTGGTATGTATTGGCATCTTCCTTTGTTGTCTACGGCCAAAGCACTTACACGATGGCCACTCAGATTGCATGTCGTTCCGTCAGATCTCTGGAGTTGGGCACACTCGAAAAAATCGCCAACTCTTGCCAGGTTGACACCGAGCAAGTGGTCGTCGTCAAGGACATGCCCTCCATTTATCAAGTACCGTTACTCTTGGAAGAGCAAGGGCTTGTACCACTTCTGCGCCGAGGACTGAGCTTGGGCGAAATCACCTCCAAGTCTGCATTGACGGACAAGGGTAGACAGATCTGGAACCACTGGACAGCACTTACTTCACCGAACCAACAGTTCTTCGACCCTGTCACCATTGCGCTGGTAGGAAAATATGTTGAATTCCAGGATTCCTACCTCAGTGTTACCAAGTCATTGGAACACTCTGCCATGCGGTGCCGGAAACGTCTAGTCATTAAATGGGTTGATTCCGAAGCGCTCGAAATCCCCTCTCGTGATAAAGACCCGGCCAGGTTTCACAAAGCATGGCATGCTCTCTGCACTGCAGACGGAATTCTTGTCCCTGGTGGTTTTGGACTTCGCGGCACAGAAGGCATGATTGCAGCGGCCAAGTGGGCTCGCGAAAACAAAAAGCCGTATCTTGGTATCTGTCTGGGAATGCAGATCGCTGTCATTGAGTATGCCAGGAATGTCGCCAACATCAGAGGAGCCACCTCTGAGGAGTTTAAGCAGGGCGCCGGTGCCGAGGAAGTCATTGTCTTCATGCCAGAAATCGATAAGGAAACCATGGGAGCTAGCATGCGTCTAGGACGACGGCCAACGCACTTTCAAGAAGGCACTGAGTGGAGCAAGATGCGTCAACTATACGGAGGCGGCAGAGCAATTGATGAGCGCCACCGACACCGTTACGAAGTCAACCCAAAGTACATCGAGCAAATTGAGACGGCTGGTCTTCAATTCGTTGGCAAGGATGACGAGAACAAACGCATGGAAATCATCGAGATCAAGGATCATCCATGGTTCGTGGGTGTGCAATTCCATCCCGAATATCTCAGCCGCGTTTTGGACCCGAGCAAACCTTACTTGGGCTTTGTTGCTGCAAGTTCTGGTTGCTTGGCTGAAATCACGCACAGTGCTTTGAACAAGAATTCGAAACTCGTGGAACTGCCTAACGGCGTCAACGGAGTCAATCACTTTTGATTTGAGCACAACGAAATATTGACGAGCAAAACGCGGAGAATTTAAAAATGACTGATGACAAATTTGGGGCTGAGGAAATCTGACACACTAGATGACAGGCCTCGCGGTCTTCCGGGGCGATATGGATTTTAGCCATTGCATTTGACGGCGTAAAGTGTATGCTTTCGGACGACATAGATATTGCTACTACCCTTGGGAAATTGATATGGTCGCTTTCCGGTGCGCGATGGCATTGAAGAAAGGTTGCCCAACGATTGAGTTAACCCAGTCTCAAGAGAAGCCGACAAACTTTAGAATACCTGAGATGAAGAAAAATTGGGTCCTTCGGAGTAGATGGCGGAGACCCTGTCCCGTGTTGCCTTATCATCCCGATGTCAGATCGATTCAAAGGGAGGCCTGCTTCGATCCTCCCCGCACATACTAGAATGATGTTGTCCGAGAGTGGCAATCTACCGACTCCACTTCATTTCTCACCTGCCATGGCTATCTTGATTCAGTTCCTGAAGTATTGCAAGTGTTCCTACAATAGTGCACCCAATGCTTGTCAAGCGTTCTTGGCTTTGACTTGGTATCCCCTTAACTGATTTGAAGGGTGTTTAGAAGAAGCTGTGTTGGTTTCCTAATTGACAGAGGAAAGCAAAAATAAATTATATCGGACGCACTCTCGGGTGAGGCATGTGGTACCAATTATTGGACGGAAATGCGCTAAGTTACACTATTATACATGGATGATTCCCAGTGTCTATGGGCTCACTGAAGGCGCTGAGGCTTCTCCAGTCGCTCCTGCATTATTCTGCACAGGAGTATTTACCTCGAACGCAGGTGGGGTCACCTCCTTCCATTGCTCTTCAACTCCCGGAGCAGTACTCGAATCAGCATCCCGGGTCCACGCACCTTGTGGGGGATATGGCGGTTGTCGGTATGGTCCTTGCTGTTGTTGCGCGCTCGGCCAGCCGGTCCAGCCCTGGGACCCGGTTGAAGGAGAAGTAGGGTAGTAAGGAGCAGGCTGTCCTCCTTGTGGAGGGCTCCATGAAAACCCACCGGGCCCTGCTGGCGGAGCGGCCTGACTAGGCCGATATTTTTGGACGTCTGCGTATGCGTTGATCGCTTCGTCCAATTTCGCTCCGAAGAAGAAGTCGGAGACAGGGCCTCCTAGCCATGATGTGGTGATGCCGAGGGATTGGGTTACCGCAGTCGAGAGCGACGTGGCCCACCGCTTCTGAAGCACAAGTTGATCGTACAGGTCTGGAGTTATCGAGGAGGTGTCGGCCCAGGCCCGCTTCTCGATCATGGCATCTTTGTAAAGGCTGACGGCGTTGTTCAGGGAAGCCAGTTTCGGGACGAGGTAGAGTGTGTCGACGGCCCCGAGCGTCTTCTGTTTGTTCTGCTGTATCCAGTCCGTGCCGACTTGCAAGTCGGAGAGGAGAAGCCTGCAGTCTTGCTGGATGGTTGGGACGTATCCGATGATTTGATTCACCGTGTTGGCACGTCTTGGGTTTCCTGGCCATGCTGAGACGTGCTCACCGATGGTGGTGACTGTTGTTACTAGTCTGTCGAGAACTTGAGCGATGTCTGTGTATGCGAGGGGTGCCAGGCCATTTCGAGGTTGGATTGGGATTGAGGATGCAACCGCGAGGAGTGATGCGAGAGAGAGAGCTGTTGTGAACAGCATCGTGAAGGAATGAGGTGGGTCGGGATGAACGAATGTGGTGGGACGGAAGCCGATGAAAAACAAAACGGGGTTTAAGACAGAGGCGGAGATGGTTTTGTGGGAAGCCGTGGAAGCTTTCACTAGTACTCGCGAGTTCACAATTTTATACGCCTGCATACATGGACGTAATACCGTGCCCCTCCTCATACAGGCTTATATATATATCAGCTGTTTTTGAAAAGCGCCGGACCAGTACAGGACCAGTGACATTGCAATTTAGAGACGCAGGTACGCCTAACAAGATTGACATCAAGATACTGACGCAGGCACACACAACTAGTTGAACCTTCGCTAACCCAAGCTTGACTCTATTCCTGATCAGAAGGCCGAAATAAGCTTCCATCGCCATCCACCAGGCCTTGAAAGAATCGCCGATTGTGGATTCTCCCCCCCCGCTCACGCCCTAGCACGGATCCCGTTGCCGTCGCTGCTATCGTCGTGGGCTCCAGCATTGCCGTCGATCGAGAAACTCATCTTGCGTCAGTGCCGCGGCTCCCAGCAAGAATCACCGTCCCAAGGCTGAGAGCGCGGCTACCCACCTGACGGAGACGGTCCGAGCTCCGTCTCCGAATGAGCGAACGAGGTCTGAAAACGGTTAGAGGCCGCTAACCGCCTGTCATGCGCCTCAGAATGCATTGTACAGTACCGTATTACGCATTTATTTAGGTGCCACTAGCCTGCCGATAATTAATTAATCATCAAGCCTAACGCCTTTGCGTCGCGCATGCCAATCGGAACACGACTGCAATATCGCGAGATAGGGAGCCAATACACCAATACACAGTATACCTTATCCGGCATACAGTAGCCATGGCACTCATGCCGGTCTGCACAATTCGCCTGCGATGAACAATCGTTCGTCCGCATCCACGGGCCTTCTTCACCCGAGTCGTATCTACACAGGATTCCTACAGCAATGGTGTCCGGGGCTGCCCAATCGGGGTCCACTCTAATTAAGCAGAGCGCACGGTCGGATTACCTCGCTCCTTCGTCCCAAATGGGTCCATCTGTCCATCTCCTGCTGGGTCAGGGTCTGTTCCCCCTCCTTCTTGGGGGGCGTTGACCACGCACGACCCTTTGGGCACCGTCTTGTCCCGAGCTTATTCCAAACCTCGTCATCACGCCAGCTCAGCTGTTTGTTGACGCGACGTTGTGCGGCCCTGTTCGTGGGGTGGTGGGGAGCTTGGACGCCGCTGCCCTCGCGCCATGGGTGGCTTTTGGCTTTAGCAATCTCTGTTCCTGAGTCCTTCTGTTGTTTACGAACGGGTCTTGAGGTTCGCGCGTCGGTTTTATCCCATGGCGACGGCGGAGTGCTGAGTCGCTCCGGGGACAATGGAAGCTTGACTTGGCGCGTAATCACGCTGGAGACCCGTGGCGTTGGGAATCGGGAATGTTTTAATCTTACGGACCTAAGAGCAGAGGCGGATTTCTTAAGACGTGTGACCCGGCTTTCGGGAAACTGGAAGTAATAATGAGGCCGTGATGTCAGCGCCGTAATGTCAGCCCTATTGCTGCATCGGACATGGATTGAAGGCAGGAAGTTGTCAAGTATAGTACTTATCAAAATAATATGCAATCTGTTTTTCGATGTTAAAGTTTCGCTTGGTGATTGAGTTAGGCTATAATAGACCCCACTGATAAAGTTAACCTAATTAGGTTAGGTAGCTCAGGTGCGTATACTAAGTTAATAGGTTTAGCTAGAAACCCACCTAGACCATCTACGGGAAGACTCGGGATTCAGTACGGCCTATGATAATTAAACCCTTCAAGCGAAATTCAACGTCGAAAAGCAGATTGCACTTCGTTTCTGCAAGCACTGTGTAATATCTTCAGCGTCACATTGATTTCTTTGCAACGAGGTGCGCACCCCTACCACACGACTTCTGCACCATCAACTAGTCACAATTTGGAGATGAACAGAAACGAACGTGTAGTAGGGCAGACATAAGATGACAACGTGAAAATGAGGTTATCTTTTGTAACTACGTCACTGATTATGAGGACATGTGCTTCAAAGAACCAGGTTGGTGCGTGATGAGAAGACGAGAAGAGAGGAATAAGGAGTGGGCATGAAATTCGACCGTGTACAGAATAAACAATATTGTAAATCACATGCTATACCACATCGTATGAAGATATCAGCCAAACCCTCTATCCCCCAACACTTCAATATCCGAACTCCATTAGCCTCTTCTTGACCCTCTCCTCCCAGTCCGGTGGCCTCCAGTCAAACAGATCCGTCGCCTCTATCGTCCACGGTCCCGTTTCCGTCTTCCTCTCCGGCACTGGCTCGGCCTGTCTTGCCTTGGCGCGTGTCACAGCCTTTGCCTTTTCCTTGGTTCCAGTTGCGAGGCTCGCAGAGCGCTGCAAGGGCTTTCGTGGTGTTTTCTTGCTTCTAGTCTGGACCCTTCTCAATAGTTCCTCTTGGGAAGAACGAAGCGAGGCTGGGACTGGCCCTGGCCCTGGTTCTTCCATTGGTGACGAGACGATATCGATGGTCAGGTCGGCATCACCTTCGGATCGCACACGTCTGAAAGGAGATTTGACGGTGGGTTTCACTTGGGGAAGTATGCGCATTCCAGCTGCTGTTTTAGTCGAGGGCAGAGATGGCGCTTCGGCATTCTGCTCTGGAAATGGGGGAAGTGGTGTCACTACAGCCGTGATTTTTGAGCGAGGCACCACGGGAGGAGGGGCCGTTCTTGTCCTTGCTGCTTGAGCATTCAAGGATGCAAATATTTGTTGGTCCATGAGACCTTGCATTTTCTCCATGTCGCTGCTTCTTGGAAGAACATCCGGTATTCTTTGTCGCCGGCTTGCAGTGGGCGGATGAAGAGAAGCAGGAGCTACAGAGGGATTAACCGGCTCAAAATGTTCTGGTGGTGGAGGCATAGTACTAAAAGCAGGCGAGGACGATCGGTTCGTCCCAACTGATGCCAGGGTGACAGTCCTGGTTTTCGAAGGGCCTGCCGCTGGCTTTGAGAACGCTGCCTCTTTGTTTTTCGGCTGAGTTCTCTTCAGCGCAGCTTTTGAAAGTGAAGTATCGTCATCGGAGTCAGAAAGACATGCAAAAGGATCGACCCGTGGCCTTCTTGCAGCAATGAGCGTTTCGAGCAGAGTTGGCCCAGCGTCGGGCTGGGCGCCTTTCGCAGTGTCAGCAGTCTGCCGAGACTTTTGCGCAGGCTGGGAAGGCCCTCCTCTCATTTGGGTCGAAGTTTGACACAAAAGCATACTTCTTGGTTGTGACCTCGCTATTCGCAGAGGCTTGATCGTCAGAGCCGATTTTGGCTTCCGAGGCGCTGAGTCTTCTGTAGTGCCAGGAACTGAGGTAACTTTGACAGTAGACATGCCTCGAGATCTTGTCATCTCCACAGTTGTCCCAGTATCAACGACTTTGAAGTGATTCCTTGCGCTTACAGGAGGCGAAGAGGGAGCGTCCAGCCGTGGAGTAGTCTTTGGCTTGGATATACGAGATGCAGGAGTTTTCGCAGCGGTTTTTGCCATTGATACAAAGAGAGGCGCCGGCATCTTCGCTGGAGTAGAGGGAATCGTTACGTCGGAAAATTCTTCATTATCTGATGTAATGTTCACAACCTCCTTCACCGTCGATGGCCTTGGCGCAGCGAGTGAATTGCCTTTCGACTTTTGCAAGAAAGCTGTTCTGGAGTCCGAAGTCTTCGCCCACAGTGGCATTTCTTTGGAAATTCGTGTGACAGACCAAGGCTGATCTATTTTCCTTCTCTTGACACTGTGGTTGTCCTCAAAATTATTCTCACTATTGGAGTTCCTGATCTCGTACGGTGACCGCGCAGGCAGAGCCGATCTTCCTATCGCGCCCTTTGGAGTGCCCAAGAGCGCATTCAAAGACATCTGTTTTTTGTAAACCCTAGGCGCCGCATTCGTCCTCCCACCAAGCGTAATTCTTGCTGCAGTAGACAAGCCATTCTTGTTCTCGTGTCCATTTCCATCTTCGTCTTCTTCTTCTGGTCTTCTCCGCTCCCTCTCAAAAAGCGGCGCCAGGTCTGTCTGACTAGTAGCAAGTATCTCTCCCACTTGTACCAGTATGCCTATCTCCAGTGTCACCTCGTCATCGGCCTGCAACTCGCCCTGCTCTTTCCAATGCGTGTCTCCGAGGAAATTGCGTCCTTCATCGTAGACCATGACGCGTTTGTTGAAGGTATGGAACTTGACGAAGCCATCTTGCCAGCGTTTGGACTTTCGTCTGATGTCATGAGAGTAGAGGCAGCGGTACTCGTGGACGGGCGCAGTGTTCTGTGAGGGAGGGACTCGTGCAGAGCTCCGGGCAATAGTTGCAGTCATGTCCTGTTCACATCATGGTGTAAGAAAGTTTGAAGGAGTCGGAAGGCTGCGGTTGTGAGAATGAGTGGTTGCTTACGCGACTGAGACCTGAAAGCAAAGCGCGTCAGCAACTCCAAAAAACGTGACTTTCTCGGGATTTCAGGCGTAATTTACTATCTCGCTTTTTGCGGGGACAAATTGACCTTGCACATTTCCTTTTTATTTACAATCACATGAAGATTTCTAACTTGTTCACAAAAGGAAATTTCTTTTCAACATTTGCCAGCGAAGCCCAACAACAACTAACACCACACACAGCTGCCATCTTTGAACAAGTCGGCGTATTGCCCAAGATCTATCTCCATCAAAGCTTTTGATCTCTTCTCTACAGTGATTAATTCATAGCTCCCATTCCTTCCTCCTTTAAGTCTCTTCTCTTGACCCTTGGCCTTTCACCAGTCCCATACTTAGCTGTATCCTCATAACCTAACGGACACGTATTTTCTCACCCAGGAGGATCATTACTACCACCCTAGTACATCGTTTTCTGCCAATACATTCGATCTTCAGCCGAACCATAACGGATGACATAGAGTATCATAAACATCGGAGCGCACTCTGGGCGCTCCATGCCTGGATATATCCCAAGAATTTCATGCGCGGATATTGCTGCGAAGGACTGGATAGAAGTTTGCGTTGTCAGCTATATCTTCTTTCCTGCTTCCACGCATTTTTGGGGAAAGCGATCCATGAGGGCACGGAGTGTCATTTTCCGAGACAGCAGGAGAAACAGCTTGAAGTTCTTGCGGCCTTGAACCGCAGTGCAAAAGGGCTAGAGATTCAGACGTGTGTAGAGAGAAGGTTCATGTGCAAAATAGGCACCATAAGTTGCAACCTTTTGTCGAATTTAAAGTCCGAGATACTAGGTTAACTGATGTTTAGATTGATACAGCGGTGTTCTGGGGAATGGATCCGTGAATTGGGTAAAGGAAGAATGACTTTCAACTACATTTTTCGGCATTCTGATGGAACAGGAGAAAAGGAGAAAACCTCAAGGTCACAGGCTAGATGCCAACATGTATATACAACAATAGAACTCATCCAGGACAAAGAAGGACAACAACAAAGGTGAGGACGATCATCTCGTAGGTACTCTTGCTTGAAAATCTTTGGAAGGAGAATTCGTCTCCTTGTTCGTAGAAACGCTACGCGATACTTATCGAAACTAACTAATTTCTTTACCAACATCACAGCATCACCCACTTCCAGCCAGGCAGCACCGATGAAGATCAATCACCCATCACATTGCCATCCTGTCGCCTCGTCAACCCACAGAAATGTCGCAGCTTTCTCCGCCTCATCGAACGACTCCCCTCCCGTGAGCATCAACGCCATCCACACAGCCATCGACGACTCGGCTTGAAGCAGCTCGAGCCGGAAGATGCTAATCGGCGATAAGTATAATGCAGTGCCTGAATCGATTAGTTGGTGATCCATGTACATGCAGAATGATTGGGTTGCCTTACATTGTACTTGTCTCCGATTAGCATCTTCCGTCTCGAGATGCTTCAAACCGACGCCGGCGACACCCGAGCGCAGAACCGCTGACCTCAATGTCGAGTCTAGCGCGCCCACCTTGTTGCAGAACCGTCGTCTGAGCCATAGACGCCCTGCATCTCAGTGAGAGCGCGCTGTTGCTCCATATCCCCCGCAAAGCTGATCGGATCGGACATAATCTTGGCCGATTTGCGCGATGGGAACTTGTCTCGCGGACAGGGCAAGATCGCCAATGGTGGAGCGCATTGGTTGGCCTGTAGAGTTGAGGTGCCTCAGCGGAGAGTGTCTTGACTTTGTCGACCTCGCGGCTGGAGTCTCGGTCGTCTTTTTGGTTCCACGACGGGTGACCTTGCTGAAACGAAGGACAAGATGGTTGACTGCTTGTGCTCCTTTGGTGTCTTCTCGGTGACAGCCATAGGACAACCAGTCGTCCCCAATTCGTCCAGTCCTCACGGTAGCCAGCAGGGCCTGGGAGATTGACCGGCCTATTGACACTGGCTCAGAAGAGCGAGGTCATCTACCGGCGCTGCGCAGAATGCGCGTATGCATTGTGTGCCGACTGCTTCAACAAGCCTTGTTAAAGCAGTCGGCACACAATGCGTACGCGCATTCTGCGCAGCGCCGGTACATGACTCCGCTCTTTTGATTACAGCAGGAGCAATCTTGCGTGTGGACGACACCGGTAGTCCGGTACCACACCCAAGAGCTCGAGAGGCTCGCCCAGCGAGCGTCCGTCCTCGCTCTTGAGCAGTGGTAATGGGAAGTGGTGCTGATCGGTGGAACTGCTGCGATAGCCGAGCAACATGAACTCCAAAAATGTTATAATGTCAAAGATTACAGGTATTGACTGATGAGTCTATGACAACGATGCGCTTGTTGGTGATGAGCAGGCTCTCAAGAAGCCTGATGATGATGACAGTTCGGAGGTATGTTTCGTCTTGGATATTGTCCTGAGTCCATTGTGCTTCCATCACATCGTGTAGAGTGACCATCTTGTGAGGAGAGTTCGAAGATAAATGCAGAGTGTTCGGATGTAGGTTCCAGAAGAAACACGGCGAGCTGCCTAAACTGATCCGTCAGCGATGGTTCCGAAGATATGGTGTCGTGGCTGCATACTGGGTCTGTGTCTCTTGGACACGGTCCGCACAGAAGATTGCAGAAGAGTTTGCTCAGCAAGAGCAAATGCCTGGTGCTTACGCCTCCAGTAACGCTGGCAGCTTTGCCCGTGTCTTGGCCTGATGAGCGCTCAGAGCGAGCCTTGCAGTGCAACTGTGGTTGAATGTGAAGATCGTGCTGGATTTGCTTGCCGGCACATAGGGCTTGGACCTGATCGGCTTCAGTCTTGCGGGCATCTTCCAGTTTGCGTCAGTTGTCTCTTCTACCAAATAGTCAGCACAATGATCCTGCGACTAAGACGTCGGCAAAAAAGAAGACGCAACAATAGAGAGTTCAAACTCCACCGGAATTGGTCTCTACAGAGACAGCAAGTCTTGAGACACTCAGAATCCTGGAGTCGACTACTTCCTCAAACTACCAATAGGCAACCTTAGTGTGACAGTCGTGGGGATGAAGACTTACCGGGATGAATGGTTTTGCAACCTCAGACTCCATGGAGACAGTGATAGACTCGGTGACGGCGGTTGAATCTGCCGTGGGATAGGCGCATAGCTTTGACTGGCTCTTGCAACCAGTCATGACACTCGGAGTGATGAACTCCAAACTGCCGGCTGAGTAAAAGGTTGATGAAAAGAAGGAAGAGGGAAGAAGGCGGGAGGCTTTTTGTATTCGATTGTGGGCGCCAAGGAGGGTCATAAGGTAACCCCTGTTCGGACAGTGACAAGATCGCGTTTAAACGCAGGCTCGTTCTCGTCCACCATACTTCCTATAATTATAAAAATGGTATGGGGTTGTAGCCAATCATCCAGATAGTCAGCTCCATCAACTGCAATGTTGTTGCCGCAGTGGTGGTTGAGTAACGCTGCTGTGTAGGAGGTCAATAAGGCTCACACTCGCCACAACGTCCTCGGGCCATCACGTCACACGACACTACTTCAAGCACATAGAAAGCAGGAGGAACATCACAATGCACCAGTCCCAGAAATTCTCGATTAGGAGAGCGGCAGGGTAACTTCATTCAAGCTACTGTAAGGACTATTACACTACGAGTAATCAGCTTTGTTCAGCCATATCAGGACAGCCTGAACTTACAATGATGCGAATTTTCACCCAGCAACCTTGAGCCACCAAGTATTCTAATTATCCCCTTTCTGTTGACCTCCCAATACACCTTCACTGCTGTTCTCAAAACGGAATGCACTAGTCTCCACTGCTGGTTCAAATGATTGATTGGAAGAAGATTACGTTGTTCAGAGGACCTTGCAGGTGTTGAGCTTTCGTTGTCGCTTGATAGTTGATTTGTCGCCTCCGATTCCTCAAAACGTGCCGTTCGTGAAATGTAACTCTAGAATCCGTGTTGAGATCTACCACCCCACGATTGAAAACTTACAGCATTGTAGCGACCTCAAAAGCATGTAATCTAATTCAGAGTCAAAGGCCTTTCTTACCTGCCTCAAAAACAATCAAAGATAAGAGATCCGACAAGTGTCGAACCATCGGCCTTCCCATCTCGAATTTCCCGCCCAGATACCACAAGACAGACATCTCAGATTCTTGCAACTACAAACGCGCAAACAAAAATCAGCAAAAGTGTTCACCACCCGGCGGGGGTGGCTATTCACTACTGTAGATTATATGTTAGTGAGCGTTCTTTACAGATATGTGGTTGTTTGTCCTGGATCCTGGTCTTGGGTCCTGGTCCTTGGGTCCTGGATCCGGCGAGCATGAGAGAGATGAGCTTGAGCGACCTGATGAACATCAGCTAACTGACTAGGCCACGGGAAGGAACTTACATGAACCATGGCCCGGTTTTGGCGAATTATATACCACAATGAAAATTCACCATATTCCTGCCAAAAAATAGAGAAAAATCCAGAGGCAGGGAGTTTTGCAACAACATCCAGTGAACTTGTGACGATTACTTCGGGCGGAGGAATGTTTTTCCCCTTGGGTTGTTAGTCATAGTACGACTTCTTGTATCTGAAGCTATTCGTCCAGGATAGCGAAACCATAATGGCTAAATGGTTTGAAACTTTAAAGGTCTCTCTTCCTTTCACATCTTATGCTGAATTGGAACTCCATTTTACAAAACAATACCATTCATCTGGATTCCGGGATCCCCGTTAGGTTTCTTGAAATCAAATCGACGGTAGCACAGGATTTGATTGTACACCATCAAGGTAGGAACCGGAACATTTTCCCTTTCGACTTCCTGATAGATTTTCCATAGCAGGCCCCAGTCAACCACTTCTGCACAATGCGGTATGACAGAGGAGGCTGAACGAAGCCCGCTGGACCCCAGCTAGTCAAATGAATGAATTACTTTTGACAGCGGCGATAGATCCTGATATTGTGCAATCATCATTCTACTTCTGCTAGAGTCCATGCAGATTGTTCCGATACTTGCAAATTTGACGATGCCAAATCCTACATTTTTAGTTCAAAACTGACGCCGCTGGATAGCTTCGGGACAAGCTGTCGCATATCGGAGGGCTGAGTCTGTCTATATCCGAGGAATTGTGGCACGTTGCCAAACTGAAAGGAACAGCAACTCAACAAATCATCCCACCCGACAATGAGGATTTTGTTTCTTCTTGAAAAAACCAGTATAGAGGTTATCTGTCTAACAGGTTCCCGAAGTCAAAAAGGATGTTGCGCAGCGCCTTTAGCGAGACGAGTCTGACTGGGCTTTGGAGTCTCTTGAGATTGTGTTCAGAGTGTCGATAAGTTTAACTGCCGCATATAGTGAGATCTAGCAGAATTGGCAATTTCTTTGGCTGCAAAGAAAATACAAAAAGACAACTGCAAGCACGATGTGGTTGCAGCCATAGAAACTTTGCAGGTAAATCCTACCAGTTTGCTCCGCGCGGTTGTAATCAACCACACTAGATTTCAAGTTAGCATCTGTTCCTACCACTGAGCCACCCCACCGGGTGGCCCTGAAGAAATGTTCTGCCCCACACAGTATATAGACCCCATCAGAGGAGGACCCAGTCTCTACAGGCGCAATCAAGCCACAGTCAGACAATTGAGATGGTCCTGAACGGTGCAGATCATAAGATAAATGACAACAAGTCTTTTCCATGAGTGCAGCGTGTATGTGATCCTTTCTGGCTGCCTCGTGAGATGGTAGGCTGTTTTCATTTTCCTTTTTGGTTCTTCAAGATTGTAGTCCAGTACAACTCCTTCGACCACAGGAAACACAAAATCATACATTGTACGGTCGACAACAGCAGCCTTCACTTGCAAGGGGTATCAAGATGGCAAGGAACTACCAGGCGAAAAGTCTCAGGATCGGGCGACGGGGCCATCACTGTTGGGTATCTTCCTATTCCACGTCGAAGGGGCTCGTACGAACAGGTACGAAAAGGTATACGGGGTCTTGAAGACGGCCGACCACTTGTACGAGGTCATATATCTGCACGAGGCGATACAGATTCCCCGTTCAATGGCAAGTATTTCTGGCAGACAGAATTCCTCCCCGTTGGACCTTCGCAGGCTTCTGTGCAAGCAGCACGACTTCCGAAATGGCGATCGCCTAGTCCTTTCGACTTCCATAGCGAGTAATATTAGCCAAGGCATTTAGGGCCTGCTTTTCCCGTCACACTTGAGAGCGGCGAACTGATGATCTGGATAGAGGTTGATCCGACGCATACATCAACAACCTCGCATACCGTGGCTATCTTGGCATCGCACTCGTTCTCACCGTACGACGAACGGTCTCCTCTCGAAGATCGGTGGTCGCTACATCTTGGTGGAGCAGACAAAAACAACAAAGTCTCTTGGGTTGCCAGTTCCTTTTTATAGCTGCGCTGTCAAGTGTGTATGCCGGAGAATCCATCTGCGTAGTTTCCGGCTTTGCTGGGATTGAAAGACTTTCTTCGCCTCTCGGTCGACCATACAGCATCTTGAGAAGGAGAGCGCCGCCAAACTACGCGCATACAAGCAAGCGGCGCAGTTTCGCAATCAGCGATCGCAAACAGCCTTCCGAGCCTTCACAATCGAACATGACAACTCTCAGCAGCTCTCGGTGCCAAACGGCGGCCAAATTGCGGAGCGCAAAATTAAGTCACAGCATCGAATGCCGGTTTCAGCGCGCCTGAGAGAGAGCACGATATTTTTAAGCTGAATTTGCTGTGCTGAACTAGATTCGCACATCACCAGCCTGAAGTTGGGTACAGAAATTCCGAATGCGGCGAAACCCTCCGAATAAGGCACACAGACGAACAAGCAGTGCGTTTGGGCATATGCGACCACATCCAAAGGGGCGGTGCGACGATATAGCCAACCCCTCGTACACCCGCGGAGGGATCTGACTCTGGCCTCCTTCCCACCAAAATCACCAGGTGGATTGTGTCGACGTGACAGCATCGACATCGTGGAAGACTCGATGTGGGCACACCCCAAGAGTATCGCACTCGGCAGCAAGAGACGGCTCGAAGGCATGACAATTAGATAGTGCCACATTGGACTTGCGGGATCGACCACGCCTTCCTCGGCATAGACGAAAGAGCAGAGATGGAGAAGTTACAGGACTCGGGGGATTGCAGCTTCAGAATCATGCGCCGCAGCAGGAAAGGACAACAATAACAAGGTTTGCTTTGTTAGAATGATGCCTGTAGATCATCAAGCAAAGGATCATTGACCCCGTCGACCGCTCTCCTGTTTGATGGGCCGGCTTTGCGCTTCCAAAGAATCGGTAGGAATTCCAGGCATTCCAGGAGTCCTGGCTAAAACGTTTCGGATGACCCAGAAGTACAACGAATACAGCGAGCGAGGCAATGGCATTTTGCGAGCGACGAACCGGACAAGCTTGATCACGCATGGCTTCATTGGCATCCTCTTCTCGAGATTCGACACGCGTGCCTGCCAAGGCGTCATCATCCCTCGCAAAGGGACAGCCAATTGTAAATCTCGTAATAATGAGGTATTTGGTCAAGGCATGGAAGCCAAGCAGGAAAACAGAATGCCGACGTATGGAAGCTTTCCAAGCAAGAAACGGTTTGGCACGTCTGGCCTCCACGTTGTAGAGGTGCAACAATGGCATTTCGATGGCAGACCGAATAAACGATGCACGATCTCTCTGCGGTACTGCATAGCCCGTAGAGTGGAATGGCGGAGAGATCCATTGGTTATGGCCAGAGGTCTTGGATTTCCGTCATCAGCATTAAACAGTGCCAGCCATGATTCAATCATCTGTCCTCATCAATCCTTCTCTTTATCATCATCCAGACACCGCCTCTTCATCATGTTCCAAATGCCGTCTCTTCATCATCGCCCAGATCGGTAGCTGCGACAAAAGGTGAATCTGTCAGGGGCAGGCTTGCTGACTGTTCGTTTGGGTTCCATCACAAGATTTCGGGGTCACGCCTGAGAGTCGACGATATCATCGTCTGCAGAGTAGACGCGAAAGGCTCTTGGGTGTGTTCGGGATCTGGTTGCGGTGGCTTGCTTGTGCTGAGGTTCCGAAGAGGTTGAAGTTGGGTTGTGGAGAGCCATGGCGAGATCGGATGAAAGGCCCGATTGAGCCTGCCGAGCCAGAAAACTATAGCACGAAGCTTTGTTATGCCACCACAAAACGACAACGCAGCGCGACGAGATCCCTGGAACCATGCTTCCGAAGACAGAGAAAGAGCTTGGAATATTGTGCCGGGCCTAGAATCCAGCAGTAATCCTGCAACGAGGAAATGGGACATGGTTCTGGCCGGCCAAAGTCCTTGCAGTATCGGCACCACACCGGTTACAAGCTCTGCGCGAACCGACTGTAGTTGTCCTTTGAGCCTATATGTTTACGGAATCGAATGGACCGGGAGGCTATGCTATCGAACTTTGCCAGACGCAAGGCATTCTGTCTGCAGTTCATGCCGCAAAGAAGCATGGTCAAATAAGCACCCGATGCTCTTTAGCGATGACCCACGAAGCGATCGAAATCGATGTGTATCCGCAGACTGAAACCGAGTCGCCGACAGCTCCAGATCCTGGACATACTCCCAAGCTCTTCCCTTAGCCATTGGCGCTGCGTCTGGACTCGCACAGCAACCATACAGCCACAAATCGAAAGTTTGCCTAGCCTGGCATCGACAATGTATCCAAGCTTCTTCTCGATCTGCCATATGATTAGTACTAGAGAATCTGCGGCATCGATCGGTCTCCTCCAATAGTCCAGCTCCCGCACAACAACCATCAGCTTTTCCAAAAGCCCGCAACATTAGTCCGTCTATTTCGATACGTCGAGGGTCGCCAAAAACCACCCCTTGCTATTTCCATTTGCTGAGAGCTATGCCGATTTTGCTCGATATATTCCCTGCATCCAGGGCTGCAAGATTTCCTAGAAGAGCAACACAAAACCAGGGCTATCTCCAAGCTCCTTTGAAGCCACGGTGTAGTTGAGAATCAAATATTCCCGCCAAGAATTATGTTCGCAGGGCCTCCGTTCTTCTGGAAACGGTCGTGGAGGAGACTCGATCCGGAAAGACCTGGCCCTGGGCAGAAGTTGCATCATCATCTCGCCTGGCTATCGTGCGGTTGTTCCCTGCCCACTGGGCTTGCTTTGCGAAGCTCATTCCCGGTGGTTCTTTGCTGTCTGCGGACTCCAGGTTTACAAAGAGTCGCCCGAATGAAGGGCGATGCACATATGCAGCATGAATATGGGTCCACGTTGGATACTACTCCAGTTTCCTGCCGATGGTCTCGAATATTTTTTCTGGCCCCTCATATTTCGTTACTCGCCTCCTGCGCTACTCACCCTTGGTGCGTGCTACGATCGCTGCGACCTCCAATCATCATGGTTGCGCCGGTGGAGACGAAAGTGCTTGCTGCCAGATTACCATGCTGCTCGGCTTCGTTCACATCTGCACCCAAGATCGGGTCAGTCATGTGAGCTGTACCTTCGAGACCGATCCGCTTTTGGTCCCAGTGCATTGATTGTAAAGGCAGTGTCGATGCTGCTCTCGAGGCTGCCCTGTATTGCTTCTGGAGGGGTCAAGATGTCATCCCAGGTGCCCTTATCAAAAACTGCCTTGTCTTTCAGGTTGGCCGGTTGTTTCAAATCCAGCTTCCATATGATGCTGAGCACGTCGCTGCTGTTCAGGCCACCTCGAAGGAAGATGTTGATGCCACTGGTCAAAGCTAAGGATGAGCCCGTCATTGAACGCCAGCTCATATCCTCAGAACCATCATCGCGATGCCGCTGCCGAAATTCCATTGTGCATCTGCCATGTTGTGTCTTCTCTTTCTGAGCTTCGGTCGTCGACGGAAGCACTTATCGCCATTTCAAGGATTGGTTTGTGCCATCGCGCTAGGTATCGCCGGTGTCTTTCGAGTAGGGTGTGTCGATGGAATGGAACTGTCGCCGCCTCTGCGCGTCGCTGCCGTTACTCGGGCTCACGAGATAGTATGCTTTTGAAGAGGGCCTATTGTATGCCTCGAGCTGTCGCCTCCTCCGCTGTTTTTCATGTTCTCCGATGTGGATCGTAGCGCTGACTTTATTGGTGGAGTTGGCTTGACCTCACTTGGAAGGACGACTCCTTTGCCGAACCCATGTGCCATGCGGCTGTGAGGCTTTGGGGTGAATATTCGCGCTTAAGACCGTCGTGATACTGCCGCCATGTCCGGCAAAAGAGAGACCGTTCTGAAGGCGCGCATGTCGCCTCTTGCTCTGCCGAATCTTCGTCACCCATTGCCTCGGGCTTTCGGTAGGATGTTGATGACAGGTCGTAGAATGGCACTTCTCGAACCATGTTCGTCTGTGGTTAAGGAACCTTTAGATCTACCTCAAGCACCGCTGCCACGGTATTCCAATTACAGGCTGTGTGATGTGACCTCGAGGGGCCAAGTCACCGTCGGATGACATGTCGTTGACAGTGTTTGCGGTGTGCTCAAACCGCCAGGCTCTGGGTAGCTGTACTCGAGAATTGGGAGAGCTATTTCTGCAGAGGCAACATCTTCTGCTTCGAAGCGGCTGGCAATGTTTCCCTTGACACGACTTACATAAAGTCGATGCTCTCCGATGTCCGGCTGGATAACTAATCGCTCAAATTGTCCTGGTTCACCAAACCCAGATTGATGCACAGAGTATGGCCGCTGGAAGGCCTTGCTCACACGTCAGCTCACTGCTATCTACTGTGAAGCCGCCGCTATCCCTAGCATATATCACCTAGCTTCATACCCAGTGTGGACAAAGTATACCAAAACAATTAGCAGGAAGCCGCAATACATGTCACTGGCAATATTGAGGATACAAATTTCCATCCTCGTTAGGAGTGATTAGCTCATCTCTGCTGTCGCCTGGCTCGAAACCAATGGCGTGGGGAATGATGTTCCTGCGCTCATTTGAGCAGTCTTTGGAAGACATTGTGCTATTGTGACAAGAGTCAAGGCCTCTTCGTAAGCATAAACATTGCAGGTGTTTGTGGGAGATGTTTTATAAGGAATTAAAACACCAAGTCCATCGTGGATGTGCGGTAATTCAGACGCATGACTGCTACTAACAGTTGCACAGACAATGATGTCCAAAAGTGGCTCGATGAATTGCGAAGTCCAGATACGCTGGTGCATGATGGTAAAGTACACCAACAACATGTCAAGTCGGCATTGACGGATGGATGTCTGTGGTAACTTTCGAATTGAGAGGGATCTTTCTAATCGTCTTGCATCTGTCCGACCAGGAGACTCGATTAGAGATTCAAGTGTGGAATGGCATTGTCAAAGAATTCATTACTATTGACCATGCCAGCATGCTGACCTGTATGCACCAAGCTAGTTAGGACCTCAAAGGACTTTATCCAGAAAGGCTTTGCAAGAATAAGAGGTGTATATAAACAATCCATTTGGATTCTGCATCCTGGGGGCTCGAAAGAGTCCCCCATCTGGTCAAAGTATGTTCACTCCCGCTCATCATCAGAAACCAAGCTAACCGCATTAACAGTTGAAACAATACAGAGAAGATTAGCATGGCCCCTGCACTAAGGATGACACGCTCAATCATAGAGATGCTAGAAATTTTTTTGGCGTTTTTTTCGCAGGCGATTCTGTGGAGGGAGGAGTTCGAACCTGCAGTCGCGACTCTAAGGTTGGAGTTGCTTTCCCTTTTGCTTAAGACTGTTGTCCAAGAGAACAGTCCTACTTCGATTTAATGAGGTGTGTGACATCAAGCTTGATGCTCTCCGAGATGGCAGGTCTCTGGTTCGTATCCTTTTGGACCGATCCCGCGAGATTTGTTGTCACTTTCTGTCACGGTGATGATCTGACGATGTTGGTATCGTGCTTGTCACCGAGCCGACGAACTTGTCCATTTCAAGCTCGAAGACTACGGATATGTACTTCATCCCTCAGATGTGCGCCTGCGTCCTCCTAATCGCACAAGGAACAAATCATATGCACACGTCAAGAGTTCAGTAAATTGTCATTCGGACGGATGCTAGAGGCGCTCAAGAGCGCTCTGCTGCCACCGCAAATCAGCATCATCACTATCGGCTCTGACACGCATGTCTTATTCGTCAAGTCACTGATGGGCACTGTCTTGTCCAAAGTGATTGCTAACACTATCCAGGCCTAATGACCGATGTGTCCAAGCAAAGTATCTGCTGCCGCTGTAAGCAGTCAGCGCTGGTCATACCAACGTCTTTGACTTCCTGAAGAACGATTTCACAGGAAAGCTACGAGCCTCAATTGGGAAAAGCTGATCCAAACTCTTGGTTCCCCTTGCGACGAGGTCCCGACTATTCTCACTCAGTATCACAATAATGCCACTCTGACGCGTTTTTCCATCCTAAAAATGTCAATACAATCTTGGCCGCCAATTCCTCAAGTTGTGAGGAGCGCATTGCGACGAGCGTAAACCTACAAACTTGGACGTTACAACAGCTTCTCGAGTCCGGGATTCCTGCGGCAAGGTCTCGACTGCAGATGAGATGGTCACACGATCACGTTTATCCCTGACACAGACGAGAGAATCGGTGACAGCCTGAACGATCGGAACTTCACGAGTCGATCTTCATACTTGCAGTACTAAAAACGTGGAATCCAGGAAAGCACAGTCGAAGCGATCATATCCAAGTATCCGTGTAGGGCCTGTACCAAGCATTGCTGGGGTTGAGAACAGAGCATGAAATGTCTAGGAGGTGAAGCTTTGCATTTCAAGTTGAATAGCGACATCAGCGTCGAATACTTCAGCACTACAAGTTCATAGACTATTGATATCGAATTGACCCTATCTTTCTGTCTCTTCTATTGAGATAGAGATCATTTGGCATCCCCTGTCTTACCCCTTAAAAACTATAACGCGACACTCAAAATCTTCTCTATGAAGTCCGATAGCATTGTAATTTCTAGAAGCAAACGGCCACTCGTTGTTTAGGCCTCACGATTTTGCTGACTAGAAGAGTCGAGCGATGTTCTGCTGCTAGACCTCGAACAGCTTCAGCCTTTCGGGCGAATCAATGAGTCCAATTTTTTCCCTGAGCGGCTTTGTTTGGGAGCGAAGACGTTGTGTTTGCTTGGCGGGATGACAATCATCTCGAGAAAAGATGATTTACATGAATAGCAGAACATGGTAGATGGCGCGGAGGGCTACCATTCTGACCTAGACTCGACAAGACATTGTATTACGGACTCAACAAAATACCTCTTCACAGAACCTGACTACTCTTCATAAGTTATACTACTCACAGCAGCATTACCTCTGACAACACTCATCTGAATCTTCCACAGAAGATGCAGGTGCCCGTCTCCCTCATCTCTTCAAACAGATACAAGAAATACTACCCGGAACGTCATGATTAACAAAACCTTCTGCTACACCACGACCTCTTGTACTATCCCCTCTCACCCCTCACTCAATGTATACACCCTCACACACTCAACCTAACAATCGATCTCGCCTTCACCATAGCACTAGCATCCATGGTCGAATTCCCAGCACTCCCATCCGCCAATGAGGTAGAATTCCCAGCATTCACACCCGCCGCCGCCGGCCCCGCATCTGCCGTCCCATTCCCAGCAGCCAACGGAGCAGGCGTCGCAGCAGGCGTCGCAGGCGGATCAGCAGGTGGAGCAGCAGGCGGAGCAGCAGGCTTAGCAGCAGGCGCCATATACGCCTTAATAGCCGAATCGAGCGCATCATTCACCTTGTTCGCACTCCCCATAGCAATGCTCTTCGCCAAAGCCGGCACCTTATCCGTCACGGCCGCCGAAAAGCCCCCAGACGCATCCTTCTGCATGACCAGCATCATGCTGACGACGGGACTGAGGCCGGCCTGATCAACGATCGGCTTCTTCTTGACCAGATCGCTCGTCGTCGTGGTCAGGGAATCGGTGAGGGCGTTGGCGCTCTGCATGACTTGGATGGCGGAGAAGATCGAGATGGCGCCGGTTCCTTCGACCATTTTTTGGGCCTTTTTGACGGTGTCGCCGACCATTTGGCCAGAGGTGGCGATGTTGGCTAGAGCTGCGGCGTTTGTGGGGGAGTCGAGGGCTTTGACGGATTTGTCGAGGCCATTGACGGACTTTGTCACCATATCGAGAGCGGTCATGACTGTTTTCGCATCGCGAGCTTGGAGGTGGTTTGTTGCAGGCGCAGCGTGGGACGCGGAGCCAAGGGCGAAGAGTAGAGCGATTGAGAGATGCATTTTGAAGTTTCGAAGATTAGATTAAGGTGTAAGAGCCTGCCTACGTCCTTATTAGTTCCAATTCGAAGACATAGTTTGGTGTAGAAGAGCATACCTAGAAAAATTGAAAGAATTGGGATAGGAAAGAGATGACGAAGTGAAGACAACCCGTGTCTACAATGATTTGAATAGCTTGGAGTTGAAGGAAGGACTCTCAGTACTGTCAAAACAGCAGACACCAAGCTGATATCCGAGCCCCAACAGCAATGCGTGCTATCACAAGCTATTTGCTCGCATAGCGGTCCTGCGGAGAAACAGACACCCGGATCAGCAACTCGTCCAGACATGTTGGAGCCACAACATGGCCAGACAGAAGCCGCTGCAAGCACTCCCACCGAGAAAACAATGGGACAATGAATGGCTTGAGCGCGATAAACAATAAACACACTGGGTCAATGAGAATCTCAGCCTCGTCGAGCACAGGCCGCGCATCGTGTTTGGTCTCGACTCGTAATTCGTCGGAGCATGGCCAGACCCAACTTGAGCCTTTTTTTAGATTTTACGGACGTTAATAAGAGCAGTGATCAGTGTGAAGAGCGAGTGTGAACATGTGAGAATGTTTACTTTTCCTTCTTCCCAGTTGTGAGAGAAGTTTCGCAACCAAAGGGAAAAAGTGAGTCCGGTGACTGAAACGTCCAGGAAACTCATTCCTGTGAACGGAGACGTGTGAGAAAGTAACATGAAAGTAAACAGGTCTCGTCAAAAATGCAGGTTAAGGATTCGTGGTGTTCGCACTGTCCAACGTCAATATACCCGCCTTCTTACATCAGCATGAAATTTCAATAAGTTGTCCCAGTTCTATATGCCTTGCCTACTCTACACTTGAGAATTTCCGCTCGCGCAAGATGCCAAAAAGAAAACAGCTTCGCAGCGCAAGGAAATGCTTGAATTATCGTGAAAAAATTGTACAGGTAGGCTTGATTTGACTTCGCTCGTGTCTCTTTTTCGGTATGGGCTTGGGTTGGGTCGAAGGTAAAGATCGGGGGATCATTTAAGCTGCTTAAAGAGCTTCGGGGCAGCGCATGCGCTTGCGCAATGAGCAAGGTGGAAAACTGTAAATCCATGAGATCAGCGATTATGGCCATATTGATGGACTTTCTTATTGGTGATGACCTACATTCTTCGACGCAATTCTCTTTCGATGGTTCATCGCTTTCCTGTGCCTTCGTTACGCGCTCAACGCACTCATCGTAGTGGTGCTTGTCAGCGGAGCATTGCTTCGACTTCATGCATTCTGTTGGCTAGGTATCAGCTCGGTTCCGTTTCCATTGCGAAACAACAGGCAAAAAGTCGGACAGCCACGCTTACCTTCCTCCAACTTTGGCTTTGGATCCACCGGCTCGTCATCGTCCTCTTCCTCCTCCTCCTCTTCTTCGCCACCTTCCTCGTCGTCACCGCCGCTTGCTTTGTGTCCCTCGTCATCGCCGCCCCCAGTCTTTGCGTCTGCCTTGTTTACCTCAGTCTCTTCTCCGCTCTCCTGCTCCTTGCTTGCTGGGGTTTTGTTTGAGGCGCCTCCAGTTACGGCAGCTCGGGGTTCGGTTTCCTGTCCTTTGGAGGAAGAGTCCTCACCAGGAGCCTCGGCGTCGACGGAGGAGAAGGAGAAAACGTCTCCCACGAAGTCGAAAAAACCCATTGTGATGATGGCTGGGGATTTTGAGGATGATGGGGGTTGTGCGAGGTGCCAATGGCTGGGTGCAGGTGTCAATCGATGGGCACTTGAATTGTCGAGATGCTCCGTCTTCCACCGATTTGTCGAGGTCGGCAGCACGTGATTATATAAGCTTAAAAATGATCTCTATGATTGGTTCAACAACTTTTCAAAGAATTCGTATCGACGAGGTATCATTCTTGTACCTAGCAAGCGCGCTCCTATCATCAGACAGAGAACCCCATAGCTACGCAACTATGCAACCAAAGAATATCCATCCAATGCCAGGTATAATGCGTAAAAATAAATAAAGAGCCCGCCATTACAATCTCACAGCTTCCTCGGAGCTCGCAATCTCTTCACAGGTCTCACTCCTGCTCCATCTACAATGGTACTAGAAATAGGGACAGGAATCTTTCCCTTTGCCAGAACACCGATCTTCTTTGGTGGACTCAGTAACAGCGAATTCTCCTTTCCTGCCAGAACAGGCAATCCAGACAGCGAAGTCACACTCGGATTGAGCATCAATTTCTTGGGTGGCTGAAGTCGGCTCTTCCTTTCCTTCTTCACCCCTTCAGTTGCAGGTAATGTGCTCTCTATCTTTGCCTCTGCTGCCGCTTCCGCAGCCTCCTCTTCAACTTCTTCAGGCAACAGAGTCGAGGCGAGCAGTCCTTTTGCCGGGGTCCCATTAGTGCCGCCCAGTCCTTTCAATCGACGCAGTCTTGATGTCCCAGCTTTTTTGCCCTTGGTTTGCGGCGGATCCATAATGACAACGCCCTCGGTTCCGATCGTACTTCCTTCAGCAGCGGTGCCTTCAATGAGATCAGCCGTCGCTACACTATCAGAGAACTCGACTAGCTCCTTTCTCCAGCGGACGCCTTTATCTCCATCTTTCAACTCTCGCGTGACTTCCTCAGAGGGCCCGGTGCCTGTAATCAGGCCAAGTTCGGCCTCAGCTCGTAATTTAAGAAGTCGCTCGGACGCAGGTAGTGCTCCCCCCTTATTCTTGCGTGTGTTCTTACGCATAAGGTTAGCCAACTCTTGGGCTTCCGATTTGTTAAGCAGCACTCTCTCGGAGCCGTCAGTTCGCACGGGGATTTTATTTGGCGCTTTGAGGGTGCTAGGAACGTGCGGAATTCGCGATTGCGTTCGTTTGCTTCTCCGCCGTGGTGACCCTGGTTGCAATTCGATTTCCATCCTTTCGTCATGTTTGCTGTCCAAAGCAATCGGGTCAAGGTCCGTATCTTCTTCCAGTGATCGTTCCGTGCTCGCAGCTGGCGCAGCAATAATTTTATCAAGCGTCATGGTAGGTTCAGTCAAAAAGTCGAGATTTCGTGTAGGTGAAAGATTGGTATCTTTGTCTTTGAGGACAGCTCGTGGAGATGCTAATGCTTGTCGAATCACATCAGAATCACGTCTGCTCTGTGCGGATTCGCGTCGATGTGATGTTGCAACCTGTCTTGTTTTGTTGGCTGCGGCTCTACTCAAGAATGACCGTAATCGAGCTTTGTCGTCCTCCAGATGCCCCACGTTGAGCGTCTCCGTCGCTTCAAGATCCATGGTTAGTTCATCTGGGCTAGATGGAGGTGAGTCTTCGTCTTGTGCCGATGCATCGCGATTTGTATTTGTCGAGATAGCTTTGAGAATCCCAGCTGGACTTGCAGATGTCCTCTGTGTCTTGGGACCTAG
The DNA here is from genome assembly GCA_003689335.1 of Venturia asperata. NCBI lineage: Eukaryota > Fungi > Ascomycota > Dothideomycetes > Venturiales > Venturiaceae > Venturia > Venturia asperata. The sequence continues at coordinate 484,076 of QWWL01000004.1, read as the reverse complement.
CAAATCCAACTGGAGACCTGCTGTAATGTCAAACTCGTCCATCTCGGATACTTTCTCTGGAGTCTTCTGCAAGATGGCTTCTGCCTGCTCTAGTTGAAGACCTAGCGTCTCGTCGCTGCCTAATTCAACGTTGTCAAGTGTAGATGACTCGACGACTGCCTCCAGTTTTCTGGCGATCCCCTCGTCAACATTCAAATCGTCTCGTAGCTGACGAGGCGAGCGGTCGATATCGCTCGTCGCTAAGCTTGGGTATGTGACTTCGTCATTTTGCAACACGTTTGATTCTTCCTCCACCGCTGCCTCTGCGTTTGCGTCTTGAGAAGTGACAGAAGGATCCGACACGTCGAGTGATGCATCCAAGGTGTCATTCTTTTCCACTGGCTCGATCAGTTCCTGTCGATAATACTCCTCGGGCTCAGGAGGGTCGCTTAAGGTCAATCCATCTTCTTCCGTTCTATCTGGCGAGGGACTCGACGATTGAGCGTTGGAGGGCCGCATTTGTGGATCTTTGAGCGTTATGACCCCCGAAGATGATTTCGGCGAACGACTGCTATCACGATTCTCCTCCCGCCAGTATTCTGAGGCCTCGATATCGGGCGGGCTGCCCTTCTCGGAGATGGTTGAGCCACGAAATTTCTCCTCTCCTGATCCTTCCTGTCCTGATGGTTCTCCGAAGTGATTCTGCTCTCCCAACTCCGCTTGCTGTGTTTCTCTAGTTGGTCCTGACGGCGTATCCAACGCGCCACTTTCACGAGACAATATATCCAGACCTCTCTTCTGTTGACCAGCTGCTTTACCTGCATTCACAAATTAGATCAATGCCATCTTCATATCCGACACACAGCACTCACGTCTCAAGCTTGTTCGCCGATTTTCCCAGCGGGTTGGAGCGTGGTTTGGCTCGTCGTCAGTACCGACCGCTCCGACTGACTCCTTAACCGGTGACCGTATTCTCTTCCTCTTCACAACGCGCGTTGGCGAAGTGTGTCGTGTGTTGTTCATTAGCTCCTCTCCTTCCACCTGCTCTTCGGTGCTTGGTTGCGACCTCAATCCAAACTCCCGGCGCCATACTTGTTTGACTCGACTATTCTGGGCGACAGGCGCTTTCGCGACCCTATCCCAGCCCTTGTGTGGTTTGGCCAGTGGTAGAGATGTGGGCAGGAGGGCGGTGACTTTGGAGGGCGTCCATGTAGAAGCGCTAGCATTGTCGGTCCTTGATTCGGGCGCGGAATTACGACTCCTGGTGGCTGGATGCTGGGGCGACGAGGAGTGTTTGTCCATGGCAGTGGTAGCTATATCGGTCGGGGAGTAGGGAATGTCGCGCTCTTGCCCGGCGCACTGGCAGGTCGCGTGTTGGTTTTGGTGGTGTTTTTGTTCAGGGTTGCTCCGGCCAAAGTAAACAATCGGTGATCCCTGCGCCTGCTGCACGTACATATTCTAGAAGTAGCCACAACGCTAGACGGAAAAGTCCGTGGCCGTGGTTGCGACACATTGGCTGCAACAACGACGACGACTTCTTCAACCATCTAGGAGGTACAGCCGCCAGTCCATCTCCCCTAGCCGTCGATTCTACACAGGCAAGCGAGAAGACATCGCCAGATTGTAATCCACAATGGTCCCCAAACCCTCGGCCGCCAGCGCCAGCAATGTCATAAAAGCCCCCCGACTGCCCCCCCTCGACAAACTGAAGATCAGGCGACCGATACAGATGGCAGAGAATCCATGTTTGGGCATCATGTCATCGGTGCTGGGCTGCTGGGCATCTTCTGGTCAGGCAAGTCAGGCCTGTGCCGCACTCGAGCAATCGTTACGAGCTTGTATGGACGCAAAGGTAGGCGGATGGAGTGGATCTGGCAGGCTTGCATCAAGTGTTAACACGTGGGCAGAAACCCGCAAGCGCAAAGAAGAATACCATCAATTACCATCTCTCGCGAATGTACACGAAACAAATGATTGGGCCTCACAAAAGGAAGAAATGAGCCGGTTTGCGGAATTGGGCACTCTCTTTTTGGTGGTGGGAGGTATGGCATCCGAGCCGGAGTTTGATGGTCACAAGACGAACAAAGATTATGGGAAGCTCGCACATATCTGAGCACATGTTGTACCTCATTCGTCAACGATCGTGGACCAGACGAAGAATAGACGACATATACCGCTGGCAGGCAAGTGACGAGATACTGGACTGTCGTGATTGCTGTGTACGGAGGACAACTATGTACGATATCGTGTGATCGCAAGAAATCACCCGGATACAGGTTTGGCTCAATCGCAAATGGCGTACAGCCTTAGAGTTTTCGGTGGTGTGAACTCAGGCCATGCTCGCAGGACGATAGTAGATGGAGAGATGAACAAACTACAACGACTCCACACCACCACCGAGTGAAGAATCCACGGCTATCGATTGTCATCATTAGAAGAAACTATTTGACCCCATCTTTAGTTAGGAAGGAGCCTGGCAAGATCAGGCCGTCGAATCTCTCACGGAAAGAATATTTGCCGGCAGGCTTTTGTGCTTGCGGCCTGTCTTTGTCCCATTGAGTTCGGGAGTCGTTGAGCATAACAACCAGGCTCGGGGTCTTTTGCGAGTGCACAAGCTTCACCTTGGGCTGAGGTTACTAATTATTTCAGGATTCTGTCGAGCTTGGCGTAAGATTTTAGTGGTGGTTGGTTGGTTGGTTGCTGTTCATTCGGCCCAAGAACTCTTTCGGCACTCGGCAAGTAACGAGCAAAACATGCTCAACTCCGCGCGTCCTCACATCTTTGAGTTTTTGAGACGAGTCTGTTGTCGCTAGGATTTGGTGTTCTGACCCTCACGTCCAACGGGAGGAAGGCCGCACTGGCCCGGGCCAGTTCCGCAAGTCACCTCGCGATTCGTGCCTTGCAGGTGATATCCTACGACATGGACAACGAGATCGACAATAATATATCTATCGCTGCACACCTCCAATTCTGCCTGTGGCGCGACGGTCTCTTCCTTGTGGCAGCCACTGAGGTGCTAGGCCTCGCATTGATAGCCTGGGAGCTTACTATGTACAAGGCGAGGAAGCATCCAAGATGGCGGGCTGCGGCCTCTAGTGAGCAGAAACATGCTCAATCCCTCTTCCACTAATCTATTGTGCATAAGAATATGGTCAGCAATTGGCTGATGGCCATGGGATTGACTTTCGTTCTAAGCATGGTGCTAAGAAAAGACTACATACTGCTAACCTGATCTCTTGCGCTTCTACTTCCCAATTTCAATTTCCTTCCTCTTTCGTTCTGGGTGCTCTCCTGCCTTTATTCTCTTGGCTCGAGCATCTATACGTGTAGGATATTGCGAATTAATCATTGCTGAACCTGGACTCTACAGCCAAAAAGATGGACATGCACATGAACGCAAAGACCCCAGCAATACCGTGGCTGGATCAGCCCGTTCTTCTCCATTCTTCTAGAAAAGATGCATGCAAATTGAGCAAGGATCGTTGCGAATACAGACGCGGCCATTGGAGATACTGGTAAGGCTGAGGTACGATTGCAATCCGAAACCCTCTAATTGTTTTCACACGCAGGTATCAAGCAGACCATGTGTATGCATTGGCGACCGTATATTTCATGTGTGCCACCGTTGGAGTCTTCATGCTCGCGAGGCTAGTGTCGAGGGTCTCAGATTCCAGGATCAAATCGAAATCGCCGTTGGGTCGTTGGACGAGTTTTCTTCGATATGCTGAGTACAAGACGTTTCGAGTGATGGGATGGACGACACCGACTCTGGGTGCGTTGCTCTTGATCTTAGCCGGTGCGGGTTTCTTCTTTGGTAAGCAAGCATCTTCCTTTGCTTGATAAACTTTCCTTCATTTCACTTTCCCCGAGTGGGAAAATGAAATTATAGTTGCAATAAGGTATCTATCCACGCGACATCGATATCAAATAATTCCAAGCGAATCTTCATCAAGAAGTCGCCAGATATCTAGCAATCTCGACCTTACACTCATTGCTTCAGGCAGCTGTGATCTGGGAAGCACACGAATTGATGGCTCCGTCGAGCCTTTCTCATTCAGTTTCAGACTGCTGACATTATCAGGGTTGTCACTAGGACCTCAACCGTACTACTGGCCCAATACTACGACAGTCTCATACGGCGGATCGCCTCCTCTCGCAACTCGCACCGGATGGATGGCTGTCGCACTATTACCATTCGTGATCGCTCTGTCGTCTAAACAGAACTATGTCACAGTTCTGACAGGAGTGCCACACGAAAAACTACAAGTACGTCGCCAGCCTTCCTTTAAGCAGTCTAGTCACTAACGACCGCTGTAAGTTGTACCACCAAGCTTGTTCGTGGGCGATGTTCGTGCTTGCGCTCGTACATACCTTTCCCTTCGTCATAGTACATATCCAGAAAGGAGACATGGTCAAGCAATGGAAGACATCAGTCGTGTACTGGACGGGGGTCGCTGCTCTCATACCTCAAGCATGGTTGACCTTCATGTCTTTTGCTCCCATCCGAAATCGCTACTACGAATTCTTCAAATCAATGCATATAATCGCAGCGATTGTCTTTGTCGTATTCTTCTTCATCCACTGCGACTTCAGGTTGACATCTTGGTAAGGACAAGTCCCACCCATGCAGCATCCATGAGCACCGATACTGATGCTTTGCAGGGACTATTTCATCGCCACAGGTGCCATATATCTAACAACACTAATGTACTCACAACTCCGTACTTACTTCCAATACGGCTTCTTCCACCGCGCCCGCCTCACCCTCATCGAAGGCAACATGCTCAGGATCAGTGGTCCGATTTATCCACCCGAAGCAAAACCCCTCAACATCTCTTGGACACCAGGCCAACACATCTTCATCCGCTTTCCCAGCCTAGGTCTCCACGCTCTAACATCCCATCCATTCACCATCTGCTCTCTCCCGCCATCCCACTCGACCAACAGAATCGCAAACGTCGAGGATGCCGAGTTGATCCTCTACGTCAAGCCAAAAGCAGGTATAACAGCACGACTCGCCGCCATCGCGTCACACACCCCAAACGCCACAGTGCCAATCCTACTCGACGGGCCCTACGGCGGCCTCACAATAAATACGTTTGCGAAATTCGACCGCGTCCTGCTCATAGCAGGTGGTTCAGGCGCTGGATTCACCCTCCCCCTCCTAGAAGACATCCTGCGCCACCAACACGTCTCCGCCTCCGCGCAACGCCTCACAAGAATCCACGTAATCATGGCGACAAAAAGCCCAGACGCGGCGGATTGGTTCGCCGACGCAATAGACAGTCTAAGACGCTACATCGGGTCCTCTTCTTCCTCCGATTCTGAAAGCGAGGATACAGATCACTTATTGACCACATCGATATACATCTCCACCATGCTCGATTCAAAGAGGATAGCCTCCTCCCCCTTCACCCTCTCCACAATTTCCCCAGAAGACGTCTACGACCAGCACTTCAACATGGAAAAAACCGCACTACCGCGCTCTCCATCACCAACAAGTATATACCGAGACAGCCAGATCTCGGAAATCGGCGGAGGAGGCAGGATACAAGGCCGCAGAGCAGGTCTGACGCAGATCCATGGCGGTCGTCCCAAACTCAAATCCCTCATCGAAATCGCGACGTCGGTACAGGGGGAAAGTGTGGGGATAGCCGTTTGTGGGCCTGAGAGCATGTGTTTCGATGTCAAGAATGCGGCGGCGGAGGCGCAGGGGAGGGTGTGGAGGGGTGAGGGTGCTCGGGAGGTGTATCTGCATTCCGAGGCATTCGGGTGAGTTCTTCCTTTTTCTTTTCTTGCCTCGTCTTCAGTTGTCCAAGCGGAAAGCTAATTTGTATGTAGATGGTGAAGAATTCACGCTTTAGGATGGGGGGAATGTCAATATTGCATGGTGCTTTGGGAGAGACGATAATCAAAGCTTAGGACGCTTGTGGGAGTCGCGAAGACTCCAAGATGGAGAGGTAAACAAAGGTCTGAATCGATTGAGTTGGACTTCGTCGCGAGAGACCTCAAAGAATGATGGTAAGATCACCATGTTCGTGAGGTGCCAGGTCATGTGCAGCCAAAAATGATAATACGACTTATTCATTGCTCGGAGGCTTCTTTTCAGTCTTGCTTTCGTATCTCCACGTCCCGATTGGGACATCATCAATAGTCATCAAGAATTCGTGCAGCCAATCGTTGTCATATCCGCGACAGTTGCGAGTCCAAAAATCGAAGATCTCTCTTGACTCTTGACTTTTTGAATCCTCATTCATCTCTCTGAAAATACGCTCGGATTCCTTCTTCAATTTCGGGTCGACTCTTTGAGCAATCTTCTCTGCCCTGGCGAGAGCCAAAGAGCATACGCGCCAAAAACGTATACGATGCATTGGTTCTCCCATTTCTTCCAACAAGTTCGCAATTGTCCAGTGGAGCAGTGCAAAGCTATGTTCTTCCAGCTTTTCATCTCCATGAGCTCGTGCCCGAGCCGCGTTATGCCATGTTATAGCCCATCGGTATCGCATCACAGAACGTCGCTTTCCCGAGTCGTTCGAGCCGCGTATGTACGAGCGCAGGCTTTGAGGTCCCGAATCGTAAATGGGACTCTTCAACACCCAGTCTCGCACTCTTTGATCACGAACCTCTTCCTCCAGATACTCTTCAGAGCATGCAAGAAGCAAGGCTATGTTCTCCATAGCGCTGACATGACCGCTAGCTGCAGCTTTCCGCATATATTGCAACCAGTCGTAGCTGTATTTCGCCGTTGCAGTAGCCAATTGAAAATATGCTCTTGGCTCATCGTATTCGAGCGCTGTAATCTTGAGGTAATCGTTTCCTTTTTCGTCGGCTTTGAGCGAAGCCAATTGCATATACGCTACAGCTTGGTCAAGTTCAAGATCTTGAGGTCCTCTTAGGTCGAGGTTGGGATCTTTGGTGTCGATATCGAATCCAACCCATTGTAAGATTTTGACGAAACGAGAATTGTCAGCGGGCTTGTCCTGCGGCGGTAAAGCTATTGCCTTTGTGAAACAGGAGACGGCCTCTCGATGCGATTTCTGGTCTTGGTATAGTAACCCCTGGAGTACCAAAGCTTGCACGTTTGTTGTACCTGATTGCACCGAGTTCTTCAGATGTGACTTTGGCTTGACAAGCTCGCGCGCGCCGAGTTGTCTTTGCCTGCGGGCGGAATACAGCAGAAAAACGGTGGCCGACAGCGACCCGGCGCTCGAGGCAGAAAGTAGGAGGTTGCGACCCAAAGCTTGATCAGCGGGGTTTTTGGTGCGCAGATACAGCTGACCGACATCCGTGAGGTCATCGAGTCTTACAGCCAGCGCTGCAAAAGGGATTAGCAGAGAGCCTAGAGAGATGAGCGTGGGCACTCTTACCAGAGCATACCTCAACAAGCGTGTGGACTGCGGAAGATGTTCTCATGACAGGCTCGAATCCGCGGATGATTTGCTCGACAAGGTTTGCCTTGATCCTTATACGACCGCTTTTCCAGGCACTCAAGAGTATAGCAGTTGGCATGCGAGACGAGTCTTTTTCGTCCTCGCTCACGTGCTGCCGTCCCAATTGTCGTGCAACAATTTCCTCTGGTGTCCGCGCCCTAGAGACTGGCTTGGGAGGGTTGCGGCGCTCGTGTGTCTTGCCGCGGACGAGGAGAGAGCTTCGGCAGAGTATACACGCGCCATTTTTAAAGACGGAGGCCGACGGTCGAAGGAGGGAGCGTGGGATCATGGGATGTTGAGAGTCGTCCGCATTGGAGCTGAGCGTGTGCTGGTGGTCGTGAGCACCTGCAATGCAATGCGCAAATAAATGGTCGATGGTTTCTGGTCTAAAGTCGTTGGAGATGGTCAACACAGATTGAAGTGCCAGTCTCGATCACGTGTAATATCATTATTCGAGCTGATGCTATAAAATGTAGCGGTGCTTGACTAAAATTTGACGCCGAAAGGCCTAATCGATGTACCGATTTGAGTATTTTTACCAATGTTTTCAAGCTTTCAGCCTCGCCTGCAGCCTTGAGTGCTGACACACAGGAGACAGAAATTCAAGCAAAGAGTATAGTATCGTCACTATCAGAAACTTTAAGAGCTATGAATGGCTGAACTAATTGTAGCAGGACAGCATGGATGACTTGCAAATATTCCCCCCAGAATCGATGTGGAAATAACTGTATCGCCATCTTATTTCCTCAATGATGCCCCGGTAAGCAGCCCCAAATACCGCTTCCTGTCACCGGCCGTCGTAGTCATAAATTCCCCCTTCTTCGCCTTCGCGAATCCCCTGCTTTCCCATTCTTGAAACTCCTTCAGCCATACCTTGTGCCACGGTATCCCCAAATCTTTGCTTACCTTATCCCTGATCAAGTCACCATACTGATGCCAATCACCCTCTTTCGGTACAGCTCCCGGTTCCCAGAAAATGTTCGTCATCTCCTTCTCCTCCTCCTTTAATCTGGCAAATCGCGCTTCTTGCCTCCTGATCTTGGCAGGAGTTGGCCTCACACTAGCCACTGACTTCGGTTTCATCCACTCGGCAACTTTCTGGTAATCCAGTTCGAATCCGTTTTCGTCGTAAGTAGCTGATCCTTTCGGGCCCTTCGCAAAGCACACATAAATTGGATGAAAGTGTTCGTTTGGATCCAACCAAATCTCGCGTTTGAACTCGAGGTCTTTCAAGTAGGCCGATTTTGGTCCTCTTCGACGTGGTGCTTTTGCGATGAGATCGTCAAGTTTGGCTATCTCGCGTGAGATAAGGTCAGGATCATCGTCCAAGTTGTCACGAACTCTTGGGTCTTTAACGGCAGCATGGTTGCGACCTGGAGTTGGTCGTCTGTCTCTTGTCTCTTCGGCGGGATCATCTTCCTCGCACCATGTCTCTAGGAAAGAACTAGCAAGCTTCTCCGGCTTCCTGTTCTCTATCTTCTGCTCTACTGAGGGTATTGGGAATTCCTTGGGCGCAGAGTCTCCTGATTCTTTCACAGAGCTCTTCTCGGTCTTGGTTTGGAGGTTGACTTTGTCGACCGGCGCTGGGAAACCATGACTGTCCTCCATCTTAGGCTTTTTATTCTCTTTGTCTTCGGAGTTCACTGGAGCTGTCTCCTTTCTTTTGGCGTTGTTTGGCTTGTGGGTGGGCTCAGAGCCTCCATTCTCGGCTCGGACTCTCTTGCTGTCACGTAGGGATACCATAATGACTTTGGAAGTACTGCAATGGACGTCAATTTCTCGATCAACAATGGGTATTTGGACGACAGAAGGCTGAAGAGAAGGAAAGTGCCAGAACACGGAGGGTCCATATATCTGCCACGACATTATATTGGATCCGGATACCCAACTGTTTACTTCTGACGTCATCCATGTTCCGACGCGACGCGTTAGGCGAATGTGTAGATCTATGTTTGGGACTTGATCCGTGCTGTCGATTTCCATTTCGATTCCAACGGGCGCAGGCTTTGACCTTGGAATCAACCAAGAATTCATATAGATACAGCTATAATACATGTCATCAACTAAAAAAACATACATGTATCCATCTAAGCACAAAAGAGTGTCCGGCCATCTATCCCATGTTATCTCACATTACCATTTTCAGCATAAACAATCATACAGTCAGTATTCATACATAATAAGCCCATAACCCGTTTTCTTACATACCCATACATCTTTACCTTTCCCTTGATGTTTTCGGTCAACGTGTAGAAAGACTGAGGGAGTGACAGTGAGTGGACGATAGTAATAAGCAATGACAGTGAATGAAGAGTAAGTCAGAAGCAAATAACAGACAAAGGAGGAGAGATGGCGGACAAAGGAAGAGTGAGCACACATGACCGTCAACTATGGCAACGACGAGAACGTTCGGCCCAAATACGTTTGATGCCGAGACCACTCTCCATCTCTTCCCACCCGAGAGGCTTCTCTCTATCATGAAACATCGAATCAACAGTACGTCTCGCATCGTCTTCCGTCCTGTCGCAGTCGTCAATCTGCCCTTCATTAATGGCGACCTGTTCAAACATTGGAATCTCGAAAGCTTGGGAAGTGGACCACCTCCATTGGCCCTCTTTGTCAGTAATGTACCCGTCCAACATGATTCTTGATTCGGGGAGGACGGGGGGGAGGGTAACAGAATTCTCACTGCTGGCACTTGAATCACGAAGACCAAGTGGACGTGAAGATTCCCTCGCTTCACCTAGATTTCCATCTCGTTCCTGACCCCTTTTGCCGAGACTGTCGCCACAATGGACTCGCTCGTCCCAAAACAATATTGTTCTTCTTTTTGTCCAGTACAGAGCGCGCTCGAATCGTTGTTTGAAGCAGGGGAGACAGGCACCCATGATTCCAAGGAAGATTTCGAGGAGAGAACAGAGCATGAGGTCGCTGAGTGAATGGGTGTCACCGAAGTCGTTGAAAGCAAAGGAGACAACACTAGTCTTGATTACTGAGGCTACTGTGGCCAGGAGACTGACTGACATGAGTGCACAAAGGGCGAGACGCTCGCGAAGAGAGCGATCGAGTCGAAGAACATCTGTCAGAGGGATAATGGTGTAGAATACGTCCGTGGCAATCGAGAAGGCTATTGGTTGTCAGGCATGTCGAAAACCAGGATTGCATAACGTGTAGCAATGGATTTCTGATAGTGGCACTTACCACAGATCATCCACATCCATGTCCTCATTCCCTGCTCACTTATGCAATGCCCATCGATATTGTCTCCCTCCCACGCCCTTTTGATCGGCGTACATCTCAGGTAGTTGGTGAAGGTGGAGGCAAAAGCTACCATTGCCTGGACGACAATCAAGGTGTAAAGTGCCAATCTCCAAGCTCTGTCCTGATGAAAGCGAAGAATCATGAAAGCCAGAGACGTCTTGATCGTAACCACGGTCCAAATATGCACATCATAGAAAAAGAACATCATTCGTAAAAACGGTCTTGGGGCTGCGAACGTGAGGTTTCCTGCGAAGTCCAGACAGCTGAGTGCCAGAAACATGGAGACTATCGATAGCATCTATACATGTCAGTAATGACGATAAAATCGGGAAAGAGTTGAACGCTTACCAATGCAGCCAAGATCAAAAAGTCATCTGTGCCCAGTCTCGAAATGCGAAACCTGAACCAAAGCCTAGCAGCTACGCAAATCGAAGCCAGTATACATGCTCCTAGACTCGTGCTTAGCAGCCTCGAGGCAATAGGCAGGTCAGACTGGTCTTGCGGTGGTGTCGATACCATTGACCAATAGTGAGAATGGGAGCTAAACAAAGTCTGGGCCTAAGAACTCCGACTAACTCAAAAGCTGAGCACACCGAACCATCTTAGCATAAAAGGCATTCACGAACCACGGCTGATGGATACACCGATGAGCAATCATGTAGCCAATTCTGACCGGGGATTCTTAGACAATATCGTTGGGTGGTGCACTGGATGACGGTTGAGCCGTAGCTAAATTAGGTTTGTAGGTAGTATAGATCTTGGTGGCTTGAAAGAGAAAGCTCCAAACCAAGATCTCGGGATGGGCTTGCAGGATCTATCCGAGATCAGATTGCTTGAAGCTTCTGACCGAATGGAAGGGGTGGAAGTTGCGCTCTAGACCTGGTGTTCGCAGGTGCGGGATGACGGCCATGATTGTGTGACTCTGAAATGGACGAAATCTAGGCAATCCATCGTCTCTCCTGAGCAGCTGGTAGGTGGCGTCAAGCAATACTTGGAGATGGAGACAATCAAGCTTGACTGCCGTCTAGTGGTGTCGTCTTTGGTCCATATCGAGGAGCACGATACGGCTTGCACATCTCACCTCGATTGAATAAAGGAACGGTGCTCTCTCTGAGAAACCAACGAACGCGGTTTTCGATAACAGACTTGGTCTCAGCATCAACGCCAAGGTTGTGAAAAGCCGAATCGCTATTGGCCGAGTGAGCACGACTTGAGGATTATCGTGATTCGCCTCGTGGTCATACTCCGGGACTGATGACGAGTTTTGTTTTGACAGAAAATGTTTTCAGGGGTTCGCCCTCTGTCAACGCCACTAGCCAGACACCAGGCCATCGGATCAAACCTTAAATAACCGGGCAAATGCGATCAGGAGTTCGAATGCCCTGAGAGGCCACAGCGAAGATCGAGGCAGTACCGCCTGCGTGGGTGTCTCAGGGGGACGCCCAACTTGTCTTGCTCTCGCGTCACATCAGAAGCTCGCGGTTTGTGGGGATTATTGCTGTCTATTCCGCCCCTGCAACGGCGCACAGAGTCTGAGGCACAGGCATAACAAACAAAGACCAACATGTATCCGAGACGCCGCAAAGCTTGACAGAAGGCTGAGACTGGAGTGAGCGTTGCGATCCTGTGTGAGTCAAGCACCGTCTGATCATCCGATACAGACCAAGCATCTTCATCGCGACCCACATATGGAAACACAGACTGGCTGCTGTCGTAGGCTAGAAGGCATCAGGCGACTTGTTTTTTAAGAAGACCACCACTCCTTGCATGTTCTCATTCGAACATATGTGGGTGTGTTGTGTTGAACAGGCAGAATAATAGCCTACTTTTCGACCCTTTGAACATCCTCTCCAAAGTTTGGAAACTCAGCAGTTCGTCCCAATCCATGTCACTCCTGCATCGAGTAGTAAGACATTGCGCTGTGCGTTTCCGTCAAGAACTGGGAAATTCTCCATCAGGGACATCCTCCGATCTGGAAATCGTGCGGAGCTGACCGAATCTCCGATTCTCACCAGTTATTGACAAATAAGCTTGGATCTCGAATGAGGCAAGACAGCACCTCCAACATAAGGTAGCCACAGAGTATGGCGAAGATTGAATGAGATATGAGACTTTGTCAGAGGTGCTTAAGTCATCGCAAAATGTTTGGACAATGTTCGTCAGCCGAACTTGCCAGGTTGCGCGCCAGATTCATGTTGAACCTCGGTGGTGGGTTTCACGACGTAGTTACTTTCTTTTGCTCGGGAAAATCCCAATGTATGGCCTCGCGTATCTCAGGTAGAAACTGGGTCCTCGGAGGATATTTTTTACTGGGATAGTATTGATTAGCACAAACTATTGCATGTTCCAGGGGCACACGTCTCTGTCAGCAGTGTCTGTCATGCGAGACCGATGTCGTAGAGGGATCTCTCCGAAGCTAAGCTGATGATGTATTCTCTATCAAGCAGGTCGTATGCTGTGTCGTAGAGAACCGTTTGCTCCAGACCACGTAAGCCAGCGTCAACCGACAGCGGAATCTCGGCGTCAACGGGCGCGGTTTCTGAAACCTGGGTTCTTCAACCTAAGTCAATGGCTCCGTGTACGTCGCTGCGATTGTCTCCAGAATGTGCAGAAACGGAGCTGTCGAAGCAGCAATGAATGCTTCTTCAATACCCGTGGACTGTCGCTGTCTCAGGCTTCATATCGACACAGAAGCCTGATCGAGTATCAACCCTACCATATCTTACCATCATGCCTCTTGGGCAGTGGTAGCACTGACATGGCCAGGCTTGCCGTACTCCAATCACCACAGCTGTCCGGTATCTGCGTCCCCGATGCTGCTCCGGAATCATGCATTTACTTTGGAGCTGAAATCGAAGCTGACATGGAAGTGATGTTCGGAATTGGTCTTCCCCCTTATCGCGAGAATATCGATTGTTCAAGTGGCAGAATTCTTGTTGGTTGATGAAGAAATTATTAGGAAGAGATATACGGGGACAAGATGCCATCACACAAAATCCCAGGTTCTACTTTACTTCCAGACGTAAGTTACGGAGGGTGTAACATAAGCTGTTAGTAAGCAACTCAGTGGGCTGCAGGTTGGGACGTGGGTGCGGGCACTTTGTCCCCAGTAATAGCGTCCGAAAAAGGGGTCTTACCAGTAATCCTGGAGCTTCAGATGAGCTTCCCCGCCCCCACACACCCGTTCCGCTTGCATAGAGAGTCACCACCACGACCACCAATGAAATCCCATCCTCCCCTCGTTTGCGGGGAGCCGCAATCGAGATGGCCGATCAGAGCTCATCCCGATGGATAAGATGAGATGGGAAAAGCCTCTCCAGAAACCTCATTTCGACAGCTACATCGACCCGTACATCCAATCCCTCGACTACTCTTCTCCACCAAGAGATTGATACCAACTTCAAGATGGCTCACGTCGGCAAGCTCCCAACGGTCAACAGGTTCATAACCACCCACAACGACAAAGGCGAAGCCATCTTCTCCGATGCCCTCCCAGACGAGTCAAAGATGGAGCCCCTCATAGACGGCAGATATGCCTTCGCCCTCTCCGTAGGTGCACATGTTCCATGGCCCAAGACCCTGAACCTGAAGAACTCTTCCCCAATCGTCCGCAAAAACCAAAGCCACTAACCCCATCCTCTACACAGTACGTCACCACCGGCGGTTTCCCAGTAGACCTAAACAACGACGCCGACATAACAAACTACAAACCCTTCCTAACCTCCGCTCCGGGCCTCTCCATGAGCAACGGCTCCGTCCTTCGACACGTCGATTTTCGGCCTGGAGAACCGGGAATGATGCACCGTACCGTTTCGCTCGACTACGGCGTCGTCCTCGAGGGCTCCATCATCTGCATCCTTGATTCGGGCGAAGAACGGCATTTGAAGAGGGGAGATGTGTGTATACAGCGCGGGACGATGCATGCGTGGAAGAATCCCTCGGAGACGGAGTGGTGTAGGATGTTGTTCGTGCTGTTGCCTTGTAAGGAGATTGAGATTGGGAAGAAGAAGTTGGGAGAGGATATTCATGAAGCGGTGGGGATTCCGGAGAGTAAGTAGACGCTTGGATATGAGGGCTCAAGAGAGGCCGATAGAGAGGCTCGAAAGGGTGTTATATCCCAAGAAAGTGAGGATGGACGGAGAAGGTACATAAAACATAGTGGCCCATTGGCAGATTTTGGGAGTGGGTATAGGTACACAAAAGACCTGCTCAGTAGGACGAAGTGGCTTGACGATATGGAGAACCAAGTCTAGAGTACCCTTATTGAAATCCAACTCCTGCTCTAATTGATGCCTTCCACAAGTCAATCACAAGTAAGAGAGAGCGATTGCCCATCAATTGGTATCCTGCTTTGAAAACAGGAGAAGTTGAGAAAGAGTGTATTGGCGTGATGAGAAGACACCTATTGATATCCGCTACAATTTCCATACCCTTTTTGATAATGGTGTTGACAGACTTCTCCCCTCCCCAGAATTCTCCATCATTTCATCCCAGCTCACAACCCCTTCCCACTATCCGTCGGACTAGTCCCAGTACTACTCCCACCGCTACCAATTTTTTCCAGCTCCTCAGCTCCCTTGGGACACATTTGGTCCGTGTATATTCTGTCCGTGGAGTAGTTTGGGCAGAATACAAGCAAAAGTGGATTGTCGCATAAAGAGCAAGAATGCGTGTGCATGCCAACACAAGGTGGATTATGTGCGCAGGGCGAGAAGTGGGTGTAGATGTGGTAGCACATTGTAGAGTGGTGCCAAAAACTTCTTCCAGTTGTGTCTTTTAGAAATGTCGTCCTTGTTCGTGGAAGGGGTCGATGGTTGGGAAATTCCTCTGGTTCATGTGTCCACGGCTTTGTTGTACAAGAAATCGAGAATCGCCTGATGATGGCAAGATCGAGAGGGTAGCCGTCCTCTTGATGATTTCGATCAGCAACTGGCTGTGAAGTCGATAGATCTATTTGCCCTTCGTCCGTTACGGTAATTGAATGGGTTTGACGCCTGGGTGAAGGATTTTGTTGGACAGAAAATTGACAAATATTAAAGGCGTTGGAAGTGGCGAGTAGCAGCAGTCTTATGTACGGAAAAGCACAAAGACCACCAAAGAAACTCGTCAAGGTCGTGAGTGAGGTTTAGTTGAAATTGTGTGGATAAAATGTCACTAGCTCTTGAAGCTTGAGTCGAAATGTCTCCGCGCATGCCTCCCATCTTTATGTCCGCAGTTGTCATGCCTGTCTCAAAGCGTGCTCGTAGCCCGAGGGTATTGATTGTCACTGAAGCCTCACTCACGTCGCGTTGGGCTTTTGTGGAGACGCTGGAGCGGGCTGAGTTGTCGTTGTTTGCTGCTTAACAAACATGTCGCACACCATCACGGGACTCTTAGATCAGTCCAAAGTTTGGGCGCCTTGCGACTAGACACCGGCAAGCCCAAAAGATTATTTAGGCAGACGGTACCTTGCTCTTTCAGCTTTTCCGATTTAGAAGCGCTCAGGCTGTAATTGTAATCATCCCACTGCTGCAAAGCGCCGTTTCGGCCAGCATTTGAAAAGGAGTTGTTTCCTAGTGGAGTAATTGTTGATTGTCTGCTCAGACAATTGACGCTCGGTCTTTGACAGAATGAGCCAAACTGCATCAGGGTTCCGTGTTTCCATGGCCTCTCGGACATCGTGTTGGTTTGCAAGGACGGGACATAACATGTCAAGAATCTCATCGAACATGTTATCACTGACATCGACATAGCGTACCAGAGTCGTAAGAAGGCGAACTAGGCTTTCCCAAATTATCCTAGAAGGTGCATCAACATAATGCTGTTGTCCAGTAGTCTTCATGACTTCCCGCCCCGGCGCGTGAACTATGTTGCTAAGCATAGGTGCTGAAGAACCGATCGGAACACTTCTAGCGAGTCGTTTCGAAGCCTTGCCCGCTTTGAATCGATGGACTTTTTGGATGTGTGACCACGCCTCATCAATTCGGCTCCTCATGAAGTCACCTGCATTCACGCACATGGCACTCAGGACATCCAAAGTCCCTGACACGACATAAGCCTCCGAGTCGTCCAGGCGTGGCAAAAGGACGGGCCAAAGGGTATTGATCAAAGGCAGAAACGAATTCTCGTGCTTGGCCAAAGACGGAAAAGTAGTGTTGAGTAACGACAAAAGCGATGTCCGGAGTTCGGCAGACGACGACGTGAGATAGTGTTGCGTCAGCCTTGATATATTCAGCAACAACGAATGGGTTCTTGGTGCAGGAGGGGTTTTCTCTTCGTCGTCCTTCGCGGCGGCTCGATGTTGCGTCTCTTGGTCAATCTCCTCTCCAGACCCCGCCTCATCTTTGCTCTCGTGTTGATCTTCGTTGAACTCCTTCCAGGAACGTTGTGGTACGGGAAGTGGGGCATGCTCTTCTTCTCTCGCTTTCTCGTACCGCACTCTGATTTCCTTGACATAGTTGACGAGCTCGGCGCTTGAGACTGGTGTCAAGGCCTTCTTCAGGTGTGATGTAGCAGCTTCTTCATCGGTAATCGCCAGCTGAGGCGTTCTAGACCCCTCCTCTACGATGACCTTGAGTACCGCAAATAAAAGCTCGACGAGTTTTGGGTATCCATGGAAAGACTCAAGAGCAGCAAACATGCTGTCCACAAGATCGTCCAAATAAGGGATCAATGGAGGACCAGAAAGCTTGACCATCATGAGAAGAACCTTGGGTGCTTGCGGAGAGATATCGAATGTGTTCAAGCGCAGGGAGATGGCGTTGACCAGATAATCCACGTTAGCCACTATTAGTTCACCGCTGTCTGTGTATTCACATTCGCGAGCTAGTATGTTGACTGTGGCGATGGCATGATCTCGGAGCTGCAGGATTGGAGACCCGATCAGATGGAGAACAGGGTACAGCGCTTCGATCAGGTCAGTGCGAAAGTCGACTTTCTGTCGACTCGCTTGTAAAGCCAAGGTCTCAAGTGCAAGAGCTTGAAGACGCCAATCCTGAGCGGACGCGGCCGGATGCTCAGTGAGGATCGAAATTGAGAAATCGTACAGTTGCTCAAGCAGTTCTTCTTTACTGAGATTCTGGTGTCCTCCAAAGTCAACGAGATCATCGATAGACAGCGTAGACTCGAAAGAGTCGCGAATGATATTGAGGGCTACCCAAAAGTTCGCCAGCTGAGAGATGCTTGAGGCTCCGTAAATAGAGTCCACTAATTCTTGAGCAATTTTGAGCGAGGAGTCGTCGAGGCTGAGCTGCTCAATAAATTGTGAGATCTCCTTCATGTTGTCCAATTGGCTTTTTCTGACAGTCAGAACGTTATTGAAGATCGTGGACTTCGAGGCTTGAAATATTGTGAGATCTGTTGACTGGGGGTCAGGCCCATAATCCACAATACTGTATGTCCGTTTTGGGTCTTGGATAGCATTGACGACGCTATCTCGTAGACTGACAGCCATATCGCGGTTAATAATGGTCATGTCCACACCAAGTTCGTTCAGCATGTTGAAAGCGACCTTCATTTGGTGAATGCGGCGTTTTTTTTTACTTTCGTCGGTAGATTCCATGATTCGAGGTAGCGAGATAATCCAGTAGTGTAGGCTAGAGCGTAGTATATCAGAGAATGTTTGGTTATCATCAAGGAGAACTTTCAACGCTTGTGTGATGGGTGCATCATCGTCGGCTAGAGTGACCAACGTCTCCAATAGCATTGGGACTGAATCAGAAAGCGCAATTTTGCATTCCTGAAGAAGTATTGTGGAGAGTCTCGCAAGCTCTTGACGAACATTATCTCGGTCATGCTGTTGCAATTTTATGATGTTAGCCAAAGCCATCTTGACTTGCGGCACCGTCGCTTTCAACCATATGGAATCAAGGCGCTTGCTAGTGATTGCCGTGCTCGTCTCCACGGCCTTCTGAGGTAATTTGCTTGTGATTGCGTCGCTGAAAATACGAGGCAAAAGACTGGTGAGGACGTGCAGACTGGAAGAAATGGCCTTTGACGAAACATTTGCAGACTTCAAAGTCAATACCTTGGCCATAGAAGACATGATTCCGGGCAGAAAACTAATGGCAAGAGCCTCGTGGTCTGAGACAGCATCGCAAAAGGTTTGAAGCGCCGAAATTGCTGAAATTCGAACGGCGTCTGACGGGGCATCGGTGACGGCATCCAAGATAACAGAAAGTGTCTTTCCCAGATGAGGCACAATGGCAGTCTTTAACAGAGCATCCCGACCACCATCATCGTTGCTCAAGGACGATAGGACGGTAGCCAGGCATTTGAAGGTAAGTGTTTGTAGCTCCTCAGAACTCCGCGCGCCTTTCTGGTCTGCGATAAAGGAGAACAGGATGAGGAGCTGAATGCCGAGCTCTGGAGAGACTTGATCCTTCCATGCTGTGCTGAGAAGAATGAGGAGGCATTCGAGAGTCCGTTCTTCCGCTCGCACGGGGATCTTTTCTAGCTGCTTGAGAACGGCCGACAGTGGGAAGAAGACATAGTCGGCGAGTTTATCGTTCAGGACATTCTTTTGTGCAGAGACAATCTGGAGCGCTTGATATAGATCGTCCAACTTGGTGAGCATTTCTTTGCCATTGCCCGCGTTGCCCATAAATTTGAGTGCAACCTCGCTCAGCTTCACACATGGCGGTTTGAGCTACTTGATCGTTAGTTGGTGTCTTCAGGAAGACACAGTCACATAGACGTACGGTTTGAAAAGCTCGATTTCGAGCCTCCATAGTTCAATCAATATTGCTCAAGGAGACTTTGGGCAGGGTTCGATCGTCTGTTCCGATCGACAAGTAAGGGAGTGAGGATGATTCGCTCTATATGCTCCATCTGGGAAGATTCTGACTTCGTGAGATGTGTAAGATAGGACAGGTGGATTGGAGAGAGCAAGTATCAACATCGTTCCCTGGATGATCACGTGTATTGAAGTCCACGTTCTCATGTCGAAATCGAAATTGATTTCCTGCTGGATTAATGCCTCTTATGTAAATCTCCACATCTGGTGTTTTTGATTGATCTCTCCTACCTAGGTATTGAAACGCTACCACAAACTTATACACTAGTTTAACGCGACCTTGAAGTCGCGTCTCGCAAAGCCAGCACCGAAACCTCCAAGACTCGCGCGCAAAAACATTTTACTTTCCCAACAGGAGAATCGCGTACTCTATCCGACTTCTATACATGGCCAATCCTGCTCTTTCAATGCGCCCGTACGGCACTTCGGGCCTCACCCGCGGCGCAAACACAACGACACAACAGCACCGCGAAGCGCAACGGCTCGAACGCGAGCGCGCCGAAAGAGCCGAGCGCGAAAGGATGGAGAGGGCCGGTCAATCGCAACTGGGCGAATTGAGTGAAGAGCAAAGAGAAGAAATAAACGAAGCTGTACGTCGATTCTACAAGATCTCGGCTAGAGGAGAGCTCTGGAACAAGGAAATGCTCTGTTCGCAAAGACGCGTTTGCTAAAGTAAAAGAATGACAGTTTCAACTCTTCGATCTGGACCGAGACAACCACATAGACTATCACGAATTGAAAGTCGCCATGAAAGCCCTTGGCTTTGACCTCCCGAAACCAGAAATAACGGCCCTCCTCCAAGCTCACGGCGTGCCCGCCTCCTCCCTCTCTCATAAAGCTGCCGGTGGCTCGAAACAACCTCTGCCGCAACCCACCTTCAGTGGACCCCAAAAGCTTCTCCTACCCTTGTCACAATTTCAAACGCTCATGGCAACGAGGATATTAGCGAGGGACCCGAGGGAGGAGATATTGAGGGCTTTTGAGCTTTTTGATGCTGAGGGAAAGGGTGGGATTGGCGTGGATGATTTGAGAAGGGTGGCTGGAGAGTTGAATGAGGGATTACAGGAGGAGGAGTTGAATGCTATGATTGAAGAGTTTGACCTGGATGGAGATGGGTTGATCACTAGGGAAGAGTTTGTAGGCATTTGTCTTGGTTAGACGTACGTTGGAGAGTAGGATACCACTTTTCCAAGATGCCATTCTGCAGCGAGGCGTTTGGTTTGGGGGCTCTTGGGACGTCTGGATTTACTACAAATCGGAGTTTGGTGTTTTGGGTGAGTCGACAAGAGCAGGATCTCCTCACCATCAACAAAGAGAAGATGAGTACGCTCGCATGATGCTGATCAAATCGATTTCTCGCAATTACTTACAGACCTCTTCCACGGTCTACCGCTACGCTCCTCGTTTCAACTCTATACAATATTGCCACCATGCTCGCATCGCTTTCTCTAGCAAGACTTTGAAGTCAAGAACACAATAAGGACGTCGATCAGTTGGACAAAGAAACCAGCCATAAGCAGAATTCCAAGCGCGAAGATTTCCATCGATTAAGTTCTCCTGACTCACAATTTGTGGCCGATAACTTCCACCCACTGTCTCCCGCTACAGTTTCGCCTCCACAGGCACCTGTCGCATACCCTCCCCAAAATGCTTCTCCAACAGTCTAATAACCTTCTTAGCACACCCTATACTCTTCTGAAACCCACCCCCACCATGTCCATAAGCATGGCAAACCACTGCTCCCTCACCCAACACCTCAATCTCACACCTGATCCCTCCTTTCCTCCCCGGTCTCAGACCAACCTGCTCACTCAACACTTCGAATTCCCCCTCATCATTCAACAGTTCCGGCGCCCAGTGCTTCGCTGCTTCCAAGATCTCCTTGGTAGTCTGCACGCTGGGGCTGGCGTTATATGAGTGTGCCTGTTTCGTACCACCTAGAATAGTAGTATTGGAGTGCGGCCTGGGGAGTATGTAGATTATCCCTGGTGCTCCTTGTTCTTTTGATAGACTGGACGGCGGCGCGGCGTCGATTGTCGTTATCCCCTTCGCTAAGCCCTTGACCGTGACTGTCTGGCCCCGGATCGGATAGACGCATTCATCGGGCACCAGTTTCCTGGCGGTGATGCCTGTGGCGTTGACGTAGGCGTCTACCTTTTGTGGACTTGCCTCGCGGAGGGTGGGGAAAAGGTATTTTATGCTATTGGCTAGGGACGTTGACGTTGGAAGGGTGGAGTGGAGTGTTGTGGCGCCTAGTTGGGTTGCGGTGTCCAAGAGGTATTGGAGATAATGGGGGACGTTTATGGCTATTGAGGAGAATTTGTGGCCGTGGAGTTGTTGGCCGAATACTGTTTTTGGACCTGTTTGTTTGAATGACAGGACATTTTTGGAGAACCATGGTGAAGTGGGATCTTTGCTGAATGGGTTTATTAATTCCAGTCTGTTTTGACCTTTGAGGTGGTTTCTGGCTTACTAGTATCCCGCCGCTTCGACTACCTGTGCGAGGGTCAGATGTGATGTGGAACTGGAGAAATAGAGAAAGAACACGTACGTCGAGACCACTTCGGACTGTAGTTTCTGGTTCATTGAGTTCCCTTGCAACAATACTGAGCCAGTAGTTATAGCTCTCCAGATCCCACCCTTGCTGTTCTAAATCGACTTCTGTATCATTGGGACGCCAATGTGCTCCAGCCCTACAAATAATCAGAATCAACCAGTGATGCCATGAAGATACGAAGAGAAAGCCTTGATCTGATGGAACAACCAAAACAGCGGACAAAGATTTTCAGAACAATGATCGAATAGAGCCACAAATAGTAAGTAAATCTATGAACCTTACCATGGACTCGTATATTCGATACTAAGATCTCCAGGGAAATGCTTCGCGACTATTGTGACTTTATACCCAGCTTCCAGCAGAGAAATGGCAGTCTGAAGGCCAATCACTCCAGCTCTGGATGCGGCGTCAGTGTTTGACATGTGATTCGTGGTTGCGATAGGCTCACCCAAGGACGACAATATGTTTCTTTTGAGTAGTCATGGTGTTACAAAAGCTCTTCTTGTTGTTTTATATCCGATGCTGACTCCGATCGTGGAGATGTTGTTGTTTGATCGAGGTAGAATTCCAAGGTGACTCGTATTATGTTCGAACTCATCAAGATCCCTGCATTTCGAGCAGAACCAAAATCCAGGCGCTCGAACTTGAAAAGTAAAAGTCGACGAGCGGTGGGAAATTCGCAAGGCAGAAAGAATGTAGAAATGTCTCGAAATTTCACCCGAGGAAAAGCATCAGGTATCATAAGCGTAGAAATCGCAAGTTTACGACAATTATCACTGAGATATATTCCAAACAATGGACGACCATAGCCCATAGGCAGATTTTATAGCCTTGATGGCCAGAGCCATGATACTGGGCGCTATTTAACGATCGTAAATCGCCTGACTATCAAACAAATGCCTTCGTCGTGCCACTCATTGGCCGTCTCCGCAGCTTTCCGCCAGTGTCTCGTCTGCTCGACGTCTTCAAAAATGCAGATCGACCTTTGAGCCACGTATCTCTAATACTTTTGCTTCTGCTTGTGATCTTTGGTGGTAGGAGATCATTCTTTGTGCCTAAGACTCGGACGCTGAGGTTGTTGTATGTCAGATCCTTGGGCGGATTTTCTCTTCTGATCTTCATAGCGGAAAATGGCTCGAAAGTCTTTGCGGCCTTCGATAGAACAGGTTTCGAGGTCGGAGGAGGTGTGGGAAGTTCGATTGGAGCTTCTGTTGCAAGCAGCTCCGCTGGTAAAAGATCTGGGATGTTGTCCAAAAAAGATACTGTTGGCTCCTCAGTCTTGCTCCCCGTATTCCCTTCCATCTTCTCCTTTTTATTTAGTTTCTGCTTTTGTTGTGAGGACTTGCTTGGCTTCTCCACCACTTGCTCTTCATCCTCATTGTCAGCCTCGTCGACAGCCTGGAGAGTCGTCTTTGCCTTCTTCTCTTTCCTCTTGATTGATCCCTCCGCTTGAGCCTTCAATCGCGCATCCCTCCTTCTTCGCTTCCGCTTTGCAGATTCGCTCAACTCCTTCACGATTTGCTCGGATTCTTCTTCGACGGCTCTCGATTGTGCCTTTGCTGTAGAGAGCGAGACTTCTTCAGGGGCAGCATTGTCATCGCTTTCTTCTGGGTCCTCCTCGACTATTGCTGGTGTCTGAACGATAGCTGAGGTCTCGATTGCCGGCGGTGGAGAAGCACTGTTGAATCGGATATGATTCCGTGCTGGCAGCGCAGGCGTCTGTTCCTCTGTATTTTCTTCCGTTGATGTTGAGGCTGAGTTTACCGGTATTTCGACGATCGGACGTGATCTCACAGCAACCTTCTTTGTTGTGGCGGGGCTTCGACTTTCGGTATTGGCAGCCTTATCGATCTTTTTGCGCTTCATGAGCGATGGGGAATTTTGTTCGCCATCTGTCTCCGCAGCTCGTTTTCTGAGAGGTTTCAAAGTTGCGGGAGACGAAGCAATACTGCTGGTGGTATCTGCTCCTCCTCGGGTGGTGACCATAATTGCGTATGAAGAAAGGTGCCTCACGTTGTTGTGGGTTCTGGACTTTGACGTACAGAAAAATTGTTTAGTGAGGAAGAGCGCCCTGGTCCGTATTGACAGCGGACTGTGGTACGGAGTGCCCCTGCTGAATTAGGAGGTACTCAGCGGGAGCTCATGCCTGATCAACACCAACCACCTAAAGCCCAAACATCAAAGCCTAAACTTTCTCGTTTTATACGACTTCACGTACTCAAGAGACCGTTGTTCGTTTACATGCCGCAGGCGTTCTGGCTCTCCTCCCTCACGACCTCAGGGACAGGCAGGTAATCTCTGTCTTTTAATCAAGGCCTGGATTACAGACAAGACCCTAGGACTGGGCATCATTTCTCCTGACGCATCGAGTGGTCTCATCGACGGAGCTAGTGTCTTCACTAATATCTGCTATTTGTTTCTGGGTAAGAGTTCGACAAACAGCGAGGAGATGACATTGGAGGTCAATATCAGACACTCGGTAGATACTCCGGAACGCACTATGAAACGACGTTCAGTGTTTTTGGCGGAGGCTGTTTTCACTCTCTTTCCTTCATAATGATCGACAATTTCCTCGTAATTCTAATGGTTCAGAAAACAGTGACGCTCACGTCGATGAATCAACTCGAAAATGTACTAAGAAATGCGGTACACCACAGCTAATAGACAGCTTCGAGGGACTACTATCATCTGCAAGACTGCTTTGAGCATGCCAACTTCAAGTCCATACTTTTACGCTCTGTCTACAAAGCTCGGGGGCTTTCCATTCGCAGTGATCTCCAAGAGCTCTTGCCAAGCTATCTTTCATCCCTCAAATATTCAACGGTTGATCAAGATCCATCTGCAATCCGATGCTCAGCTGCGGCACTTGCACATAATTTGAATTCCTCAGATTCGTCCTAGTATCTTGCAGGGTCTAAAAGGTGTTAATCAGCCCCGCTCCTTGGTATCAACACTAAGACATCAACTCACTTGAATGAATGTCGGATTTCTTATCTTCTTCATCGTTTCCAGGAACGCCCAACTCATCGCGCCTTCATTCATTCCGCCGATATTAGCATCGGCACTGGTCTGATCATCTCGACAGCCGGAGAACATCGTAACCATCTTATGCTCCTGCGCATAAGAAGCATAAGTACTGTCACTCCCCAAGCCCGGCTCCTGCTGCTCCTTCCTGTGCTTAAACGATCGGAAGAAATTGGTAGCACCGGCGTACAGATCTTGAGCCTCAGCAAGTTTGTCGAATGAGAAACCACCAGCGAAGAGATCTGTCGCTTCGGCCATGAGGTGCATGCCCTCTTTGACGTTGTCGATCATGCTGATATTTCCATCGTCATCTGATCGATAGACGAAGGGGAGCTCGAGAGCGGAGCCTGAGTGGCAGCAATCTAGAATCACGAAAAGGGTGCTGCTTGGGGGAAGGCGGGATACGAGGTGTTCATGAAGAGTGTCGCTATTGATCTGGCCGCGTTGCTTGAAGTCGACAGGCACGATTGTATCAAGGACACCCGATGGGTTGCGGCCTGTTGGATCTTGGACTTGGGCGCTGCCTTAATTTTAGATATTTGATCTGAACTTCGCTGGAGGCTGTCGCATGGCATACCCATGGCCGGAGTAGTGGAAGAAATTCGTCGTCCCTGGCTCACTCACGAGCCAATCGATTGCAGCCTGGGACGGCTCATGAGCCGCAATTCTCAAGGCCTTTTTTAAGATCTAGTTAGGCTTACCAATATGTTATGCCCGCTAGGATAATAGGGCCCTTCCTTGTCATCTCTCAAGATGACCTGGCTTCTTGGGTCATCAGAATAGCCTCTGTATCTTAGAAATTCGGCGATATTTTGCACATCTTGGTGACATCCTGTCATTTGTCAGATCGATATTTGCCAACCTGCATTGAATATATAACGAACCTCGGAGCTCATTAGAACTACCAGTGTAGTTGATGCCGATGAGAAGGGATTTCTTCGGCCTGCTCATGCTGGATCCGAGATATACACTAAAATCCAAAGATCAATATGAAGTCAAAGATCGTATTCAGCCGCCAAAGGATATGATAAACTTAGTATCAGTATTGTGTACACGAAGGTTGTCCTGATGAAGCCCGCAGATCGGAAGTAGGTATGGTTAGTCAGCAAAGGCACTAGACCGCATCAATCATAGTGGGATACATAAATCTGTTCGACGCTGCCTTCTTTTACTCTTTCGTATATCTATCCGGAGAGAGTTGCAGGAAGATCAAATAGGCCAGCAGCAACAGGACCAAAGACAACACAATCAAGCTCAAGCTCAGCCTCAGCAATCCCACTTGATTGATCAATACGAACCACCACTACCCTCCTACCAACACTATACTCAGTCCCAGCTTACACAGATCCGAGCCGACGGCGCCCTTTATGATCCCGATAGACACTACCAAGAGCGTGCTGATTTGCTACGACGCGTCGATGTGTTGTATGAACAGCATACGCGGCAAGCACGGGGACAGAACACTTCTAAAGCACCGACTCCTTCAGACTCTTCGGCGGAGAATCGTCTTGCGTCTGGCGCATCGTAGATTTGTGCTCATTGTAGTTGGCTATTCATTTTCCTTCTTCTGAGGACGCTGGGAGCAGAGTGAGCTCAGTTCTGGTATAGACCCTGGTCAGTTGTTGAAGAACGTAACATGGACCATTGCATCACGTATCCGAAGGACACGATGTTGGTTTCTGACTTTTTCTTAGGCTATTCATGTTGATCCTGGTTATTAGTAGTAGATCGAGCTGGATCGATGACTAGAAAGTGACGCACTATATTCAGTCCTGTATCTGTGGATCTAACTACCTGACCCGCATCCACACCAAGGAACCTTGTGAACACATCTCAAAATTCCTTCTTCAAAAACACGGTATCTTCCATGGGCGTTTCGTAATACTTTTCGCATTCAGTGAAACCAAACCGCTTATATATCCCCAGAGCAGCCTCCATATGTCGTAGCGTGTCAAGCTTGATCTCCGTGTATCCAGACTCCTTTGCAATGGCCATAATCTCCATTATCAGCGCTTTACCCACGCCTGTCCCTCTCCCCTCGGGCGTAACATACAACCTCTTCATCTCAGCACAAGTGGGCGCCGTCAAAGGTCTTAGGGCCACGCAACCCAGAGGCTTGTTCGAAGCTGTTGCTCGAGCGAGCAGCAGCTCCCCGCCTGGCGGAGCGTATTTCGCCGGCAACAATGCAAGCTCTGCCTCGAAGTTCTGGTAGGTGAGGTCGATGTTTAACCATTTGGTGTAGTCGATAAACAGGCGCTCGATGACTGCGAGGTCTTCTCCCGTGCGGACTTTTGTGACTGCAAAGGTCTTCATGGCCTGTTCTGATGTGACGGGTAGTATCATCTTCTTTGGATCATGATAGATTTGTTGTTCATTGATGGTTCGTGGCGCGAGCAGGCTTTGTGATTCAAGTAGCTTATATTATATCAATGCGTCTCACATCTCGATCCGACTTCCCCATCGTTCTATTCTAGAAGTCCACAATTCCCACTGCAGCTGCATTGGCAAGTGCAGGCACCTCGATCGTTCCTTCGTTGCGTCTAATTCAGGGCGGATTATAAATACCCTATCCGCTGCCAACTCCTAGAATCACCTTTACACGCAATCAATATGGTCGACCTCGCTGAGAACAAACGCAAGATGCGAGCAGGAGAGCTATACCATGCCTTCACTCCGGACCTCGTTGCTGAGCGAAAACGATGCGGACTCGCATGCGAGCGCTTCAACGCTGCCGGCAAAGTGACCCGAAGGCGAAACGTAGAGTTGTGGAGGGAGTAAGTCGAGCTCCCTCTACGCATCCTATTGTCCCTCGCAACACTCGCATACCCTCTATGGTTGACACATCTCTCACATCAGCATCGTCGGCGATACACGTCCTCTTCCACCCCAAAACCCAGATCAAGAAGCAGACGACGCGTTATTCGAGGACGACCCATGGGTTGAAGCGCCGTTACAAATTGACTACGGCATCAATGTCAAAGTCGAACAAGGGGTGTTTCTTAACTTCAATTGCTGTATCCTCGACACTTGCGAGGTCAGGATTGGTGCCAGGACGTTGGTGGGACCAAACGTATCGTTCTATAGCGGCACACATCCTCTAGATCCGTTGTTACGGAACGGGACCAAAGGGCCTGAGCTCGGCAAACCCATCTCTGTTGGAGAGGATTGCTGGATTGGCGGCAGTGTGCAGGTGCTCCCTGGCGTGAAGCTGGGCAGAGGTGTAGTAGTTGGTGCTGGCAGCGTTGTCACCAAGGTTTGAGACATAGATCAGTGAAACGAATTCATAGCTGATCGTTCGCTACAGGATGTGCCCGATTTCTGGATTGTAGCAGGAAATCCAGCCAGAATGCTGCGAAAGATCGAAAGCAAAATGGACCCAGAACACCCCGAACATCAGAAGGCAGACGAGACCTTTGGGGCTGAGAAGCCTATGGCTGAGTTGGCAAGAAATATTGAGGAATCAGTTATGCAATGACGAGGAGGCTTGCTGGCTACAATGTGGGCTTGGAGTAGAAACACAGATAGATATGAGGCATTACAAGGCATTTGTACTTCAGATACTGAATACGCTAAATCGGATAATTGCAGCTGGCTATCAGGGACGCACACGCTATCGTCCACTCTCTTTCCACAATAGTCTTCCGGGCACTGACTCTTCCAGCTTCTGGGATGTACATTTCACTCTCTTACACTCTCCACACATGAACATGCTCTATCAGCGCATAGTATACTAGTAGTAAGCACTGATAGAACATGTTCTATGTGCCGAAAGCATTCTACGTGGCGCCCACACGCCGTGTGTACGAGGCAGTGTCAAATCTTATGGACAACTTGTATGCGGGGGAGAGTGCTGGCAGTACGTGGCTGAGGTCTCTGGTCTGAGCGTTGCTAGATACAATTCGAGCGCTTTTGGTAGGGGTGTCCTCTGTCGCTCTACCTGTATGCATGTGAGTACTTCTCATCTTGCATTCACCACTAAGCAGATAAGAAAGTATGGATGGTGCTGACCCACACTGAAGATATATGCTCGCTGGCAATTTGCTGCCCTTCTCATGCCGTCCTGTCTTACGAGAGCTGTTTCGATATAACACCTCGCTGACACTAGTGCGGCAAGCATCAGATGAAAGTCCATCAAAGTCCTGGTGCAGTGCTGATAGGTCACAATCTCGTGAGCGTGCTGAGTCTTCTGCGCTCTTGCATGAGTCTTCACAGGTTCGAACATATACAGCAATCCACTTTATCTCGAGTGGAAGAAATCTTCCATCGAGTAGGCTCGAGGAGAACATCTATTCTTCTACATACTCGTTCGTTCCCTGGGACTTTCATGAAGAGAAATTCGCTCTGACTCGACTCCAAGCGAGCTGATAAAAACTTCAATAAGTAGCTTTAATTGCTGCGTTTCTCACTCAAGTTCTTGAACTTTCACACGCGCAGTTATTTCATGAGAGGACGATAGAGCCGTTGCATTTTCTCTCCAGACTTATTTTAGATACACAGCTGTAGGCGATCATGGCGCCAACTCATTCACCTGGCTACGTAGCCAGCATCTCACCCAAGAATTTTCACTCGCTCTCTGGCGAGGTACGACAAGGGTTTCTCCAGAGAGTCATCGATGCCACTCCACAGGACCTCTTTCCAAATGCCGGCAGATACGTAGATGGCAGAGATAGCACGTGGTTCGATGCATTCTCAAAAGGCATGGAAGATATCAAAACATTATCAGTAATACTGAATCAAGCGGATAGCGCTCCTTGGGTCGCCGAAGATATTAATTATGTGCAGACACGGCTCATCGAGCGGTGGCAGAAGTTGGAGGGGCTTTGGCTTGAGAAAGCTTTGGAAGATGGACCTGAACGATGGAAGGACGCGGAGGACTGGGTTGTATGCGACGCTCATCATGCACAGAACATCAGTGCCAACAACAACACTAGCAGCGAGAGCAACAGCAACAGCAGCAACACGCACATTACAGTTCACCGCATCACTTCCACTACACCCGCCGATGACACAGAAGCCGACATACAATGGGCAGGAGAGGGCCAAAAATCTCCCCTGTCCATGGATATCGGTTATCGCGTGGAAATCAAGTGGAAGAGGTGAATTTTGACACTAATATTATGTTGTAAGGGTCGCTTCTGAAACGTCTTGACAGTTCAGTCGCATGTGGAAAACAGCCTAGAAATTGTTCACGTTTTTTTGCCCTCTTAAGATACTTTATCAGAATCAGGGCCAAGCAGCAGAATGAAGGGTCACCGCAGCATTATGCCTAGAAAAAGATCAACCAGTGAATACACTTTTGGCATCGTTAAATTGCGATCATATCAGGGCGCCTAGCAACGGCACCCATGACTGGGTCAGGTAGAAGCGAGTCCCGGACTGTACCCGCAGTATCCTTTGCCAAACAAAGTACCTCCACGATTGGTCGTCACACAAGTCCAACCAGGCCCCTCTGGACATTCATCACCCATGAATCCGCAGTCCAAATTCTCGTTTAGGCAGCGACCCCCTCCACAGATCTATATCATTATTTTAGCATGTAATTCCAGAAAAGAGAAAATGAATATGCATTACCTGACCCACCGGGCACGGGACATTGGAACTACAAGTCGCTCCATAACACGTGCCCAAAGAGTTCGAATCAGAAGCGGTCACGATTTTATCGCGATTGGCGTCATAGCAATACTGCCCTCCACTGCACGCTCCACGACCTGCTCCACACATAGTGGCAGCGCCTGGCGAGGCCTTGGGTAGAGGAGCAGCCTTCGGCGGGCGAGGATTAGATTTTGGGTTTTGAACTCCTTTTGGAGAATTGCCTAGAAATGGGGAACCGCTTCCTAGGTTTGGTAATGGACTTGGAGAGCTGAATGGTGGTGAGTTCTGGTTAGGCATCCAGGGTGGTCCCTCAGCTTTGGGTGGAGGCATCGTTCCTCGGGGTGGAGCGGGTGGAGCGGGTGGGGTGATTGGTTGAACTGGCATTGGAGGTGGCGCCACAATGGCTGGCGGCGGTGGTGATGGCACTACCTGAGGTGGAGGAACAATTGCTGGCGGTGGTGGTGACGGCACAACCTGAGGTGGAGAAGGTGGTGTTGCAATACTTGTTGGCGGCGGTGGTGAGGGCACGACCTGAGATGGAGCAGATGGCACGGGAGGTGGAGACAAGGCTGTAGGATTGAGGGGAGGCGAGCCTGGAACTGGAGATACTGGAGGTGGGTTTATGGCTGCGGGATTAACTGCGTTTGCGAGCTCTGACGGTATTGGTCCGACTGGATATGCTGGAGGCTCTTTGGGAGTAGTAGTGACGTTCGGTGTGACGACCTGGGGAAATGCTGCCACCGATGCGCTGAGCGCTACAACGATGATTGGGTATGAAATATGCATTTTGGCTTAAGTCAGCACAGAGCGCGTGGTCAGTAACTGGCGATTTGTGGAAATGGAGGAGGTACAAAATATATGTCTCCCAGCTCATCAATTTTCCATGGCCCTGTGGTCTTTTTTCTCAGAGTGGCTCTCATATGAGTAACGCGTCATGGGCCTCTCGCATTTCGATGATTGGATGTCTCTCAAAGTCTTATTATTCGCAACCACTTGACGCAAATTGTGGGTTACATATTTACTGTAGCGAGATCTTACCCGTTTTATGCCCGGAAGTGACCCGTTTTGTGCACGGAAGTGATTGACAGGGACGAGTGCGTACTGTGGTAGATGATGTGGGGAAGTTCTATAACAAATATAGACAGGGAATGGCAGGAAGACGACAGATGCTCGAGCAACGATTGACACTGAGGCTTGATTGAGGAGATTCTCGAGCGGTAGATGATGAACAGAGGCATGCAAATGTGTCTACCATTCTTCGATGTAGTGCGGAGAGTAGGTGAAATGTCAAACTTCCACACCATTGCGTGTGCAAAGTTGCGAAGACTCTGGAGGTTTGATCGAAGCCAAATGGTTGGTCTGCTCATAAGAAGTGTATTGCCTGAAATAATCCTATTGGGAGGGGCACGTAGGGTCGTAATTGATCTGAAACAAAACCCACCAACGAGGTAAGACAAGTTGAGCGGTACACGCTAGAGAAATTCCCATGGCAATCGGTTTGGAAAAGAGCCCAACGAAGACGAGTCGATATGAGCATAAACCTGAATTGAATTTCACACCAGACCCGAGCGCTCGATCTGGGTCAGGCTGCGAGAGATTTTCAGAGCCGGCTCTTCGTTGCTGAGATTCAAGGCTTCGAAAGTACCTGCAGTACAAAGCTTCGCAGAGGACCTGAAGCCCGGCGTTTACTGGTCGAAAATCCCGAGCGTCCTCACCGGATTGATGCGTATTAGAATCAGAGCCGTAAGTGTGTGTGTAAACAGGTTGACGTAAATTTCTCGATGAAGGTGCTCTGGGGAAAAAAGGGGTCAACAAGCCTGTGAGAACATTGACAATTCCCGAAGTTTTGAGGGTCTTTGTAGATGGAGTGGCGATTGTGAGAGATGGTGTTGAGGTATTATAGTAAAATAGGTTGGTGGAGGATGAAGGGCACACGCTTACTGTGTAGTTCAGCCACAGAGCGGCTCGGCGCGCAATCGTTCCGCTGGGCTCAGATTGCCCGTAGCAAGAATCATACCACAGTACACAACGAGTCTACATATCCACCCACAAAGTGTAGACGCTATACTATCCTGCTCCAATTTCCGCCTAGATCTGCACGATCTCTCCCCTCGATCCTAACAGCAACCTCATCACCATGGGCTGGTTATGGAGCTCCAATCCATCAACCTCAAGATCAACCTCTTCAGAAACTCCTCCTGAGCCAGATACATCACAACGACCAACGTTTACAAACAATGCCGAGCCCAGAAGTAGGACACAAGAAGAGGAGCTCGGAGATTTCATGCCCATATTCGCCTCTTCGAAACAAAGCCCAACTCCCACCGAATCATTATCAGAAACCGCCGCCGAATCGAGCACACCCATTTCCAAACTCACACAATCCGACTCGATCGCACCTTTCCCAACAACAATGTCGTGCCGTCAGGCCTTTGACAACGCTTTCTACTGCCAATCCCTTGGCGGCCAGTTCAATAATGTATACCGCTACGGTGAACTCAAAGATTGCAAAACACATTGGGCCGAATTCTGGTTCTGTATGCGCACGAAGAACAAAGCTGAAGAGTCG
Organism: Venturia asperata; assembly: GCA_003689335.1. Classification (NCBI taxonomy): domain Eukaryota; kingdom Fungi; phylum Ascomycota; class Dothideomycetes; order Venturiales; family Venturiaceae; genus Venturia; species Venturia asperata. Next base: position 450,891 of record QWWL01000004.1, on the reverse strand, counting down.
AAGGCGGAGTTGATACAAGAATGGTATAGGAAGAAAGAGGAGAAGTACAAGACGGGGCCGAGTAGCGAGGATGTTTGGAGTGAGAGGAAGGTTAGGTTGAAAAGGGCATTTGATATGGATCCTGATGAGGCTGACGTATTTGTTAAAAGGGAGGAAAGATGAGCCATGATCGCATCGTTTACGAGGAGAGAGGATGGATCTTGTAGGATATGGTCTGCAGAGTTTGGATGATATTATACCCCATTGCAAATGGCATCGAGTGGAACGAAGATCATACGAGCTCTCGACTTCAAAATCAATGACTCACAAGCTCTATGAGAAATTCTGGAGAGGAATACCATCGCGAGATCATCCTCTCACCTTAATGTCAATTGGGACACGGCTATTCAGATGCCCATCTTTCTCTTGTCCAAACCTGAGGTTCCGCAATCCCAATCCTATCAAGCAGAGAGCAAAAGGGGACGCAACGCCTGTGTTCCCAAGAACGAACCGACCAGCACAATCACAGATCAGTCTACAACATGGGCCGTTTGTAAAGAGAGGGCAAAAAGATTGATCGATCTGAGGGTCGAACTCAGGACCTTTCGCGTGTGAGGCGAACGTGATAACCACTACACCAATCGACCAGGCTTCTGGGTGTCCTGCAAGCTTCCAACCGTACATGTCCGTGGGGGAACTTGAGCTTCTCATCATCCTTGACAAAAAGCTTGTACATTTGTATCCCAATGGACCCAGACGCCTTGTCATCAGGTTGCCATCTGGAATGACTGCGAAACTGATCATATCGACAAGGAAACCCGTACTTCCCACATCGCCAAAGGAACCTCATGTATCGAACTGCATGATGACAGTGAACCATCGTTGCTCTGGTGAAGGTATAGAACGAGTCTACCCAGGTAGGTATGTATTTGGCACACTCGTCAACCCCTTACAGCTCTCCATATGGGGAGTTCTCTATGATCTTCTAGACGTATTAACGTGTCTTAATATTGCTTTTCTTCTCTTCTTCTCTTCTTCTTTTTCTTCCTACTCTCCCGAAGATCCATCAAAGGTCCAGATTCCAATCGGGCTCCTCAAAAATACCCCTCAATTCCCTACCCTTCCAAATCAGCGCCAGCATGGGCAAGAATAGACAACCCTCAACGATCGCGAAAACCGTCCAACTGGTTTGCAGCCCAAACCTCCCAGCAAATGGCATAGCATAGAATCCGACAAAGAAACAGAAAATTTGGCGACCGAAATTGAGGATGGAAGCAATTTCTCCTGCTTGACGCGGGTAGCACTGCGGATATCATTAGTTTTAGTCTAATTTTGCCCTTGATGCTAGATGTGGGTGGGCGCAGAACTTGTAATTGAAGTTTGGTTTGGGTTCATCGAACGCAATTGAAAGGTGAGCCGGTGCTTGAAGAGGGGGGGGACGCCAAATCTAAGCTGGAAAATACTCACATCAGCCGTATACGCATACGTCACTGTCGTGACTATCTGCAAACCTGCGGCCGCAGTCGCAATGCCAAGGCCTGGCCACACCCAGTGCGTTTTGTTATGGATGCTGTGTGCTTCAATCACCAGTCCGAGCGGAAGAAGAATCACAGCAGGAATCATGGCGTAAAGTCGATCTTCGGCAACACGTTTGCCATCTCTTCTTGTGGCTTTTCGCCGTAAGACCCAATCAGAGAACCCTCCAGCTCCTGCTTCGCCAATAAAAGAGCCAAGAGTGAGAGGAATGCCCAAGAGGACCCCGATCTGCCAGGTCCGGAATCGATACGTTCTACGAAAGATGATGGCCGAGGATACGACGAAAACCATGTTTCCATATCCAGAGACGACGGCGTAAAATACGGTAGGAAGGAGGATGCTAGGATACCGAAGCATCTTGAATTGACGGGAAAAAGTGACAAGGCGGATTCGTCGGCTCTCATCTCGTTTCTTTCGAAGCCATTCCTTTTGGTACTCAGACATCCGAGGTCGTTTGAGTGACTCTACACTCCTCGAGTACAGCGTTTCTGGCAGCGCAAAAATGATCAGAACGAGTAGAAGGAGAGCAGCAACCGCCGGGACATAGAAAGACCAGTGCCAGCTAATCTTCTTGTAGATAAAGCCTCCAAGAGTTGGTGCCAGGTTGGCTCCAGTCATGTGTGCAACCATATAGAAGCCCATGTAGAATCCACCTATTTGACATCAGCTTGAAGGTGGTGAGAGTCCTGCTGATTACATACGTTCGTTCTGGTAAAAAATGTCGCAGCACACAACAGTTCCTAAACCCAGTGACGCACCCGCGAAGAAACCATTCAAGGATCGAAAGACCATCAAGAGAGCATAATTCTTGGATAGTCCACAAACGAGTGCCGTAATCATAGAACCAAACAGGCCCGTAATGTAGATAGGTCTTCGACCCCAAGCATGGGAGAGTGGATTCCACAGGAACGGCGACGTCCCTAGGAATAATAAGTACGTGCCTACAACGTATGTTGTTTCCACTAGAGGCACTTTTAAGTATTTTGACAACGGCCAGATTGCTGGAGACTGCTACCCTCAGTGAATGTTCATATGTGTCCCTTTTCGTGTAGACTCACTATTGCATAAGCAGTGAAAAGAGAAAGAAATGACAGCAGCGATATTTGTAGCAAAATTCTGATCTTTACTGCCCAACTCCAGGTCAAAGGATCCCGAGGGTCATCCAAGGGCTGAGGCAGCAAAGGGAAGCCAAATCTGTCCAAGATCACCTCCCTCTCTAACGTTCTGTCGTCGTCCGCAGGAGTTATCATGAATCTTCCTTTCCAGTTGTGAAATGTATCTGAAGGCTCTGCGATAGCTTCGTTTGAGGAAGGCTGCCCGACAGCCGGCCTGACCACGACGTCAACCTCTCCATCTCTTTCTTCGATAGGAGGAAGTGCTCCAGCAAGGATCGTTCTCCTCCTTGCGATTGGGGGCCGAGCATCTGTGGTTGGTCTATCTTCCGTGGAGTCGGGTTGTGCGGACATTAGAGTGGGAAGGACTGTTGCAATACTATCTTAGGAGAAGGTATTCATGGTCCAATGTCTCGAGGCAGTCGGATGGGTCGGACAAGAGAAGCTGTTTGTGTTCGCGCCACCAAAGATTCCGAACAAAGCTGCGCTTTCGGACCTTCGTCATTATTGCTGCAAATATATCAACACCCACCGTCGATTGATTCTTAGCGGAGCCATATATTTCGGGCATGGGTCGAGTGACACAAAGGTCCGCGCTCTGGTTGCGAACCACGGACAACCTGGGATGCTGCCATGTTCACTACGTGGTGAGCTGGAAGCACTTGGATCGCACTTCGATAGATGAGGAAATAGATCATGAATGCTTGTCTTCTCTGCCACAGGGCTTTTGCATACCAAGACGCATTTGGCCTCGAGCAGAGGATGAATGGTTGATCCTGATTCAGATCAAACCCCTCAAACTCGCGCAACAAGAGACACGAAGTATGAATGTTGACTTGGGTACATACGACTGGCTATCGCTGAAGAAGTCCAACTCTCTTCCGACAGGCCAACGGAAGAAGACTGTTTCGGTCTCAGACAAGGAGGGCCGGGGGTGGTGTTGCTGTGTCAGCTGGGAATGCACCAATAACAACGGCGGACAGCAATTTGCTGCTCTCGATCGAGGTGTGCGTTCAATATGAAGCAGAGTCAAAGCTGGACGCCCCGCACCATCTCAGCGAGATGTTCCATTGCCACTTCTCGAAAAGGTCTCTGCGTGCGAGTCCAGTGGCCATTTCTGGAACTTGCAGGGCCCTGAATGAGCCCTGAAGAGGTTCGCAGAGACATTGTTATGATGATGATTACCATGGTTGTTGGAGGCGAGTCGAGAGATCAATTAAGGGGTCAGAATTACTATTTCTTGCCCACACGTGCACGACACGATCGCCAGATATCTTCAACAAAGAAGATTCAGGGTAATTAGTCATGTTTTGATTTTTCATCAATCCAGTGGGCCGCTTGAGACTGAAGAGTAATTCAATAGTATCTGCAAATCAAAAGAGCACGTGTCTCTCACGTGCCCTATTATTGCAACCTCTTTTCTTACTGCGATTATTCTGGAGGCTTTTTTCTTTCAAAAAGAAACCAAATGCAGAGTTCAACTGTCAGCGAAAATGTGCTGACATGAGATGCTCCGGTCCTCAGAAGGCAGGACGCCAGTTCCATTGCCATGACAAAACCAACAATCACTTTGCAAATGGCTTGATATTGTTTGCAGGCCATCAAACCATCAGCGAACGTTACTCCAAGGCGTCAGGATGCCTCTTAAGAAAACAAAATCAAGATCCAGCCTCCAGAACTGAATCTGAAAAAAAACTGAACCCATGCCAGTCCGCCCTCTGCGCCGAAAGAGAGCAGTTCAATTCCACAAAATGGCAACCGAAAACCAACCGATTCATTTCCAGCCGTCCCGAATCGTAGAGATCGGCGAAAACGAGGACATTGAAGCAACGACCTCGACTCTAACACAACTAACCTTGGACGATGACGTCCCATCGGTTCCCTCAATTTTCACGACTCTCCCTCTCATTCGAGATGCACTCATCACCGAGTCTTCTGAGATGCAAGTGGAGACGGTGCAAGAATGCTTACCGTTGCTCGCGGAACCCGGCGGGGACTTGAATCTTTTTGGGGTGTCGCAGCTGGGAAGAGCGAGGCATGTCCAGTATTTGCATAAGATGATTCGTGGACCGTTGCCGGCTGGGTTTACGCCGGCGGATGCGTCGAGACCTTGGATGGTGTATTGGGCGCTCACGGGCTTGTATCTTTTGGGCGAGGACGTCACGGTGTATCGGGAGAGGTAGGCGCGAATGTTTTTACAGTGAAATAATTGTGAAGACACTGACTTTATTGGTTAGAGTCATCTCGACTTTCATCCCAGCTCAGAATCGTGATGGCGGCTTTGGTGGTGGTCATGGGCAAACATCACATATTGCAACTTCTTACGCGACTGTCCTGAGTCTGATCGCAGTCGGAGGTACCGAAGCCCTCGACATGATCGATCGAAAGGGCATGTGGCATTTCCTCGGCCGGATGAAGCAAAAGAGTGGAGGGTTCTCCATGGCTCCAGGTGGTGAAGTCGATATCAGGTAAGATCGCACTTGCTGGGTAGAGGATCAACTGCTAATGATCCTTGTAGAGGAGCATACTGTGGCATGACGATCATATCGCTACTAAATCTGCCCATGGACCTCCCTACCGACTCTCCAGCCAAGATCAACGGAGACGAAACGTTCCTGACGAACCTCAAGCCCTGGATTCGCCGGTGCCAAACCTACGAAGGCGGTATAGGCGGCGCTCCCTCAAATGAGGCACACGGCGCCTACGCCTTCTGCGCCCTAGCATGCTTAAGCATTATTGAACCGCCCTACCAGAGTATCCCCTCTACTCTCCATATGCCCTCTCTGGTTTCCTGGCTCTCGTCACAGCAACACGCCCCAGAAAGCGGGTTTGCGGGTCGTACGAACAAACTCGTCGACGGATGCTACTCGCATTGGGTCGGTGGATGCTGGGCCCTCATTTCCGCCGCTTTAAATCCTCCATCCGAATCTACAGTACGGCCAGCAGATCTCTGGTCTCGCTCCGGATTAGCACGGTACATCCTCTGCTGTTGTCAGAATCTGCGTACGGGTGGTATGAGGGATAAACCCTCCAAATTTCCCGACTCATATCACACCTGCTACGTTCTCGCTGGCCTCAGTGCCGCGCAGAATATCTTTAACTACCAAGAAGTGGAGAAGATGGGTGTTCCTGGCGCGACGGCGGCGTTTGGTTGGAGTGTCGAGGGCAGAGGAAGCGACGATGTTCCGTGTGAGTATATGGATCGGGTGAAGGCTGTACATCCGGTGTTTGTGATTAGTTTTGAGGGCGTCGAGGAGGCTAGGAGACATTTTGAAGAAAAGGAGGAATTCTAGGTATCTTGCTTGGTCAAAAAATGGATACCTAGTATTAAGGAGACGAGTTCATGACACACGGCTTGGGATCTCCATATTTCCTTAATGACTGGACGCCTTTTGATCGTCTCGCCAGCAGTCTTGTGAGACGTAGAGCAAACCCTCTATCCGTGGAGAGAAAGTGCCATATTGTTGACAGGTTGACGTTTGCAAAGAGACATTCAGCTTGAGATCAGCATCGATGGAGGACTCTCAGTATCTTTCTGAACCCTTGCGGAAACTTCAGCAACACGAGCCAGGGCCAGGGGATTTGCCAAAATTGAATGGTGGCTTCGCTTGACTTTCCTCGTCCACTCAAATAATTACCCCAGGTGCCCTGTCACCGAATGTCATTTTTTTCCCAACTCAACTCATTACCCGCGCTTCCACAGTAAATCGGGCAATAAAGAATTGTTAACGCGCTCCTCTGAAAATATGTATCGCCAGACTATACCTGCGTCTTTTAGCGTATGCCGCACGTGAGCTCATGTGACCTTATTCATGATCATCGTATCACCCATCTCATCCCATGCCTCACGGTAGTCCATGGCAGGTTGTACACGGGAGATTGACTGGGTTTTCATGGCTGAATTATACTAATCTCACACAGCTTGCTCGGCTGAGACGAGGTGAAGTCATGTCGCTCCAGATGAGTAGTTGAAGGTTCAGTTGGTCGAAGAAAGGGGAAGACATTGTCGACAAGCACGAATCATGAGCCTGGCGTCGACTGGAGAGTATCGAGTCAGTCTCGGATCCGGAAGATGCTCAACTGAGCTCTCCAATTTCCCTCTCATCATCACCAACGCGAGGCTTCAATTGCACGCTTGCGGCTTCAGCCTCGACACGATATCGACAATGACCTTACTGCGCGTTGGGGTGATAGGTGCAGGAGAGGTCGCCCAGGTTATCCACCTTCCTGTCCTCTCTATGCTCAGCCATCTGTACGTTACAACAATCATCTGTGACATCTCGAAGAAGGTTGGCCCCCCAACACAACACCGTGCCAGTTGCTGTGAGAATTTGACATGCTTCCAATCCAGAATGCCGAGCACTGTGCCGCCAAGTTCCACATCAAGACATCCACCACCGATCCAACCGCCGTTTTCGAAAGCCCAGACGTCGATGTCGTCTTCCTTCTGACCAGCGATGAGTTTCACGAACCGTACACCATCGCCGCTCTCCAAGCTGGCAAAAACGTCCTGGTGGAGAAGCCTCTGACGCTTTCCATCCCGTCGGCGCAGCGGATCATCGACGCTGAAGTAACTGCCGCAGGGCCGAGGGTTTTCGTAGGTTACATGCGCCGCTACGCTGCCTCCTTCACTCAGACCTTCAAAAGAGAGGTTGCCACCATCCCTCGAATCCTGTATGCCCGCTCGCGAGATTTCAGCGGACCGAACAGCAAATTCGTGTCTGAATCCGGAACCTTTCAGGTCAAGGATATGCATCTCACAGACGCAGCTGCCGAGGAACGTCAAAAACGCCTGCAAATGCTGTTCCAAGAAGCATTCCCAGAGCAGCCCATCACCGCGGAGCGAATCGCCTACTGTCGTTTCCTGGGCAGCCTAGGCTCCCACGACATATCCCTGATGCGAGAGATTCTCGGCAGCCCGGATTCCGTGTCCGGCGTCTCAGCCAACGAGCCATTCTATTCCGCAATCCTGAACTACAGGAATAGAAACGGCGGCGAAAGATTCGCTGTGACGTACGAATCGGGGATCGATGCTGTGCCCGATTTCGATGCCCACCTCGCTATCTATGGCGAGAAGAAAAGGGTCATGATCAAGTACGATTCGCCCTATGTGAAAGGCTTGCCGATCAAAGTCACCGTCCAAGAGCTCAACGAGGCTGGAGAGATACAGACGAGGGAAATCCTCGGGTCGTACGAGGACGCCTACACGGCCGAGCTTCAGGAAGCGTATGAGTGCTTTGCAAATGGAAAGGAGATCAAGACGACGTGTACAGATGCTTTGAACGACCTGAAAATATTCGATATGATGTACAAAAGATGGGATGCGCAGCAGTCTACTTGAACGCTGCCCCAAAATCGATCAAACACCATTTTCAAAATTCAAAAATGCTGAGATTGACTCTGAGGACTGAGCTTGGAGGTCTCGCTGGTCGTGCTCACACAACAGCTCACTCAACAATCCCAACAAATTTTGCACATCCCCAGGCGGTTTACAATACAAGTGGAGATGACGCATAGTAACCAAACAACATCACTCTCCCAAAAATCAAGCCATCGGCTTTTGGTATCTCTTCCCAATCTCATTCAATCCAGTTCCGTCCGAATGAAGGAAAAAAGGGTGTCCTCATAAGTAGATCTAGAATCCAAAAAGCCTCACCGCAAAGCCGATATGATATGAAATGACAAAAAAGGGGCAAGTGGAGATGCCGTAAGACCCGGAACGAGAAAAAAATAATGCTCTGGAAGAAACAAAGGTATTGCAAGGCGACCGGCGACAAAACTTCCTCAAGCGAAAAGCGAAAATGTAGGTAGGTGGTAAAATTGCTTCGCTTCTCCAAAATGCGCCACGCTAATAAAATGATAAGAATGCAGATTCGTCCGCCAAAAATGAATGGTAACTACCAAGCTCCCGACTGCAATCATGGGGGAATCGCTAGATGAATTTTTCCATACGACATAGAGATGAAAGTACCATGCTAATCTGAAGCACTCAGCCAACAATGACCAAACCGCAGAGACTCATCGCATAGTCGTCTTCCTCCTCTCCGATCCCGGCCTCCCAGCATTAAGACTAGCACTTAGTCTATGCGGAAAAGCCTTCTTTATAAATCGAGTCGGGGCCGAGGGAGGAGTGGTCGTGTCACTAACCGCAAGCGAGCCATCGTGCGTAGGAGACGGCAAACCCAACTTGTCTGTCGGAGTTACTGACGAGCTTCTCAGACGTGAGATGGGCGCAACTTGAGGTGTTGACGCTGGGCACATTTCACCCAGCCCAACATCATGGAAGAGGATGTCTCTGTGTCGTAGACCGAGAGATGGCGGCCATTCTGGGTATTTTCGAGGCCAATTGTTGTAGTTGACCGGTGTTCGGGCTGGGATAATTTGAGGCTGTTGTTGCTGAATTGGCGTGAAGTTTCCCGCCTGATGTGTTTTCTGTGAAGGCGAGGCTGTTGGGTCAGACACGGCTGACTTGGAGCGTGGTTGTTGAGATGGAGACGTTGTGGGGTGATATGACTCCTGGTCACAGGACGAAGCACTACCGACGGTCACAGAGGGGATAGTGTTAGTGTGCTGCAGCGGTGTGGTTGCGTGTAACCTCCGATTGAATTCGCCCTGAGCAAACAGAGTGCGGAGCGGTCGTGAATCCGATGCCCAAGGTGGTGTTTCCTGCTTAGTGGACTCCGTCATCGTCATTGCTCTCTGCAGTTGGATCTTGGCTCTTGGATGTGCTCCGGGTACTGGTGTCCTCCGACGCAAGAGACGTTCCGGCGCTGGTGGCAGACTTGGGGTGTCGATGAAAGACGATAAAAGCGAATCCTTTGAGGCGGCAGATTGAAGCCCTAACTCCCTATTGTATTGCGCTCCCTTCTCTTGTGCCCTGGCCATCTGCGCGGACCTGTCTATAAACCGCGGAGTTCTTGGTGTATTATTGGGCGAGGTATCTGCGCTGAAGTAATCTGAGTCCGGAGGGGTAGGTAAAACACCCAGAGGGGTAGGATTTCCTGACGGTTTCAGTGGTCCAGCCTTCCTCGGAGGGGTTCCCTCGGTGCCGCCACTGAAGTAATCTGACCCAGCGTGCCCAGGTACCGATGACGCGTCTGGCAGGGAAACCTCTTTCTCCAGCTTCTCACATCTAATCTCCAGTGTCTGTATGATTCCTGCCGCCTCTTCGATGGCGAGCTGCCTCAATTTGATCCCGTCGTCGCGTTCTTCCAGCTCTTTCAGCAAGGCGTCGTTCATCTCCGTGATCTCCTGGCTCGAAGCGCGCGTCCTTTCCAGCTCTTCTTCAGCAAAAGCGATCCTCTTGCTCAGCGACTCGACCGCGCTATCGAGATTTTGAGCGTTGCTTACTGCTTGTTCCAATTCCTCGTGTAGCTGGTTCATCCGTTCTTGTTGCATGGTGATCTTCAATTTGAGATCGAAATTGTCCTTTTCCAATTTGTCCAACTTGTGTCCTGTTTCCCTCTGTCCAAGATTTGCGTTGGCACACCGCGACGACTTCATGGTGCCGATATCACTGGCCCTTCGCGGCTTGTGCGGTCTTCGTCCGGTGCTTGTGCGCAACGCGCTGCGCTCCTCGTCCGAGGAAGGCATCCATTCATCGTGCGAACCCTTTTGTTGTGTCGTTTCCAGACCGGTCCTCGCTCTTCGTGGTGTGGTTGATTGCGATCGTGGCGGTAGTCCTTTCTTCTCCCTCAACGCGTCGCGCAAAAAGTCTGACTGCGGTTGGATTTCTCCGGAAGATGTCTTTGGTCGTTGTGACGGCGTGGTGCTTGATCGCCGAGGCCGGCAGGGTAACGAGCTTCGAGAAGCTGGTGGTGGAGTACACTGACTCGACATTATTGACTTGTCAATGTCAATGTCAAAGACCTGAAGAGATATGTCTTTGCTGTTTCAAGTTTTGTTTCCTGGTAGGATTTCTAGGCGAATATATGGGTGCCGTTCGGTTGAGTCGTTTTTGGATTAATGAGTCCAGCTTTTTTTCGAGGTGAGTGAGGGAGTGATTATACAGGTAGGACAAACATACTTGTTGCTGAAATGTTGTTATACTCAAAGTCGAATTTGTCCAAACACAGGTGTTGTCTCAACAAGACCAATATCATGGTGCGCTGTCAAAATACCAAACCCAGTTTGATTTGTGGGGTTGGATGCCGTTGAGCAGACAGCTAGATGAAGGTGGATATGACCCAGAAGTCGAAGAAGAGGGGAATGCGATGCGAATCTGGATGTATGTCGTTTCGAGGAGGAGGTCGGATAGTGGGCGAATCCATCAATCCCAGAACGAGCAAAATTGGGGTGGAGCGTGGTGGGAGACGAATTAGGTGCAGGTCGAGCGCATGTATGCGGTTGTGGTCAGAGGGCGGTGGGAGAGCACGCAGGGGTACGCAGATCAGATGGTGAGGAGAAAGGTGAAGGATAGGGTGGATTGTTTATGAAGATTAATAGTGCACGGCAACGGGTCGGAGAGGATACGATTATTATTGACCAGCGAGAAGAGGAAAGGATGTGATTCTTGGAGAGCAGTGACTCCAGTGCGAAGAGGAAAGGATGTGAGTAGCTGTCGCAGCAACAATGATGGTGAGTAAGGTACTATGGTACACGCTGAAGGCCGAGCACGGATGATTCGCCGTCTTGTGCGTCCCCTTGGAGTCGGCCAATTCACGCGCCAGACTGTTGTGAAGCTGTGTAAGAGGCTCTTCCCGCCCGTCCGATGGGCAAATGGCGCCGCGCCGTCTCCCATAGTCTCGTATAGTGCCGTCCATCGGAGGAGCTTGGATCCGTGCCAGGCGTCTGAGGCGCATCTCGCCCAAGTCTCTCTGCTCCCTTCTGACTTCTGACTTGACAACGATTCATTCGGCCGAAATTGCAGCGACCAAGGTCTCTCGCGAGACTGGCAGTATCGGAAGACGATCTCTCCTGCGAGACTGGCAGTATCGAAAGACGATCTCTCCTGCGAGACTGGCAGTATCGAAAGACGATCTCTCCTCCGCTTATGCGACCAGCCGAGACATGCGTCTTCTGTTGCAATCACTACAGTACGGAGTAATAAATAGTATGCGCTCTGATCAGCCACGACGATGACCAACTGAAAGACCGGCAAATCGCGGTGCAGTTTGGCACGAGGCACACCATCATTCTGCGGCTTGCTGCAGCGTGCAGGAAAAGCAATATGGGGCGTTTCGCATTGTGTGAAGCTCCACGCGAGCATGCATCTTTGCCCTTCTGCTTCAAGTTCTTCTTCTGCTTCTGCTGCAGGGGAGCGAACATGTTTGACCATTTCGACACGGTAGCGTCTACTGAGCGGATCCAGCAACGGGCTGTCCATCATCGTGCCCGTTGTACAGTCACTATGCTAGTGTGTGATTGTGATGTGTTTACTTCTTCAGCGACATGCATTTCGGGTTAGAAATGGAGTCTAGAAAGCCGTTGGACGTGGGGAAACACATGAAGGGTTCAACGATATCCCTACTTTGAAGAAAGGCCTTGCTACAAGGATAGCATTCATGGACGTCTTCACGTCCATCACAATCGTGGAGGCGATGATCAGGGCGTGCCGATTCTGAAACAGTCACATTGCTCGTGTCTTTGCCCTACCCGGAGGACTTGTTCCGATTCACACACCTAGACGCGTAGGGAGGAGGACAATGCATCGCGACGTGTTCAACATCCAAAACTTCGATCCAGATTGTCCTCTCCACAACCTGCAAGCTAATGGAGCGACTTGGGCGATGAAGCAAATCCAATCTTGATGAGCATGCGCCGCTTTCTTACAGTCCTCGGCCTGTTGATGCCACATGAATACGAGGCCGGGCTCAGTGCAGTGTCTGCTTTAATACTGTTTGCACGATGCAGCCGTACAAGATGACGACGGAAGCGGTGTTGTGGGACTAGGCACATGTAAGTACAATTATCTGGGACGCGAGTATGATGATATCTCATCGTCACAGCGGGAGCGTCCATCCGAGTCGATCCCGTACCGAAATTCCTGTGACCATGAGTAACGATGGTTGTCAGAATTTCCCCGAGAACCAGTAACTCCACAAGTTGGTTTCGGGGTGTTGCTCTTAGCTGAAGTCGAACTCGGGGAAGGGTCCAAGGTTGTTGTGTAGTTTGACGCGAGGACATGAACCACAGCATAAATCACAATGACGGCCTAGCACGCCTTACGGTTCCGTACATGACGTTCACGCATCACCTGGATTTCGCCTATAATTCAGACACCGGGTGGGCATCAGCCCGCCTCGATTGAGCGAACTGCCCAATTGTGGTTGCTCATTTCGGCATTCTCAAATCATAGTCGTACAGTTCAAGCCCCAAGAAACCCGGTGTGCACTCTCTTAATTCCCCATTCAAAATCTGTAAGGAAAGCACAGTGCTAAGTCCTCCGATTGAAAATCTCCGAGATCTCAGATATTCCGGACCCCACGACGCCAGTTTGATCGTTGTCGGCCTGATCTCGATCCTCTCCCTCCAATCTCCTCCGTAATGCTTCCACAGTAGGCTTCTTGCTTTTCTGTCCTACAGCCCAAGCTGGCACGCGCCATGACGTTCCAGGAAGCACTTCGTTTCGATATGCATATCCAACTGTCCAGCCCACAGCTGCCGGGAGAATCGAACTCGGAAACTGTGACAGAGCCAGCTGGATGGCAAACATGTAATATATGGTCTTTGACGTGAGCGCTATTGTACTGTTCCTCATGGCTGTAAGTTGTGCTGCAGCAGATTGTGTGGCAGTCGGGTTCGACGTGGTCGCAGAGGATCCATTGGGAGGTCTCACCATCCCGATACTGTAGCGATATGTTGAAGGGATCGCGGCATGGTATTGAGCGAGGATGGCGAAGACAATCGAGGTCGGACCTGCGGGAAGATAATTGACGTTCCCAAATGACAGAGGACGGAGCACGAGTGCGAGGAGGAGTGGTGGGAGAAACGTGGTGTATGGCAGAATGACGAGGAGGAAGGACTATGACACACGCATCAGCGACACGATTGCTCCTGGTCATAATGCAGCAAAACCTACAGCAAACTTTCTACTACCCCATAATCGTTCCACGATGCGCAAGTTGTATAGTGTCAAGGCGGCGAAAAGGACTTCGGTGGAGTTCGTATAGCATAGCTGTTCGGTGTATGAGCACTAGGTATAATCCACTCGGTGATTTCAAACTCGCCTGCCATGAAAAGAGCCTCCAGAACTGGTGCCAGACCCATATATGCGGGACAACTTGTATGTAGAAGTAGTATTTGGTGTCAGTTATGCTCGCTATGATGGCGGAAACGACCACGTATATGAACAAGAGCCGAGAGACTGGGGTGTATTTGAAGCCTGACGTGAGCATCTTCGATTATCTGACATGTTTGAGTTGTGAGATTGGGTATGAACCCAGGACCGCTTGTTGTCTTCTCCCGTTTCATGCCCCAGAGGTGTGAGCACAGACGCTCGCTTTGCGATGTTGAGCTTCTGCGGTCATCAACAGTCGGCCTCCATTCTCCTACATTCCACTCAGTGGGTAAAACGAACGGTCCTCACATATTCCCATTACCTCATCTTGATACAGAAAATTGACCGCGCATCACAATCGATAGGTCTCTTACAGAAATATTTGTTAGATTTTGAACCTCTCATTGTTGACCAGGGCCGAGGACTCGAGTCGAAAGCCCATCCTCATTGATTACCCATAGGGTGGAACCCGAAGCAGAAAGACCTCCGAATCGACGTTTTGACATTTCCCTCTTAAATTTATCTACCCGGCCTTTGACATTCGTGTTTGGGCGGAAACTCGCATCAAGCTATTTTTCACGGTACTTGGCTGAATCTGCATTTAAACTCAGAAGAGTGCACAATCTGGCTATCAGCGATGAGCTTCTCATGGGAAGATCTGCAGAGGCAGATGGAGCATGCCGAGATGTTGGAACAGAGAGCTGAATTGGAGAAAATGCTCGCGCAAACGAAAAAGGTGGCGTAGGAAATGCCTGGAAATACTACAAGAAAGCACACGACAACTATTTCTTTAGGCTGGACGAAAGCTGCCAAGTGCTGCAGAAGAGAATCAAGATTTCCCAAAGCCCGCCTACAATCTAGCAACAAGCCAGGCCCCAAGGCCCGACAATACCTCCTCGCTTTTTGCCTCGACCACAAGTCACGACGCGGAAAGATCAAGATAACGGCCGGAAACCTTGGACAACTCATCCAGGAAGAAGGCCTCACCACGTATGCCCAAGTAATCAAAGCTCGTCGTGATGCCAAAACAAGCACGGTCACCGAGGAGGTGTTCAAGGCTAGGCTACAGTGTTTGTGGTATGCCGACCGTTGGATGGAATTGGACTATCACAATCCAAAGCTATTTGGCGAGGTCTGTTCCGAGTGAGAACATACAAGCCATGGTGCATCTCACGTACAACACGGTGCGAAGACTGCCCGACCTTGCACCCCTGATCAGCGATCACCGGAATTCGAAACTGAAGGCCGAAAGGGAGGCTCCGCGATAGCTAACCACGCAGAAATGGCACGAGACAAGGTTTTCGCCACGGACCCGACATTTGGTTTGTTACTGAGCTCGACGGGAGACCCTTAACATGACATTGGCTTTGGCGTCTTCTTCTGCTGCAAGACGTTGTTATTTCGCTCTGGAGAGAGCGGTTAGGAGTCTGCTCTAGTCGCCATACAGGGATCGCATGCTTGCCCACACTCTGAGGAACAAAAATTTGGGACCTTTGGCGTCAGTCAATGCGGGCGAAAATATCGGCTCTTGACGCTCAGCTGTAGCATGCCACCTAGAAGGCGATAAAATCACCAGACCTCAACGACTCCCGCCAGAAACAAGATCAAACCGGGAATGTGTTTTGCCTCGCTCGCCCAACCTCACGCTGCCAAATCCCTCCCAAACATCCTCAGAGTCCATTCACAAGCGCCGCAAGTACCCACCGTGCACTGGACCCGTATTACTCTCAAAGACGGACAGGCTCGGCCAGCCTAGGTATTTGGAGCGAATGTCATCACCTTTCGACGAGGGCACGCATGCATAAGTGTAATCCTATCCCATTTTCCACCATCAACACGCCGTACTCGATGTCTCCGGTGATCGTCATGGCTATGAATCTCGATACATTGATCGTACAACAGCTTAGTCTCACTTTTTGAATCCACTCTCGTCATCCTGGTTAAAAACGAAGATTTCTTCAAAGCATTCAAAGTTCGATTCATCATCTTGTATTGATGCATTTCAAAAGGCTCTTCGTTCTGGAACAGATCGAAGGGAAGCCACTGGTCCACCCAGTCTTGATAAGAAAATCATAACCGCTACGACCTATTAGCTGTCCGAGTACAGGCTCGAGGGTCTGGAGAGATTCGGCTTACAACGTCCCTTGAGACGATCCCCGCTCCTTTCCTCAAGTTAGATGTAGTCGGTCAAGGAGCTTACCTGCGAAAAAGATGATTGCGAAGATTACTATTGTGGAGTCGAACAAGCGACGAAGCTTGTATGAAAATGGGTAGGCCACTGTGAAGGCAAGCAGATACCATGATAAGTATTCTGCCACGTCCTTCAAGCCTTGTAATTCTGAGGAAATGGTTGCCAAGTTCACGAATAGGGAAACCACCATCTGAAAACGCGACTTCCACTTTCGCCACAACACAAGCACCCGACCTGACACGACTGCGATTGTCGACCATCGGCACAGCGGTGGACTGTCACTGCTCTTTTGAGCTACTAGGAGCCATATATCAGCCTTGTCAACAGCCTTGTCAACAGCCTAAGTTTCCATGTAACACTGGCCTCGCGGCGGCACGAGCTGAAACGGCTACCCCGGCGAGCGAACCCATCTGCATGGGTGTACCATAGTACCGCGGGAAAGGTCGGCATTCCTCCGTGTCTTCCTCCGCCAAAGAGACGCGGCACACATTCCTTCGGAACAACTCACGCGGTCCTCCCGTTAAATGAATATAAAAAGCACGGAAACGCCCTCTCAACCTTGCAACATTTTTCTGTGAAAGGTCGCGTTTGCGCTCCATTGTGAACATGGACTTTGTCAACGGTCTTTTCTGTTGTTGTGTTATTGGTGGCGTCAGCAGGCCCGCTTCAAAACTATGTTTAATACCTTCTTCCTAACTGCCGTCCTTCTTTTCCAAATTTGCATCGCGGCTGTAACGCCGGGGTCGCTGTCTCTCATCGCGCCCGACTCTTTTGCGAATCCAACAAATGCATCTTTCAACCTCTACGTTCCCAGCTCCCTCGTTGCCGAACCCGCTCTCCTCGTTGCAGTCCATTATTGTACCGGCAGTGGCCCAGCTTTCTATCAAAATACGCAATACGCCAAGTATGCTGAAACCCACGGATTCATCGTTGTCTATCCCGGAAGTCCCAATACTGGAAGCTGCTGGGATGTTTCTTCGGCTGCAAGTTTGAGCAATACGGAGCATGGTGACAGTGGGAGTATTGTTGGTATGGTGAAGTGGACACTGAAGAATTATCCCGCCATCAACAACAAGAAGGTGTTTTTGGTGGGAGAGAGTAGTGGTGCGATGATGACGGTTCGTCTCCCCATGGTCTTCTTTATCCACGTTGCACAATTTGACATCTTCCATTTGTTAGAACGTCCTCTCGGCTGCCTATCCAAACATCTTCACTGCTTCTGTCGTGTACGCTGGTGTGCCCGCAGGCTGTTTTGTCGCCACTGGTCAACCTCTTGGTGTAAACTGGTGGAATTCAACTTGCGCATCCGGCAAATCCATCGCAACGCCTGCTTTTTGGGCCGCGATAGCGAAGGATATAGGGCCCAAGAACTACACAGGCCCTCGGCCGAAGATGTTGATTTACCATGGCGCTAAAGATGCCACTCTCCATTCTCAAAACTACCAAGAAGAGATTAAACAATGGTCCGGTGTTTTCGGGTATGGCGAACCTATCTCCAGCGTCAAAGCAACGCCAGCGGCCGATCATATCACGACTACTTATGGACCACTGCTGAAAGGCGTGTTGGGGGCAAATGAGCCGCATAATCTGAAGTTGTTCCCGAGCAACGACATGGCTTGGTTTGGGTTTACCTAGGATAGCAAGGAAATTCACCATCGTTTCTACTAGTCCGTTCGAAATAGTCGACAGAAGCTGGAGTCTCGGTTGAGGGGCCCTGTGAAAATATCTGTCCATTGGTCGGAGCCTGCTTCACGGTGTACTGAGTATTGGCAAAGATGCACACCGCATGCCTGTCGATATTGAACAACAGATACAATAAACAGTATCGCCCTACACTCGTTTGCCAGCCTCCTGCCTTCAAGAATTAAAACGTAGCGGACGAAGGGCCCGGACTTACAGGAGTATATGGTGCAGCGCCTGCCTTCCCTTTGACTGCATACTGTCTGATCGCGCACGCCCAACCTAGTGAGTGGCAGGCGTTATTAATTTCTTCCTTCGACCTAACGCAAGTGAAGCCCGTGCAGCTAGAATGTGCAATGGGATGTCTAAGGCCACGAGCAATTCGAAGCCGTGCTGACTCTGTAGCTAATTACCAGCCAACATGTACTGTGCCTATGCCTCGCGACCACAGTATTATCTCTCCTCTCCATCTTCAGAGTTGATATTTATTTAATTTTTACCACCAGGGTTCTCGCATTGGCCGTGAGTTCTTATCCGCTCTGCAGGAGTCATTGGGAATAATTGTGACTGTGCAGACCCACTATCGTGTTAGTAATTTCGCTGCCTCAAATCTTCAATATTCGCCCTCTCGCAACCTATCGCAATCGCCTACGTGCTGTGCTTTTCTTAGCTGCAGAACGTGATTTACACAGAGTTTCTCACCAAGCGACCAAAGTACTATGTACCGTGGTATGTAGTAAGTATTGCTGCTCTTGTGCGGACCTAGACACAGCAGATACACAGTATCGATCTCTTCCGAAATCAGTTGTGCAAAATACAAAGTCTAGCTTTGCACCACGCTTTCATCGATCACGGAAGGCCTGCTAGTACAATCATACAGAGTCTCTAGATACGAGCCTATGTGACGAGTGACCGAATAATGTTCTGATAGCTTGGGCGTTTATGTTGACAAAGGTCTGGTAAATCTGAGGGACCACCAGCCTGACACGTGATGGAATATGCGGAGTCGGAAAAAAGCACTGGCAGCACCAGCCTGAATGACACAAAATAAGAGCTACGATGGAGAAATTGGTAGCCGCGATAGTAAGTTCGATGTTGTTGTTGTCTCGACCATGGACGCACGTGAAAGGAGATAGGGGACCATGACGTCGTCAACGCGTCGATTCGTCGATTCGGTGCAGATACGGGTCTCGGGTCACAACCTGAGGTGCCAGCTCCAAGCTTCGAGCTTTCCCGTCAACAAACTGCCCTTGGAGCTCCAGCGCTTTCTACCTTAATCTCTCCTTCCGCTCGGTCGTCCCAGCTGCCTTCGAGTAGTGCAATTGGACCTCACTTGGAGCCAATTCACCATGCTCCGAACCGCCATTCCCCGCACGCTCTTGCGCCCGCTCACAGCAGCTCCCACGAAAGCGGCACGCGCTCACTCTCAATTCAAGCCCAGTGTCTCAGCAACTACTCAATTCACCTCTACATTATGTACATTGAGCGCGAGACGACCGCAAGCCGTTGCCGCCTCGATCCACAAGCAAATCCTCCGGTCATCCTCCAAATATGACAAGCCAGATACCAAACTCGAGGCAAAGGCTGGGCAACAGAAGATTGAAGCGCGTCCTGAGTTGGTGTCCACAACATCGTCCACGCATGCCCTGTTCAGCGAGCTGGACACCAAGGATCCAGAGAAGGAAACCGACATGTCGGCTGGTATCGTGGCTGACCTCGTGAGTCTGACCACACCGTTCTGCCTCATGTTTGGACACTTACCTGTGATGAGAAAACTATCAAAGATACGTTCGACCTCTCCGATGTCCCGAGGAAGGCATACTGGCTGGGCCTCGCAGGAGTGCTGCCCTATCTCGCAACTTCGGTTGCAACGATCGGAGTTGCGCAGGAAATGAATGTCGCACACGAGCAGGGCATGGGCTATATCTTCACTCTTGAGCAGGCCGAGCATTTGCTGCATATTTTGGAGCCTCTGCAAGTGGGATACGGTGCCGTGGTGAGTGCAAGACCTCGAGCTTTGACCGCGGCATGTCTAATGATGAAAGATCATATCCTTCCTCGGCGCCATCCATTGGGGCCTCGAGTGGGCGAACTACGGCGGGAAAAACGCAGGCATGCGTCGCTACATGATAGGCGTTCTTGCTCCAGCAGTTGCATGGCCCACTACCCTCATGCCAGTTGAATACGCGCTCATCACGCAATTCCTGGCCTTCACATCCCTGTACTACGCCGACACCAGGGCCTCAAGGAAAGGACTCGCCCCGCCATGGTACGGAACGTATCGATTTGTTCTGACATTCATTGTCGGTGCTTCGATCGTGGTCAGTTTGATTGGACGCGGTCAAATCCAAGGAGAAATGCAGCAGAAACCAATGGGACCTGCTGAGCGGATTCAGAAACTGACGGGTGGTATGAGCAAGCAGCTTGAGGAGGAAGAGGAGGCTCATCGAGCAGCAATTGTAGCACAGGAAGAGAAGGATGCTGCGGAAGAAGATGGCGATGGGGACGAGAGTGATGGGGAGGAGAGGAGCAAGAGCGATGGAAAGGAAGGCGAAGACAGTGAAGAGAACAAGGATGAAAAGGATGTCAAGAAAGAGGAGGAGAAGTGATAAGATTACAGGCAGCGCTAATCTTGTATGAGTATGTTCTATATTTGTGGGTTACTGTTGGCGGCGCGCGCGTCTCAGGAGTTTTGGAAACCATTCGAGACAGCCTGCCTCATTTTAGAAACATCTCGTTCGCGATCTTTCTCATTCAATCCGAATCGTCCAGATCAAAGCCCAGGAGTTTACCTTGCTGCTTACCGCAATGGATGATGTCATGTAGGTGCTGTTAGTGACAATCTCGTTGATGTAGAGATGTTTCTAACAGTACAATTCCAATGGTTGTTGAGGACGCCAAAAGATGTCTTTAATTTTTGTTCTTTCAAAAAGGATTATCATACGTTTGGAATGGCTGGTCTTGGCATTCCTTTATGAGGAATTCTGGGTCTCCCAAATATGAACATGTAGAACGTGAATTACCTTGGCTGTTTTTTTTTTTTACCGTAAACTATATAAAGGCTGGTTCTTCTACCAGACACCCAAATAAGACGATATCGTTCACATCTTCATCTGCGTGAAATTGGCGCATGCAATTCGTTTGTTATCGAACGTGTGAATGACGATACTTTTATCCCCGACGAAGGCCTTGTTACCCGGTGTAAGGGATGTGAACATGTCGGTGTACCTGAAGGCCATTGATCTCAGTCAAGCTCTCCTCTATTGTGGCTGGGGGAGAGACGAAGGGAGTAAAAGGAGAAGAGAAACATACGTCGACTTGAACTCGCCACCAGCTGTGACGTTGCCAGCCTTGCCACTCACATCTCCAATCTGGCAGAATTCCTTCTTGGCCTTGTCGCACATGCAGTCTGCGGAAATGGCATAGGGATCAAAGTGAGCGGCGGTACCTGTGCAGTTGCCATCCTACATCACGAGTGTCGTTAGCATTACATACTCGATCGGGATGAAGGTCTCGACGTCGACGTACGGCAGGAACAGGCTTGGCATGGATATGATACATAAACGGGAACCCCTCTTTGGGTAACTTCAGTTTAATATCGATCTTGACACCCATATCCGCCGAAGACAACGTCACGCTGCCCGTGGCCCCGCCAGTCTTGAGATCGGCCGAGTACATGGCACCGGGCGGGTTGCCAGTGATCATCTGCGCGGCAACGGGAGCCGCGGCTTTGGCATCTGCTGGTGGTAGCGGACACATCTTGACTTCCGCGCTAGCGAGAGCCGCGCAGAAGAAACCAATTATTGCAGAAGAACGCATTGTGATTGAACGAAAACGGTGATGCTGCTGAGCAGGATTGAGGGAGTTGGGGGAAACCAGCCACGAAGTGAGCTGGTATTTCTATGGCCCGCTCCGCTGGCCTGCCATGTCCTTGCTGTTTCTGTTAGATGTCGATGGCTTTTATAGTATTAGGTCACCCACCCATCGCAGGGGGTGTGCATGACACGTAAATCTCGTTCCTGCAACTGGTGGGAAGCAGCCAATACTTGCCTGTGGAGGTTAGTGGTTGTCCTTTGAACATGATGAAGTTTAAAGTAAGAAGTTAATGAAGCATATATTAATTGCCGTCATATCGCATGGTTCATGACCGGACGTACTTTCCACTTGCTCTCCACGACTGTACGACACTGTTTGTAGAGGATAGGGACTTTCCTGGCCATTGCTTGCCAAATGGCGAGGTATAAGCAGCCCTTAGCCGAGCAATGACAATCGATGGTCAAGTTGGCTCTGCCTGCTACAAGTCATCCGAGGTGCCAAAATAGAATGAAAGGCTGCTGGAAAAGTTTAATCACGGGCCATCCGGTTTCGAAGAGGGACAACCCGCGAGCCAGGTGAGGTACAGCGGTGAAAGTGAGAGCCTCCGGGATGTTAAAGTGAACTGCGGATAATGACCACAAATAAAAGCCGCCCGTGATGGGCAAGCGAAGACCACGAACGGAGTATAGACGGTAAGCTGGCACAACGCAGAAAGTGTTCAACATTTCGAAATCCTGTTGGTATCGTCGTTATTCGTGAAGCGCAAATTCGTTGTCGAGCAGCACTGTAGTGTCCCGCCAGAGTATTTCAGACGCCGACGTCTCTTCGGTCCCTGAATCGCCGTTTGCTTCCGTCTTGCTTCAAGTCTGATTACAAGTAACTCAATAGAGGCCTCGCATTGTGAGAGGCACTGCTGTATGAGTAAAGGGCGGGTAGCTGGTGAATTTCCGGCAGACTTGAGGGGAACAAGTGGTTGATGTTGGTGGTCAGTCCAAAATCAACCTGAACCACGACTCGGAGTTTCGACTCACAGCGGACACGCTTCGAAATCCGGGTTTTGCTCTTGTATCATAAATACATTAGCCACAGAATGCCGCCTGTTCTTCCCCGTCTTTATACTCCGTAATATTATGACTACAATCAACGGAGAAAGCATTGCAATCGCTACCCAACAGAATACGACGCCAGTTGCAAAGGCATCGCGCATAAAACACCGTTGGTCATGCTCTATTACGCCCCACGCGACATGACTACAACCTAACATGTCGCAGACCAAGTCTTCTCCCAACCCGAAAATCCCTTCCAACATCTTATACCAGACCAGTCGCTAGCCGTAGTACCATCTTTCACCTTGGAATCCGGCGTCGTGCTCCACAATGTGCCAGTCGCATACAAAACGTACGGCAAACTCACGCCGGAGGGCGACAATGCCATGGTCATTTGCCATGCCTTGACAGGCAGCGCAGATGTAGGCGACTGGTGGGGTCCTCTGCTAGGAGGGACAGGCAAGGCGTTCGATCTAAGCAGATTCTTTGTCGTCTGCATGAACAGCCTCGGGAGTCCATACGGCAGTGCGAGTCCAGTCAACTATGCTCATGGCGATCCAGCGAATGGAAATTATGGCCCAGAATTCCCTCTCACGACTGTAAGAGACGACGTCAACATTTTCAAAGTGGTTTTGGACGATCTAGGAGTGAAGCAGGTTGCTGTGGTCATTGGCGGGTCCATGGGTGGCATGTTGGTCCTCGAATTCGCATACTTTGGCAAGGACTATGTCCGGAGCATCATTCCGATCGCAACTTCAGCTCGGTATAGCGCGTGGGGCATAAGTTGGGGCGAGGCGCAACGCCAGAGCATATACAGCGATCCGAAATACGACGATGGCTATTATTCACACGATGACCCGCCCTCAGCAGGTTTAGGGGCAGCGAGAATGTCTGCGCTCCTCACTTACCGAAGCCGAGACTCATTTGAAGCACGGTTTGGGAGGCAGATACCTGATCCGCGGCGGCGTCAAAACATAAATGGCAGTCAAAGAGTTGAGCCGAAGTCGGATGATCACTGGGCATTGCACAATGATGGGAATAGATATGCGAAAGGCTCGCGACCATCGAGGAGTAACAGCTCAGCTGTCATCAACACTGTGGCACATAACGAGCCTGTATCCAGCGCGAGTTTGGACCCGGAGTTCCATGGTACACCAAAGCAGGTCGCGACACCAGCAGAATTGACGCCGCCTCCTACGGTGGAACCGAGCACGCATCGGACACCCACGTACTTTTCAGCTCAATCCTATCTGCGATACCAGGGCGAGAAATTCATTAAACGGTTCGACGCGAACTGTTACATTGCTATAACTCGCAAGCTCGACACCCACGATGTCAGCCGAGGCCGTCTGCCTCCCACTAGTCACTACCCAACTCCAGTGGAACAAGTCCATGCTGCTCTAGCACAAATCGAGCAGCCGACATTGATTCTGGGAATCCAAAGCGACGGGCTGTTTACATTCGCTGAACAGCAGGAACTGGCAGCATGCATTCCCAATGCGGAACTGAAGACGATTGAGAGCAGTGAGGGACATGACGCGTTCTTGCTAGAGTTTGAGCAAGTGAATCGGCATCTTTTGCTGTTCCTACACGCAACATTACCAGATATCATGGGCAGAGAACCAGACCATGAGATTGATCAGGCGGGTGTAGAGGGAATGGCCGCCACGAAAACGAGTACCTTCGGCGAAGCAGAGGTGGATGATATCACAGCTTGGTGATGAAATAGGAACGATAGAAAAAAAGAAATGCTTTGATATGCCTCTCTCTATATATACACCATAGTCCTCCCCTGCCATTCTGCCAACCAAAGACCTAAACAACCATCTTCCAAGCCATGGTGCCACACATGCCATAAAGCGCCCACTGCACCAACCAGAACCCGGATCCCCACAACCTCCCCTTCCCATCCTTCCTATCCGCTCTTGTGTACCCAGTCGCATACATGGTCCTGAACACAATCCACGCGGCTCCGAGCACACTCGACGCGACAGGGAAACGAAGACCAGCGATGAGCATGGAGGGGAGGAAAGTGACGTAGTTTTCAAGGAAATTATAGTGGGCGCGTTGGGCGCAATTAAAGAGGTACATGCTGTGTTTGTGGGCCGAGTCCGTTGTGGAGGCCATGAGAGAGTCAGAGGCGTATTGGGTCGGGTAGGGTATCTCTGCAGTGGGACAGGTCAGAACGATGATGTTTTCTCAGGCTGGGGTCTGAAGGGGAGGAAGAAGGGGAGAGGGTGGACGTACTTGCGGCCTTTCGGAAGGGACCGATTCGCATGCCGTGCCATGTTGCGAGGAGGAATGTCCCTGTTGCTGTGGCTAGGACGTAGCTGGGTGTCACTTGTTAGCTATCTATCCGTTCATTGAGTCCACCTCTCGTTCGTTGCCGTTCGTTGCAATCGAGGTGGTGGTGTTCTGGACATACCCATATTCAGTGGGGAGGGTGACTGAGATGGACATCTTGGAGAAGGGCAGTGTCAATTGCTTCAGTTGCGTCTCGTCATTCAAGCACCTTGAAAACTGATGGGAGAAGGAGGTGGTTCAAGTCCTCGGGCCACATTTCCAGACTCCTACGTCACGGATAGGTTCCATCCGTCGCAGAAGATGCCCTGGTTAGGTAATAAATCCCGGTGGGCCGATTGACCCCCTGCGTTCGAGAACATTCACTCGAGTAGCTCGGGCTCGGGGCATCAGTATGTTTAAAAACACGGCGCGAGGCAGCAAAAGACGCGAACGACGTGATGTCAATTATAAACAGTGGCTGAGATGACTGGGCAACTGGCGTGCATGGCGTGGTCTGACCGATTATCTTATGCAGGCACAGATACCTACCTCCTACTTGAATAGTAATCATCACCCTGTCCGTCCGTTCTTCAAGGTCGCCTACCAAAAGCTGGTCATGTGATGGACGATGAACTAGGACCATTATCTTTATAACTTAGGTTTGCGTAGAAGCAAGGTTCTTACCCCCTTTGCACTCCAGCTGTTCGTGTGCACTCTTGAACATCGAGAACAGTGGCACGAGTGTCGATGCCTCAAGACGAACATCCTATTACAGTACTGGCTCATGTTTTTGGCTTTTGGAAACGACGGCAGCGTGGCTTGCGACCGTATCGCCGTGGCAGAAGTAACTCGTGGCGTGAAGAAATCTGGCCAGAAAAATGCTTCACGATATATGCTCCAGATCGGAGTGCCAGAGGAGGTGCTCTAGCAACGCGATGACCAGCTTTCGGAATTCATCGGTCTCAACGGCTTCAATGCAAAGTGGGAGTGATCATCTTATTATCATAGGTATCGTGTAGGAGACTCTCTTGATACATTTTTAGAGCGTAAATCTTTTCAACTGCTCTTCAGCGAAAATCATCGCCGCCAATAGCCTTTGCCATTGAACGGAACACTCGTATAAATGCGCTGCTAGCATTGACAATGATGAAGATGCTGTTGAGTATCTGAAAATGCGTTCCTCCTCAATTATTGAGCATTGACGAGAAATTCGTAAAGTGGTCTTCGTCCAGATTTGTGCCCATAAGGATCATGGCACCGCCAGCAGTCGCGCCAAGTGCTCTTGTATTGGCCTACGAAGCAGCCCATACACCGAAAATTAATAACCTTATTGGACTTGTTGAATTGCTGGCTTTGAGAAATTGTTTTGGAGCAGAGCATGGTCAGTATCGAGGGTTGAGAAGATAATTGCCATACAGATGAGAGAGAACGCTCCAGGCCCAATCGGCGATGCCATCAATCTGCCTCATGTCGTAGAACCAATCAAGGAGCAAATGCATAGTTTGTTGCGTTTCCTCCAAATCGAGGTAGTGTTCAGCGATGTCTTTAATTGTCGGGTTGTCCTCCACCATCCGAAGTATGAGAAGGACGCCAAGGAAGTTCTGCGTCCAGGCAAAGAGGTATGGTATCAAGCGCTTCCTGTCTCGAGTAGGATTCATGGAAATGGGCCATAAAAGACAGGATTGTAGACAATGACCCGTGTATTCGCTATCTTCCGATGTCATTCGTTCGGGATAATGGAGAGCCTTGAAGATGAACGGGCGTAGTATCATAAATCGTGCGTAGTAGTATCGGGAACGCAATTGCGCTGAAGACATCGCTAGAGAGCTTGCCAAATCGTATGCCGTGGCTGGCGTGCTTTCAAACTTGAACAAGGGCCCTGTAGAGCCAGCCGCGATCGCAGCGGTCACATCGGGATATTCGAAGCGTTTATTGTCGTCCCACTGCAATGCAGGAGGAAGTAACTTCCGCCAGCTCTCAAGTTGCTGTAGGAGCTCTCGAATGACATGTATTGGAGGCCCAGGATAGTCTTTTGCAGATTCGGCATTCTTCACGGCTAGCGGTTTTATAGTTAGCGGGGCAGCGGACATTTACTCCGACGCCAGATGCAAGGGTGCCACAATAAGGGACAAGATATCGTGGCCACCAAGCAGATACCCGCATTAGCAAGTCGCCGAACGTCTAACATGTATGCAGGCCTCGCAGGGTTGCTGATTGGTTTTGTTGTAGGCCCAACACGAACACTTTCAGCCGTGGGCAGCCCGACACCTCATCTATTTGCATACCAGTATCGTATCGGGAAGAAAGGAGGGAGACTTGCCTTCGAATAGGGTGTCGTGCGTGCGAACAATCAGCCGGAGAAGACTGATCATCGCCAGAAAATGCATCTGTGGCCCCTCGTCACTGCGCTGCACCTGTTCGAGTGGGAGAGGAACAGAGTCGGCATGATCTGCTATGCCTGTCTTGGGTAGATCGAGGTCAATATGATACCAGCTATGATGATAAGTCAGCCAACTGACTGAGAGTCTAGGAGACGTCCATGCTCGTACGGTACCTTGCACCATGAGAAGCGTTGCAAGTCCGGAGCTGCGCCATGAGATCGTCATTTGAGAATAAACTTACTTCTCGAGGAGATTACACGTCCAGTACACCCGTCTGATCAAATGGCCTCGCGGAGTGTCCCAATCCACGCTCTCACTTCACACATATCAGCAACTATAGCATCCATCACGAGCCCATCATCTCTACCATTTAATTAGAACCTGGAAAGCCATGGAGGCGGAGACCGAGGCTCGCCAGAAATCCTTCACTAGATCAGCAACTCCACGTCCAGTCTTTCCTAGGACGCACCTACCAAATGTCGTGAACAAGCTTCGTAATAGACACTACAATTTGGATGAGCATGGCTGTTCTTGACTCACACAATGGACAAAGCATGCTTACGCCGTCAGTTGCAAGATTTGAATATTTTCCAGGCTCGTTTGCGTGGCGAGAAAACCTAGCCGTTTTCGAGCCTCGTTGAACATGTCAAGACCGGGTGGCCTAGAGGCAGAACCTCCGCGTATCCCACTCGGCCTCCCCTCCTCATTGCTGATTGGGTCGCCCAACACTCCGTCAAAAGCCATTTTCCCAAGAGAGAAGACCATCAACGCGATGACAGAATTGAAGTCGCCATATCCGAATCCATTCACAAGAACATCGGGAAAGACATGTTGAATGAAATCTTCCCGGACCAAGAGAGGATAGAGTACATTGAAGGTATTGAAGTACGATTCAATGCACTTGAGCATCAAGTCCTTGTTCAAGACATCGAATTTGACACGCAGTGGAGGCGCCTTTAAACCTGGCGCTGGTGTGCTGATTAAACAAGTGTCGCACGGCAGGACCTCTTTATGCTTTTCGAGCTCAAGATGGAGCAACCATGGTGTTCCCTCTTTCTCTAGCAGTTTGAGCGTTTCTTGGTCATCGGCCCCAGACTTCTTCAGGAACTCGTGAACCTTTGGCCAGAGCAGAATCTTATGTGGTGCAGTAAGGTGCCGATAACTAGTCGAGACCTCACTCGGGAAAGTTTGTTCGTAATGGAAGCTCGAATATGTTTCAGCTCTCGATGAACGTGGCGTGACCGAATCCATAGGCGATATTCCTGGACTTTCAGGAGTGTCCGCAGAATCGAAGAGGTTACTGGGAGGGGCTGTTGCGAGACCTATGGCATTGAGCTTGATGTCCATCTTGGTCATCATTTCGATGATCTGCTGAAGGGTTTTGTCCTTCCTGATGGACGTCAGCAACGGCAACACACCATCAGATTGAAAGGCTTACTTTGTAGGCTGAGGCTCTCGATACCGACACTCCACATTGAGGCGCTTGCAAAGGCCACATTTAGGGCGTTTCTCGTCACACTTCGACTTCCTGGACCTACACGTCTCGCAGGCCTGGGCGGCGATGACGGCTCGCTCTCGTCGCTTCTGAGAGCCGTCTCCTCCTGATGCGGGCCGTTTGCCCTTTATGTCCGGCGAGTCGTACGAGCTCATGGTCTGGTCCATGTGCGCCTCAAAGAGATGCTATCATGAAGAGATCAAGCAGACCAAAAAAAGCCTGGACAAGAAGAGCAGCAGAGAAAAGCGAGGTCCGGGTGGCCGCGTTGTGGGGAGCAGCAGTGAGTGGCAAGTGGACCTGAAGTTGGAGAGGAAGGTAGGTTCGCGTTGTATGGGAAGCGCACAATGGAGAGCAAAATGGTTGCTGCGGTATGGGTGCTGTCAGGTCTGACTTTTTTGGGGGTGAACGGGCTCGTGAGCAGACGAACTGAGAGCAGACTCCATTAGCATACGCAGCAAAGTAGCCTCAAGCTCAAGTTCAGGTTCAGGCTCAATCAAAGGCTCGGGGAGGGCAGCCGCATGGCTGATCAGGAGGATACTCACCTGTTGACAGGTTCAAAGTGTGGTCAAGCCAGAAGGGAACAGAGAGTGGTACTCCAGAAATTCCTGATGGCGAGAGTTTCTTGACTGCGAGGGCTATCAGATGCTCCTCCACCACCAAGATCTCTCCACTGAGGAATAACGACGACTTTGGATTGGGGAACGGAGATGGTTCCGAAGCTGCTAGCCAGAATTTCCCAAAGCGGCCTCTAGAGCACGCTGATTCTTGATGGGAAAGGCGTCTTTCCCATGTACGGACATGCGTGCTGAACAGCACGGGCAGCCAATCGAGATGTGCTCTGGAAACGGGGGAGCATCATTAATACGTCTTTTCTCGTGGAGAAGTAGCGTGGCGCCCGTCTCCGCGAGTGCTAGGCCTGGATAGTGCTGTCTCCAGGGTTGGCTGGTTGCGATTGGGCGGAATTGTATGCCCATCGAAACTTGTCGTTGTTGAGGCGAGACCAGTATGGATCAGCCGAGATTCTGCAGGCCAATACTCGGAAGTAACTCCACGGAGGGCGCCTCGACTCCGATACTGCCTCTGCGGCCTCGTAAGGATGTCACGTTTTCGGACAGGCTGTTGCTGCAGGTGGCAACAGCCTATGGTCTACTATGGTACACAATGATGATGATGGTCTCCGACTCTACGGAGGTGACTCGACAAACATGGATCCTCCCGCCATAGAAGATCTCGGTCGACCAACGCGGGCCTTCTGTTCTAGAATCGCCAGTTTTCGGTACTTCTTTCGGACCTTCCCTTCCGCTAGGCACCTGCGCCACCCGTGTCAATTGACGATGGTTCTTGACAGTCTCTATACCCGTCCCGCCTCCAATCAGATCGCTCAGATTCGTGAACTCTGACTGCACTAGGTAGGCATAGATACCCCATGCTCCACATCTACTGACCCGATCCTGACGAGCCTCCGATGCGTGTGGTATGGGGCTGTGAGCTGGCACAGCGAGCCAAAGCCGAGCATCTCTTCGAATGCTATTGCAAAACTTCGACGAGATGCCAGCGACATCCGGTGGCAGGAGGAGGGGCGACGAACGAAATTGAATATTGGATCTACACGCTTGCAAGGCTTGGCACGATCATGAGAGGCAAGCACCAGCGCTCGGAGAGTTCCATCCTCGACATAGTAATGAACCGACCTTTTGCGGAGATACTCCGGTATGCACACATGGTGTGGCCTCATCAATTGTGCACGATTTCTTGGAGAGGCTCAGCTTGCCCGCACTCTGACCAGTTACTGGGACTGACTCTGCCACGCATTCTACTACGATTGTCAAACTCGGAGAAATATAAGCGCCAACGACATCTGAAATATTGGCCCTGGGGAACAGACTTGGCGCCAGTGGATCCAAGACTTGTTCCCAAATCTTGAGAGGTCCTATCATCGCGGGCGGTCAAGTCAGTATCGACGAGGACAGCTTCCCAGCGAGCTCGACCTACAGTCTTTTCATAAAACATCGCGGCAGTGGCGGTCTCGAATTGAAAAATTTGGGCAGAGATTTCTAAGCTTGTTGAATAAAGAATGTCATGATGGCAAGCCTTGTCCGTCAAGGCAAGCGGGATCAGCCCTTGCTATTTCTCTCCTCAATCCAGGTACACATTTCCAATCAAGAGGAAACCTGATAGTCATGGTTGAAAGAACATTTTGCCATTTGAGAAGGGACGATTGCCATTATTAGCCACTCTAACAGCCACGAATTTGTCTGCTCCAAAATGGATCGTTCAAGCATAGCACTCCATCAGCTTCTTTCTCGTGCCAATCCTTTCCATGATTTCCCGTTCACAAGCATTGAACGAAGTCAGCGTGACCATCAGAAATCGTTCCTGTGCAAAAATCGTTCATGACGGAGGGCCCGCCCGAAACAGCCGATTGGCGGCCTTGCAGGTGGACCCCTACGAAGCCTCGAAAAGGCCCGCCCCAAAACAGCATTGTACTGTGGTATTAGCTGAACTGGCGCGACAGATATTCTTCCGCCGCCCTTTGTCGAGGAACGGACCGACTTGATAGCCAGCCTCATATGCGGATGTCGGATCCGTATGCACCTGCTCTAACATCGACCCTCTTTTACGGAGCCTGCTCACGAACAATTGATGTTCTTTTGTGCGGCGTGAAGGCGACGACCGTGCAAGCCCAGGTACCTGTTCCAGGCTTGGAGCTCTGCAAATTTTGCCAACGCTATCAGATGTCTTCAAAAGATTTCGGCGCCTACTATAGTGCTGATCATACACTATCTACTGTATGCGTGGACTGAGAGTTTCTCACAGAGTAGTAGGTACTCCTGGCATAGTATCGTGGTTTAAATGGGCCGGAATGATACCGAGTTTTCGCTTAGGGGTTGACTGGGCCGGAATAAACACCGAGTCTTCGCCTAGACGGTCTAGGGAGGGTTCTAGGCGGTCAAATCTATCAAAGCCACAGTGCTCTAACCTGAGTAGGCTAAGTTCATTGGCGGAGACTATTCCCAGAGCGAAAATTCTTAACTTCGAAAAGCAGATTGCACATCGTTTTTACCGGTAAAATAAAGCTAGAAAGAGTTAAACGTAATCTAATTATAGCTAGAGTTCTAGGGTCCCTTGACTATCAACAAGGATGGCGACTTCACGACTTCAAGCGTGCTATATACGGTAGCCTGTAGGCTATTGTAGACTATCCTGTAGGCCATCCTGTAGGCCATCCTGTAGGCTATCCTAAAGAGCAGGTGAGAGTCTTGGTCCCGGACGATGAGTATGGGTCGCGGTGATGAAATTCATTTCAATCTCATGGTTGGGCATTAGCCCGAGCAATCATACTCCAACGACCTGACACTACTAGGAGCTACTGGATCTCTTTTGACGATGTCTTTAAGAACCTCGGGAACAGCGCTTGCCTCGCAAACCTGCCTCGCAAGCCTGCCCAGTCTGGCTCTCTATCCAATATTCTCATTCACTGACAAATGCATCATCACATCTAGTGAGTGCGTATCGCAACTGCATGGCCCCATCAGGCCATGTTTTCGTAAGCTTCTCCTACTCACTCGGCCCGAAGCCTCTCGATGCGGACTATCTTCTAGATCAAAGAGCTTGGGACTGCCTGTAGAGGGTGCTCAAACCGTGTTCCGGTCAGTTTTGGCGCCCACAGGACTGTACACGGCACGTCTCACGTTACGCTGTTGACAGCTGCTTCAACCTACCTGAATTTTTGCAGTAGACAAATTTCAGCATTACCCAAGCACTTTGCTCAAGAACGAGAACCGTTCGAACGCCCATTTTTCGCGCTGATGTAACCGCAAAAGATGCACAGTAAAGCGGACGAAGAGAATTCTCATTACACATCAGCACTACACAATACACAAGCGGATGTCGTAAGCTTTTTCTCTCCCATAGAAGCGCCTCACAGATCCATCAAAATCCGGCAAATGATCAAACGCCTGATCCGGGAGGCGAACTCTGAGCACCATCATCACCAAGCCGACACGAATTATGCCGTTGCAGCTTATCTTTCTTGTGAAGGCGTACGACTTTTGGCTTCGCAAGTCCAGCTCCCGCTCTCTCCATTCCGAAAATCGATCCGCTGCGGATCCCAGTGCTGCATGGTGACTAACCACCCGACAGCGCGATTCTTGTGCGTGTCCAGCGCAATTTTTTGAGTCGGTCGACCGTCGGTGACAGCGGTACTCAGACACTGTGGTATGATACGCTGCGCTGGTTCCTGGTTTTTCATTGATATCTCTTACTTCATGACGGGCTTCGAAAATCCTTGGAATCTAGCTGGTTCTTGCAGACCTCGCGGACGGCTTTGTCGTAAGTACACGGAGGTCCTCATTGACCCCAGCTTTGCAACCATCAGCAGAGAGCCAAATGATGCACAAATGACAAAAGTACAATTGCTTTTCATTGGGGGTAGTTTCGAAACGGGGTCGCTGATAACCTCTGGCTTATCTTGCCTTGTATGCCGAGAGACTGGCGACCCTATATTTCTTTGCTCTTCTTACTCGTTTTCGACGACGTCGACGTTGTAAGCATACTCCGAAACAAGCTCTATCTGATCTCTCACCAAATTCACTCTTCGGTATCAAAATCATACCCCTCGAAAAATGCTCCAGCTCCGGCACTTTGTACTCGCTCAACACTCATTCCTTAGGTGCGAGCAGATAATGCTGAGACCGTTGATGATTCCAGGATAGAGCTCTCGGCAACAATCGTTGTGTTCCTCACAGGTTTGCAGACCTTCTTTTAACACCAACAGGCGGCAGACTTTTACTTAGAATCCACGAACATACTTCATGCAGACATGAAGCACATGTAAAGTCCTAGCGATGTCAGGTTTGGAGCAAAAACTCGTAGGACGAGTACGAACCCATGTGGTGGCTCACATCATGTTAATCTGGGTGGATTATGTTTGGGCATTCAGCTTTCGGAATGTGCTCTAGAGATGTGCTTGGGTGACATGAGTTGTGTCAATTATCTCATGTCTCGATATGCGCGCTTGTGAGATGGCAGGCTCAACGTGAGGTATTTGCGAAAAAGAGAAATTCAAACTTTGGGAAATTCTCAAACAAGGAAACGCCAACTTTCAAAAAATCGAGAAAAAAATTGATCGAAGCAAATCCAACCCAGTACCAGCTGTTCATGCAGAAATCGTTCACTAGGCCAGAATGTAGCTCCGATCCGTTGAGCATTTTCATACACTGAGAGTCTTTAGCCTTAGTCAGTCCGCGTCGCAACAGAGCGAGAGTGATGTGGAGACCTACCCGCTTATTACTCTGACATTGTTTGGTATCTGGTTATACGATTCTTGGTCTCGAATGCCTGGCTAGTCCAACCCTCAAATGGTTCGATCTCCGACCTTGAACGCCTTCCCCACTTCGTCCTTGTCTTGTGCAATCTGCCCTTGTAGATGAATTTGGGAATTTGATGCCATGTCTGATGTGTGCCCACAAAACCTGCGTGCCTCCCCTTTCTGCAACGTCCGCAGCTGGCAAGAATACGTTTTTCGTGCTGCGCTCGCAAAGCCTAGGGTATTCAAGGGGGTCTAGAATTTCGGAGACAGAAACCATAGCGGCATGGCATTCGGGTGGTTATCGTGTGTAGAGCATTCCACAGCCTCATCAGTGGTTCCTAAAATTCTTCTTCTGATAGAACAGATCGGTTCTCGAACTGCCCAGGTTGATGATCTTTGGGCATCCATCGCGGTCCTTCTCCAGGCGGGTACACTCGAAACAGTAGAAGGCATCGGAAATGCCCTATAAATCGCGTCAGTGATGATTTGCACGGAGCAGATTTGAAGGGACCTAAACTGACCTCTCCGCCGCATACGACACACTTGTTCTGGTAGTTGCCGAAGGAGCATTCGTCGCAGATTCGCACTAGGGTAGTGGGACGGACATAGGAATCGCACACGGGGCATTTGCCGTCGCATTTGTCGCAGAGACGGCCGATGGCAATACCTGATTGCTTGCGGCACATTACGAGATCGCTATGAGTGTAAGTGAAGATCTTTTGGCTGATAAGAAAACGCTTACGGGTGATGGCGAGACATGTTAGCGATGGAGTGAACTTTGTGCTGAGTATTGGAGGTGTTTTGGTGAGGCGTTGAGGTTGTCAAGAGGTCGAGGCAGTACAGAAGTACTGGTTAGTTCCACTAACCATTGATAGGCCTCTTTCGAATCGCAACGAACACTCTCGACACAACATCACCATTCACAAAACTTAGCAATATGGCTGAGGCTGAGCCGTGAGTTCGTTTCAAATACTGTGCGGCCTGATATCTAAACTCTGCACAGCATGATCGCGTCGGCCATCGTCGTGCCCGATTCCATCGAGCCAAACCCCGAACCGACTGCCCAATCCCCAGGCCCTGGAGCATCTCTCAAGCGTAGGCAGTCCTCCACCTCGGAGAACGACTCCAAACGTCCCCGGCTCAGTAGAGATGGCAGCACCGATTCGCCGGCACCGCCGAAAATCGAGGATGACCGTCGAGAGGCAAGGCGCAGGAATGGACAGGTTGAGGAACGGAAGCGAGGCCAGAGACTGTTCGGAGCATTACTGGGCACACTTGCACAGAGAGCAACTCCTTCGACATCGAAGAGAAGAGCGGAAATAGAGCAGAGGCAGAAAGACAAGCTAAAGCAACAGACTGAGGAGGTTTCACAAAGACGACAGGAGAGACAAGAAGAGCTCATGGCTGCACGAAAGCGCCAGCAAGTCAAATTTGATGAGCAGAACGTACGTTTTTGGGATATTCGCTGCAGAGACTTGGCTAACCAGTAATGTCAGATACGATTGCGGCACTCGAATCTTCTCAATATGGCACACTTCCTTTCTACAACATCCGAACCGAAGCTCGTGAGTACTTGAGTATGCTGTCAGCGTTTCTCTATTGCTAATTGGCTTACAGTATTTTAAACCATACAAACTCCGAGAAGAGCACGAATTACAAGTCAAGCGCCAAATTGAAGAAGCACAAGACATGATCGAGGACGAACTCTACGAATTCAAACGCAAGCAGCGTGAACACGATACGCCATCAGGAGCTCGTGCACTACCGAAGACCAAAGATGAGACTATGGAAGACGCGCCGAGCAGTCCCCACGAGCTACCTGCGGCTAAACAGGAGCTCTCCCAGAAGCCCCAGAAGCACTTGGATACAGAACCGTCCGTAAGTACACTGACCAATGACCACCCAAATCAAGCTATGACAGATGCTACGATTGACCCTCATACTCAACACGAGGAATCTATGGAGGGTGAGTCAGCAACCGCTGGAAAGGAAACAAACAAGAGGTCCGACGAGCAAGATAATACCAGAGCCAATGAAGGAGCAGATAGCAATGTCGAAGATAACAGAAACGACAAAGAAAAGGCGGTGGAGAACGCGGAACGCGAGGGCAACATTACCACGACAAGTGCGGAAATGGAGGCTCAGGCTGAGGCAGACATGATTGATGAACACCACGGTGAAACGATGGTAGAAGCGGAGGAAGATACTGTGATATATTAGGAACTCTGCCAGTCTCCACGATACCCTGTAAAATAGAGGAGTGGAATTCGTTGCAATAGCTCGCTGCAAACAAGGTAGCCAGTCTTTACATAGGCGGTGGAAACTTCAAGTATTCATGTACATTCACTGTCACCCACGTAACAAACTACTCGACCATAGTCTGTGGCTGTCTTTATTCAGTGGTGTTTGATAGAAGCTCTATCCTCAACAAGTCCATTGTCGGTGTCGCGGAACCAAGGACCGATAGATTGGCAGCATGCTCACCGACAAAGCCTCGTATGTTGTCCGCTGATATGGCAACACCACAATTGGCTTTCAATGTCAAAAGCATACAACATGCAGGATTGCAAGTTCAGCGGCGCTGTTCTAGGTCCTAGTACCGCAGAAACAACGGGCTTTCCCAAAATAGTGACAGGGAGGTAAGGAATTTGCCAACATGGATGTTCGTCCTTTGTCATCCATAGTTGAGTACCAAATTTGATGTATGCACCGAGCTGGAGAGGTGTACTGCAAGATATAGTTGAATCACGGCGGCAAATCGCCGCCCGAATGCAGAACTGCACGAGAAAATATAAAGCTCAGTGCATTTTCGCAAAATCATCTGTTGCGAAGTGTCTCAGAACACTCTACCTCGGCTCGGCTCGTTGCCCGTCTCGCATTTACTCCTCAAAAACCCAAAGTTGGACACAAATAACAGCTTGTTTACCTTTTTCCACAAGCCTTGGTTCGTTATACGCTTGGTTGATCTTTTGCTACAGATTTTTGTCCTTTTGAAAAGCTCTCGATTGAAGATGCCGACGAGACCCATCCCCATCGACGTATGGTCCGATGCCCGCGTCGAACATAAGACGGCGAGTGTGAATGGACAGACGTACAAGTATTTACTCGGTGTGCCCAAGGATGGACACTTTAAACAGACTGTGTTTTTGGTATGTCAAGGCGAGGAGACTTTTGGGTGGTTGGCTGGATGACAAGCTACGTCATATCTCACGGAAACCGTTGTGTTTTTTTTGAGGCAGGCAAACTAATTTGTGTGAATGTAGATTCATGGGTGGCCTGATATTTCGGCTGGTTGGAGGTACCAGATTCCCGTGCTGTTGGAATTGGGATGTCGGGTTGTTGTGCCGGATAGTATGTTTTCTTTCCATGTCTTTCAGTCAAATGGGTGTGTGTCGAGGTCACAGATGCGGATGAAGTGTGGAGTTCCAGTGTGCTAGGATTAAGAAGGGGACCTCCTCTTGAGCTGCGAGGATTAAGCTACGTTATGAAATTTTACTAGAAGTCGCTGCTAACCAAGCCAAACAGTGATGGGATATGGCGGGACAGTAAGCATGCATCTTCTTCCCCCAGCTCCGTTCTCATACCTGACCAGTCGATTTGCAGGACGCGCCCAAAGTCCCGCCAGCATTAATAAGCTTGTACACCTTCAAACGCGCATCAGACGATATCGCTGAGCTGGCAAGACAGCTTGGAGCTCCTAAGATTATCCTAGGAGGCCATGATTGGTGAGTTCATCTTAGATGCATGCAGACATGGAAAATCATGCCAATCCTAATCTCGCATATCCAGGGGAGGAATGGTCGTATGGAGATGCGCAGCCTGGCATCCAGAACTGATCTCGCATCTCTTTGCTATTTGCACGCCCTATGCTCCTCCCACCAAAGACTACGTCTCAGCCGAGGATCTGGTCAACGGTCCTGTCCCGCAATTCGGCTATCAATTGCAACTTGCCAGCGGAGAGGTTGAACCACGCATCAATGATGAGCAAGGCATCCGCCAATTTTTAAATGGAATGTATGGTGGCCGTGGTCCTAAGGGAGAAGTCATGTTTTCTCCAAACAAGGGCGTTCTTTTCGAAAACCTGCCAAAAGTCGGGAAAACTCCTTTAATGTCAGACCGTGTACGTGACTATGCCAGGTCGTCTTCGGGGAGATTGTCCGTTGCTCATATACTGACGCTTCGAAACAGGAGGTGGACTATTACGTCCAGGAATATTCTCGCAACGGCCTGCATGGTCCCTGTAAGTGCTACACTTTGCAAAACGAACGTGACTGATTGCCGGTAGTGAACTGGTATCGGACACGCAAAACGAATTGGGAGGACGAGTTGAAGTTGGTGCCTTTCTAGGCTGTGCTCCCATGGAGCGAAATGCTGACGAGATCCAGTCTCAACAAAACCACGATCGATATCCCTACCCTCTTCATAGAGGCGGCGAACGACAGTGTCCTGAAGCCGGAGATGTCTCGCGGCATGGAGAACTATGTACCTAAGCTCTCGAGAAGATCAGTGGTAGCAGCGCATTGGGTAAGTCACGGTGTGTCTGGCATTGTTCGAATGGTTCTAACAAACAATTGGCAGGCAATGTGGGAGCGTCCGAGCGAGGTGAATGAGTTCGTAAAAGAATGGTTCGTCAACTGCGTCTTTGAACCAGAGGTTAAATTGTGAGAGAGTGAGGTGTCCGTATGAATCAAATTTACGGCTGGAGGGTAGATACGACGACGTGCGCAAGTTCCTGGTCCGTAGAAAAGTCTCGTGATTCATGAGAGCAGGCAGAAAGTGTAAATTCTACCCATGGCACAATGGCAAGCCGTAATTTCATCTGATTGGGCCTGAAGGATTTTCAAGGATCATTTTTCAGAGCACGTTTGACAGGGTTCCTGAGATGCTGGGTCGAGGGTCGTGAACCAGACGGTCGGGACCGAGACGCATCTGCATTGCACACACCAGCTGAGGCCTGGCCCTCCCATGTGAATTTCAGAAAAGGTCCACGGGCAGCGCTGCAAAGCGGTCTGCTATGTACGACTCTACCACCAAGCCGAAGCAGGTCGTGCTCCGAAATCGACCCTATCGTGGTCTTCTCTTGATTCCCTCTACACAGGGCAGTGGATGGGCAGGATGGCAGGCCAAAGGAGTATGCTTTGCGGCTTTACTGTGTACCGTACTGTGGAGAATGGCCGATCCGCGTGGTGATGAACCACAACTGCCGGGGCTACCCTTGGAGCGTCTCACCGCAACTTGCACCATCGTTATGCCCGCATCCAGGGAAATTTTCCAGAGGCTCTGAAATAAGTGCTTTGTCGCTGGGATGTGCCGAGGCCGAGGGTCTGAAATGAGGGTCTGAAATGAGGGTCTGAAATGCTCGGTCTCGGTGTGGGCATAAGGCTTGGCCCCGCTGGGAAATGCGCTTTGGCCAGTTGACCGAAAACGACGACATCGCAAGCGAAGCAGAAGTGAAAAAGGGCGCCGGAGTCGCAAGCATCGCTCCGACGGGAGCTTTGATGAATGAAGGATCGTGATGGTGATAGATGCGCACATGGACACCAGCCTCCTTCTTCCATTTGGACTCCGGTCTCCGCTTCAGTTGCAGAATTGCACAATTGTCCCTACTTGGGCTCGTTATTGCCGAGTCAGGTCGTACCGGCTCAGGTGCATTCTTGAGCTTAGCACGGCAAGATCAGTAGCTGCATAGAAAAGGTGCAAGCACAGTATTTTCCTTTGGCGGGAACGAGTTCATCAAAGCCGTCCTGCTTGGAGCAAGAAGTTGAATTGCTGGGAGTGGCCCACTCTCACATAGCCTGATCGTCGGATACAGTCGGCCTTTTATGAAGTCTGACTGACGTGGATGACCTGGGAGAACAGAGGGACGTGCCGGGCCGAGGTGACGAGGACGAGGACGAGGACGAGGACGAGGACGAGGACGAGGGAAGTACAGTACAAGCAACAGAGTCGCTCTGCCTGATATCATCACTGTGCAGAGAATGGATGTGAGCAGCGGGGCCGAGCTGGAGAGTTGGCACCCCATTGCAGGGCTAAGCGCGGACCCGACCATATGGTTCGCTAGTTGTACTATGCAGGCCTCCTGGAATACTGATGGGTCGCCATCGGTCTTCAGGCTCAGGTTCAGGCTCAAGCTCAGACTCAGACTCGCTCAAGCTCAGACTCGCTCAAGCTCAGACTCAGACTCAGACTCAGACTCAGGCATCAGACTCAGGCATCAGACTCAGGCATCAGACTCAGGCATCAGACTCAGGCATCAGACTCAGGCATCAGACTCAGGCTCAGGCTCAGGTTCAGGCTGCGCAGGAGCGCTGTGGTATCGGGTGAGTACTGTGGCTAGACGTCTGCAACACAGTGATGTCCAGACGGCGTGACGAATTATGGCCATCGCTCAAATGCATACTTTCTTGCGCTAATTGGCCATTCACAATGTCTTTCCTGCGCACGGCTTGTGCTCCCACTATATCGGAGCCCGTTGGCGTTCCCAGGGAACGTTGACAGTGCAGCAAGCTAGGCAGGTCTCCCCAGGTCAACGGTCTAACAACCACAGTGGACAAATGCAAGGTGTCACCGTGCCTTATCTTTCGTTTCACAGATACCACTGATAAACTATCTACAAGGCCAACAAGTCAGATAATGCAACGACGCCGAATCGACCCGAGAAAGCGACTTTGCCGGTCTGGTGCGCAAATCAAACGCTAGATCTTTGCCTGGATACTTGTTACATGCCGTCGGCAAGTCCCATTCGTCCTCAGCTGTGGATATCTACTCTTCACCTGCGCGCAGAATAGCATCATCTCTGCTTACAAGGTCGATATTCACGGGCCATCAGAGCGCCAGTGCAGTTTTCGGCTTTAAATCCCCTCAACAAGTCTTATAAGTTGCCCACGCGGCATCTTCAGCGCGATCTGATATCCAGCCCCCACGAAATTATTCAGTCCTTCCTCTTTGGACCTTGCGTGTTGTTACTACACAACGCAATTCGATAGTCGATAATGGCCCCTGCTGCTGTGGCTGATTTGTACCCCGGCCCAATGCCAGTTCGGGAACACGTTCCCAAGCAGGCAACAGTACAAGCCTCTGTCCTGACTGGGCCAAAGCAATTACATCTTGTACGTTTCTCTATTATGGCACGCACTGGACCCTGTCCGAAGGACGAATCAATTGAAGGATTTAAACCATCAACTATAAAAGCTGACCGTCGTTTAGGAGTTCAGACATCTGACGGATCCTGCTCCTGGGGAACTACAGATTTCAATTTTGGCCACCGGCATATGTGGCTCCGACGTGGCTTACTACAAGAATTTTTGCAATGGGGATTTGCAAGCCGTTGCTCCGCTTACCCTTGGCCACGAGTCTGCGGGAGTGGTTGAGTCGATTGGAGAGGGCGTGAGCGGCTTCAGCATTGGAGACAGAGTCGCCCTAGAAGTCGGCGTGCCATGTGACAACTGTAGGGCGTGCCAGAGAGGGCGATACAACCTGTGTCCGAAGATGCGATTCAGGAGTAGCGCCAAATCCATACCACATTTCCAGGGTACGCTGCAGGAAAGGTTAAACCATCCTGCAAAATGGTGCTACAAGTAGGTGTGGCACTTACAATGCCACTGACACATTTTGACATGGAGTAGGATCCCCGAAAGCGTTAGCCTTGAGGCCGCCGCTTTGCTTGAGCCGCTCTCGGTCGCCATCCATTCAACACGCAGAGCAAGCATTGAACAAGGTGACACAGTTATCGTTTTCGGAGCAGGCACTGTTGGTCTACTTGTAGCCGCTATGGCTAAGCTGTCTGGAGCAACCACGGTGACGATCGTGGACATCAACCCTGGACGAGTGAAATATGCCCTAGACAATGACTTTGCCCACCGAGGATACGTTGTACCGCATTCTGGACACAATGGCCACTCTGAGAAGACTGTCGATCGATTCAAAGAGGCCAATACGCTTGCCTCTGACGTGGTAGATAGAGCATGCGCCGGAGAGCCAAATTATGAGGGCGCTGACGTCACCTTCGACTGCACCGGAAAAGAAATCTGCATGCAGGCAGGCCTCTACGTGAGCATGCGAATTCAACTCCTTATAGCCCTTTGCTAACAAATTTCCAGGCAACGAGACCTGGAGGGCAGCTTATCATGGTCGGCATGGGCACTCCTATCCAGACTTTGCAAATGTCAGCTGCACACCTCAAGGAAGTCGACATCATTGGAATCTTCAGATATGCCAACACCTACCCGACAGGAATAAAATTGTTGGCATCCGGGGCTCTTCCAAGTCTTGATAACATGATTACCCACAGATTTCAAGGTCTGGAACACGTCCGAGACGCGTTCGAACTGGCGAGCAAACAGGTCGACCGCGAAGGAAATCTCGTTCTCAAAGTTTTGATCGAAACCTGAACATGAAGCACAGTCTTTTAGTCGGGCATGTTTGAGTATGGAGGCCAATTTAGAAGGAACTAGAAAGGAGTTCGGCGTATCTTGATAAGTCTCGCTTCTGCTCGGGCGCGCTCTAGCCAGAGCATGGAAGGTTACATTGTGAGCATGTAGACCTTCGTGCCAGTTTTTAGTACTATTTTGTTGGAAGACTCACATTTCGGGTAATCGACATGTATGCGCCATAGGTTGTACATACATAGGCTTTGTAATCATAGTCTTCGAACAACTCAGATAGTGTCGAAATTGAGTCGGGCATGGTAGGTGGTGCGAGCCTTGGCTGTTCCTGAAATTGTTGTGTATACATGTCAGACTGCTTCTGGACATGCGCAGAGAGGTTCGTATCACAAGCTGGCGAGATTCGTGAACAAACAGCTGCTCTATCATGCTTCACTGATCCCCCGAACTAGTTTCATTTTGAACACGGGTTTCAAGATAGAAGTGGAAGACAAAGAGAAGCATGACTCTGTGTTCAGTTGATGTTTGCTGGGTGAGCTGACGAAAAAGGAGAAAGTAGCCCGGGCGTCCATGCTTTTCCCGCATTCGGAGAGCAGGCTGCATCTCCAAACACAACAATAAATACATAGAAACAGACTCGATCGAAGCCGCTGCTTGGTTCTCAACCACAGCTCTGGACTCAAACAGCACACCTTCATTTCCACCATGGCCGCGTCAAACCCTCTTGTCGCATCATCGCCTTCAGACACTACCCCGCAGCTCCATCCACTCGTCCTCCTTAACATATCCGACTATGTCGCCCGTCACAAGCTACGAGAACTCAAGGGCCCCATCGCCGGAGCTATCCTGGGCCAGCAGAATGGACGCGATGTCACTATGGAGGTTGCCTTTGATTGCAAGATCGTGGTCGAGCCACAGGATGGTTCTGTACATCTGGACCAGGAATTCTTCGAAGATCGGTTAGCAAGTTACAAAGAATGCTTCAAGGCACCACAGCTCGATCTCGTAGGATGGTACACCATCGGTTCGACCTTTGGCCCAGAGCCACGGCACCTCCCGATCCAAATGCAGCTACAAACAAAGTACAACCTGGAATCAGCAATTCTGCTGCTGTTCCACCCAGAGATGGTCGCTGAATCAAGTGGTGCGGCTGGCAAACTCCCACTCACCCTGTACGAGACGATTTGGACGAGTGACAGCGCTGCGATGGAAATCGATGCTGGAGAGCGCTCTCAATCGTTGAAGTTTCGCGAGCTGCGGTACTCGGTAGAGAGTGGAGAGGCCGAAATGATAAGCGTGGACTATGTGGCACGCGGTGGAGGAAATGCCACAGCTGTAGAGACAAGGGCTGCGAAGGTAGACACAAAGAAAGGCCTTTCCAAGGGCAAGGCCAAGGCCAAAGAGACAGAAGAGACGATGAATGCTACGGCAGCTGCAGACGAGACCTTCCTCTCTGCTGAGGAAGATGAGCGTGAGTGATCGACTTTCTTAAGCTCTCGTCTCTGCTCCCTCTTAATTCACCACTAACAAATGCCCAGTGATAACGGCCCTCACTGCGAAAGCAAATGCCATCAAAATGCTTCAAGCCCGACTGAGCCTACTCTCTACCTTACTAGGCGAAACTCAGCCGTCCTACCTCACAGATGCTTCCATCCCAGTCGATCCCACAAACACCAATCTCAGCCAACCAATCCTACGCTCCATCAGCGCTCTACTCGCTCGACTGCCTCTCCTAACACCACCCGATACCGAATCATTCACACGCGAGACACAGCAGACATCCTCAGACGTCGAGCTCATCTCCCTCCTCTCGTCTCTCACCCGTGGCGTACAAGATGCCAAAGAACTGGGCCGGAAATGGACCATGGCAGACCCACGCAAGGGCCGCGGCGGCGGCGTCAGCAGTGGCGGCATGGGTGACTTCCTCAGTTCCGGCTCCTCTGAAAACATCCTCAACGAGCTGATGTACTAATCCTGGATAGAAAAGAAGGAATCGATCGTCGAGGACATAATGGACACAGTGAAGAACGTGAGGAAGATATTCGATCGATTGGAGATTCACATGGGACCATGAGGCGTATCACCGTAAGAGCGGTTTTCTTTTCACCCCCGTGGGAGAGCGAGAAGGGATTACTTTGCTTAGCATAGCCATGGCGTTTGGATGGGCTTTTCATAATGATATCATGGGCGGAGCATGGCATTAAATGATTCATGGTAGAGATGAAAAGAGACACGAGCCATTCAACTCGTTTGAACGATGGTCATGAAGCCCTTTGGTTGCCACCTTTATTCAATGAAAGGTTCTCACACCATCACAGCGACTGCTTGAGCAGTAAGACAACAGAAATCGGCGGTAGCCATGCGTTGTAGCTTGTGGATATTCTCGCATGTC
The DNA here is from genome assembly GCA_003689335.1 of Venturia asperata. Classification (NCBI taxonomy): domain Eukaryota; kingdom Fungi; phylum Ascomycota; class Dothideomycetes; order Venturiales; family Venturiaceae; genus Venturia; species Venturia asperata. The sequence continues at coordinate 406,067 of QWWL01000004.1, read as the reverse complement.
TTATCACTTCAAGCTGACAAGAAAATGACTGGCTGTATACCCACTGCAACTGAGTTTTCAGCAATTGTGGGCGTGTCAAGAACACGATGAAGAGAGGGGAGCTGGGATGATGGTGGGGACTCCACCTATGTAAAGAAGATAATACATCGTAAATCCTTGATTACGATTCATTCCGTGCCTTGAGAGGATACCTCAAAAATCTTCCGCTCTCTCCATTCGCGCCGAGCCCATGCCATATGCACGAGCAGCAAAAGGGTAATCATACAATTAATTCGCGATATCAACATCAAACAGAAGAGCAAGCAGAGAGGAAACTCTAGATGTACGAAACCTTGACACCCATTCCCACTGTCCCCCTCACCTTCTCCCAAGCCCGTTGTATCATCCTCTTTACTCTTTCCCTTAGATCCCTTCTCCCAAAAGCCAAAGCGAACATGAGTAAGAAGAGAACGGTTCGCATCATAGCCATAGGATTCTGACTAAGACTTACGGCCATTTGCTGGACCATGGTCTGGAAGGCGGCGAAAAAAGAAGTTGCTCTATTGTACAGAGAGGCAGGAGGTGGTCGTCGCGTGATTTCCTTTTTCCTCCTCGAAGGCGGCCTACCAAGACTATCTGATCTCCCGTGGTTCGGCGTGGGGTTTGGCTTCATGTTCGACGACGCGGTACCAGAATCCGGAGGTCGTTGTGACCGTGTTGCTTCTTCTTTCTTTAATTTCTGCTCTTCTTTTCTTCTCTCCTCCTCTACGCGCCGTTTCTCTTCTTCTCTTCGTTGCTGTTCAAGTTGTATCTGTTGCTGTTCCTGCAACTCCTTCTCACGCTTTTTGATCTCTTCCTGCTCTTCCTTGAGACCGAGCAGGGCTTGAAGGAAAGCTTCTTTTCGCTCTTCATCGAGGACCTCAGACATCATGATGAACTCGCGAGCATAGTCCCATTCCTGATTTCGTGGCAGAACATGCAAGGTGTATAATTCCAGGAGTTTCAGGGAGGTGTGAAGATCGCGAGGTGTGTTAGTTCCCGAAGCCGAGCTTGCTGTACGGCGTAGTCGGTTGGAGTTCAGGTGAGATGTTATGTCGAGAGATGGGTTGGACATGGCGCTGAGATAGGTTTCCAGGCGTTGCTGATTCAGCCTTTGGGAGGGTGAATGAGTGAGGAGGAGCGTGGCTCTGCGGGTGGGCTGTAAGTACCAGATCGAGTTCGAGGCTAGGGGCAGGCATACAAATTGATGACCACATCAGCATCAAGACTCCCTTCATCTCCACTGTAACCGTCACGAACGATGTCCTCCCATATTGTGCCGTCCCGGGCCTTGTTGACTAATTGCTTCCACCTCGTGCTCCCAAACGCGTGCTTTCCTTCCTCAGCACCCAGTTCTACGACGGCATTTATGAAAGTAAGATAGAAGCTCCAGACTTTGATCCTCGTGCCACGAGAAGCCGTCGCAATGGGCGCAACGGGAGTGTGCCCATTCTGCTCTCCGCCCTTCACAAGCTCGGGTGTAATGACGGGCTCTATCGTTGACAATGCTTCGGGAAGACGGCGCGTGAGGAACAACTGCGCTGCTTGTCGGTATGTCTTTGCGATGTGTGATGTTTGATGCCGGGAGGACGAGAGAGAAGCCGCGGAGTTTGCCAGCAGGCCGGAGCCGTTCAGGTGATCTTCGTGGAAGCTAGGCATTGTGGTCGTCGCGGTAGACATGCTGGTGGCTATGGACAGGACCCGGACGTGCGTGGCATACAAGAAGGTCGTGGGTTGGATTTCTCAGCAGCTTGCCGAGGTCCTGTTTGGGAAGAGGTAGAAAGAGCCGCAATTCCAGCCACGCTGACCAGGGTAAAATGGCGATGAACCTTGGCTTCTCTAGAGCATAGCAGAGAGGTTGGCAATGTCTGCTACTTCTTTAAACTCGACGATGTTGACGTTGTTGTTGTTGTTGTCGAGGGGGACTTGGTAGGGTAGACAAAGTCGCGTCTTTCACATGCAGCGCCGATGCAGCTCCTCTCATAACCAGGCTGCCTCTGTACCTCCCTCTCAGCCTCACGCTGCAAGACCCCTTGACCATGACTGATATGGCTACACCAAGCTTAGTACCTTGCTACCTCCTAACAGGGAGGGCACACTGCTGGCCAGGGCCGAGAGCAGAGCAGATTGAGGCAGATATTGCGGAGACGGGGCGCGCTCGAACAAACACGCTCTCGACAACAGTCGCACTGAGGGAGCAAACGCAGAATGAAGCTCATTTGCTACTTCTGCTTAGTCGTGCGGCAGACGTCCTGCTGCAAACGCTGACCAGCGCTAAGTCTACTGTAAGTCTAGTAGTGACGGACGTGGGTAGCCATAGCGTCCATATCAGCCTTCCTCCGTAACACAACATCGACATAGCATCACTATACTGCTTCTCGCCTGCTTGGGAGACTCATTTGAACCCTTCTCATTGTCGCCGCGGTACTTCCGGGATCTTCACCTCCTTCAATAGCTCGTCATAGATTCAACCTCAAGGTTCCGCCGCCTGGACGGACTCACTACCTGAAGCATCTGCGCCAGGAACAAGCAGTCGGCACGTTTGTGAAGCATTCCACGGAAAGCGTAACACAGAGAACGGACACAGGCGGGCTCATACTCTAATCACCGCTCGTTCTTCCCTTACTTCGATGCCAAAACTAAACACGACACTTCAACCTTCAACCGATTCTCAGTTCCATTGCCTACGGGCCGCCTCAGATCATGGACATCGATAAGATCGCCTTCTATCCAAGGTTGCTTTCTATCCTGGAAGACTTATCCAACGCTCACTTCGTGTCTCTCGATTTCGAGTTCTCAGGTATTGCAAGCAAAAAGCCCGGGGCATCGAGGCAAAGACAAACCATCCAAGAACGATATGCAGAGGCCAAGGAGGCAGCTGAGCGATACCGTATCATACAGGTCGGTCTCACGTGCGTAAATCAGTGCGATGATGTGGGTGAAGAACAGTACAGTGTGAAGACATTCAACTTTCCCTTGAATCCCTCGCTCGACCTGGATGTGGGAAAGGACTTGGATCTTGAACGAATTTTCTCTTTCCAATCCGGAGCAGTGGATTTCCTGCTGAAGAATAACTTCGACTTCTCCCAAACCTTCAGTCGTGGTGTATCCTACCTTTCACGTGTCGAAGAGGCCACAGCGAAGCAGAAAGCTGAAGAGCGAGGAGATAAGAGCATGTACAATGATATTGAAATCACGCAAGATGATCTACAAACCACCCGGTTCCTCGAGAAAGTCAAAAATGAAATCAAGGAATGGAAGAAGGATGGCAAGTCCGATGAGCTCCTTATTGTAAGTCAGAAAGCGTGAATCTGAGACGTTGATGGAGACTGACCTCTTTTACTTTTAGACGTCGAGAACACTTCACTGGGAGAAAGTCACAACGCCGGATCTCTCGTCTTTTGACCGCCGTCTGGTGCATCAGCTCGTACGTTCTGAGTACAAAGGCGAGCTGATGACCAAGGGACGTCCCACTTATGTCATCATCAAAGGTGCCGATTTGCAGCGTGAGGCTAGGGACCAAAAAGAACGGATAAAGCGAGTCAAAGCTCAGGTTGCTCGCTTGACTGGATTCCGCTGGATCATCGAGGCGCTGACTGGTGGAAGCCTGCATGGTATCGAACTTCCTTGGTTTGCAAAGGATCCCGTTGACGGCTCCGATATCTTCTTCGATGAGCAAGACTTCTCGGCTCGTTTCAATCGCGCGAAAGCCCACTTGAAAACGAGGACTCCAGCATTGGTCGGCCACAATCTTTTCACAGACTTGATCTACCTGTATCAGTCATTCATTGGGCAGCTCCCGGATTCAGTGTCAGAATTTCGCATGCGAATCCACGATCTGTTCCCAATAATTGTCGACACGAAGTATTTGGCGACTCACAATTGCGGCAACATCAACCCGGCATCCTCGCTAGATCAAATCGAAGAAACCTTACGCACGCAAAAGATTCCTGCAATACACACGCATCCCCATTATACCAAATATGTAGACAAAGAGGCCCCTCACGAGGCAGGGTACGACAGTCTTTTAACAGCAAGAATAATGATTCTACTCTCAGCGAATCTCGAAGCAGCGGGTACATATTTCACAGAAGCTGCAGACATACGAGCGACGAGCCCAAGCGATGAGGACTACGACACAGCCCCCGAAGAATTCGATGAGCAGCCTTCTGGTGAGGGCCTCGATGGCAACGGCCCAACTCCTATCAGCAATTTGAGGATAAGTCGAAGCGCGACCAAGCAGGGAACTCTTAACAATCTCAAAGCCCTTGGAAATGATTCCATACTCGAAGGCCAAGCTCCAGCCGATATCCAAGCGACGGCGGACTCAGCGGCATCGAAATCAAAAAAATCGAAGAAGACCAAAAGCGATCGAACAAAATCGACATCCCGCTTCGCCACAGCAACAATGTTCGATGCCCTCGCTGACAAAGACTCGTCCCCAGAACGCAGTTCTTCGATCCTCGCACAGCTCGGCAGAGCCACAGGCGAGTCCTCGCATCAGTTCAACCCCCAAGCCGTAACGTTCGGATCACCCTCCTCTTGGGCGAGTAAGCGAACATCGGCTTTCAGATCAGCGACGACATCAGAGGAGAAGAGGGAAAAGGATAATGAGGTCCAGCCTCTGATGCCGCCCTTTGATTGTGACTTCTGGCGCGTATATGCCAACAAGTTGAGGGTGTTTGGGACCGAGGAGCGATTCTTGGATCTGGACCCGCTGAGGGCGGGATAGTGTCTGCGATAGCAAGAGTATGCAAATTGTATCAAAAGATTTGGGAATTGACGAAACAGGTGTGGAGATGGAGCGTGCTGTGCGACCTTGGTTATGGATGCGAGTGAGGATGGAGCTTGGTTTCTTCGAAAGAAGCTGGCGGATGCCTTCCCAAGAGAATAGACTTGCATCCATTTACAGTATACCCAACTGCCGGGGTCGGTGTCAGATTATGTCTACATACGACAACTGATCTTCACAGAATACCCTCCATCACACTGGAATCCTGTCACCATTTGTATCATTGAACACGTAATTTTGCCCACAGCCGACGACGCACTTTAAGGCGGTAAGAGCCCAGATCCACGTTTAAACACATAGGACTGCGGAATCACCTGGTTGCAATTCGAGCACAATCTCTCTCAATCATATCATTGCGATATCATACATGCAATCTGTTAAGGTATCTTATGCTCCGTCCCAGAAAGCCCGCGACTAGCATAGGAATAAAGAACATGTCGAGAATTCCAAAAATCGCTGTATCCATTCATCCATCCATTCTCGCCTGCCAAAACGCCGCCCCCAAAGGTACCATCAAACCCGACGGAAGACGCAGAGAATTTGAAGAGCAGAGGGGCTTTACAAAAAGTGAGACTCTTACTCCTCTTCGTCATTCCTTGGTCTCTTCGGCGTACCCGCACCATTTTCGAACGTCTCCTCGTCATCGTCACTTACCACCTTCCTCTTTTTCCTGCTACCTGCCTGCGCTGCCCTGGCGTCAACCTCCCCTCCAATCGCCTCAATCACACTCGAAACACACTTCCTCAATCCTTTGTTCATGCGCTTCAGGAAGATGTTCCATCGATCTTCATACTCCATTTGCACACCTCCCAACGTCTCTTCAACCTTCTCGACCCTTTCATCCTCATCAATCTGCAGAAGTTGATCCTTGTTCTTGATGAAGATGCGCTCCTTCGTCAAGAGTCGCCAGAAGTAATATTGCCGGTCACTAGTAGTTGCACTCCTCCCTTTCTTGCCAATCCGGGCCGTGTTGCGGCTCAGAGCCGGAATGGTAGAAAGAAGATGCATCTCCGTGATACGTTGAAACTGTCTTGGTGCAATCTTAGCAGCGAGACGAGTCTTGTGAAGGGCATCGAGATCTGTAATCAGATCGAGGGGGATTTCTCGGCTTTTCACAAGTTGCTCTGGCGCTATCTTCTCGGGTATAGTCATGTTCTTGAACTCTGGATGGCACTCGTATAGATATGCCAAGTCGCAATAGTCTCGTAGGGCATCGAATTCGTCATTAGGTTCCTCGACTGTGATTTCGTAGACCCATTTATCTTTGCGGAAAGCGGTCGTCATGACGGTGTATAACCATGAGCCGTGTGATTTGCCCTGATACGGAGGGAGTATCAAGAATTGAGCGATGCGTTCTCGGGAGGGCAAGAGGAGGGCGGATATTTGTTCGGGTAAGGAGTCCTGGTCGTCCCGGTAATTCGTGTGGGAGAAGTCCATGGGCATGGTTGCTAGAATTTCGGTGCTTGGGAAGACCCATAGACGATAAGACGTGCCAAAGCCAGCTATGGAGTAGTTGGCAGAGCTGTTCCCTACAGAGCTGACCTCGTACAAGAAGAAGACTTTCCACCGCTCGAGAGCCCAGTCTTCGTCCTCAAGAAATGCCACAGTCCCACCGTCAATGAAAAACGGGATGAATATGCGCATGTTCGAGAGAATCTTCTTCGCTCGCGCATCTGCCAATGTAGATTGCCAAATTTCAAAGTTGCTCTTATCAACCGTATAGGTGTGTAGCAGCTGTCCTGGCGGTGTCCAGGCTTCCGTCGGGGCATCCTCCTTCTCTTGCGGTGTCCATGCTGTTTCCGGTAGAAAGCTGCGCAAGTGTCCTTCTACGTCCATCAATTCCTCCATTTCTTTATTGAAAGGCTTCATTTTCTGGTGATAATTGATGCTGGCGGTCGGCTCGAGGTCATTGGCGCGGAAGGAGAGGTTGATTTTGAGGTCCTTGTAGCCAGGAATAGCCTCATCGTCGCCAAAGATGGCGTAGGTGTAGGTTGGAGGGAAAGCTTCGAGCAAAGGCTCTCCATCCTGGCCGGTCAGACTGACTTCCACGGCTTCCTGAGCCTTGACAACCCACAGGTCCTCCATGTTGGCGCGAAGTATGTAGGCCACGAACTCGAACGCGCGTTTCCCGAGGTGGTTGGTGGGAGATAATCGATTAGCCCAGATTTATGTGACGCGATTCGCGATTGACCATTGCCGATGTAGTCGATTGGTGCTGTTGTAGTTGTTCTTATTGTTTTGAGGGCAAATGATTGAAAATTGATGAAGAGGTCGCGCTCAGGTGGACGGGAGTCGCGTCAAGAATCCTGAAAGACGCTAACGCGCGACGGAGTTACCCGGCCCCGGCCTCAAAGCACTGGGCAAGGCTGAAAGAACCACGATCGGAAATCTATAGATTGTATACTTGCTGACTCATGGAATCCGAATGTGATCAATCCACCGTTACTTTCTGGCTGTCACAGTCATGTCAGTCACTCGTGTGTTTTGTTTCGAGGCTTCCGTCCTATGTTGTAGCATTTTGAAACATCGAGTATGCTGAGATTGCTTCGTCAAATCCACTCGGAGCCCCTAATCATAAACAGGTTTTACCTAGTCCACATCCAGTGTGCGACATGATGATCTCTTCATACGTGCATCCCAAGCACGCGCAGCTCCTTATCACCAACCCACTGCTGAGATCGGAACGCCATCGCAATCATGTGGGACGGGTTGGGCATGTTACTGGCCCTGAGCGGCTTCATGGCTGTCGCGTATGCTACTCTCCTTAACTTGAATAACTACAGTAACATAGCTAATCACTTGAACAGCTCTTTCTTAGCCGGCTCCCTTCCTCTGTCATTCTCCCTGTCCCAGCGACAAATACGCCTCATTTCCGCCGTGGGAACAGGTCTCCTCATCGGCACAGCGCTCGTAGTCATAATCCCCGAAGGCATTGAGACACTCTACAGCTCTTCATCTATGTCCGTACAACATACCCCACAAATCGCGTCCACTGTAGATGTGCCAATGGACAATGATCGCGCGGCATTGGCGTTACTTAACATGCCCAAGCCAGATAAAAATGCCGCAGGACAAAGCCTCAAATACGACAACCAAGACGTGAAAGGGACTGACAGGTTCTTGCCAGAGGAAAAGGAGCCCGATCTGCCAAAAGGCTCGGAGCCACAAAGCTCTCACACTCGGCGTGCAGAGCCAAAAGATGATCTTGGGGAATCGACATCACATGCGTGGATAGGCATATCCCTGATCTCTGGCTTCATACTTATGTACCTCATCGACATCGTACCAACCATCAACTCCTCGAGAGGCTCGTCAAATGGCCATAGCCACCACATTCCCCTCTCAACAATAGATCCCGAATCTGCGACCTCATCACGTCAGACAGCGTCGCATCCTCCTTCCTCCCGCCCCAATCCGACAACAATCGGTCTTCTCATCCACGCTTTGACTGATGGCATCGCTCTGGGTGCCTCCTCAACCACGGGCTCCACCAGTTCGAGGGGCACTTTAAGCGTTGTCATATTTATAGCCATCCTCGTCCACAAAGCCCCTGCTGCTTTCGGCCTGACCTCTATCCTCCTGAAAGAAGGAATCTCCAAACGTTCTGCCCGCGGCCATCTCCTCATGTTCTCTTTCGCAGCACCGTTGGGAGCACTAGTCACATGGATAATTATCAACATCTTGGGGAAAGCAGAAGAGGGCCAGAGTAAGAACATGACATGGTGGACTGGTATTGCCCTGATGTTTTCTGGTGGGACGTTTTTGTATGTGGCTTTACATGCTATGCAGACAATTTCTAGCTCTTCTTCGCATGGCAGCCATGCGCATGTGAAAGCTACTGCAATAAATGAAGAGGAAGACTGGGAGACGCATGGGCACACAGTGCAAGCGTCGCAGGAACATGACAGAACGAGGGGAGAAGTGGGCTTAGTGGTAATGGGAATGCTGCTTCCTCTGTTCACCCAAATAGGACATTCGCAGTCCCATGGATGACCAAGGAAGCTTTTTTTCGTACATAGATGGATACCCAAATACCGAACGTTCAGAAGATCCCACGTTGATAGACACAAGTGTTCTTCGTTCTCTCTTACTGTGTGTCCTGAGGTTAGAGTCGCCCCTGTTCAATCCAAGTCACCCCGGACGTGCCCTATCACTGCAGGTGGACTGTGAAATACGCTCACACGCTGGACCCTTCAATCAGGGTAGCCGCTAACGCCGTCAATTCGGCATCTTAAATCCGAGGAGAAGATTTATCTCTAGCACCACAACTGAAAAAATAAAGATTGTTCAAGCTAGTTGCATTTTAGCAAGGCCGTCTCTGCGGTCGCTGTTGTTTTTGAACTCTTACGACTTTGGTTTTGTGGAATAGCGGAAAGGGAGCGAAAATTGGTTCCTAGCCACACTGACAGCCCCCTTTCTTAGCGACCCGCAACCCCGCAACTCTTCTCCTTGAAACAACAACATCCACAACCCTGCCATTCATCTAGCAAGATGATTCGGCTGAAGATCCCCAGCCCAGGATATTGCCAGGCCCACGCGAATTGTATTTCAATATTGCATTTCCTGTGAAGACTTCGATCCTGGATGAAATCTCCATCTCACAGTTTAGCAAATCTTGGGAGATAGGAGAGGAATGTAGTTCTGTTTCATGTCCTGCTTACAATTCCTATTTATATACACGGTCTACCCATCTCTAGCCTCAACGTCTGAGCCTCCTCCTGCTTCTTTCACATCATTACTGTCCTTACACTATACACACTCACTTGACAATGGCGCCAAAATGTAGGACCACCTTGAGGGGACTGCTCGTCACGATGCCTGGGTTCGCGAACCTCGTTCAAGCAGCGACACAAGAGGTATTCATGGTCAACCCGTTGGGTACTGACGCTCCCCTCGTCGCGTCAATCGTTGGCGCTTCGCCAGCAGCAACAACTTACGCAATGGGTAAATACCCTCTCCAGTCTCCTAGACCTGCAACTCGCGGGCAAATGCTAACACAACGTTGCAGCCTGCGGTCCGAACTTCCCCTCCACGCTTGTCTCTCTACCCTCCTCCGTCATCTGTCCCGACCTGGCTCACATAACAATAACCCAAGGACCTGCGACACTCGCCTACACATCTGTCGAGAACTGGGCGAATAAACCCACTGACCCAGTCACCAATATCAAAAAAGTCCTCCACTGCGATCTCTCGGGGACAACAGCAGCCGTTTGCACAAACTCTTTCGATGGTCTGGATAAAATTGTGCTGCCAACACAAGGACTGAGTCCTAGCGAGATAAACATGGGACAAGCTAGTTTGGAGGCGTTAAAAGTGCCGGAGACTATGACGTTGACGGGCAAAGATTTCCCGGCTTTTGGAAAGGTGGTAGTTACGGCGGGTGCTGAGAAGTTGCAAGCTGCTGGAGCGGGCGCTGCTGCAAGTGCTACTACTATGGCTGGAAAGCCTGGGGCTAGCTTGCCAACGACGTTGGCGGATACCCCGACTGGTGTCACTGGCAATCCGGGACCGGGAATCAACAGTATTGGTGCTAATTCCAATCCCGGTAGTGGTGGTGGTGGTGCTGCTGCTGCTGCTGCGACTGGAGCTGCGAAAACGGGCTCTGGTGCTGTGGCGGCGGCTACCGTGTCCGGGACAGAGAAGCCATCGAATACATCGAATGTGAAGCAAGCGGCTGCGACAGGAAACAAGTCTTCGGCATCGAGCATCAGTGGAGCAAGTGGGTGCTCAATCGTTGTTGGAGCATTGGCTGTCCTTTTGTTCCTTTGAGAGGACATCTGGTCAAACTTTGGCAGAAAAAGTTATTGGTTGCTTATGGCGTTGGCAGAGCGACAAAGAAGGAGAATCAGATACCCATTTACCACCCTGGACAGGTACCGATGGTGAAAGATGGTCGTAAACCAATTTTACAGAGCCACTCTTCAGCGCTACAGCCGTTCCAAACCAGACAGTCCCTCTCTCAATGAAATATACTCATCTCCCTCGTACACTCTCACACGTCGTTCCCAAACGTATGGTAATTATCACAGGTATCACACCCTTATCCAATTGATCATGCAAAGAAAGTTGCGCAACCGAAAAATAAGGCATCTCAACCCTACCTATCAAACTTGGTTTCACGCTTCACTCTGGATCCAGCACCTCTTTCATCTCTCAAACCATGAGCGGGTCCCAGCCAGTCCCACTCGTCATCGCGACAGGCAAACAGACCGACATTTTATTGTCGTAGCAGCCTAGAAGGATTCTTGCATATTGGCAGGCAAACGTTTCCGTCGGAGGAGCCGAAAGACAGAATCTTTACGTTCGTGGAAGGGCTGTTGGTAGTGAAAGTCGTTGACCGCAACCTTGAGGGATAATTTTCAAGAAGACAACTAGATATCGTAGTGGGAGATTGGTTTTTTCTCGTAGTCCGTAATAATTTTCAACAAGTAAAGAGCGTTTTAGATGTAGCGAACTACTTTGATACTGAAGCCAAGACGATTTTAGTAAAGGGATAAATATAGACGGAAGAATAGCTTGACTCTGACTATTCGGGCCGTTGGATTATCTAGGCCGGGCCTGCTAATGCAACCGATCGCGGAACCACGTGTACTCGTGACGAATTTATAGCTTCAGTTCCCCCAGTCTCCAAGTATAACGATACTTCCTTTTAGCCTAGACTTCTGCAATTTGGGATCCATAGCGATAAGCTTTTGACGACGTTAAGATCCTGAGTTGCAGTTGATAATCCGCGTTTGAGCTTTTTCGAGGGGCACAGAATCGTTAAACCCGCAGTGGTATTGAGGCTAACAGTATTGAAGACTTGGGCTGAACACACCGTCTCTGAAATTTCTATTTTTCTAGCATGGATTTGTTCCTTTCTTCGGTTCTGTTTTCACGCAGCAATGTCTCGAGTCTACTGAAAGCAGTGACTGGCGGGTCTTCGGCATCCAAAAACTCTGTCAAGGGTTCAACTCGTGAGTGCGCATATTATCTTGATTGCAAGCGTTGGCTTGGTTTGAATTCAATGATGGATGCTCGTCTTCGTCATGTGTCATTCCTTTTATCTCGCATACTTGAATATAGATTATTGTGTACAACTTCATTAATCATGCTCAATGATAAAGCGGACCAAAAGAGAGGGTCAACATCGATCATCTTGTTGTAACAAAAGCCAGACCCATGGACAGGAAAACGAGCGCAATGGCTGCGGAACTACGCCGCATTTGGCTTCCTTCAGATGGCGTGACAGGGACACCAGAGGTACATGGGAAACCGCGGCTAATAGTGCTATTCCGCCCACCAGGCCATGACGCTCCCAAGCATCCAGATGCTTCGACCATCTTGCTTGCAACTTGATCGAAAGTGTGTTGATCGGCGGAGAACAGGCATGGAAGTTTGGGGGTTTCAGCGGCTGAGGTATGGGAGCATGTCCAGTTGGACTCGGGCGGAGTACCAATGTCAAAATTTGATACTGGAAGCGGGCAGCCACGGAGTGAATCGACGGTTGGCATGATGCCGCTAGTCGTGATGTTGGTTATGTTGAAGAAGATATCCTGGGTGTCCAGTCGTTCAGTATTACAGTTCAGCTTTCTGATGTTGTAGTCTATATGGAGGCTGAGCCTCGAGGGGTATTTGAATACTACAACGTCCAAGTTTTTGGTGTAGTTGATAGCCAGAGACATGCTGGGGTACGGTGCCCAATTTTCCGCAATGAGCTGTGCGCCCCACGCAATCTCTCCGTTGTCAACCATGCGAGGTTCAGCGTTGTCACTGAGTACATCCAACGACCAGATAATAAAAGGTTGGTACTGCCAGACCTTGTCGAAGTTGTGGATCGCAAAGACAAGTGGAAAGGGGTAGAGTGGAGGGTAAATAGAGTTATTGCGAGGGAAGACGGCATCAACCCGCGCCGGGACAGTAGAAGTCAAGGCCAGTCCAGCCAAGGGGATGGTCGCCACGACAGATGCGAGTTTCATCGCGGCAATGGTCAGTCGAGTCATGTTTCTCTTGAGTGGGTAGAATTGGGGTAACGGGGTGAATGCACTGGTGAGAAGAATGAGCACAAGCTGGTTTATTAAAGTTCCCCCATGGGGAATGATGGGGGCACGATTGTTGTGGCTCCATTGTCATCCTACGCGTCCCGGGGTAACAGGCCCCTCTTCAATATATTTTAAACGGGGTGAGAGTGGAGGCGCTTAACAGTCTAATATGATTGGACTGTCAAGCCTAGGCTTAATGAGAGAAGCGCGGCTGTGTTGCTGGCCTAAAACTTATATAGTGCAACGTGCTCCCAAGCAGACGTTTACTGGCTTCAATGTTTCCCAAGAAGGATCGACCGAAGACATGCACAGGTGCACGGGCGACGAGAGCACCAACGGGACTCAGACTTCATGTATTTAGGTTTGCGGCGTAGTCAGTCTGCCTTGTTACTCAGTGATAAGCTGTAAGTCAGTCTGCCTCATTACTCAGTGACGAGCTGTAAGTCATGTAACTTCAATGGGTGAGCATGCTTCCGTTCTAGTATCCTATTGGATCAATGAGCAGTTCCGTCTCACTGTTCCGGCCACGAGATCACCCAGATCATATCGGTCTTTCGTGACCGGAAGCGACGTATATTCGAAGGATTGCAAACCTCGTCTCCAAAGTGGAGCCATGGTGACATCCTGTGGTAGAATGGGCGATGGACCAGTCCCCTCAACGGATCCTTCGAAGAGGATGCAAACAATAAGTATCGTCTCGTGTGATGAAAATCCCCAGTTCTGGGAAGTCGGAATTCCACGTCTGTTCCGTCGTCGTTGTAGTCATTATTCTCTTGATACTCCTGATCTGGACAACTTTTATACACAACGCGAGATGCAGTGGACCACCGTGTTCCTTGTACTTCAGAACGCCCATGTTGTCTTTACCCGTAGTCAAACATCGGCATTTCAACCCGAGCCTCCTCGCGGCTGTGCGACCCCCTGCAAAGATTTCGGTCCCACTAGTCCCGGCTGGATGTCCTTTGAGGCCGCCGACTACTTTCAACGATGCAATTTCAGTCCGGCGCTATTTAGCTACGATGTAACAAGCCCGTCTCTACCCTTGGCGGTCAGCGTTTGCGAGGATACGGAAGAATACGATGCGCTGGACAAGAAACCCGAAGGAAATGCGACCAGCACCCGCTTTCGCCGGCGTTCCCATGAGTTTGACGTGCAAGTCTCGCGTGTTGCTGCCACGGATCTGGAGCGCATTATCCCTGGACAAGCAATTGGAGCCGCCATGACAATCCAGCAAGAGATTGTTCGAGCGTATCAAAACAGTCCTCTCAATAATGGCACCGGGAGCAAGACGAAGGAGAACGTCATTCTGCACTCCCATTTTGCAGATGCTATCGTCGGCGTCTTTAATGGAGCCGATCTCGACAAGATTGCTGTCGCGAACGGGCCCTTGAAAGACTTCGTTTCCGGCATTCGAGAGTATGGAATAGGGCAGACGCTGCAAGCCGAGTCCTGCTCTGTTAACAACACGTACTCGTCCTTTGGGATTATCGCGGACATGTCCATAGGTCTCAAAGGGCTTTCGGCCGTGCGCGCTGCCGTTCAAGCTTGGTCCCAAGGCACGTGCCCACTATCAGACAACAAAGTCGACGCACAGAGCCGCCCTCGCCGCCATGCAAATTCATCCATCCCCGAAGGCCGCGATGTCAACTCAGCGACTCTCTCTGCTGTGAGATTCGCCAAGGCTCAAGCAAATCCCCGGCTTGCACTGTATGTCGTGCAGGATTGTCAGGAGACCGAGGTGCAACCCGGCGAAAACTGTGACATGCTGGCCAAGCGATGCAACATTGGTCTGAATCAATTCATGGATTTCAACCGCAAGCCTGACTGCACCAAACTCCAGATCAAGCAGCGAGTCTGCTGTAGCGCAGGCGAGCTCGCGGACAGACGGCCGCAGAAGCAAGCCAATGGTGACTGTGCGGTTCACCAGATCAGGCCAGGTGACTCTTGCTACTCCATCGCTGAGCAGTACGGAATTAAGCAGGAAGATATCCTCAAGGTCAACACACAAACTTGGGGCTGGAACGGTTGCGGACCCGACAAGTTCTACCCGGATGTCAAGATCTGCGTCAGTCTAGGCAATCCTCCCTTCCCTGCTGCAAATCCCTCGGCCACTTGTGGTCCGACAAAGCCTGGAACACCAAAGCCGGCCACGGGCACGAGCAGAAACTGGGCTTTGCTCAATGAATGTCCGCTCAAGGCGTGCTGCAATATTTGGGGCAACTGTGGTATGACTGATGACTTCTGTATTGATAAATCCTCCGGCCCTCCTGGCAGTTCTTCGGGTCCAAATGGCTGCATCGCCAATTGCGGATTGTTAATCACAAATAACAGAAAGCCCCCAGCGCAATTTCGAAAAGTCGGATACTTTGAGGCATGGAATCTCAAACGCGACTGCTTGCATATGGATGCTGATGATATACCTGCAGGAGGGTATACGCATGTCCACTACTCATTTGGCGACATTAGCAATGACTACAAAGTCGGCGTCGATCGAGATATGTTTGACAGATTCCGCAAGTCCACCAAAGGCTTCCAGAAAATCATCGCTTTTGGTGGGTGGGCATTTAGCACGGAGATTCAAACGGCTTATATCTTTCGAGCCGGCGTCGGTGTTGCAAACCGAGAGCGCCTCGCCACCAGTCTTACTAATTTTGTCCTCCAAGAAGGTCTCGACGGTCTCGACTTCGACTGGGTACTAACCTTGTTTTCTGAGAGGGTCTTAACGGGATTAACTTTGACATAGGAATACCCTAGCGCTCCTGATATGCCATGGCTTCCAAAGTCATCTCCGAATGAGGCGTCCGATTATTTAGAGTTTCTACGTCTGGTTTGCAAGAAACTGCCGAACAAGTCAATATCTACCGCAGCACCGGCGTCTTACTGGTATTTGAAGGCCTTCCCCATCAAGGAGATATCCGAGGTTGTGGACTACATTGTGTACATGACTTATGATCTGTAAGTTCATTGAGGAGAACAGTCAGAGTGAGCTAATAACTGTCAGACACGGCCAATGGGATTATGGAAACAAGTGGTCCCAAGTCGGCTGCGAAAAGGGCAACTGTCTTCGCGACCATGTTAATCTGAACGAAACCTTAACCGCGCTCGCCATGATCACCAAAGCCGGTGTCCAATCAGAGAAAGTCATGGTCGGCATTTCAAGCTATGGTCGACAATTCAGGATGACCGATCCTGGCTGTTTGGCACCTCATTGCACATATGAAGGTCCTGATGCCAAAGGGACAAAGGGGCGATGCACAAACGAGCCAGCATACATCTCGAACGCGGAGATTGCAGAGATCATTGCCACTAACCCATCTGCCAAGGTCGTCAACAGTGGCGGCTACTCCAAATTCTTGACATATTCGGACATGAACACAGCAAGAAGCGGCCCTTTCATAGACGATGTTGTCGTAAGCGCAGTCCAATCCGAGCCTGGCAGCAATTGGGTCTCATATATGGATGAGACAGACAAAGCTGACCGAACCAATCTTTGGAAGGCCCTGAATTTTGGCGGCACCACAGACTGGGCGGTCGATCTGCACACTTTTGACCACGATAATGGTCCGAACGTTGCCAATGCCTTGAAAAAGTTCGACAAAAATCTTCCTCGAAGAAGTGGCATGAAGAGCGGTACGGGACGCCCAGGCAATTTTGCAGAGACATGTGGAACGGACAGCAGCTGGAAAGAGTGCCTTGCGACAGTCCAGCAGTTGACAAGTACGCGCAAATGCCTCCGATGGACAGATGGGCTGGAACAAAAGCCAACGATGCCTGGTGTGCAGGCGTTCAGTATTGGACAAAACTCAGGGACCACACATCCCAATCATTTACTGATGTTGTCATTGGGGGTGCTCTAAAGGGGGACACGCCTTTCACTTGTGAGTACGTGAATGAACAATCGACCACAGGATGCGTAGCTACGCGAAGCTGCCGAGGGAACTCACAGAGCAGTGCGCCGTCCGTGCAACAACTGTCACTATCATTGCAGAACATCAATTCAGTAAGTCAGTCGACTATAAGAGCATAGCTCTTCTTTTGAGATCGACTGTTGCTAAATTCTCCTTTCTGAAGAATTTTATAAACATCTTCCAAGGTCTCAGTGACGCACTGAGTGCCAAAAGCAGGGCTGTTGGGGCTTTCAAGGAGCTCATTCCGGAACCAGATAAAACCATGGATATTCTTCTGACTATTGTGTCAATCGTAACCAGCGTTGGTTCAGTGAGCTTTTTCAACGGATGTCAGACAGCCTAAAACTATCAAGCTTCACGCATATCAGACTAATTTGCTTGGTAGTTGTTAAAACAAGAGCCGCCAAGTACGCAAAGGATGCTGAGAACAACGGTAAAGATGGGGAGTGGGCCAAAGTTTGGGCAGACAATACCAAGGATTACGCCAATATCGCCATAGCAGCCGGCATGGCGTCTGCAAAAGAAAAGGACAAGTCTCTGGCAGACAAGAACGCGAAAGACATCAACGAGAAGATAACTTTTCTTTGGGATGGGACAATCAAAGAATGGAAGCATAGCTTGTCTGAACAGAACAAACAGCTTTTTTCCGGAAGCGAAGAGAGCATTGCCAAGCTCACTGCCTTGATCAAGGATGGAAGATCCTACGATCGCAAACCCTTGGATCGACTGGAAGTTCAGAATCAAGCAACCAAGTTCATCGCAAGCATCATGGTACCAGATGTTTGGAGACTGCAGGGTTTCTATCCGGTCCTGCTTGATGCTGGATTCAGATGTGGCACCAAGGGTATCGGTATCGGACAATGGACGACCAAGAAGAATATCGGAGATGCCGAGTTTTGCTTCAACGAAGGTGGGTCGGAGTATGGCAAGCCATACAGTGGACCCAGGCAGTATCAGCTATGGGGAGTCAAAGGAGACTACGGTTGTTTAGAAACACATTTAGACTTAGAACGCGGCGGCCAATGCTCGATGCTCAAGGATCTTCCAGGCTTGAAATCAATCAAGAAGCCAGTCGATGATTGGGCGGGTGCTAACATCATTGACATGGTAAACAAGTAAGTAGGCTTGATACTGCCTTCATTCTCGCTAGCGCAGACTAACACCGGCTCCAGCGCGAACGACGGTTTCCATTTCTGGAACGGGAATCATCGGTGGGACTCGTCCGACGCTGAGAACCAGGACCTGGTGGTGGAAACGGCGAGCAGACTTAATGATCTAAACATTTCGAAAATTCCAGGACTTAGTAATATCCCAATCTGTGGATGGGCGGAGATCAAGCAGAATTGGATGAGGAGCCCCGTTATGGATTGGAAAAAACTGAAGAATTTCCCCTGTAATTAGACTATTTCTACTGGAGGCGTGGGAAGTAGGTAGCAGAAGGGCAAGTCAAGGAGGCCGTGAATCTGCTGGAGCAGATGGTCGAGATCAAAGGAATGACGCTGGCGGAGGATCGCCCAGACCGGCTGGCATCGCAGTACGCACTTGACGCATTGACGGATTTCCTCGAGGCTTATTCGATGCGGATGAGATATCTAGATAAGGACAAGAAGGAATTGACGTCCGGGTTACTCCAATGGAGGTAAGGAAATTCCTCGCAGCAACAGCGTGGATGCGAGGAACCGACCATCCTCAACAAGCGAAATGATGGTTGATGGATCGAAGGATGGATCGAAGTTGGGAAAGAAAAGCTGGGGTCGAGATCTGCTTGAAAGCCAAATCAGCTGCCAATCTCTACAAGCCTGACATCTCTCCCTCCCACGCATTGTTCCTGCGACAGCCACCACCGAGCAGCTGGCTCTAGGCAGGATAATCCGTGTAAAACGCGACGGACCGCACAGCAAAATGGTATCAACTAGTCTGGAGGTTCCAGGCCGTGATATGGCCAACAATTTGCATGCTATTCATGCGGCAGTGAGGAACATCAAGATCAGAGTCCATTCTGTAAGCCGCCTACGTTCCAAATGTGTTGTGAGAGATTGTGCTTTCGGCGTTAATATTCGCCATAGTATTCGTATTGATTGCCGTTCGCATTTCGTTCGGAGAACATCCTCCACAATGATCTGCCACCTATTCTCGACACGGCGCCCAAAGCGCCCATCTTCATCTGGCATTAAATGGCATTATAAGTACCATGGTACACGATAGATCGAGCGCCCATCACGGGCTTTCCCCGCCTCGGCCCCTTTGATGCCTTCGATCACTGGCAACAACATGGAGGGCAAAGTCATTGCAAGTATAATCGTGGTATCATGTCAGACTCGACTTATCCTGAATCTAATAATTTTGGTAGGCCATCACCGGCGGAGCCTCAGGTATCGGTTTGGCCACATCCAAATTATTGGTATCGAAAGGCGCATGCGTCTCCATCGCCGACATCCAAGAAAAAGCCCTCGAAGAAGCTGAAAGCTCCATCAGAGATGAACACCCAAACGCCAAAATCGCAACATTCGTCGTCGACGTTCGAATCTCTGATTCAGTCATCGACTGGATCAACGCTACCGTGAAAAGGTTCGGACGCCTGGACGGCGCCGCCAATCTCGCCGGCGTCTTCAAGGCCTCCAGAAACGGGACGGTGGAAACGGAGGACGACGAGAACTGGGATTTCATGCTTGGTGTCAATTTGACTGGGGTGATGCATTGTTTGCGCGCCCAACTTCCCCACGTGAACTCTGGATCCAGCATTGTCAATGCAGCCAGTGTTCTTGGACTCCAGGGCGCGGCAGGTTCTGCAGCTTATGCGGCAAGCAAACACGGCGTCATTGGATTGACAAGATCAGCAGCGAAGGAAGCTGGGAAAAAGGCCGTTCGGGTGAATGCCATCGCACCGTAAGTCAACCCGTTTACCACGAGGAAGTGGTGCTAACGTGGGGTGTAGTGGGTACATCGCGACGCCTATGCTCGCTGCGGCGTTCAGAGATCGCGATTCGACAACGACTGGTAGTCCAAGAGAAGGAGGCGCGGTCGGTGTGGCTTTACAAAGATTGGGAAAGCCCGAAGAAGTTGCGCCTCTCATAGCATTCTTGCTCAGTGACGATGCTAGCTTCATCACTGGGGCTTGCTACAGCATTGATGGCGGATGGAATTGTTGAAAGACAGAATGGTGGTCAGGCGTTTTATCTCGAGACCAAGACAATTCTACTGTCGCTACATTCTCGGAATTTGTGAAGTTCAAGTCGTCAAGAATTCAACACTACTGATACCAGGCCAAGAGCACAGATGAAGTCTACAGCATTGCTGGACCTAACGCGCAACTATCTAGGACATAGCATGATCACTAAGACATCGCCAAGAATGCATGACTATCCCCTCGCTGGCTGCATTGTACTGGAGAAGAAATAGAGGATTTGGAGTAACTGAATAGAGAAAGTGAGAGAAAAGAGGTGGAGATTTTTCCCCGACGAATCCCTGCTCAACACATAAAAGAGGAATGGCCGACCCGCGTAATGCCCTTGAAGTATTCTAATCCAACGCTCACTTCTTCTCATGCACCGTTCCGGAACGCCATCGCTATATTTTCAATCATCATTTCGACCGCTTTTGCTGTGGTGTCGGTTTGGCTGTATACGTCTGCCTTCGCGCACGTTCCGAGCTCTGTCTTTGCCCATATCAAAGACAGCGCTGTTGGTCTTCCTCCCACGAAACTCGTGATCGGCTGAACCCATGCTTCCTAGTCCTGTCTTTCGTGCCGAGTGTGTTCGCCGGACTGAGTGTCTGGGTTTTGTCTTGGTCATCGTATATGCTTTCAATTGCACTACTTTCGAAGACCTCCACCCCTGTTTCGGCAAGGTATGCCTCCGCGCCTGCGAAGACCCAACGAAGAGGAAATTTCCCTTTCTTGACACTACGTTGGGGCTCGTTAACTTAGGCTCTCCCAAAACTCTTGTTTCCTACCTGTCCCTCAGAGCTACGTCAAACCATCCGCCAGCCAAGAATTGCGCTGGATCAAAAGCAGCTGCCTTTCTGCCTTCCTCTGAGAACGCGCCAAGTAAATACATATTGAGTCTTTTGAAGTTTACTGGCTTTATGACCCATCCGTCGAATCCTGTCAATAGGATTTTGTGTAGATGGCTCGGTTTCAAAGACGCCGAAACAGCGAAAATCGGCGTTCGTCCGTATTCCCGAGCCGTCCGAGAGAGAAGTTGCGGGTTGGCTTTCTCGAAATTTCGTATCATCTCGGTCGCCATGTATCCGTCCACTAACGGCATCTACACCAAAGTTACCATGGTATTGCTGAGCAGAATGTGCTAAAACTTACATCGAGATCCATGAGGATGAATTGGGTGGCAGAAGAGTGTTCCACGAACATGTCATAGCACTGCTGCCCGTCACAGGAGATTTCAACCGAGTGTCCCATACGTTCCAATCTTTTTTGCAAAATTTGCAAGTTGATTTTATTGTCGTCTGCTACCATGACCATCATCGGTTGTTGGCTCATATCTACTGCGTTTTGCATTGTTTGCAGTGGATGAGGCGCCATTGGCGGCGATTGAGCTTGAACCGGCTGAACAGGTATATCAAAGAAGCCATGTGCATAGTCCGAGCCCGAGACTCTGCTGATTGAGCGATCTGCCGCGCCACTTGGTGTAGTGACACTGGTGCTATGGAGACTGGTGCTCTGATCCTCAACAGGTGGGGTTGGTAACTGGAAGGGATGAAAGGCTTCAGAGCTCCGTGGGAAAGGTAGCAGTAAAGAGACAACGGTGCCCATCCCTCTGGTCGATTTGATTTTCAGCAGGCCACTTCGCAGCCGAGTAAATCGAGCCACTGTAGCTAATCCAAGTCCTAGGACCGGGTTCCCCATCGTCATTGAATCTCGACTTAACCTGCCAACCACCGCAGGTTTGGTCATTTCGGAGTCGTCCGATGGGATTTGTTCAAGTCCTTGGAACATCTCATCAAGATGGTCCTCAGCAATGCCCATACCTGTATCGGTGACTTTAATTTCTACCAGACAGTGGCCATCGTTCTTGTCCATGAGATTGGCCTCAAGCTGAACATAACCATTGGCAGTATATCGAATTGCATTTGAGACGATGTGCACAATGGCTTGTTGAAAACGTTGGAAGTCGCCGCTGCTAGAAGTCAGTGCATGAAAAAGCTGGTTTGAAGTGCTAGCATACCGGACGAACTGAGGAAAGTTCGAGTCAAGCAAGACGATGAGTGGTAGCCCTTTGCGACTAGCGTGGTGCTCCAGCGGCTTCAAAGCTTCTCCGAGCGCAGATCTGATGTCAAAACTAAATTCTAGAAGTGGAAAGCTTCCATCCTGACTTCGAGTGAGGTTGAGCAGGTCGTCGATTATGTAAACGAGAGACTGCGAAGCGGAATGTGATTTGCAAAGCAGGTCCCGTGTGTCATTGTCCAACTTGTTTTCCATGGCAACTTCGAGATAGTTGATAATGGCGTTCAGCGGTGTTCGTGCTAGCTCACAGCATTAGTATACATCAGCAGGCAGGATCAACAAGATCAAACCTTCGTGGGATGCATTGAGAAGCAGAATACCCTTCATCTTGGCATTGAAAAGCGATTTCTCGTTGGCTCGCCACACTTCAATAAACTTCCCGTACACGAGCCTTACGGTAGTGGCGCTTGGAAAAATTAGTGGCGCCATCAAGTGAAAAGTCGCATGATGCTTACTATTCCTGGTATTCTTCTTGGGCCCATTCTTTAGACGTACCCGTTACAATTTCAGTCCACCTCTTAAAACTGGCTCGCGGTTGCAGGAGTGTATTGTTAAGGGATGTCATTTCCTTTGCATGTGGGTCACCCGCCCAGTGAACTTCTTTCATCTGGTACGTCCGAAAAAATAGCATGTAGTCTGACTCGTTGGACAGTGGAATGAAGAGAAATCCAGCAATTGTGTCCAAAGCTGTCTGCCACGGGAAGTTCGGATGGTCTTTTCTGATATTGTGCGTCGATACGACCGAGGTGTAAGCTCGGGAATGCACATATCTCAACACAAGAATGGCTTCCAGATATGATTCATGCATTCCAACAGTTCTCGCCTCGCCTTGAATGACCATGAACCCTGAATTTGAGCCAAACAAGCGCAAGATATCATGTGACGAGGCCGTGATCCAGCTTTGCGGATCTTTGTCGACTTGAATCGTCTCGAGAACTTTTCGTGCGCCTAGCCTCAAGCTATAGGAGAGCTTTGCTATACAGTTGGAAACGCATAAGCCTATCCAGTAACATACCTCTCGAACAGAAAATGGTACATGAGACGCAGTCGGTCCGTACGAGTGACAACATATGAGGCCCCATAATTTGTCGTTGGATTGCAACGAAATGGATGCTGTCGAGCGGACGCCCATATTTCCCAGATACTTGATGTGTATGGGCGACATGCTGAAAGACGTTAGGACACGATCTGAAAGTTTTGAAAGGGCTACTCACGCCCGCAGATAACTGTGGGTGAGATCCAGAGGTTTTTCCATGTCCTCAACAGTACGGCAAACGAGTCGCGCTGTGGGCGACTCGCGGTCGAACAAGAGCCGGACTTTGTTGATCTGATAGAGTCTTCTCGCTTGCGGTGGAATATCTGAGGCTGGGAAGTGGAGTCCTTTGTACAGATCGCCAGTGGCTTCTGGGATAAAGGCTTCGGCCACCACCTGACCATTGTAGACCTTGTCGAAACGGTAGACCATCACGCGATGGAATCCGGTCAATTGTTGAACTACACTTGCAACAGTATCTAGCAGTTCTTCGAAATCCTGGCAGGCGTTCAATCCCTGTTGAATTTGAGCCATAATACTCACCGTCTCTGTGGTGCTTCTTTCGTCGGGATGCAGAGAATGAATCAGACGATTCAGATGAAGTGGTCGTGCTTTGTTCGATTGGGCCGCCATACTGACCATCGTCGGGTCAACGGCAAGTGTGACCACCGGTTTGCTCGGCATGTCAGGATCGACTGCTGATACCGTTGGCTCTAGTTTGTTCTGAGACTCGAATTCGCAGATAAGAAGGTCGCGTCCCTGACCAAGGAAATGCGCTGCGCAGCTGACGGGTAGTATCTCGCCTTTCGGATTTCGTATGACTGTGGAGAACACGATCGGCTCGACTTCGGCATGTGCGTGCATGTACTGCTCTTGTATATACCAGGCCTTTGCGTCAAATGAGGTGCGGTAGTGCTCCGGGAAAATGTCTGAGAAATTTTCCAAGGCAAACAAATCGGTCGGAGAGTACTGGCAGAATGCTTCGCAGTTTTCGCTGGCGATTCGCACTTGGAGCTTGCCCCGTTCTACAAGTCTGATCGCAATGAGGACTCCGAACGATTGAATGGCACCAGGGATGTGAATCGGTTCATCTTCGCATCGTTGGAACTCTCGCCGGCCATGAGTGCTGAAGAGAACGCCATGATCACCCTCTCCGACGACAGCGTACTCGTGCTTCTCAGTAATCAACGGTGTCTCATCATTCGGCACCTCCACCACGGTCCCATCATCATCCGATGATCCTTCGCCGTCGTCTGTTGATGTTACTGAGTCGCATGTCGACGACGTCAGGGTGGCGGGCGAAGCGCCAAAACTGATCTGTGACGACGTGACTGTGAAAACGTCAATCCACGTGCCGTGTTATACTGGGATATCACCGAGAGATGGAGAAAAGTTGGTTGCTTACCTATGTGGCCCTCGACCGACTCGTTGTGGATGGGATTCCCGAGAGAGAAACGGATGGGATAGACTCGCTCGCCAGATTCCAGCTTGGGAGGGAAGTTGGGCACGAGCGGTCCGTGAGAGGTACTGGAGCGAGGCATGTTTCGCGACACCACGGCCTAGGTGTAGGGGCGAGGATCGGGGAGTTCAGAAGAACATCACGACCTGAAGTGAATTGCGGAGGTGGTTGGTTACAGTGCGAATACTGTCGATCCGGAGATGGTACCGACGCGAATGAGGTTGAGAGAGGTCGATAGAGGTCGAGAGAGGTCGAGAGAATTCGGGAGAGAGCCAGAGGCGATGTCCAGCTTGCGCCGGTCACAGTCGGCGGTAGGAAGCAAGAAGCCACCAGCCGAAACGCAACAGTACAGAAGGAAGTCAGTAACCAAGGACAAGGTCGATAGAAGGCTGGTGGAGGGCCAGCGCCTGCCCGCGAGAATGGCTGAAGCCTTTTTGTTCTTGAGCCTCGAGGGTGCAGTTGGCAAGAAGCTTCCAGAGGCGTGCGGTAGGAGGTAGGATCAAGATCTGGTATAGACTGCAGCAGGGCCACGAGCTCGAAATGTCAAGATACACTCCAGGGAGAGCAAAGCAACGGAGGCGCCTAGACACGCCCACCCGGCAACATAGAAAGTATCACCAGTGCTGAGAGAGCGGGCGTAGTGTGGGAACGAAAGTCAACTCCTCCACGGTTTGGCGCCCGCAAGCTAACTTGATATGGTAGGGAGTCAGCGTGCACCGGGCTTCACTTATTTCTCAGAAGTCCAATGACGAGACGCAGAAAAGAAGCCCCGTGTCGAAGCCATCTCGCCCGTCGAGATCTGTGCAAGTCCTGACCTGCTAAGGTGCTCAGACTAACAGTACGGGCAAAGGCTTTGCAGGAAGGAACTATTGCATGCTTGACACAATTCGGATTTCTCCATGCCTCGAATAACCCAATTCCCCTGGTGCCTTCGTCTGCCCGTAATCCTGGCTTTGTGACAGGCCTCCAAATCATCGGATAGCATCGCCGATTCGTGCAGTCACGAGTTATATTTACTCAACTACTACTATCCGTGTACTAACTTTCCGTCCTGGTGGAAGCCTTGTTTTGGGATTCATTTTGGACCCTGTGTGCTGGAAGCATTTTATTCTTTACGAAACGTAGATAGAGAGAAGACGATGAATCCTCTCACTACGCAAAAAATCCTATCAGTCTGGTGCAGATTCATTAGGCACTACACTGAAAAAGCTACCGGGTGCGCATCTTGTTTGACCAGACTTCCAATTATATGATGCACACCCTACATGAGGTAAATAAGAGGCGCAGTCGACGACACCAAATACCAATTCTCGTCCAAAGATTTGGCTGGGCCTAGCCATTTTCCTGCATCGCAAAAGATCTATGCATGCCTATCCGAGCCGTGTTCGATTTTTAGCCTCCGTATATCTCACTGTCCTATAGTCATGACGCAGACTCGGATTGATATCGAAGCGTATTGATATCGAAGCGTATTGATATCGCCAAGCCGCTCCCGCTTCTAAAGGCCGAATTCGTTTCCCACCAAGATTGGACGACCATGGACTAGGCAATGAATAAACTGATATCCCACTATTGACCGCTCGAGTCATGATAATCTGGTGGGAATCGCCGATGCCAAATTTACCTCTTGAGACATTTTGAAGCCAAATTCGAACAGGTCTAGCTTGAGTGTTCAAAAGGCCCGAACACACAATCTGAGACGCCTACGTTAGGTATCCAACAAACGAGTGAGCTGAGAGGCTCGCCGCTTTGGTAGTAAACACTTATTTCACTGGGGCATGGAAGGATCCAGCCTACCTCCTACCTAGCAGATATCAATAGAGACAAAGTGGGGTCTTGAATTTCTCATCAGCAGCGACCTTAACGCCTGAACCAGAACTTCGAAAGGGTCTCCGGTCCAGCGGGAGCGACTATGGAGGCCACAGGTGGTATAGCCACCGGGGCGGTGGCCTCCTTCGACACGTAATCTCGCTTATATCTTTTCGCAATCCCTACGTTACTAACGAAGCTGTATTATACCATAATTTCGTCTTAAGTAATACTTATTTAATTCCACGCCCTCTTTGTCCTAGCGAAGATAGAGGTACCCCGCTAAGTATTAAAGCCTAAGAAGGTAAAGAACTAACAACCTACACTCGCTTAAGACGCATCATCGAAAGAGGTAGCCTCCTACGAGACTGAAAATCATGAAGGTGCAAGGACGACGAAAAGTGTTGGTGAGACGCGACGACGCCTTGCTTTCATCCCGGGGGAAGACTGGGGCCGGCGTCTACGTGTGTCGTCATCTCATGGAGTGTACATGGTCACGTGTCGTCTCTAAGCTCGAAGTCGACAGAACTTGGAAAAGTGTCCGTCCTTCAACGACACCACCTGCATATCTATAACGCCATCAACCAAGTCTTCACATAACACTCCTCCATTTTACATCTCTGTGATGATATTACCGCTCGATAAGCTTGGGTATCAGCTGGCATTGATGTCGCCCTTCCATGCTTCGCACCTCCAATAGATTATCTCCCACCCCGAGAGCGAAGCGCGATCAGTACTCGAGCCTCTGTCGATCGTGTCAATGCCGGACACATATGTAGACCTCATAAACTTTGGTTACAACGCATTCAAATGTTAGCTGCAAATCTCTCGGCAGGGGTCTTCTAACAGAATCTCCACTACTATAGTACGAGCAATTTGAAGCCGTGCTGACCTTGCAACTGATTTAATAGGACCGCGACCCGACCCTCTGTTCACGTCCACTTCTACAGTGGAACTAATCAATGATTTCGAGCTCCTTGTTCTCGGCTGATCATCAGGCTGTCGAATCAACAGCCGCCATGAATCCAGGACGAAGTAGCTCCTGCATGTGGGGTACAACTGCCCTACAAGGAACTTGCTGCTGATGATATGAGAGCACTCACATTGCATGTTATCAAGGCATCGTTAAGACCAATTTCAATGGTTGGTTCTGGAAGTTCCCTGAGGCTGTCGTACTGCTGGAAGATTGACTGCAAGCAATCTCTGTCTGCTCGTATGTTAAGCAGCCGCCAGTCATCGCTTGTTATCGCTTCTCCGGCACAAGTCAAAATGGAACGCCTTGTTATTAGGACGAATGAGGACCGACAGTGCTAGCTCGTTCTTTTGCAACTTGGATATCTTCGTAAAGATGGAGTGCACCTGTTACCAGTACAGACACTCTGACCCGCTTGACCACGACGTTCCTCCCCTTTCGGCTGTTCGATTTTAATGCAACGAGGCAAGTTTGCTTGTGGCACTCGTCAACGGTCCTCGCGTAAGTGGAAAGCAATCCTAGACCCTACCTCCGCCGATGTTCATTACTCGTGCCCTGTCAGCGGTAAACACAGACTATGGGTTGACCATCTAAGTATATTAATTTTGCCCCAAGCTCAACTCTAACGAACCACACATCGCTAAATCCAAGGGTCTAACCAATATCGCGCGGCCATGTGCTTCGACGAGACTCTCCTCTCCACATCTCCTTTTCCTGTTCCATCTGTTCCCGTGAACCACCTCAATTACCATTCTTCCCTTCGTCGGCGTTGGCCAAATCTCAAACCGCGGACGTGTTCTTTCTATCTCCTTCCATGGTTTTCTACCAGGCTAATGGCGGAGAAGAAGAACTGGTTTGGTTCCTTGGATTTGGCACACAGATTCGCGTAGGTTGCCAAAGGGCTGAAGCTGTCTGCTTATACTGATCATAAAACTCGCAGCATTGTGTTCGGGTCGCTTCTACTTTTAATTCTGATTCTTGGTATACTCAAAGTCATGTATAAAAAGATAAAGTGAGAACAATTACGATCTCGTTGCAGCAGGCAATTGCTTACCACGGGAGCAGATTGAAGGAGCACCTGAAGCTGGTGGATGACGAAGGCAGGGAATCAACGGTGTCACACTTACAGTTGGATATGCGTGAAAAAGATGATAGCGAGCTGTTCGGAGTTCGAGCCATCGAAGCTGGTTATTTTGCTGGAGTGGCCCAATCCGCGAACAGTTCACCAACCCTCACTCCGCGAGTCTCCTTGGGCGATCTGTCCTCGACGTTTAAAGGCCCTCAATATGCCAGAGCCACCTCCGGCTCTAATGCCTTTGATCCAAACAAACACGAGAGAGTTACCGCTGCTCACAGTCATGACAATTTTTGTTCAAGTCCACGCCAAATTTTACTCAGGCCTCCCCTATCGCCTACAACTCCCTCAGTAGCTTCTGCTATAAGAGATACTCCTTCGACCAATTCGCCACCAGCATCGCCTGCATGTTCTCCAATTCAGGTACCATCGACGGCGCACATTCGCCAGATTGCGCTGCGACCCAGAACTGCGGAGCGAACAAGCAGACATAATCACAGTCTGGCCATTGAGGAATCCAATGATTCCCTCGAGATGCCCCGCAAAACATTGTACCAACCAGATATACTGACGCCGCCTCAATCACCACCACCCGAGGATTTGAAGCGGCATGCCAGAGTCTTTTCGACTTCGGACTTGAGGTCTTGGCTCAACGATAATGAAGTTCCCCAGCTACATCTTCCCGACTTCATTGGAAGCTCAGAGGTCCTTATTCCCGAATTTGACGATCCGGAATCGAAACGAACACCCGCAACTCCCGTCTCAACAACTCGAGAATGTGTCGAGGGCTATGAGTCGCCAGAGCTGAAATCGAAAAAAGCCTCGATGGTGGGCATTTTCAGCACGCCCGCCAGAATGATAAATCAGAGCAGTCCAGCTTCGCCAGAGGACATCTTAATTGCGGATCAATCTGTACCACTCACAAGCACTCGTTGCGAAGAGAAACACTCAAATCGTGAAGCTATCGTGCCCGAGAGGTTTTTCGAGCTACCCGCAGCAACCGAAGGCCCTCGGGCACCGATACCGTCCGTGATAGTCGAGGGTGGTAGATTCTACTTCGACCATTCCAGTACGTATCAATTGATGCTTGGAGAATTATAGCTAATCGACCACAACTAGAATCTTTAACTTTGGCCTTACCCGTACGCGCACATCTCTCTCCTGCGACTACAACAGCTAGTTTACAAGTCAAGTCCGGACGGGCGCCCCAATTGGCCGAGGATTTAGGTGAAGATGACAATGGCAATGACAATGTCATTTCTAATGAGCCGTTGACTTGTGCAATACCCAGCCGCTCGCCTGTGCGTCGAAGTCTGTCGACTGCAACATCAGAAACTTATGTCCAAGATAGCAACGAGAGTGCGCCACGCTCGAGTGAGGATTTCAGTGAAGATGATGACGGGGAGGTCACGCCTCGAGCATCATTTTTCGCCTTGGCTCTCGCTTTGCCCATTCGATCACCACTGCGTCTTTCACCGGCCTCCTCGAGAAGAAAACTCAGCAACGACACTAAAAGAGGATCGCGCTTCAGTGAGGAATTGGGGGACGGGGAAGATGATCTTGATAAAGAGGAGAACGATGATAATTCACCCCGGACGTCTTTCTCCTGGGAACAAACGCTGCCAGAATATAGGCGCGAAAGCATGCTCGCACCATCCTCACCACCTCGAAAGTATAGGATCGGAGACACGCCTATGTCTTCTTTGACACCGCATGCGATCTCAGAACCAGATCAAGCAACGCTTGATGAAATGCCTACTGCAGAATCTTCTAGACGATTTAGTATCCCTCGGGCTTACTGATTGCTATAGCTATATTTCTTTTGTTCTGATCACTTTTCCCTCCATCTCCGTTTTCTGGGAGCAGGATCGGTCTAATACACTTGCTTGATTTGTATTAATTGTTGTTGGAAGCATGGGCTGAGCGTTCTTCGCATCGTTGGATATCATTCGGGGTTATGCATATCAAGTGAAGGATTTGTAAGATAGAATTGATGATGCCATGAAGCATCAAGCTGGGCGAAAGTGTTTAATCCTTAAATTGTAATTGAGGTGAAAGGGTAGCGAAGATAGCAAGATAAAAATCGAAATTTGGAACTGTCGAGTTATTTGCTAACGGTCAAGCTGCTGAAGGAGGAAAAAGTGTGCGTGCCTAGAACAAGATTACTCCAGTCGGGTGTTCCCAGCTCAACGACTATCAGAATTTCTATTGATCGTGCAGGTTGACACCGTAGCTTTTGATCTTCGCAACCCGGCCATTTCGACTACGTATACCACTTTCTAGCGTGTTCTGAAACCCACAACACAGCTCCTTCCAGCGCTCACAAGTGTGTGTATCGCAGTCGTTGTAGAACCCATCGTGACATTGTCGAGGCGAGATGGCCGGGGAGGAGAAGAAATATAGGTGGACAAGGCTGGACTAGTTTCGTGGCTGACGGGGACCTCGAAGTTCCACGTCAACGTCAATTTGACGCTGCACGTTCCCAGTTCTCGGCGCAGTCAAGGATGCAAGTAGGATTACAGAACCTTCACCTTCCTTCCGCTCGCTCGCTCGTTCGCGGCTTTCAGTCCAGCAAGCAAGCGTAAATGGGAGAGCTCCCACCCACGACTTTTGCTCGATCATAACTACCAGCATGAGCTTTGAAGAGGCATTGAGCGAGCAGGCTCGCAAATTGCAAATCATTTTCGATCAGACGCCGACGCCTGTACTTTTCCTCTTCCTGATCACTGGCTGTGCGGTCATTGGGGTGTCGGTCTGTGCAAGAAACTGGCCCGTACAGTGAAGGAGCTATAGCTAAAACCGCGACAGTTTTTCTTCTTCCTTTACCTCGTCGCACCAGATCCACGACCCTCGCGGAAATCCGAACGACGTTACCAGACCATATTGCCAGATGGAGAGACGAGCGAGCCACGAGAATTGCCTTGCTGGGTGGATACGTGGCGGGCGAAGAAAGAGGTAGCGAAGAAGATGGGAACGAAACCGGACAAGTTCATCAAGCCTGACGACGCGGAAGTGTTCCTATCGGTAGTCGTTCCGGCTTACAACGAGGAAGCCAGGTTAGGTGGCATGTTGGAAGAAGCAGTGGATTATCTACAAAGAGCATACGGAGACGCACATGGCCCGGAGATAGAGTCCAAGGTTCCCTCTGTGTCTGCTACGAAGAAGAAAGAGAATAGGTCTGCAACCTCAAACGAGCCAACACCACGAGGATGGGAGATTCTCATTGTCTCAGATGGGTCAACGGATAAGACGGTGGAAACGGCATTGAAGTTTGCAAAAGATCACCAACTATCACAATATCCAATTGCCGTTCCTGGTCCATGGAGCGCCGAGAATAGAAACTCTACACATATCCCACATGGATCGATACGGGTCATCACACTGGAGGAAAACAGAGGCAAGGGAGGAGCGGTGACCCATGGCATGCGTCACGTACGTGGGAAATATGCTGTATTCGCAGATGCAGACGGAGCTAGCAAGTTTGAGGACGTCGAACAGCTCGTCCGTATGTGTCAGGAATGCGAGGACCCAGATGGACGCGCTGTAGCCATTGGCTCAAGAGCTCATCTCGTCGGCAGCGAAGCCGTTGTAAAGGTACGCTGTCGTTTTCAAGGCTGCAGGACCGCTACCAGACTAACAAAAAATCTCCAGCGCTCCAAGCTTCGCAACTTCCTCATGCACGCCTTTCACCTCCTCATCCGTCTCATGACACCTCCCGCCACATCGTCCATAAAGGACACTCAATGCGGCTTCAAACTCTTCTCCAGAAACGCCTTACCAGACATTATACCATACATGCATTGCGAGGGGTGGATTTTTGACATTGAGATGCTGATGCTTACAGAAAGTGCAGGCATACCTATGGCAGAGGTGCCTGTGGGATGGAAAGAGGTCATGGGGAGTAAGTTGAATGTCGTATGGGATTCACTGGGCATGGCGTGGGGACTGGCTGTGCTCAGAGGGGCTTGGGGTGTTGGTGTGTACAGTCGGAAGGGCTTTTAGCGGTTGTCGTAGACGAGCTTGGAATATAATGGGTTTGATCTACACTGACTTGGAGACGTTTTTAGCTTACAGCAATAGTGCACGAGGCCTGAACAGGTATCGTGACGTCCTCTCAACCTCGTCCTTTCAATCTGCCTCGGCCAGCCATAGTTACAACGAATGTCGCAATTGGTATGTGACCTCTCTCCTCCAGGTCGACATGAGCGAATGCAGTTGGTTCTGCATTTCAAGTCTGCCTGACAAAGAGATGGACGTGTTTACAACCTGCCGATTGGTTCTGCATTTTCAAGTCTGCGTGACAGATGGATGGACGTGTTTACAACCTACCAGTTGGTTTTGCATTTCAAGTCTGCGTGACAGATGGTGCATTTTCAAGTCTGCGTGATAGATGGATGGACGTGTTTACAACCTGCCAGTTGGTTCTGCATTTTCAAGTCTGCGTGACAAGAAGTGTGTTTTGAAGACTGCGTGACAAATGGACGTGTTGAGGACCTGCCAGTCTAGATCTGTATTAGTGTGGTGCCGTGTCAGTATGTCAGGGTGATGCCGTATCGAGTGTGATGCCGTGTCAGTGTAATACTATCAGTGCGATGCCGTGTCGAGTATGGTGCCGCCGTGTCGAGTGTGTCGCTGTGTCAAGTGTAATGCTGTGTCAAGTGTCGCCGTGTCGACTGTGATGCCGTCAAGAGTGATGCCGTCGAGTGTCGCCGTGGCATTGTGATGCCGTGTCAGTGTGTTGCCGTGTCAAGTGTGATGCCGTAGTGATATGATACCGATAATACCATATCTCACTCAAGAACCACATCTCATTAAGAGTAGGAGTCAAAAGCAGGAGTCAAGAACCATATCTTAAGAGCCATATTTTAAGAACCATATCTTGATCAAAAAGCAGGGGTCGAGAGCAGGGGTCGAGGTAAGTTGAAGACGGCGTTAAGGTGAGGTAATGAGGAAGACGGTGTTGACGTGAGGTGATGAGGAGGACGACGTTGACGTGACTTGAAGCATTGAGTTGAAGATGTCGTTGATTGGAAGATGAGTTGATGAGGAAGATGAATTAATAAGGAAGATGAGCTGATAAGGAAGAGTAATGAGGCTCGCGAGGGGTAAGGAAAGGTTTTCCTAATGCCAAGACCTATCCCCTTTCCATCGCTCTTTCCTTAGCTAAGCTTGACACCGGCGAGTTAGTAGTTGGGTAGGTGACCACCAGCGAACCCTCGCTGCTGTACGTTCTTGTCTTTTTGTCAGTCGCCTGATTTCTTGGTGGCAAGGTGCGAGGTTTAGCGGATTCGGGGTGAAATTTATCGAGTAGAAGATACCTCCGTAGTGTTACCGGCTTGTACATTTGTCGAGAAAAGAAGTTATATTGAGTAGTGCGTTTTGGTTATAAGCAAAGATGATGGTTTTGAGGTCGTGCGAGAGTGGGTGCCATGATAGAAGTGTGATCTGGAGCTCCTTCTTCCTTTCCTTCTTGATTAGAGATGCTTCCGCGAGTTTGATTGCAGTGCCGATTGTGATATATACATTCACCGTATAGCCTATGTCTGTTCGAGTGGGCCCGCAATCGTCGAGAGAAGTTCGAGAAGAGTATTCGAAGAAAGCAACTTGTAAAATGATGGACAGAGCCCCAATAAGTGCAGAGCCTTATGCTAGACGTATGCTTAGGAATGATAACACCACCAAATAAGATGTACTGGACGTGCTTAGCCAAAAGACGGTACGAGGTTGCGTGCTCTTGCTTTGCTCGAGACACTGAGAAAATCTGGCTGCCTGTAGGACAATGCATGAATGTCAGGCACGACGGGACCCGGTGATTTCAAGACCTTGGTTTCTTCGACTAGGAGAATGAGAGAGGATGTCCAGCTCCCGATTTTCTGGATGTCGCTGCCGCAGATCTCTGGGTCCCGAACTGGCTGTCCAAGGTCACAACAGACGCCCCATTCTCCGCTCCGAAATAAGCAAATCATACACGAGGTGGTTCGGCTCTGGCTCTCGATATGCTGTTATGGATGCCTGATGTGTAAAGAGGGAGGTGCCTAGATATTGGCTACTGTAGCTGCGGAAGATGTCGCTGAGACGTCTTGTTTGCAATTGGTGGTGTCGGAAGCCTGTTGTTGCAATTCCCCTCGCGGCGACGCATAGTCGAGGAGCCACACTCTCTCGGCCGAGAATGCGACATGTCGATCTCATAGGACTGTTCTCTAGTACAGCGCTGGCTGCTGACCATTAGTAGAACGAGTCCTGAGACCGCCGCCGGTTTTGGAGGGAGAGAGGCGACACCGGAGCTGGGAAGCAAGATTTCTGTGCGCAGAGGTTGATAGCATGACAAAAATCAGTCTGGGCGCTTTCCACTCTATGATAAGTACCCGCTCTATGACTGTGTTGTGGGTTCGACGGATGCATCTCCCCCCCGAAGCGCGGCAACATGCTAGTTATCGACGACTCGTACCGATCCGCAAGTCTAGTCTTCCCATTGGCGCTTGGTATTCTTTGGGCAAAATGTACCGAGCACAGCTCGGAAAACCAGCTGCGCCCATCGACACCTCACTTCCATTCTTCATCCGTCCTGCTGCTATCCTCAATCCTCATGTCCTTTGTTTCCAAGTCCCTGGTGCAGTATCATGCGAGCTTGAAGCAAAGGATCGTGTCGCCAGTCTAATCCCTGCCCATCCTCCAAAGCATGGCGCATACGGGTCTTGAAGCCGCCGTGGCTTTTCCAGGAGTTCCGGTGAACTCGCATGAGCTCGAAAACGAAACAAGTCACACCGTACGATATTTATTTTCATTCTTCCCCCGCAACCCTGCGGCGCTCATCTCGGGGTGAAGATCTGACGTCAATCTTAGCTTGATGTGGACACCGATTCGCAAAGCGGCGATTCGGCCCTGGGAGACGACGTGTAAGTTGTTGTTTTGGGACGAATGGCTATA
This sequence comes from Venturia asperata, assembly GCA_003689335.1. Lineage (NCBI taxonomy): Eukaryota > Fungi > Ascomycota > Dothideomycetes > Venturiales > Venturiaceae > Venturia > Venturia asperata. The sequence continues at coordinate 370,813 of QWWL01000004.1, read as the reverse complement.
CAACCCGAGTAGAGTCTGACTTTGGTGACTGAAGAGCCGAATCTACATTGTCACTACGAGAAAGTCTGTACTCAGGGGTTGATGAGAATGGACGGAAATACCACAAGTACAAGGAAGGCAGTAAGTTACATCCCTTTTGTAGGATGTAGGATGAGCTTTTTGAATTGACGAGTTTTCCAGGTTATATCTTACCGAGTGACGATGTGAGGTCTTTGTTGAAACGTACGAGAGGCACATGACTGATACGTCGATAGACGGAGCTTGATAGACTCGGTGAAGAGACAACTTGAGAGGAATCTCAGCGTCTAGAAGCTAATAACCTTTAGACCTGCAGCATCAATTGTTTCTGTTGACCACCGATTACAAACTCCACCTGGCGCCTATCAAAGAACGACCAGAATGGGTCCTTGATGTTGGAACTGGAACGGGTAAGGGAAGCAAGCTTCTGGAAGAGATCTTCACTAATCGCAACAGGGATTTGGTAAATACTTGTTGATCTCCAGAACCTTCCTATGATCACTGACAGATCATTGTTCATAGGGCAATCGAGTTTGGTTCGTCTTACCTATCCTGGAAGTTACTTAACACGAGATTGACCAATTGTCTCAGCTGCCGAGTATCCTGATGCAGAGGTCTGTAGTGACATTGGCGCGGTTCCTCGAAGATGCCTAGCTAATCTGATTGACAGATCATAGGTGTTGATCTTGCGCCATCGCAACCTGACTTGTGAGATCATCCCACACATGTCAAGCTTCATAGAAAACGTGACCTCGATTGACGATCACAGCGTGCCAACCAATTGTCGCTTTGAAATCGACGACGTCGAAGAAGATTGGACATGGAGTCAACAATTCGACTACATCCACGCAAGAATGATGACCGCATCTTTCAGCGATTACCCCAAATTCTTCAGGCAAGCCTTCGAGTAAGTGCTCCGCAAAGGAACACACTGCGGCAACTCTGCTAAATCATCCCAGCCGCTTACAACCTGGCGCATACCTAGAAATGCAAGACCAAGGTTTTCCGCCCCAATGTCAAGACGGAACGCTGAAGAGCACCTCCGCACTTTCCATATGGGGCGAGAAAATCGTCTCAGCACTAGGTATATTCGGGAAAGAACTCGCCGCTCCGAACTACAAGCAGTACATGATTGATGCCGGCTTCGTCGACGTTGTCGAGGTGCAATACGTGTGGCCTCAGAATACGTGGCCCAAGGACAAGAAGCTGAAGGAGCTGGGAAGGTGGCATCTCGCAAACTCTTTGGATGGACTTGAGGGATTCAGTATGGCCCTTTGTACCAGGGCTCATGGGATGTCGCCGGAAGAGGTGCAATTGTTGATGATGGATGTAAGGAAGGATATGAAGGATAAGAGTATCCACGCTTATTGGCCGAGTAAGTCCGTACTCAATTGTTTTGGGCGACTCTCGTTGAAACTAATTGCGTGTAGTGTACTTTGTTTATGGGCGTAAACCTGCATTATGAGGAAGATGCTGGTCTGGATGATACCCGGCTTGTTGATATTGAGAGACGGTGCTTGGAGTCACTCGACCAGAATCTTTGAATAATGGGGGATCGAACATGCGGTTCCTGTTTCATCCTGGAGGGCTGTCATGAGCCCCTTTAAACTTAGCTAATTAATTGTCCATATGTCATGTCGCAAAAGCCACTGGAGTACAGTTCCGCTACCTCTCTGTCCCACTGATTCTTTCCGTCACTCTCACCCAAAAGTTCTTCATCAAAAAGATTCCTCTCCCTTCACAATCCCACGGCTTATCAGGATACACAACTTCAAGCTCAAAATTCCTCAAAATCTCGACAAACACTTTGTTGAGCTCCAGTTGTGCCACAGGTCTTCCCAAGCAGGAAAATCGGCCAGAGCCAAAGCCCAAGTCCGCCTGTCGGTCCATGATGACGAGTTGCTCAGGTGTTGAGTCAAGCCAACGTGACGGGCGGAAGAGAGCTGCGTCGTGGCCATAAATGTCCACGTCGCGGCCCAATGCCCATGTGCTTTGGCTGTAGTATTGTCAGCAGAGTCTGTAGAAGGTGAATGAAGGAAGTCACTCACCCGATGAAGGTTCCTCCTGGAATGAAAGTGCCCTTGAATGTATCTCCTTCTGGTGGAACTACCTTCAGCAGTAGGCCCTGTACTGGCGGCCATAGTCGCAAAGTCTCCTTGATGACAGCTTGTAGATATGTCAAATTTCTTGCTTCCAGGTCCTTGATTGGCGATGAAATATGACCTTTCGCTATGCCATCATCAATCTCCGACCTGAGTTTTGTGAGGACACTCGGTGATGTTAAGATGTTCAGGAACGCCGCGCGGATAATAGTGGCTGATGTATCAGATCCAGCCATTCTACTCATTATTAGCAACATAAGCTCGCATTGGCTAAGAAACTCAACTTACATCTGCAGCACTGTCTCGCTCTCAGCTTCAGTCTGGCTTAAACCATGTCTCAAGAAGCTTCCAAGCATATCCTTCTTGTCTTGCAACTTCCCATCCACAAATCGTTCACGGACCCGCTCTTGCGCAATGCCCGAAATCCTCCCAAAGCCCGTCTTATCCTTCGCAGACGGCGCCACCAAATCCATCAAACGACTCTGCTCTATCCACCGATGGACATGTGGGAAAATGCTAAGCATGGTAATGACCGAAATGCCATCCTCCGTGGTCTTGATGTAGTCAAACTTGTCTTTGTCCTCGGGTATATCGCCAAACGCAGTGTTGAAAGCCAGGTCGGAAATAACATCCAGCGTCCAAAACTGCGCTTTCCTTGCCAGATCCATTGGTTTGAATTCAGTCGCCGTAGAAATATACGTTGTCCTGATCTTCTCGACCCAGATCTGGAGTTGACGATCAATGCGCTCCTCCAGACCCGGTACCTCCTTGCCGCCATAACCTGCACTCATCTTCTTCCTCAACTCTTCATGTTTTCCCTCGTCGACGTACGAGATTATGTTGTCAGCCCTGGGCTTGAAACGAAAGGTGCCGTACCAGGGTGCTCGTCGGTATCTAGATCTGGGAGCTTGCATGCGGCGCAGCAGATCGGCATCGCTGGTCAACAGGTGATTGGGTCCGATGCGGCAGAGGCTTCCATATCGGGCGCTCGTCTCGTAGAAGACTTCGTGCATGCGACCTGATCCATTGCTCTTGACCATCCAGTATCGCGACCATTTTGCCAATGTTGGACCCGGGATATGCGACAGACGATGGTAGGCTCGAACCCGATGAATGATTGATATTAGGACAAGGAGGGCGACACCCAAGCCGATTTTAGAGCCCAGGGAAAGTGACACTGTCGCGGTGATAAGCTTTTCTTTTGGTGTCTCACAATGCTGGTCGGTTCGGTATATACGTACTGGTTACGCAAAGACTGAGAATATGTCTTCTCGCTCAGACAAGGCTCAAAGCATCTTGTGCGGCATGAGGAACGTCTGTCGGTGGCACTTCATCAGTGGCCCAAGAACGTAAGACTTGGTGGTTTTTCTTCCATCTCCTCTGCGGCCCGACTGCCATCTCCTTTGGCTGTGTATCTAGCCTGGCCACTGCCGATTTGCTTGTCGATCTGCACCACGGAGAAGCTCGTGCATTAGAACTAAAGCCTGCCAAGTCGGGAGTAGAAGTACAGTATCCCAGTATTCGACCAGTCGTCCTTCATCTCGCGCCCAACTCCTTGCGGACTCAGAGGGCAATACTGATTCTCTGGTTCACGATCCAGAGAGGCACCATAAGCCTGGGCTGACTTGGTGCATCGTTCCATTGTCCAGAAATCACGTTCTCAAGACAGCTCCTATCTCTCGGCCCGCTGCGCATCGGATTCTTCACCATTGTGGAGAAGCGGGTCGGAAACGAAAAAGGATGATCTAGGCGTGGGAAAATGCAGCTCCTGGTTGGACATTGAGAATCACTAAGAAGCTTAGCCTCCATCGACGCCTTAGCTTTATCCGTACTCGTACACTTCCCGCAGTCCTTCCTGTTGTCATCCATGCCATCGAAGCCGCCTGTTTGCTTTTCTGAATCTGAACCCAACAGCGCGGTGCTGAAGTTCCTGCTTTCCATTCTGGATTAAGTGCTGACAATCCGTGCAGCATTACCCCCTGTGCGCATCAACCTTCTTTTCCCCAGAATCACTTCAGCCCAGGTTCGGACGGATCCTGGACGCCATACAGAAGACCTTGCATCTTTCTGCTATGTCTGATCATGCTATGCAACCAATCGCTGACATACTGGGGCTTCGGGTTCGGCATCGTCTCTATTGTAATTTTCAAGGCCTCGCTCTCGAATTGATCATGATTTTCCAACGCTGAGGGTTTTCCTGGAGTTGCTTCTAGTAGCGGCTGTAGCGTCGGTTCCGTTGAGACGGTCCTGCCATTATTGTTCGCAACTGGTTTTAGTGAGCCGTTGCCGCTGGAAGTATTCTCTCAGTCATCGCGCTTACCAGCCGGGCTTCTGGTGGCTGGGATAGAGGATGTGTGAAATGTGTTTGCGAAACGACTCAGAGTTCTGGGGATGCGGTATGAGCTCCTGAGAGCTGATGTGAAAAATGTGCGCTGCATTCTGATCGCGAAGGAAATGGCGCTTTTTCTTGGTGGGCGCGATTGGAATGTCGATGTCGCGTGTTTGCAGGGCGTAGTATGGATTGGCTAAAAGACTAGGTAAGAGGATGAACAACGATGCTGTATTCGTCTGAATTTTGTAACTGAGATAGCAAAGCGTGGAGGATTATGTCAAGGATGGTAAAATGGAAGCAGTTAACTACAGGTACCCATCCTTTTTGACGCTCAAGATAGCCCTGGATGCGCTTTCCTGGTTCCTGGAAGTCGACACTAAGTCTTCCTGCATGTTGATTCCCTTTTTCTTTTAGAGTACTTCGTACTGAAAAGGTCGTTGGATTCTGATTACAACTGGATGCCATTGATTCATAACTCAGTTATCGTGGAAGGGCAAAATTGATGAAGCCATGATTGCGGCCTGGAAACGCAGAGGCAACATGCAACGTTGAAGACAACGAAGGATCGTTGACCCATCAAAGAAATCGTTCCGCGAGGTGAAGGAAACCATAGCCACTCGCTATTTGATCACAGCCTTATCATGTCTTCGCTGTCATATCTCCACAAAACCTTGATTATTCGCAGCATCGATCGAGTCGTTCATGTGTCCCACTTTTGGAACCAGCTGTCTCCCTTGCCTTAATCGCCACGGGTCAGAAATCTGATGTGGCGTTCCAAGCTTTGTCTTGATCGGTTCAGGCCATACCTTATGAACCACAGAAATACCAGTAAATTCCTCACCAGCAACCTTGGTCACGACCAAACTTCGAATTACATCTTGTACCCATCGACAGCGCTATCCAAGCCTGCTATTTGTCCGTACGATCGCAGCATTAGCTTCTCTGATGTATATCATCATCCTTCTGCATGCATCTCTCCAGCAAATATCAAGGTTGCAGCCATGACCTCAAAACCATGTCGTGGCAACATTTGATATTAAACCATCTTGCCACGCATCGAAAGAGAGTGCGGCAGAGACAGCCGCGGATCTCATGTCTTCCACGAGAAGCTTCTGGTACTCTTAGTTATGTGCTCTCGTGTGACGGGATTAGTCGACCGGTCCCATCGATTGGTACGTGGTGTGGGTCAGCCGGTTGTTGATTTAGACGTTTTCCCTTTCCAAAGAAAATTTGCAGGGCGAGATAATACTCCGGCGCTCTGTCTCTTGCATTCTTCACTTCTATTTCCTCATCACAAAATTCAACAAAAGCTTTGAACGGCACTTTCGCCTAGGCGCACTCCTACGGACTTTCACCCCGTAAATTGTTCCACGCTCTTTATCCTCTCTTATTCTAGCCTCCAATGATTCTACACTCGTACTTGTCGCGATCTGGCTAACAATCCTGAATTGCTGAGATGAAGCACAATTCATCCATTCCCAATAACTCCACACCCCGCTCACTGCGCTCCTCATCATTCTTCTTGTTCCGACCTGGGATGTCATTAAACTCACTCCATCCTTGGACGATGTAAAACTACCTGACCTTCATAGCAAGTCACAAAACTGCCGAACTTGGGAGGTTTCAAAGCTCATCCCGACCGCAAGTCGTCGCTAAACTACTTCCTGAGATGAAGCGAAACTCAACTCCGTCCGCAACGACGTAAAATCTACTTCCTGAGAAGAAGCGAAACTCAATTCACTTCCGAAATGAAGCGAAACTACTTCCTGAGAAGAAGCGAAACTCACTCACTTCCGCAATGAAGCGAAACTACTTCCGAAATGAAGCGAAACTACGTCGGACGACGAGTTCGCACCTTCCCGTGGTGTCCGATGTCAGTAGCCCTTTGTGGTGAAGCCAAGACGAGCTCATTCCCCTTCCCCTGACTTCGACACGTCTCCTCTCTGTCTGCCGACCTAGGCATCGTCGTTCACAACTGCCATCTGACTATTGGGGACGAGTCACAACATCAGCACGCTGGCGAGTTATGTAGATGTCGATTTATGCGGAGAAAGTTCGCGTTCCGCCTGACATGCGTAGTCTAAGCCCATTGCGTTTGAAATGCCTTAGTGTAAGACGAAACCAAGATGTTCTCAAATTGCATGTACATAGTATCTGAGTTGAAAGCCGTGGCGGCTAACCTTGCCATCGCACTGTGTCGATTGTACTCAAGTTGAGGCCACGGTGACTCTCCCCCACCGATCTTGGTGTTCATCCAACCAGGGTTCCATTCAGGAAAAGCCTTCCGATGTTACAAGTATTGGTCTTGATATACCAATGACTGAGATTGGATAGGTTGTGAAGGGAACAACTCTCGCTGGTGGCTGTAACGCGAACACGCAATGTTGTCGATCATTTGACTCGAGTCGAAGTTGAAGTAGACATGAGGTTCGAGGTTCTTTCAAAGTGGCCTTCGAAGAATCGTGGATGCGACGATGGGTTTGCAGCAGCTCCATGTCCGATGTCCATAGTCGAGACTCGATCAATTCAACTCGTCATATCCTGCTTTTTTCAGCCTCTCTTCCCACTGAACTCTCAACTCTTCCATCCTCTTCCAACATTCTCTTGCATTTTCCTCAAATTCATTCTTCTCTTCTTCATCCCGTACAGCAACACCATCACCATCACACCACCCCTCAACCGCACTCTTTTTAACCCTTTCGTTTCCAATCCAGTTGACTGCACTTCCCCACTTCACCGCTCGTCTGATCCTTCCTGCCGCACTAACCTTCTTGACACTTACTCCAGTATCCTTGTCTGTGGCCGTGTCGGGCGAAGCCTCCATTTCATCCAACGTCTCTTGGTCAGCCAGAGCAAGCCACGTCATACTAGTGGCAGCCGGATAGGCAGTAATGGTATGCCATGGACTGCCGCACCACCGAGTGATGTAGAACACGCCCGTCCACAGATAAATGAGTATCCAGTGGATGGGCATGATGTTTGTTACACACATTCCTGGGTGTGAAAGGTACATTTTCGGCCTCACCATTCCTGCCTCCGGCTGTGATGACCGTGACCGTTGTAGTTGTGAAGGCGAATCAGTGGCCGTACGGTTTCTGCTTGAGGAGCGAAGGGAGGCTTTGCGAGGAGTGAGATCCTCCCAACTTGCTGAGAGGCCTGGAGAGGGCGGTTGGGAGGATGTTGAGAAGAAGGATTTTGTGTAAGGAGAAGTCGAAGGTAGATCCGCAGATACAACAAGTAGATCCGTCAGTCTCTTGCTAGACTCATATGCCAAATTCGACTCCAATCCCTGAAAGTCCTCCATTGCAAATGTCCTCTTGTACGCCTCCAGTGTACTAACCCAAATCACCCTCGAAGATTCTCCGCCTCTTGATCTGCTCAAAACAGGCATGAGATAATGACTGAGGAGATAATGCCCAAACAAGTTTGCACAGAAAACCTCTCCAATCTTCGGTTCCTCCTCTTCCTTGCCATCTTCAACCGCAGACGGAATCTGCTTGTTCGTAACCCACCCAACAGCCGCAATCTTATACTTCGGCTCCAACAGGAAGTTCATACCCTCAGAAAAGAACTGCTTCGCGGCTCCCACGAGAGAGACACCAAGCCATCCCCCAATCCCAGCATTACAAATCAGAACATCGATCCTCTCGTACCGACTCTTGATCCTCTTCCCAGCCCTCTGAACACTGAGTATGGAGTTCAGATCAATAAGTTCAGGCGTAACAACAACTCTCTTTCCAATCTCCCTTTCCAAGATATCCAGTGCCAGTCTGGGCGCGCCCGAGGCTTCCTTCCTCGCATACTCTGCCACATATTTTCGCAACCGGAGTTCGGTATCGTCTGCTTTGGATTGGCCGCGTGTGGTGGGGATGAGGTGAAGGGTATGAGTGGAAGGATGAGTAGGGAGGAATTCGTCGATGAGGCGGCAGCAGGTGGCGAAGCCGAGACCGCTGCAAACCACTGTTAGCTAGTTCTTCGATAACGATATAGCTGGATTGTGTTTACCTGTTTGCGCCGGTGACGATGATATAAGTCGTAGTTCCTGGATTCGAGGGGCTCCCTGGAGACGCCATTTATGATAGATAGCAGGGCTCGGTCAAGGTTAATGACGCAGCTTATTCCACGGGTTTGATTTTGCGATGGACGACAACTGGAGTCGCAGTTGTACGAATAAGCAATGATTTGAGGGCTGCGTTGGTTACAGGCAAAAAGAATGTTTTTGGCACCTCCGTCTGCTACGCCGCCAGCGTAAAGACTAGTGCCGATCTACGAGTTCTCACGAATAAAAGTATTTGTCCATGTCGAAGAACTAATTCATTCCTTCCAATAATTATTGACGGAGGCACAGCGGGTTTGCTAATTCTGTGTCCCTCGAGACATCTTAAACGATTTATTACACGCAACTGGAGATCAACATTGATGAACTTCTAGCGGTATTATTCCTTACTTACGTCGCCAGAAATTTATCAACATGGGTCCCAAGTTGGTAAAGTTTAGATTGAGAGGAGACCGTGATATCATAATAATACCTGGTGACCGAGGGACGCAGAGTTGAGTAACGTGCAATGGAAGTGCAAAACGCAAGGTGTGGCAGACATAGTCCAAGTCACGACAGTGAAAGAGAGTTGTACTAATGGATCCATTCTTGAGCACATGTGCTAACCAGATTCTACTACAAACTTGGGAATCTCTGAAGAACTTTTCCATCTTCCATCATCAAATCATTCATGCCAATCAATGTACAACCATTAACTGTAGAAAGGCTCGCAAACAGATCCCATGCAAATACCGACTTGTCCGTGCGGTAACATATATCCCGGAACTCCAAAGCCTACCGCCCCGCAGAGCCAGAATGTCTAACACAATGCAAAGAGAAAGAGAATATGCCCGTAGCTACGCCACGTCGAAGCAACGGAGACGGATTTAGTCAACCTCCTCCACAGTTGGTCCATCATCGTGACCAGCACCTCCGGCAGCACCACCTGGAGCGCCACCTGGGAAGCCGCCTGGTCCACCTGGCATACCGCCTGGCATTCCACCTTCTAAGAATTGTTAGCGTTTACATTACACGAGAAATTTTTCGGGAATAACTCACCACCGCCTGCTCCGTAGAACTTCATCATAATTGGGTTGGCAACACCCTCAAGCTCCTTTTGTTGGGCTTCATACTCCTCCTTCGTGGCTGTCTGGTTGTCGTCCAACCAAGCAACGGTTTTGTCAATCTCTGCTTTGAGAGACTCTTTGTCAGAGGCGTCAAGCTTCTCGTCGACCTTGCCATCAGAAAGGGTGTTTCGGAGTGAATAGGCGTAAGACTCAAGACCGTTCTTGGCACCGATACGGGCAGACTCCATCTCGTCTTCGGCCTTGTACTTCTCGGCTTCAGCCAACATGCGCTCAATTTCCTCCTTGGAAAGACGGCCCTTGTCGTTGGTAATGACAATCTTGTTGGACTTGCCAGTTCCCTTCTCAACAGCAGAGACATTCATAATGCCGTTGGCGTCAATGTCGAAGGTGACCTCGATTTGAGGGACGCCACGAGGCGCCGGTGGGATGCCAGTAAGTTCAAACTTTCCAAGCAAGTTGCTAACAAGAGTCAATATTCGTTCTTTACGGTGAAATCAAGGTTTGGAAGGTGGACTTGTTGTGATGCGGCTTCTTCAGTTCCAAGAGGGAAGATGTGAACTTCTGTCTTGGTGTTACACCCACCAAAGGCTGAAGTGGTGAAGTGGCGAAGTGCCGGCGAGCACCCAGTCACGAGGTAGAGGAAAAAGGGAAGAACAAAAATGTACTTACTTGTCCTTAGTGCGAGCGCGCTCTCCTTCGAATACCTGGATAAGCACACCTGGCTGATTGTCGGAGAAGGTGGAGAAAACTTCGGACTTCTTGGTGGGAATGGTGGTGTTGCGCTTGATGAGAGCGGTCATGACACCACCGGCGGTCTCGATACCCATGGACAACGGAGCAACATCGAGGAGCAAAATCTCGTTTGTAGACTTGCTGGAGGTATCACCAGAGAGGATGGCAGCCTGTACAGCAGCTCCGTATGCAACGGCCTCGTCAGGGTTGATTGACTTGTTTGGCTCCTTGCCATTGAAGAAATCAGAGACAAGCTTCTGAATTTTAGGGATACGAGTGGAACCCCCCACGAGGACGATTTCGTGGACGGAAGACTTGTCAATCTTGGCGTCGCGAAGTACACGCTCGACAGGCTCCATGGTAGAGCGGAAAAGGTCCTGGCACAACTCCTCGAAACGAGCACGTGTAATTGATGTGTAAAAGTCGATACCCTCATAGAGAGAATCGATCTCGATGGAAGTCTGGGCGGAGCTGGAAAGTGTACGCTTGGCTCGCTCGCAAGCGGTTCGGAGACGACGGAGGGCGCGAGCGTTAGATGTGAGGTCTTTCTTGTGCTGCGGAGACGTTAGCAAGCTGATTGGTGGGGAGTTAGAGAGCGAGGAGAGCTTACCTTGCGCTTGAACTCATTCACAAAGTGGTTGACAAGACGGTTGTCAAAATCTTCACCTCCCAAGTGAGTGTCACCAGCAGTGGACTTGACCTCGAAGATACCCTCCTCAATGGTCAACAGAGACACATCGAAGGTTCCTCCACCGAGATCGAAGATTAGAACGTTGCGCTCACCAGTGGCCTTCTTGTCAAGACCGTAGGCAATGGCAGCGGCTGTGGGTTCGTTGATGATACGCAAGACATTGAGGCCTGCAATGAGACCGGCGTCTTTGGTAGCTTGTCGCTGAGAGTCGTTGAAGTATGCTGGGACAGTGACGACGGCGTTGTTGACGGTACCTCCAAGATATGACTCGGCTGTCTCTCGCATCTTCGTCAAGATCATGGAAGAGATTTCCTCTGGTGTGAAGGTCTTGGTCTCGCCCTTGAACTCAATCTGGACGACAGGCTTGCCGCCTTTGTCGATGACCTTGAAGGGAAAGTGCTTCATATCAGCTTGAACCTCGGGATCCGCAAACTTGCGGCCGATGAGGCGCTTGGCATCGAAGACTGTGTTAACGGGGTTCATGGCGACTTGGTTCTTCGCCGAGTCACCAATGAGACGCTCGGTGTCGGTGAAGGCAACAAACGACGGTGTTGTTCGGTTACCCTGGTCATTGGCAATGATCTCAATGCGGTCGTCTCGGAAAATGCCCACGCAGGAGTACGTGGTACCCAAATCGATACCGATAGCTGGACCGGAAGACATGGTGGGTGGTTGTGCGGGGTGTTTTTGTGTGCTTCGTATGTATTTGAGAGAGGAGATGGATGTGGTATTGTTTCTCGGAGCTTAGTGAGGTGCTCAATGTGGTGAGGGAATCGGATTTGTAGTTGAAAGTGGAAGAGAGGTTGGTGGAGGAGCAAGAGGTTTTTATTTGGTGAAAATGTAGTCGATAGAATCTTCCAGTCGTGGAATCTTCTAGAGAAATAAAGCTCGGGCGTTTTATGACGTTGAGTGGATTGATGGAAACCTCGCACATTCCCGACAACACAAGAATATACATGGCCATTCTGGTTGCATCTAGATTGATCCATCGCGCGAACATAATTGCACACTGAAGAAGCGATCAGTTCCCCTCGAACGATACTGTCTCAAGCCCTCCGTCAACCGATTCCATCCACAGTGTTGCTGCGAGTTAAGGTTAGATCCTGAGGCCCGTCCTTACTAAGCGGGATGTGCTTCCAAGCTTGAATCCTGCCCCACCACTATACCCAGCCTCTCAGGCGTCAATACCGCTTTGCCACCTTCACAAACCCAGCCTGATGCCTCCGTGCCATTCCTTTGTCTTCACCATTCCTCCTGCAGTTTCCGGAATAATCACCTTGCAAACATGCAGGCGGACCCCCTTTGGTTTTGGAGTGGGGACATTCTACCCAGATCAAACGTCACAGCAGCCAAATGCCCACCAGCAACTCAGCCCACCGACAGAAACGCGGGAAGTATCGGCGCCAATAGAGGAGGCTTTATCAAAGACCCATTTGAAATCTTCCCATGAATCCCACATCTGTGTTGGATAAGGGAATTGGGGCGCGAGACAGTAATCAACATCTATGACTATCATTTCCAGTGGCTGGCAGATTTGCTGGCACCAACTTTCATCTGAGGCGAGAGTGCCTATGACCCAACCACCTACAAACACGTCGCTAGTAGCATATGACAGGTACACTCTCAACGGTCTTCGGTATCCGCTATTGAAAACAAATGGAATGTACATCCCGTGTTCCTCGTACAACCTTCAAAACGCGAAACGAGGACAGGAAAATCATCCAGGCATGCACATACCTTGATACCTAACATACATTTACACGAACTGCGGATCCATCTCATCGATGAATTCTGGTCGAATCGGGCTCGGATCATCGGGTTTGGATTCCGAAGCCATGATGAAAGGTTGTGCCTTGCTCACGCAACAGTCCTTGGCCCCGTCTAAGTTCCTCGAGATAAGAGGGAGGAGAATGTATGAATGAAAAGACGTGGATGGAGAGATAGCGATAGCCAGCGCGCGTAGGACGCGGGAATCATCAGGCGCTATCGTTTAGGCAACGTCGGTCTTTTTCACAATACTGATGGACAACTCTTGGGGAACATGAGTATTGAATTAAGACTATTCCTCACACAAAAATCATGATTGTGTATCCTTGTTATCCTCATTTCCACACTCTTCCCACCGTCCCGTCCATCCAAGCTCGAATTCAAGTTTTCCACCTCCAAGCAGGATGCTTCCAATCCAGATCCTGAATCTGCTTCAAGCTCTTTCCTTCCAATTCAGCATCCACATTCCTTAGCTCTCTCTTCTTGTTATCCTTCAGCATCCATAATAGTAGTAATATACTGAGAAGGAGGATACAAGAACTAGTAGCAAGGTTCAATCCATTGCCAATGTGGTAGTTCGGTCCATCGAATGGTAAGAAGGCCCAGGTCGAGATCAAGCCGCCAATATTGCCAAACATGACTGTTAGACCGATGGCAGAGGAACGAGCAGTATCTGATACCACGTTGGCAGATCTGGAAGCATGGTTAGCACGATGGATTTTGATAAAGTTTGGGAAGGACACTGACGCTTGGGCGTTGCAAAGAGCGCCAAAGGAGAAGGCGCCTGAGGTGATAAGGAAAGTCGCCCCGTAGCGAACTGATGGCTTCTCCGAGGCAAGGAACATGATGTAGCCGATCATGATGAGCGGAGCGGAGCCGATGAAGTAGATCAGTCTTCGATCGGTTTTCCATGCCATAAATGGAATGGCAAGAGTGAAAAAAGCTCCGACCTTCGCACGTCAGCGATGCTAGTCAGCAACCGGATTCAAGAACTCACGATGTAAGGGGGTACGGTATGTAGCTGTAAAAAGATGGTTGACTTCGTAGGATAAATTGTCTTGACGATTGTCGGCAGAAAGAACGCGAGACCTTGGACGGTGACGTTGTTCAGCAAGAAGATGAAGGAGGTGGCGATAGTGACCGGACTGAATATCCCTTTGAGGATCTTGGGCGTGTCGATTTTGTCGAGAACTTCTGTTGCTCCTACGCGTTCTGACTTGACACGTGCGATTGCAAGATCCTTCTCTTCCTGCGTAAGCCATTTTGCCGTCGCAGGCCGATCTGTCAAAGTAATGAAAGCGATCAGAGATAGTCCGATAGTGATCATGCCTTCGATAGCCTAAGTTCACTCCAGTCAAAAACTGTCTCCAAACTGACCCGTTTGCAAGACTTACGAATATCATCCTCCATTGTTTCAACCCGCCAAAGTGGCTAAGCTTGAGGATACCGCTGGCTAACAGCCCACCGAACGCGCCCGCTAACGGAGCGCAGACGATATAGAGAGCCAGCCGAAACGCAAGCTCGCTTCTTCTGTACCATCTTGACATGTAATATGCAATGCCGGGAAGCATGCCGGCTTCAAATATTCCTGTCAAGTATTAGGGAATTGAGAAGAATCATCGCAAGAAAGAAGCTCACCGAGAAGAAACCTGACAGCAGCTGCCTGACTAAAGTTGTGTACAAAAGCGGTTACAATAGACATGATCCCAAAGCCCAAAGAGATAGCTGGGATATAGTAACCAGGTCCGATGATCTTACACAGCATGTTTGACGGGATCTCGAAGATGATATAAGAAATGTAGAAAACGCTCAGAACAGCATTGTAATCATAGCCTTTGAGCTTGAGATCCTTTTCGAAGCCAGCTAACTTGGCATTGCCGATGTTTGCGCGATCGATGAAGCAAAACAGGTAGAGGAGGGAGACCGTCGGGATGATGTAAAGGTCTATCTTCAAGCGAAGTCTGCTTTCAGCCGCGGGGTCGAAATGAACAAGCGCATTGCCGTATCTAACGAGGGAAGTAAGTAAAGGGTCACGCTGTTGCCAGAAGTTGGTCAGGAACATACTTATCGGTTGCGCCAACGCCCCTCTCCGCAGCTTCATGAGCCGTTTCCTCGTGAAGAGCAACTCCCTTCCCATGAGCAAAGCTACCAGAAGAGCGCTGGTCCACCGAAGGGTGAACCTCCTTCTCAATGCCCGACATCGTTAGGATAATTCAAAAGACAATCGAGCCGGTTCGCCAGAAAGTTGATTGAGAAGTTCGCGTGTTGGAAAGCTCTGGGAAGAACGTATTTCAGTTGGCAGACCCAGGTGCAGATCTTATATCATCCAGAGCTCAGCAGATGGCCTAGACGATGCCAATACCAAGGCGCGGGCTTCGTCTAAACCCCAGATTCTCGGGATGGAGAAACGGCAGACAGATTCACGCTCGAGTCAGACCACACCGAGCTTGGAAAGAGACTTTGCGGGGATGAAGGCAAGCTGGTAAACTCCATCCGGTGGAGTCGTCTCCCCAAGTCCAAGCCACCATTACGCGGGGAAGAGACCGGATGCTCCGTGACCACTCAGCTGCACGCATTATGTTCGAACGTGGCTTATTGGAAGGGAACCATTCAGCTTTGTGATCGGGGAAGAACCCAAAGTGCATAGGCGTGTCCGACAGCCTGCAGTTGAGGCAATGCTGGGGATGTGTGTGGACGAGGGAGCAGAGCTAAGTGACAGCCTGGAATAATCTGGGGGCGGCTCGGGCGGGTTGAATTGAGGCGCTAGCCAAATAGACCAAATGGATAGGTACATACCTAGTCCACAGTTTCGTCTTCTGAGCCTGGAGCGAATACCGAAAAGCAGAGAAGATTATGGGTATGAATAAGACAGAGGATGCGTGGTCGCGTACTGGGAGTCATCTCAGTTGGCAAACACCGGCAAACAAGCAGTACTACCAGCAAAACCACCTACATGCTTTTGCACGTGCTGAACCAATGTCATCTAATGCGTAACTAGCCTTGCAGTCAGACGCCACACCTCGTGGTATCCATGGTTGTCTCGCCGACGCTATCGTGGTATATCTCGGAAAATCCGATGACAAGTACGTACTGATCTCGTCTCGGGGGTTAATTCGATTTTTGACAAAAAAGAACCCAAGCCTGGAACAAAACCTCGCCAATGCGGACCAATGCGATACGAAAAATGTGATTCATGGGTATCAGTCAATCAAACCAGTTCGGCGGCCCCCTTCTTCCTGAACAACTCCAAAATAATGTGTGCATCTTGCAAACACGACCCTGCCATGACAAGACACCAGGAAAATGCCATCCCATACAGAGCGATGGCTGCGTGTTTAGCAGCCTCCAAACGCCGCCCATGTCCTAAATACCCTTAAGAGTATTGTCAGGGCAAAAACGCCAATGATGCTAAACTAACCAGCCCAGTCGTAACAGTACATCGCATCATTACAGTTGCTTGACACTTTACCGCCGAGTATCATAGCGTCTTGACCCTGGCGGATGGTTCTCACCGTAGCTTAACGGCCAGTCTCCTCTTCCATCTTGATACTGTCCAGGCTCCTCTCGATAATGACCTGTTCCTAGATCTCCATACGGGCTGGGTTGCTGGACGTTGATCTTCGGCACATTTTGCGTGTTTGAGAGCAGTGCTGCACGATCGTCGCTCTCATTTGTCTCCCTCCTTGGTGGCAAAGGAGGTCTCTGGCCAGTTTCTTTGCCAAAAGCGCCAGCTCTTCCAGATCCTACTAAAGCTGTTTCCTGGTAGCCTGTTTGAATTTGCTCCAATTTGACAGGTGGCTCGGAGCCAGTGCGGTGGTGTGCGTAACTGATGTCCTGTTCTCTCTTACGTGCCCCAACGAAAAGCCATCTGAACCCTCGGGCCGAGGCCTTTACAATGTCCCAGAGGTTGAATGCGTCTAACATTGCCTTCCAACCCATGAAACCGCCTTTGTATCTTGCCTGAGGATCGGGATTTTTCCGGAGATCGTATGGTTTGTAGGGAAAAGCGAAAATGTGGACGATAGCGAATATCGTCATTTCAACTGCCAACAGGGCAGAAGGAATCCCGACTTGGATATCTGGTTCGGCAATCTTGTCTGAAGGTTTGAGAACAGCGCCACCAGGTGCGGAGGAGGACGAGAGGAAGGATATTAGAATCTAGACAGAAGCATGAGCAAGTACTGCAGCAAATCATAGACCTCCATTACGTACACTTTGCCAAAAGGAGAAGAAGATAACGAGCTTGATGCATAGAACCTTCAAGAACGGTCGATGTTCGGCTAGGTCTACCTTGAGCTGAACATAGAATTGGATCAAACAGTACATGGCCACTGTAACAGACAAGGCTTCGAAGCTCATCACCCAGACGTGGGCGAAGGCAGGGTTCAACGAAGACTGACAATAACGGCCAAGGAGTTGAGTGAACATGGCGACGAAGGTGAAAACGACGCGAATGAAGCAGTATTGGTAGACTCCGACGTAGATGATCTGTGCGATTGTCAGCTTGGTTCTACAGATACTCTTCCGTCAACCCAGGCACATAACAGCAGGCGGCCCGTCTGTTCTGGTTTACATGTCGAAATGAGGCCCCTCGATTGGAGATGGACAAAGCTTCATTTCTTTCCGTTGCTAGAACTCTAGCGAGCTTTGACATCCCATTGAGGTGCCGATTTTCGATAGCTGGCTTCATGCTCATTGCACCGACAGATGTGCTGCGCAACCGAACTTGCTCAGGGTTGCAGAATAAAACGCACATTAAACCACGTCAATCCACTCCTCGGTATCCTGAATGCACCCTTCTCAGGTCCCCCAGAGCACTTCTGACACCAAGGTATCGGCCAAACCCAATTCTTAGGCGTGACCTCCCGAAAATGATTCTTCTGCTCTTTCAACGTCGGTTCCAGGTAGTGGCACAGTAACGTGAAGAAACTCGCAATAGCGAATGCCTCGTAACAATCCCGCAGAACCTCCCAGTATATCGCATGTTTGTAGAAGACGTAGGAGACCAGGGAGACAATCGCGTAGACGGGTAGCATGAACAGGATCCTAATGATGTGTTTCTGCTCATATGGTTTCGAGTAATGGCGCGCATGTTGGAACATGAGAAAGCCGGCGATCAGGGTCGCGGTCACGGAGAATACGGCGGTAATGGCGAGGCCGAAGTGGTGGAAAGTCCATCCTTTGCCAAAGGCGGTCCAGATTGGTGTCTCGGTCTTGACTATGTAATCGTTAGCGATGCATACCATTGTAGAGGATTCCTCGCATACCAGCTTCATCGCCGAGATGTATAAGGGTGTTGTTGCAAACGGGCCAAGGCATCGTCAAGTCAGGTCGTTCGTGGTCTGTTCGCGTTCGCGCCGCAAGCAAGGGCCAAGAGTCTTGGGTGAAGAATACAAAGTGTAGAAGCTGGTGTGTCTCAATCCACGCATGAGCATGCAGGTGGGCATCGACGAGAGGCGTGGCTGAGTAGGCTTGTTATCTGCTCTTGCCTCGCAATGTCATCTGCGCTGATTGGGAGCTGCGTAAAATGTGCACGACAGGTCGGGAGTCGTCTCGAGGGGGCTCACTGCCACTGCTCAGCCTCAAAGCGTGGACCTTGAAATCAAACTCTTTCTACAAGCAGTCAAGCCCGGCCTTCCGTTTCAGAGTACGCTGAGAGTATCCACTCAGAGCTGACGAAGCACTCTCCCCAAAAGGCTATAACTACAGGTCATGTCCGCTGTCAACGGGAGGGCAAGCAAAACAAAGCCGCGAACGTTTGAGTCACTCATCATTATTTACAATGGAATCACGAAACATGGTTTCAGCCGTCACTGTTGTGCATAAAGCACATCTTTTCTCTGCCTACTCGCTCAACCAATTGCTACTCGAGAATACCTAAACGCCACCCTTGCTTCAGTCCAGCGGCGGCTGCAAAATGGAACCTCCCAAAAGAAAAATCATCCCAAGCTTTTCGAGCTCATTTCGTAACTCCAACAAATGCTCAATTGAATAATTTCAGGCACGAATTTAACCTCTCATGCCGCAGAGGCAACAGGCGTAGGAGTGATCATTCCAGCACCGTAGCCTTGGAAGTCTGGTAGCCCTGGGTGCACACCAACACGATCCTTGGCCAATAGGTCAACCAACAATGGAGATGGCTTGTTGTCCTGTTCAGAGAAAATAGCCTGGGTCTTCTTGTACTTTGCAACGTTGTCAATGTATGAATCGAACAAAAATGCGGAGTCGAGTGGGCCACCCTTTGCCTCTGGATGGAATTGTGCAGAGAAGATCGGTCGGGTCTTGTGAATCATGCCCTCATTGCTGGAGTCGTTGAGGTTGACGAAGTATTCCTTCCAGTCAGGTGGCAGAGTGGTGGTGTCAACAGCGTATCCGTGGTTCTGCGACGTGATGTGGCACTTTCCGGTGGTCAAGTCAAGGGCTGGAATGTTGTGGGCACGGTTTCCGTATTTGAGCTTGATCGTACGGGCACCAGCAGCGAGGGCAAGCAATTGGTGACCCATGCAAATCCCCATGATTGGGATTTGGCTAGATTCCATGAGCTTTCGCAGGTTGTAAACAGTCTCCTGACAATGAGTTGGGTCACCCGGGCCATTGGAAAGGAAGACACCATCGAAGTGGTGAGCGACCTTGTGAATTGGGTAATCGTATGGGAAGCAAGTGATGGAGGCGCCACGGCTGGCCAAACTACGGAGGATGTTCTCCTTGACACCGCAGTCGATCAGAGCAACGTGAAGATCACCGACGTTGGAGCTGACGTGGAATGGAGCCTTGGTAGAGACTCGCTTGACCAAATTGATGGCCTCTGGATCAACGTATGCCTCGTCCTCGTCGGCATCATATTCCTCACCAATGGTGATGCGACCCAAAGAAGAGCCCTGCTCTCTCAAGAATGTGACGATGTCCCTGGTGTCAACGCCGCTGATAGCCGGCACACCTTCTCGGGCGCACCACTCAGACAGACTTTCGACTGCGGTCCAGTGACTATGTTTGGCTGCGTAGTCAGCAACCACGATGCCGGATGCTTGAATGTTGGCAGATTCGAAGTAGCGAAGCAAACCATGCTCATCACGAGCCGCTGAGGGAACTCCATAGTTTCCAATCAATGGCTGTGTGAAGACAAGAATTTGTCCACGGTAGGAAGGATCGGTCATGGACTCCGGGTATCCAACCAGGGAAGTCGTGAAGACGGCCTCTCCGGAAATGTTTCTGTTGGCTCCGAAAGATCTTCCTGTGTAGGTTTTACCATCCTACCAACGTTAGCCCTCGCAACTGAACGTGTGGCCACCTCTCCGTACCTTGATGGTGAAAGTTGCTCGTTCATAGGTCGCTGGCGTAGCTCGTGGCCTGTTCTCAGGCGTTCGTCGGGGGGCGTTCGTTTGTACAGTGGCCAAGGAACGACGTTGTGCTGCGATCCTCCCGGTCTGGCCGAGGCCATTGGTTTTGGTGAAGAGTGTCTTGAACATATTGCAGATGTGTTTTTATTGAAGCTGTTGTTCAGTTTACAGAGGCTTTCCAGATGTGGTCTAAATTGGCGGTCAGATATGGGGGCGGAGAGATTGGCGAGATGAAGGGAGTGTACCAGAAAGATAATCCTAGGAAGAAATCAATTAGCAAAGTGTACTTGGTGTTGACCCTGTAGAGACGGCTATGAGGGAGTGGGATGCAAGAATTGAGACGTCGAGCAATGTAGAGCAGCGATTGCTGGGCGAAAATTGATGGTTGAAGCGGTGGGCGATAAGGCCGTAATTCACAGCATGAAGTCACAGGAAGTCGGACGTACCTGGGAAGTGAAGACGCTGGGAGCAACACGCATATGGACGTGTGGAGTGGATATACCCTACTGTGGGCGAGGAAGAGGTGTTAATGAGCACTCGTGCTTGTGCAAGAGAGGTTTGGGCGGTTGGGGTGTGACTGATGGCTGAAGATTTTGACCTGGATCACTTAAAGAGTGGATTGCTTGCGTCCCCACTTAGACTCTCGCAATAGTCAGCGTAAGGTATTTTAACTATCCCTGATCCGGCCGTCGATAAGGATCCTGACAAACAAAGATCAATGCAATATTTTGAACTCTCTGTGCTCGAATTGACAACAGACCTCCAATTCTCTTCCATTCCTGTCCTCGGACGTGTTCAATTATCTACTTCGTCCGTCCTCAATCGCATTCCGATCTCTCCCCACGATCTAAACCTCTCTAATCCCCCCGACATTCAATACCGTAAACAATAAAGCTCCAATCTAAATTCCCCTCACCATCTGACATTTTTTTTCAGATCAGACATCTCCACAAAAACCACCGCAAAACTTTGCAAGTCACTCCCGCACGGTGCAAGTCCTGACGTTTAGTTCCTTGCCTCCCGGGCCCTCCGCAAGGAACCATCCCGTCCTTTCTGCGGTAGCTTGTGCCATCGTACCTATTTTCCAGTGGATGGAGGGGCCTTGTATGAAATTTCTTCCCCTCCCGCGGGGGGCATGGTGCAATCCGGATTTTCGCTTTCCACAACCCCATCAACTGGATTGAGGAATTGCCGTCGAAAGCTGCTCTGCACCCGCAATTTCGCCATTATGGCGTGACGGGTAGACGAACGCATGTGATGACGATTTCAATTATGGCCCATGGTGAATTTATCGCTTTCGTATTTAAGAGGAACGATATGCTGCTTCTCCTTGTAGTTTCCTAACTTGTCCGAATCATTCACAGGCCAACATCTCCAATAGCCACGGCCGTGTTCTGGATCCTTCAGCAAAACAAACCAGTATGCACTAAAGGAAATCGGCATGTATCAAACTATGCGGTACCAAAATTTCTCCTCATAGGAAAGATCTCATGCTTCGTAATCCACGTTGGAGAGTATGGGATTCTTTCTGTCATCGTTAAAAGGGTCCTAAGCCTTTCTACGTCAATTTCCAGCAAACCCCAGAGAGAAATATATTAGACGACAGTAAATCGCATATATCCGATCAGGAGAGTCAAGGGAGATATTGACACAGACAATCGACCACCATGGTTACAATAGAAAACAGTGTCACCAGAGACAAATCTGGGAGACTTGCTGGTGCGAAGTTGACCACAGTGGCACCTTTGCTTTGGAGTTCAGAGTGATAAGACTCCAGCAAGCTATCAAGTAACAAGATCGGATTGATGGAGGTTTTGGAGAGAAAGGTATTGATTGATAGCCCTTGCTATACGGGCATTTAGGGCCGTGTCTTCAGTGCATAGGCGCAATTGGTTAGAAGGCATGATTATTTCCAATCAAGAGGATAGCCAACACGTATATTGTATGACGTGACGACTGCACGACGTTTTCGGAAAAGCTGGCCCTTGACCAACAAACCCAACATAAAAACATTAGACATACGAAGCGCTTGTTGTATAAATTACATGGTCAATGACACTTTTGACTCCTATATAATTACCACCAGAATCGTGTTCATGCCTTGCAGATCCTGGAACTAAGGCCGTGGCCATTGAGCCTCTATCTTGGCAGTCTAAACCGTGATGGCCAGGTAGTGTCAGTGAGCTGACACCGTACACAGTACCTCCGTAGCGCCACATTCAACTTGGGCATCTGCCAAGCCTTCACTAATTCCTCCTAAATCGATCACTGGGCTGGTCGCCTACTTTTGCGGTCGAGATGTGGCCTGTGCCTTGATGGAAGGAGCCTTTTTTGCATCGCGCGCAATGGGCCTTGAAGTCCAATTACGCTGCTGGCCTGGTTAAGTCGGGTGGTTTTTGTAGCAACGACTTGGTCTCTCGCGATCTCGAAGTGCAGATTTTGAGGGCTTTCATGAAGACTGGTCCATGAGCTGAAACAATATTGTGTTTTTGACAGCGCAATCCCTCTTTGCGCCACAACCTAATTCTTCCCGTACTTGCTCCCTGTCGGTGTGTCCGCGCATACTGGCAATGATACTTGCTGCGTCCTCGCAGGAAGTCTCGAGTGGCGACCGTGCACTCTCGCACTTCTGTGTCGATATCGGGCGACAAGACGATGCTTCAGATGGCGGACATCGTGATATCGGACGTGTGTGGGGTTCCGAATCTTGTGAATCGCATTCCATTTCAGAAATGCTTTCAGCTCTTCTGACATCGCTGAAGAGCATCCTCGGCCCTGCTAGTGCCTGATCTACATTGAGACGTTCCAATTGTGCATTATCTTCCAATGTCCTCATGGGTGGGAGTTTGAGTTCGGGCTCCGGGTGTCTATGGATAGGGGGCGGCAGTGTTCGAGACATGAAATGAGTATCCACAGGAGGAGTCGGGGCCTGAATGGGCGAGGCAACTGATTTTGGTGGAGGCAGAGGATTGCTTGGGGGCTCGGATCCAGACAGAAAGTTGTTTATCTCTGCATCGGAAACACCTTTCTGTGCAAGCAGCTGGCGGAGCTTCAAGTTGTCCTCGTGTACCCGCCTCGCCGTCTGTTGAATCTCCTTGGTGACCTCGACGCCATTGCGCTCATATTCTTGAATCCTCCTCTTCAGATCGTCGACAAACTCCTTGTGGCGCGCGCGCGACCTCCGCTGGTTATCTCGGACTTGCTCAGCGGAGGGGACACTTTTGTTCTGTGCCAGTGATTAGTTCGTTGCTTGACATGCGGAAGGGTATCATACCCCGCCAGCTTTCTTCGACATAGCGAGACTCAAGTACAAAGCTCACTTCTGGGAGGAACAACTCTGTCAGAATCATCGGGAGACCTGACCCGGGCTGAGGACTCGTCGATCGATGGTGACGCTTGGTTCGCGGAGAGGCGTCCGCAACAGGTCTGGCCGACCCCCCGCGTAAGACGCTAAAATCATGCTGTCCGCGGAGCCGGAAGGAAAGAGAAAACACCATCAAGATTTGTATCACCACGACCACGACAATGCCGTGTTATCAGTACTGGGCTTGCCAAAACTTCATCGCTTACGAAGTGAGATCGAATAAAGTTTCAACCCACATCAATTGGATCTCGAGTCACTAAATTCAACGTTGAGGACAGCTCTGGGACTTCTCCTACAATCGATCCGGGCCTCCCCCACACAGCCTATCCTGCGTCTTCACCTTAGGATACAGTAGGCTGTGTGCTATACTGATGGCGCTTGGAATGTGACATTAGCCGGGCCACACGATAGGACCTGGCCCTCGCTTGACTAGACTTCTCACACCAGTCGAGGTCATGGGGCGCTAGCCGGAGCAAGCAAGGGCTTTACGATTCTATCGTACAAGAGAAAAGGAAGCGCAAAACAGGAGAAAGTATGATTGATCGGAAGATCATGGTAGGCTGAAAATGATGGTACCTGAATGTTTGCGACTCGCCTGATCTTCGTGCAAAGCCATCTGTCACATCGCTAGGATAATTGGTCGCAGGCCTTCGTGACAGGAGGTCATGATCGCTGCATCCACTGCTGAAATCCTTCGTGATTCCCAAACACGCCAACGGGTAACATGATATAAAGAACAGCCGGCAAAAGTACGGGAGAGGCCTCATAACAATGGCTAACCGATCTTCCAATGGGCAGTCTGGTCGAAGATGCGGGCTAACCTGGTGGTTTTAAGGTAACACACTTGGGAACACTGAAAAGTGAATGTAAGAGATGCACTGAGCATGCACCGAAAAAGTGACCTGGACAGTCGCCACGACTGCTCAGATCTCATATTCAAACTCATTAACATTAGCAATTAATCTTTATGTACACTTGTGCATTCGCACACATGATGCAAGGTAGATACGTAAAAATCACCGTCGTCATTTAAGCAGACAAACCCTGAGCCTGGAGATAATCTAGAATAGTGCTGTAGACAAAACTATGCGAGTACTGCAAGTTAAGACCGTGACCAGCGCCTGGAACGACAAATCCGGTGAAGTTCTTTGCACTGGGAAAGTACGGTTTGCTCTGGGCGAGAAGGTTCGGCAGAGCCGGGTTTCCTGTGATGACACAATCTCCGCCGCAAAAGGGAATATCACGTTCTGGTGGCGAAGGTCAGTTTTGGCGGTCAAACGAGAAACAGCGGTTTTACATACCACCAGTGATGATGAGAACCGGCCCGTTGAAGGGGTTCTTGACACCCGTGAGACCACCCAAGGTAATCAGCTCCCCAGGAGTGACCGGCTGACCGGTCGCAGTAGCTAGGGCAAGGACGGCTGGGTCGAAGTCATTGGGAGCAAAGAAGTTTGTGTGCACACCACTGGCATCTCCCGCGGCCAGATAGCCAACTGGATAGCTCGAGAGCGCCGCAACATTCTTTGCTGCGATGAAGTTGCCCCCCAATTCGAAGTACGGTGGGAAGGTTGTGTTTTGCGAGAAACCAGTCAAAACGAGGCCGTCTGAGAGCTGCGGCGAGAGGACGGCCAAAGAGTAAGTCTGGATAGAGCCGAATGAGTGTCCAACGTGAACTGTCTTCCTGGGTTTGTAACTACATCCTGGCAACGTGCCGTTTCGCAGCATGGTAGTTAACGCTTGGAGAGCGGCAATCTCGATGTTGACTTGGATCTCGTTGACAGGTTCGCCGCGAGAGGACATTCCGATGCCGAGGCGATCGAAGAAGAACGTCGAGTAGCCATACTTGTCTGTGGCCTGGCTGACGTATGAATAGTTGTAGTTGTTGTACGAGATATCCCAATAACTTCGGTCAAAGCCGATTCCGTGGGTCAAAATCTGGAGAGTCGAGCTGGGTCCTTTGTCTGGATGGCAGATGGTAGCTGCGATGTTGTAGCTGCCGGAAATGGTTTGGTACTAGAGATAATCAGAATGAATGTCTGCAAATATCTTGAATAACCACCCACCCCAACCAAGGCCTCGTTGCTGTAGTTGTGGCCTTGCCTCGACAGGTTCAGGATGAAGTTTGTTGCAGCAATGTTATCGCTTGGTGCTTGGAAATTGAACTTGCCCTGGCGCGCAGACAATTGGAGGGGAATGGTCAAATTTTGACAATGCTTGGCCTCGCCCAGTGTCGCAAGCGCCGTCAGCGCAATGGCAGAAATGGATAGCTTCATTTTTCGAAAAGATGTGGGAGAATGAGAGAGAGGGGAATCGGTAAAATTAGAGAGAAATGGAGAGAGAAGGGGGAGGGGAGACAAAGAGAATGTGACCACTCCCTTACCCGTCTCCAACCATTCTTATAGGTGACCCGGTTCATGATCCGGATATTAGCAGGGATCGTGATCATTGTCAGTCAGCGCGGCTCAATGCCTCTGCATCCATTCTCCTAAAAATGGCTTTGGAGTTGAAGCTACAAAGGCACGGCCTGGCACGCTTAGCCGATAGCTTCAGAACTACACTGACGCGGTGGCTCGGGCACGCAGGAATCAACTCATGATGACTTCATAACAGAGGTATATAGAGAAATTTGGAATCGAAGCATGTCATCTTGAAGGTCTGTGACGAGCGAGCTGGAGAGTCAATTGAAGATCTACATCTAGACCGGACGATTCTGATCAGTATGTGATCCGTAATCCGTACCGAGCATGTTGAGAAGAGGCTCGGGACGTGGCCAGCCGGAGGACGAATGGCAACTGAGTGATTTACCCTTTACCGTGTGTGGGGAAAGTGTTATTCATGGATTGTCAGCGTAAGCATGCTGGGTTTGCATGCATCCAGCATTGAAGTTGTTGCTGTTCCTGCAGTGGTCGAAAGACGTTGCGCAAACGAGCATCGAAGACGCGTGGTTCCGTTGTCGAATCTCCGAGGTTGTGCCTTTCACGACACACCACAGCAGCATCCATCATCTTCAAGCAAGTCGCGGTTGACAAGTCCTCGAATTACTAAAGATAAGGACTGGGAGACTCAATTCCATGACATTTCTGAACTCGCCAGCGCATTTGCTTCTTCAAAAAATCGCTATCAATGCTCCACCCAGCTTGGAACTCTTCACTTTGTTTTGACAATCGTCTGCATTTCGAACAAGCCGCGCGCGCATTGATCGTTGCCATCAATGTTATGAATGCATCGCTGTATGCTTCCGATTATCTCGGGCAAATGTTAGCCGTCCCTGTTTGGGTCCCGACTCGTATCTCCAGGTTGACAAACTTCAACGTTTTCTGCCCTGTACTCGTCCGCACTCCTTTTGTCCGACACATCCTCTCCCTCCTTGCATGGTTGCACGAATCGCTGGCAGCAATATCCAGCTGTTCTGCGATGGACCTCGATCTGGCACGACTCCTGATAGTTGCAGGAGTCTTGAGCGATTACTTGCGAGCAATCTTAGAAAACCGCCGAGTCGTTCTGCTGCGGGACGACTTGGACAGTGTCAATTGACGTCGTAGTTCGTCGATCCTTTCAAGGTAATTCCTTTTTGCTCCAGCGCCAGCGCCAGCGCCAAAGGCTCAGGATCCATGCGACTAGGTCGTCTGTCTCTGTCTTCTGTCTTCTATCTGGAAAAGCCATGGATGGCATTCTTGACCATTTGCTTGTGGTTTTGCGCTGCAAGCCAAAGGACCAGAATCCCAGTCATTCCTGGCGGAAGCCTCTGGTTGTTGCCCTGTGGAGTGCGCTTGCAAACCTCAGTCCTTCCATACCTATCTTGCACGATCCCATGTTCGACTTGAAAACGTGAACTAGAACCTCACCTTTCTGGCAGAACGGTGTGCGCCTAGGAGCTATCGACAGAGGTCCAGGGTCCAGAATCTAGTATACCTGCATCATCAAGTTGCCACCACTCCGAGTCTTTTCACACGTGATCATGAAGAGAGCCTCAGGCTGTCAAAGCTCAACCGTGGCCTTCGGAAATTGCGACAACGGCCAACACACATCCAATAAATTTGACCGACTCCCGAGCTTCTGCCTCTCCAGCGGGAATCGAAGCGCACCTGATGGCCGTCCTGGCCGTCCCGATGGGAGATTCCTTGCATTTGTATCACGTCGCGTGTGTCGCGACCGATTGATGAGGCACCACAGTTCAAAAGCCCGCGGCGAAAGAATGCCTTCGACCTGAGCAGCGCCACTGCTCTTAGTATGCGTCTTATCTCCTTCTTTTGCCTGGCTCCAGCGCTTGATTCTCCTCGGCGAAGATCCCTTCAACAATTACGACACTCCTCTGCGGCATTGAGCTGTCAGATTCGTTGTGCATAACACCATCTCGAGATCCTAGTTCTCGGTTTCACATAGTATCCATGCCACCATGTCACTCCAGCAGGGTCTCCGGCTTTTAGAGAGCCAGCTCAGTGGACGCATTCTTAGGACATATAACTCGTGCGCCTCATCGGACAACGGTCTGCACCTCTGGTGTCCATTGCTCCAGACTGTTTTTGCGCCGTCTGGTTTGTTGTACATTCACTGCCGTGGTCAATCCTGATTCGCTGTGCTTGCGCTCATGCATAACTTTTCTATAACTCGAGCTCGAGCTCGTTCGTGTCACTTCTCATAATTCTACTCACCGTTCGCCCCAAAGAAAATTGGATTCCAGTTGGAATTTATCGGTATCTGTGGTAATTGCTTATTTCCTGATTTGGTATTCACACGGCTAGCGTTCTCCATTCACCGAATAGTATCCACATGTAAGTCTTTTCTTCGAGGTCCTTCCTCCAGGCTTCTCCCCATCAACTTTGCTGGAGACATCCTTCTGACATGCTTCCCTGGCAGTGGTTTAGCTCGAAGGGCTCTACCCCTCAGGTAGAACCCAGTGTGGTTGACGCCCAAGCTGCACACGCAGCGGAATCTACACCAACGACCGATCCAATCGACCTCGAATCCGCCACCGACCAGAAAGAAACGACAGGAACGAACGAGACCAACGAGACCAACGGGAGCAACGAGATCAAGAGAAGCAACGAGATCAGCGAAGAATCGGAGACATCCTCTATACTAAGTCTCACGCTTGAGGAGCAGCTTGCGGCTGCAAGGGACAGGATGAAAAGATCTTCCATGGTAGCAGAGGCACTGCCTTCTGATGTGGAGAGGCGTCGAGTCTCTATGACTGAACAACGGTCTAAAAGGTTGACTGTTTCTGGAGCACCATCATCGTCAGACAAGGAATCAGGCTCAAAACGGCGACACTCGAAACGTAATTCAGTGGAAGCACGTCCAGGCGCTCCAAAGAGATCTTCTAGTGTGAAGAATGTCTTGAACGCGTATTACAAGATTTTCGGAGGAAAGCCACCAAGCAAGTCCCCAGCGGCCGAACAGCCTCTGGAGGAAGCGGATCGACTTCGAAAATTGGTCCGCAGGTATGAGAAACAATTGGAAGAGGCAAGCAATACCATCATGTTGCAGGACAAAGTGCTAGCAAAATGGGAATCTAAGGCTAAGGTAAGTCTGGACTCTTCCAGGCAGACAGTCACATCTCCATGCGTGGTTCCTCAATCCATACTTTTGACAAAGCTGGTCGCGAACACCAGTCGTTATGCGACACTTTATCTGCACGATTTTGGTGTTGGAATGCCCTGGCAATTTCTATCAGGTGTCTAGTCCCATCAATATCATGTTGAGAGTGAGGTACCCCTGCATGCCCGAGGGCAACGATTTGATGAGTTCACTGTGACTGCTTTTCACCATGTTAACAATCAACGCTTATACGAATAGATCCTCAATTCAGATGATAGCGCGCCTGAATCCAGTTCTCGTGGCCTTGATCTCAAAGGTACGCACTTTGAGTCATCCGCTAGCGAACCAGTCAATCGTCTAGCCAATATCCAGGAATCTAGCCGAGAAATGCTTGCGGACTTTGTCTTGGTTGAAGAAGGCGGGAAACAGCCAGAGAGAGAGTCTGTCCAAGGAAACCCATCATCTACCGCCGAAGTTCTGAGATTGACCAAGGAACTACAGGCTGCGCAGGCTGCTGTCGAGAGGTTGACGAAAGAACTTGAGGCCGCTCAGACTACTGTTGAAGAGCAAACGAGTCAGCACGCGCAACTGCAACAAGAAAGCTCACGATCCCTAGATGCTGAAAATCAATCAAGACAGGAGCTCGAGAATGAAGTGCAGAAGACGAGATCTGAGCTAGAAGGAGTAAAGGTTGCCCATGCCGAGACCTTGACCTTCCTTGAGACCGTCAAACGAACACTATCGGAAACACAAGCCTCACATTTGGAAACTGTAAGCACCCTCCGTGAGACAAAGACCAAATTATCCGAGACGTCCCAACTTGTGTCGCTCCACGAGACCAGCCTATCCGACAAAGACGCAGAGAGAGATGCCCTTATGGCTGGACACGAGAGCACGCTTTCCCAAGCCAATCAAGACCTCGAAACTGCCAGGGAGAAGATCACATACCTCGAAACACAAGTCGGCGCAATCTCCAAAGAATATCAGGACGCCAAGACTGCTCTAGAAGCTGCAAATGTTGATTTGGAGACTGCGAAAGAAGGTGTCAGCAATGTTGCTCTCGAACGCGATGCCGCAAAGGCTGATTTTGACAAGATGTCTGCTGACTACGAGGCCAAGTCAAAAGAACATCAGGAAATCAGCTCTGCCCTGGACAGTGCCCGAAGCGAGATTGACGAGCACAAAACCATTACGGAATCGGCGAAAACGGAAGTAGCTGCCCTCCAGGAACAACTCTCCAGCTTGCAGAAGGAGCTCGAAGACACGAAGGTTTCACATGATTCCGCAACAACACGCATTGCTGAACTAGTTGCGGCTGCTGAGCTGCACGGTTCCATGAAGGAAGATGTTGAGCAGTCCAAGGCAGAAAATGAGAAACTGAAGCAAGAGGTTGACAGGCATACTGCTTCTCGGGCAGAACTCGACGAGCAGTTACGTTCTCTCCAGAGTGAAGTTGACAATCACGTTGCATCGAAAGCCGAGTTGCAGAGAGAATTGGATGATCATCTCAACTCCAAGGCAGCACTTCAAACAGAATTAAACAGCCACATCGCATCGAATGCCGAATTGCAGAAGGCGTTAGATGATCATGCAAACGCTAAATCAGTCCTGCAAGCAGAGTTGGACGATCATGTTGCCTCGAAATCTTCATTGCAGAAAGAATTGGAAGAACATGTCAGCTCCTCATCAGCACTGCAGAAGCAGTTGGACGATCATGCCACCACTCAAGCCAGTATCGAGAAGCAACTTGAGCAGCTGCCCGTTGTTCAAGCTGAGCTGGAAGCAGCACAGACGAAGATTTCGGAGCTTCAGAGCGGATCCGATGATCAAGTACGCGCTCTCCAAGCTGACATTGATGCGCACGTGAAGAGCAAGGCCGATCTTCAAGCCGAGCTCGAACATCTCTCCAATCTCAAGTCAGAGCATGAAGTTGCTCTTACTAAGGTAGCAGAACTTGAAGCCGCATCTGGCGATCACCAATCTCAGTTGGAAACAGCGAACGCCCGCATCGCCGAATTGATGAAAGATGCTGAAAATCATGCCGTCGTGCAGACTGAGTATACTAGTGCACTTTCTCAACTGGCCGAAACAAAACAACAAGTTGATGCGCATGCAGCTCGTATCGACGAACTCAACCGGGAAATTGAAGACCATGCCGCGGTAAAGGCCGATTTGAAGTCCGCACACGATCGCGTTGCAGATCTCACCAAGGCCGTGGATGCCCATGGTCCTATCAAGGCCGAACTGGATCTACACAAAGAGCAGGTCGCAACTTTATCGAAGGCTGCCGAGGAGCACGATTTGACCAAAGCAGGTGCGTATCAAGTTCATTTGATCGACTTCTGTATGGGGAACCTAAATTCCGACTCTCCACCGATGTCGATGTTCTGTAACGTTTCTCCCAGTCTTTCGTTGCTATTTAATCTTTTAAACATTCAAAACGGAATACGACTAACTAACAAATCCTCGTGACAACAGAGCTCGAGTCCCACCGCGAACAAGTTGCTACATTGTCCAAAGCCGTCGAAGAGCAAGAGGCGGTGAGAGCGGAACTAGATTCATACCGCAAACAGATTGCCACCTTAACCAAGACCGCTGAAGAGTACGAGGTGGCAAAGAAAGAATTGGATTCGCATCGCGAACAGGTCGCTACATTGTCTAAGGCTGCTGAACAACATGCTGCACTCCAGGCTGACCTTCAAACTCACCAAGAGAAGGTGTCCAGCCTCTCAAAGGCACTCGAAGAGCACAGCGTCGTCAAAGCCGATCTTGAGTCTCATCAAGAGAAGGTCGCCAGTCTCTCCAGAGAACTCGAAGAGCACTCTGCTGTTAAGGCCGACCTCCAGATTCACCAAGCGAAAGTTGCTGAACTCTCAAAGGCTGTTGAGGACCATGCTGCTGTCAAGGCTGACCTTGAAACTCACCGACTGCACGTGGCTGAGTTCACCAAAGCAGCTGACGGCCATGAGAGCGTCAAAACCGAGCTTGATGCTGCTCGCGCTCGCCTTGCTGATCTGGAGAAGGATGTCGAGACGCACAAGGCAGACAAAGGCTCAATTTCAGAACAGCTTGCTGTTGCTGAGACCGCTTTAACAGCTGCGACACAGAGTCACAAGGAGCTCAGCAGCAAAGCCAAAGACGCCGAGCAGCGCCTACTTGTTGCCGAAGAGGCTCTTCGAACCTCCAAAGAAGATCATGAAGCCAACTTGGCCACCCTGACCGAGAAAGTCAGGGATATAGATCAGCTTCAAGAGCATAACATTCTTTTGCGACAGGAATTGAAAGCGTCATTGGACTCGGAGCGTGCTATGAAATTGGCTGTTCAAGACCTCGAGGAGAAGCTCAAGGCTGCTGAAAGCGAGGCGGGTGGAAGGGCAGTTACCAAGCAGGATTCCGAGTCCGAGAAGTCTCATCTCAGTGGCGCCGCCGCTATAGCTCTCGGAGGCGCTGGAGCTGTTGGCCTCGCGAAGGCTCTTGATGCTGATGCTGATGGCGATGAAGCTGTTGGTGAGAAGAAGCCAGAGCTTGTTGATCAGAAATCAGAGGATGTCAAAGAGGAGAAAATGGCGCCAGCAGCGAAGGAAGAGGCCCAACCCGCCGAACACGGAGCGGAGGATTCGGAGGATCCATTGCCAGCAGCTACGATCGAAGTCGCCAAGCCTGCGACTACTCCGGAATCAGCTCAAGAAGAAAAGTAGGTCATTTCGTAATTGTGTGTAGATCGTCGACAGTCCTTAGCGAGTTTAAAAACCCACTTCCCAAGCATATTTGACCCTTGCTGCGTGACACGATCTCTTGCTGGTCATAAAACTAATTCCCAAGCTAGTATGTCTGTGCCGGAAAGCGAGGAGCACTTGGCCGCCACCACTCCTGCCTCGTCTGCGGTTGGACCGATAGAGATGGAGACTTCAAAGGGTGCCAAGGACGTGCCTGCCGTGGACAATCCCCGCGATCTTACTCTTGTCGACAGCCAGGAGATAGACACGGCGACACCGACTGCACCACTTGCGGGAGAATCGTCGTCCAGTCTCGTCCCGAGTATCCAGCGTGAACAGCATAGCGCTTCAGATGCCGAGACTGATTCTTATTTGCCGGGAAGTGCCATCGCTGCAGGTGCTATGGGTCTAGCCGGTGTAGGAGCACTTGGCCTCTCAAATGCAAACGCTGTCGCCAAAGAGCACGACGATAGTGAAAGGGATTTGCCTGCGACCAAGGACATGTTGACCGAAGAAGCCGAGTCCGTTCTCCCCGAGACTGCTGTGGAAGATTCGCTTGTGGTTCGAGACGATGACTCTGCTAGCGAGACTCCAAAGGAGATGGTTCGTGAGGAGGGCATCGACGTTTCGAAAGAGTTATCTGGCGAAGAAAGTAGGCCGCATTTCCCATTCACCTCTCACCCTATTAAATGAAATTCCACAAGTCGTGCTAACACAAACACAACAGGCCCTCAAACAACAGCCCTTCACCATTCTATTCCATCGTTGGAGCCAGTCACATTAGACGACCTCATGGCGCACACCGCCATAACCGATGCCTCCGAAATTCAGACACCACTGAGTCCAGTGAGCTCTACCTGGTCCAAGCGTAAATCTGTGCGGTGGGAGGATATTGAGAGTGCAAAGTCCTCTCCAGCTGAAGAGAAGCATGAAATGAGCGTTGGACTTGGTTCACCTTGGCTTTTGGATGGCGAGAAAGATGGTTTCTTTTCCGCTGAGCCTGCGAATGCTTTGCCAAGGGTACGTTCGATGACAAAGCCTCTAGCCCTGTATCACGCTTTTTGAAGTGCTGTCCGCTTTGTAGATAAGATGGTCATGATTTGCTGACGCGGTTTCCCAGGACGAGCCAGAAATTGTTGCTCTTGAGACCACCGAGCCAGTCGCAGTCAAGTTTGAGGACGCGAAGATCAATCAGCATGAGCCAGAATCGGCCGCCAGAGCTGGGATTGTCGAGTTTGACAACTCTTTTGAAGAGGCTGCTGAGCCAACCGCCATATCCGGGAAAGAATTTTACGAGCCAAACGACACGAAGTCAGGAACAGTCGTACCAGAGACACAGCATGCCGAAAACTCAGCGTTAGAGCCCACAGATCAGGAGACCGGTGACTCTACAAGCATCCAGCAACACGTCGAGACACTTGATGCACCAGAAGCTTCAGAGCCCGTGGTTATTAAGCAAGGGGTGTCCACTTCAACTGTCGGTGATGAGGAGGTCTCCAAAGAATCCAAGGATGAGTCAGATCCTCTTGATCAGAGCACGGCGATACACATTGCAAGCCCTACGAATGTACCCGAGATTCCCAAGTCAGGTCCCGAGCGACGCAGCGCAACGCTCACCCGGGATCGATCGCCAGCTCCTGTCGAAGAATCGGTATTCGACAAGGTATTTCATGAGCCACAGGAGGTATCTACAAATTCTAAACATCTTGAGATCGATCATCTCCCGATCATTGAACCAGTTAGCAAGACCCACGAGCCAAGCACCGGACGCATCGGCGTGCACGCAGAACCCAGTGCGGAGCGCAGTGACAAGGTTCATGAACACGGTGCTGCTTCTGATGTTCACGCTATTGTCCCAGCACTGTTCTCTGGCGAGACCGAGGACGTGGAAGCCACGGAAAAGACTCCTGACTTCGTAGCATCACAGGAAGAAGATTCTGATGGAGAGCCTTCGGAAGAGAACGTTGACAAAAATGAATCTGGCCAACAGTCTTTCGTTCCAAAGGGTGAGGTCGAGGGAGAGAAGCCGCAAAAGAAGCGAAAGAAGGGGAAAGGGAAGGCGCAAAAGGGGCAATCAAACCCGGAAGCTCCGATTGCCAATTCACGTGAAATTGAGCATTCTACAGGGAGCGACAGTAAGGAGGATGGACCTGCCGCCAAACGTCAGGAAGGGTTCGAAGAAAGTGCCATCAAAGAAGCATCTTCCAATTCGAGTGCAGCCACAATCATCAATGAGCCCGGGGACGATAACACCGACACGATTGCGATGAATTCCAACCTGCCTCTCACCGTCGCCAAGGCAGACACCAACGGCGGTCTGCAGCACATCTTTGTGTCCCAGGAAGGTGAGAAGGAGCCTGTGGACTACGATGAGCGCGAAAAGCCAAAGACCGAAGAGCTCACGACTGTTTCCAAGGACGACGAAAAGCGTGGAAAGAAAGAGATGACCTCCAACGAGGACGATGAGTCCTCCATCCTCGCAGATAGGGCAGCCCATCTGCTCGGAAATATCAAGGAGGCCATTTGAATGGCCAGTGGGGAAGTCAGAAGGAGAAGAACTAAATTGTCTTTGTTTTCTAGATACTGTTTGGAGTTTGCCTTTGTCTGTGCGCGATAAGTCTGTGGATATGTTGGGGGTATCTGGTTGGTTTGTTCTGTTCACGAAGTTGCAAGCAAGCGTATGCATTTGATAGCGTTTTTCAGTTCTGTCATTTTCGGTTGATGCAGTTACGAGGTTGATGTTGTTGTTGCAATGTGTGTTGGACTGTATAAAAAGCGAGCATGTCATGTAGGAGTCCGATTCTCACTATTCACCGTTGACTGCCTCCCGCCGCGCCTTGAGCAGCAATATCTGTAAATCAATCTTGCCCCAAGCATCACCAACCCACGAAAAACAAAGAAAGTACCACAACGACCCCCCCGCCCCTTTCAATACCCAGTAACCCCCTTACAAACATACCCCTCCTCCAAAAACGCCCAATCCTCCTCATCCAGAACACCCTCCCTCACAAGCCCGACCCCCCTACACGCCTCATCGATCCTCTCCCTACTGTTCAGTCCCAGGATGGGACAGCAGCCCTTGGAGAGCGACCAAGCGGTGGCGACGTTGGCCATGCTGACGCCGTGGCGACGGGCGACCTCTTCGACGCGGGAGACGATGATGTCGTCGGCGGGGGTCTGTTTGGAGAGGATCTGGGAGGCGAGGAATTTGTCGGTGGAGGAGCGGAGGGTTTTTTGGGTGCGGCGGGTTAGGACGCCTGTGTCGTGTTAGCTGGTGGCGGGGATGTGGGGTGTGAGGGGTGTGAGGGGGTAAAAGGCATTTGGGGGGAGGGAGGGAGAGAATTTGTTGTGCTTACCGCGGGCGAGGGGGCTCCAGGGGATGATTCCCACGCCTGTGTCTTTGCAGTAGGGTATCATTTCGCGTTCTTCCTCTCTGTAGAGGAGGTTGTAGTAATTCTGCATGGAGATGAATCTGTGCCAGTTGTGTTTCTCGGCGACGTTTTGGAGGGCTTGGAATTCCCATGCTGCCATCTACAGCGCCATCATCGGGGTATCAGTAATAATAGCCTTGATGGTGCATACCCAAAGGCACAAGCACAAGAGAGAAGATACAGGGAGAGAGAGAGAGAGAGAGAAAGACTCACAGAACTGGCTCCCAGATACCTAACCCACCCCCTCTCGACGACATCATTCAGCGCCCTCATGACCTCCTCCCTCGGCACACTCCGATCCAACCGATGAATCTGCAAAACATCAATGTACGTCCCCAACCGCCCCACACTGGCCTCCACAGCATCAAAGATATGTTTCCGACTCAACCCAACCCGATTCACCAACGCCCCATCATTGACTCCCATACTCCCGATCCCCGGCTGCGCCCCTCCTTCCTCCACCCCGAAATACACCTTTGTCATGAGCACGAGGCTGGAGCGGGGAATGCGGTACCTCTCGATGGCGCGGGCGATGATGGATTCGCTGAGACCGTTGGAGTAGACGTCCGCGGTATCCCAGGTGTTGATGCCGCGGTCGTAGGCGTGTTTCAGCAGGGGAAGGGCCTCCTCTTCGTTCAGGACCCAGGGCTGCCATTCTGAGGAGCCGTAAGACATGGCGCCGAGGATGATGCGGGAGATTTTGAGGCCGGACGTGCCTAGACTGTGGTGGCATATTGTGTTAGGACACCCGTTCTCTCACTCCGTTCTGACAATGATGATGCGGAGTTTTGGACAGAACGGGGAAGTGGACTACAGAAGATGGAAGGATGAAGGCAGGCCCCGAATGCGCGAAAAGGAGGCATGAACATACTTTACATACTCCATCTGCAATTTCCTCGACGACGAAGCAGAATTACTCACGCTCTCCCTCGAGCGATGGGAACTCGACATGCTGTCGTAATTATTCCTCATTTGAGCAATATTTCTGTCACCTTTCCCAGGTTCCAAACTCAGTTCACGCCAAATTCCAAGCTCTTTTCCAAGGTTCTCCCTCGAGGCAGCGAATTGATTGCTGTGGGCTTTCCACTGATGATGCAAACCTTTTCATGCAGAGACAGCTGTCAGATGAACGTGGATCATTATATATGCACGAACCGGTGGGAGATGAATCCGCATCCTGCAAGAGGGCAACAGTTCGCATTGTTAGTGGCCTGACTAGGAGCGGCAATGGCGGGACGGCGAGCGTGTGCTCCACTCACCGGAATTAATTGCAGCGTCGATCAGCTTCATCTCTCCGACTGGATACTGCTCGAATACTCGGAAAATGCAGACAAAGTCACAACGGATAACAGGAACGGGAAATTGGTTGGCGGGCGATTCAAGTCACTGCCAACTCATATCTGATTCACATCATGCTAGGCCTATCAATAGTGGCTCTCCTCCCAGATTCCACGCCGGGCCATCTCAGAGTCATGCCCAATCCCATTTCAAACGCCATCGCAAAGTCCAAACCCGATCAGAATGGTGCGCCTACTCACACCTAGTTGCCGCCACGAAGACGGAGCACCAAGTGCAGTGTCGACTCCTTTTGAATGTTGTAGTCGCTCAACGTACGCCCGTCTTCCAGTTGCTTTCCTGCGAAGATGAGGCGCTGCTGGTCTGGCGGGATTCCTTCCTTGTCCTGAATCTTTGTCTTGACGTTGTCAATCGTATCAGAGGATTCGACTTCAAGCGTAATGGTCTTGCCGGTGAGAGTCTTGACGAAAATCTGCATACCACCGCGGAGACGTAGCACCAAGTGCAGAGTTGATTCTTTCTGGATGTTGTAGTCAGATAGAGTACGGCCATCTTCAAGTTGCTTTCCGGCGAAGATGAGGCGCTGCTGATCTGGTGGGATGCCCTCCTTGTCCTGAATCTTTGTCTTGACGTTATCGATAGTGTCGCTGGACTCAACCTCGAGGGTGATGGTCTTGCCCGTCAAGGTCTTGACGAAGATTTGCATACCACCACGGAGGCGGAGGACGAGATGCAGTGTGGATTCCTTTTGGATGTTGTAATCGGACAGAGTTCGGCCGTCCTCAAGCTGTTTGCCCGCGAAGATCAGACGCTGTTGGTCTGGTGGGATGCCCTCCTTGTCCTGGATCTTTGTCTTCACATTGTCGATAGTGTCGCTGGACTCAACCTCGAGGGTGATGGTCTTGCCGGTTACTGCAAAGTCTGGTTAGCAAAGCATTCCAAGAAGTGGAGGTGGCAGGTGGCGACGAACATGTCTTCACGAAGATCTGCATGACTGCGGTTGGCGAGTGTGTGTTTGCTGGTAAGTGGATGTAGTGGTAGTAGTAGGAATCTGAAGCTTGGAGTGCTTGAAAGTGGTGGTGAGCGGGAGTTGTGATTGTTGTAGGAGGGGAGAGGGAGACGGGTGGGCAAAGGAGTTTAAGTAGCTCTGGAGGGCCTGTTGACTAATTGAGCACGGGCCGGCTAAGCCCCGCCACTTGATTCAACACAGCACAGCCGGAATGTAGAAGGTTCCATCGAGCTCGAAGGAGTCACAAAGGCATGGGCGTGAGCCGGAAACAGCGGAAGTGGCAGAGAAGACCGAAGGTGCATCGTCCGCCCATCTCCAGGTCCTCAGCGCGTCGCATTCCAGTTGCACCTTAGGCAATCACAAATCCTCCGGCATTCGTTCGGCCCACTCAGGCAATCTTCAGGCCAAACAATCCAGGCGGTACTCGATGACATCAGCCAGTCTGTGCACTGACCAGGGTCTCACAATGACCACGATGGTCTCAACCCTCAAGGCTCTCACGCAACCAAACATGCTTGCTGTGCCGCTACAAAATTCCAATCTGGGCTACGTGTCACTGCCCACCTCCATACCTCGCCAGCGTTGTAACTGACAAACGCCCACTTCCATTCCTAGCTGCTGAAAAATCCCTATCCCAGTTGCCGAAGGTTCACCGATCTTCGTCACCACATGCAGCCTTGTTGATGACCATCGCATAACCCTTCCCGTCCCAATGCCCAAGATCCAACAAATCTCCACACCACCAAACACCTCCTAATCTACAGGATTCAATGCCGAGTCTTTTGTATTCAACGTGTGATTTCCTCTAAGCCACTTCATGTGCCACGTAACCCATGAAGAATCAGATACGCTCGGGTATCTGATGCTGTCGACTCAGATACGAAGTCTATGCCAACACGCGTCAGCACTTCAATTCAAATAAACATATCTGAACTTCACAAAACTCACGTTGTCCAAATCCTTCGCCATGCGCCTATTCTCCTCCACAACCTTCCGTATATCAGCCGTCGCCCCGCCATCGAGGATGACCTTCGTATTCTGCGGCAACCATCTCAGGATATGGAAGGCGTTCGCATACACGTTCGTCCCGTTCGTTCCGGGCTCTTTGTCCCTCGGCAAAAAGGTAGGAAGCGAAATCGTAAAGGTTTGCAGGCCCCAGCAATATCTCAAACCCAGTCTGACGAGATCGGCGAAACCCTCGAGGACGTGGTGGTGTGAGGGGACCGTGAGGGAGACGTGCTTGATCAGCGATCGTGATTGTTGACGGAGTTTTGTGAGCGTGTAGACGGCGCTATCCAATTGCAGTACGAAATTGTTCTCCGAGTAGAGGACCGGGCGGGCTTCGCTGTGGACGTGCTTCGAGACGAGTAGGATGTTTGGGATTAAGACGTCCTGATGTGCAGGGCCTCGATTCTCAATGTCGGTATTGTAGTTGTTGTGGTCTCTGGAGTCGTCGACCTGCGGCAGCACTCGCATGCCACGAGCTCGTTGTGTAGCGCCCCTGGTACAATGCACCAATGGTTCCCGTTGCTCCTCTGATGCCTCCTCTTGCTTGACGGTCTTGGTCTTGGCCATGTGAAGTTGAACGGGTGTGTCGCGGGCGAGGCAGAAGCGATAGATTTGCAGTCGCATCTCGGTGGGCAGGCTCATGAGAGGGAAGATGTGGCGATGACATTGTGTGTGTTGACAATCCGCGCATTCGAGCCTGCCGCGGGCGGAGGCTGAGGAAGCAGGATCCATTTCTTCCATTGTTTGGTTGCCATCGGCCTTTAGATCCACAACATCCACGCTGCCAGGCACGCTTGTCGTGATTCCACGCGCTGATGCCTGAGCCTCGCCTCTTCGATGCGTATTGCGGACTGGCCGTCTCGAATGTTCCATGTTGGCAAGCCTGGTGATGATTTCTTCAGACATGTTGGGTGTTCCAATCAATGGTGGTAAATGTATGGTCCCAAAAGCACGCGCATTCGGGGGTACGTGTATATCCTGTCGTGACGTATTCGAAAAGCTGAGGGGTGATATAGTCGAGCCTGGAGATAGAGAGGAAGGTCGATGTTGTCAAACGGGCATTGACTGGCTGCGGGGGGGCTCCCTTGCACGCTGCCCATCTTCCCTGTAGCTGCGAAGAGGCAGGCGTGAGGCGTGCCAGGCACGGTCATAGTCTAGTTCAGGCTGTTAGGTTTCCCTAACACTGCCGTGTAACAAGTCGTGGACCAGATCAGTCCTCCGCATTGCTTCACTATCTATCAAATTCAACACTGGCTGCACAGATGTAAACCCCTCAGCCCTTGACTCACGGCACCGCCGCCATGATATCTGATAGGGAGACAAGCCAGCAGGCGTCAGAGAATATAATTACAAGTCCCACCAGATACGCAGGTGTATCCAGCTGGAGCCGTCCGCTTGCTTTCGTCTTCCAAAAAAAAAAGATAAGAAAAGATGATGTTTGCCGTCTCAGCCATGCCAACTGCTGGCCTTCAAGTCTTCCAAACCAGGGGTGCATGAGTGTCGAAAATAATAGAGCAAGGGGAATATACACTCGGAAATCTTCATAGATCACCACGCGCCGTCACTAAAGATCAATGAGACTCGCTCCCGCCTGGCCCTGCTGCTGCTGTTGCCCGTTCTGCTGCTGGCCAAAAGGGTTGTTGTTGACACCTCCATATGACAGCCCAAACGACCCAGCTGGACCTGTCTGAGCAGGCACTAACCGGTTCTGCTGAGGCATCCCGGTGAATTGCGTGTTTAAAAATGGATTGCCGGTCGCGTTTGCCGTGAGTCTGCTGGCGCCAGAGCCCGCTGAATTCACAAAGGTCCCAGGAGCCGTATGCTGAGACGGAATACGCATTTCACCCACGTTTCCGAACGTATCCTGGCCTTCTCCACTTGCTAGCAAGGCATTGAGACGTGATTTGTGTGGGTCTTGTGGGATCTGTTGTTGAGTGGGCTGCTGCTGGACGGATTGCTGCATTTGGGGCTGTTGCGGAGCCTTGAAACTGGTGATGGGGTTGAAAGCCATCGTAGGCTGTTGTTCAGACAGAGAGTTGAGTGTCGACCCGCCGAAGCGGTTGGTATTGGTGCTTTGTGGGCGTTGTGCTTGCGCGAAAGGATTGTTCGAGCCGGTGGGCTGCGGCTTTACAGCGTCAAGACCTTGCTGAGTTTGTGCCCAAGGATTGTTACTGCCCGCGTTGATTGCCGTGTCTTGCTGCTGAGCAGGCTGCTGTTGTTGCTGACCCATTACACTAAGGCCATTTTGTTGTCCCCAAGGATTGTTTGTATTGAAAGCAGTCTGCTGTGGTTGCAGTAAGTTTTGCTGGGTTTGGCCAAATGGAGAAGCGCCGAAAGCAGTTTGCTGAGGTTGTTGCTGGAACCCATAGCCTGTACCATTTGGATTCTGATACCCTGTCATCTGTGGTTGCATCCCGAATCCAGTGTTCTGCTGCTGCTGTGGGTCGATCACATTGCCAAACCAATCCACAGTGGGTTGCTGCTGATAGCCCTGATTCCAGCCTGTCGCTTGAGGGACTGCTGGCTGAGCAGGTGTGTCATCGAAAAGCGAATTTGCGTTGGCCTCCTCAAGCTCACGTCGTCGAAGATCTTCCTCCTCTTTGCTTAGCTTCAGTGCCTTTGCAAGATCTTGATCCTCCTCAACACTGTGCC
This sequence comes from Venturia asperata, assembly GCA_003689335.1. Classification (NCBI taxonomy): domain Eukaryota; kingdom Fungi; phylum Ascomycota; class Dothideomycetes; order Venturiales; family Venturiaceae; genus Venturia; species Venturia asperata. The sequence continues at coordinate 328,696 of QWWL01000004.1, read as the reverse complement.
CGGCAGCCCTCCTACGCTTTCGTTCCTCCTCTTCCGCCTCGGCCCTGCTAGCCTCGATCGCTCTGCGCAGCTCCTCGTCATCCTCCTCGGTGTTTCGATTTTGTCTGCGTGGAGGCCTTGCTCCAGCTCCCTCATGGCCCTGAGGTGCAAACTCTTCAATGCCAGTAACTCTTGATTTCCATGACCTACGATCTTGTCGTTCGCCGCGCAGTCTCTCCTCATCCAAAATGAGCGCTGTAAGTTCCTTTGCAGACACTCGGACTTAGGCATGAAGTTAGCTCTCTGAAGCTCAGACTTGATACGTGACGTACTGTTCTGACCGACGTCTCTGCCGTCCTCGTCAATATGTTGGAATTCCCTCAGTGTCTTGATAATATAAATGTTTTTCCTCGCCCATGTAACGACAAGTTCGGAACCTTCGTGCAGACAATAATCAAGGACCTTCAATGATTTTAAAACATGGCGCCAGTTTTTCCCCTTGTCGTTCAGTCGCTTGTCCAGAATGTCCATGATCTCGTAGAAAGTGCTCGTGCTAGGCGTCGTCAGTAGTCTACTCTTGTCCCTGACCATACAACACCTGTACTCACTCTGCGAAAGTCATCTGGGCAATCTCTGCCATGTCGGATCCCACCGGACCCCATGGGTCATTGCTGGTCGCTGTCGTCAAGTTAGTGATGCCTTCAACGGCTGGGCGCAAGGAAGTTACCATTGCGCACCTTGACCTGAGGGGTGGTGTAGCCCTTGGTCACATTTTTGACAGATCGCACGACTTTACTCATCGTCTTTGAATGAGTAGCGGTTTGGATAGAAGAGGGTGTTGTATGGTGTGCGGTACGATGGCGAGAGGTAGTTCGTGTTGAGGTAAGGCCAGTGGCAGTCTTGGACTTGGAACGCTTCATCATGGTGGTCCGTGAGATGCCTACCAAGCGGATTAGCTTCGACATTCAATTTCACTCCCTCACTTCACGATGGATATTGATCACTGCGATTCAAAGCTCAGGACCTGCCAGGAATTGGCCTAATTCGATGCCAGGTCAAGTCCTACCTCTCTAAGACAGCAGTCTATCAAGCCTGGAAGGGGAAGGCCTACCTCGAACGGAGAACTGCCTTGGCCTTGGAGTGCTTGCAAGGAATGCAGGCAGTATCAGGCCGGTTGTAATGCTCGTCAGTGCAATACTGAGGAGTGACAAGGAGAGACATGTCTGCCATATGTATCAACTCGAACTGTTCATTCACCTGGGCATTCCTCTACAACTACAACCAACACGTTCTCACATAACACTCGCTTGTGCTACATCCGCCGTCCTGTCAGCCTTCCACCTCCACGCCCAGATGCCCGCACGACATGACCACGCAATCGCCACATCAACTCAGCGCCCTCAGAAAACACACAACGCACTAGCCTTGGCGAAACTTCCAGACGAAGGTCGCTGGCAATAAGTCGCTGGCAATAAGTCGCTGGCGATTATCCAGAAAATCAACCATCGAGAGACTGTACTTCTACGTCGATCTGCATGGTATTATTCGATAGCAAGCTGTGTTAATCAGAACAGGACATTATCACGTTCGTGCTCAGCTTTAGGCGTCACGGATGCCACAGGAATGTGTCTTCAATAAGAGTATAAAGATCAAGGTTGAACAGTGCAACCATAAATTAACTAGATCAACTACAGCCGTTATGCGCCCCTTTTGGAAGGAAATTCTATGTTCAATGAAAAGACGTCCTTCGATCCCTGCCTCCGATCCGACCACACTGCTACCGTCCCGCTAAAATTAGACACCACCATGTCAGAGGCAGTGTGCGATAAGAAAGAAGCCAAAACTCAATGCGTGCTCGCTGACCCTTTCAAATAATACCAGCGTGTTCCGCTGCTCCTGACTTCGAAAATATGAAAAAAGGCTTCTTCAGAACCACAGCAAGCTAAGCTCAAAAGATGCAACGACCTAAACTCTTTTCCTTGCGCAGCTTTTCCGAGGCCACATTAAGTGAGATGGGACGAGTCGAACAGGGTATAAGCCCTTCTCACCGTAAACGCCTAGGTCCCATGGAAGAGTACAGCTAGAGTACAGGTTTGACAAAGAAAATGGAGTGTGGACACTGTTTACTGAACAGGTTGTGGTGCCCACATCTGTGTTTGCTGGCGTGGGTCATAATCTGGTTCCGAGCTTTGAGGTCGGCGGATGGGTGCGTTTTGATAGTACATATTTTGTTGCTGGTGGGCAGCATAGGCTTGAGGAGGATCTGGGTAGACGTATGACTCTCCTGGGTGGCTAGGAGAAGCCATGCCTGTATGACTGGGCGATTGCCAGCCCATTGCACCCATGTGAGGGCTGCCATTCGCACTCCCCGGCTGGCCACTGTGGGTCTGAGTCGGTGGCTCAAGGACTTGTGGTGGACCATAGCTGTTCGGATGCGATGTGAGTGATGGGCGACCTGGTTGATTTGTAGGGGCGGCCATAACGTATGGCTGAGATGTGAGGGATGGTGATGATCGAGGGCTGGGCTGCAATTCAGTACGGAGATGTCCAGGAATTGGCATGCCATATCCCATATCCGAGTTGGTGCGGTGCATTGGAGGGACACCACTGAGTTGAGATGCTGGAGACATTGACATCTGACGATGGGGAGAAGCAGTTGCCATAGGCGAATTTGTCTCCGAGTAGTCGTCACGTTCCGAGCCATTTGAGCGAGGACCTTGGACAGAATCGTATGGCGAGTTCATGTTCCGCATGCGACTAGCCAGTGCGGCGGCTGTGGCTGCGGCTGCTTCCTCAACCGTACCAGTGTGATGATTTTGATGACGAGTCAAGGTCGTTCTGCGGGTGAAAGTTTTCTGGCAATCGGCATAAGGGCACTTGTACGGCCTCTTGCCCGAATGGATTCGTCGATGACGGGCCAACGAGCTCGAGTCGCTGAATGGCTGTGAAGACAGAGTCAGCTGATGTTCCATGGACCAATTATGAAATTAAACAAACCTTTCCGCAGCGCTCGCACATGTGTGGCTTCTCACCAGTGTGAACACGTTGATGGACAGTCAATGCTGAACGCTGTATAAATTGCTTGCCGCAGTTTGGGTAATCACAGACGTGCGGTCGAACTCCACTGTGAATACGTTCTACCACTCATGTCAGTACACTGAACATCTCATAGTCACGTGCAAAGAGAGGTTGGACAGGCGGTGAACGTACCATGTCTGGCAAGGTCACTTCGTCGTGCAAAACCTTTGCCACACGTTGAGCAGGCAAATGCCTTGGGAGGCCCAGTATCGGCCGGACGCCCATTCGTTTGTGGAGGTGCCTGGGGAAGTTGTTGCTGCTGTTGCTGAGGCGGCGGGTAACCCTGCTCAGATTGTGGATTCGGCTGGTACGGCATCATTTGGTTCGGCACGCCCATCTGCCCGGCCGAGGGTGATGGGTAGCGCATCTCGTGAGGATATCCGTTTGACATTGGTGGGGGATATTGGACTTGCTGCTGCTGTTGTGGCGGTGCGTAGCGTGAGTCTGACGTGTGTGGTGAGGCTCCTCGCTCAGAGTTCGTCTCCGACTTGATGCGATCGTTCGGGTTGAGGTATGGGGGCGGGTAGGCGTTTGGGTGCTGCTGTTGCTGCTGCTGCTGCAATTGGTGGTGTTGCATTGGGTGTTGCATCTCGTATTGCATAGGGGTACCTGCTAAAGCTTTCGCCGGCATCTTAGTATTGAGTATGTTCCCTAATTCCATTTTCTGCTGCGCAATCCCAAGCCCAACACCATGCACGGTGCCTTGTGTTGGTGTGGAGGAGCAGGAATAATTCCAGTGTTCTGATGAAGGAAAGAGGCGCACCACTGATTTGGCCACTCTGGGATCGAGGAGATGCATGTACACCGCGGTGCCTGAACTCTCTGCGAATATATCCGAGTGCTGCTCTTGAGGGCTTGGAGGGTCGCGGGACTGCACGACTCCAAGGAACAATGTACGATCAAAGCGTCACGACCGGGGTCGAGCTTGGTGGGAGAGTCTTTGTGGAGGGTCGGGCCGCTGGCAGGTCAAAGCTGCAGCGGTAGTAGCACTATCAAGACGCAGCAGAGTCAGCCAGATGTACAGCGTGCGCACCGAGATTGGGGACGAGACGACGCGATGGAGGCCGTGGTGATGGCCGCGAGTACGGCGACGGTGGTGATGGCCAGAAGTGGAAAAGGAGAAGGCACGGCGGGCGCGCTGACGAGTGAAGAGACGCGAGGTGGCACAACAAGAGGCCTGTGGTGACTCTTGGGACTTACCGGAGCAATAGAGAGCGGTGGACGGGAAGGGAGGTGGATATGCTGCAGCACAGGTGGAGAACTAAAAAGGTATTTGTATGTCCCGGTGGTGATGGCCGGGATGGTGGAGGGAAGAAGAGGAAAAAGTTGTGTGAGATGCTGCGATGGAATGTCGGAGCGTCGGGGGGGGTGCAAGTACTAAAACTAGGGCCCTCGAACGAAGGGCAGCAGGCGTCGAAGGAGACAGCGCTGCGACTAGGCTCGATTGATTGGGCGGCTAGTCTAAACTCGGCTGATGATCCCTGGTCGGCAATAATGTTTGGCTCCAACCTTGTGAAAGTCGCGAATCCTCACACAGCGTTTTGTCAACACACTCTGAGGCAACACCCGGAGTGTTTGTGGATGGGGATGACGATGGCTGGCCAGAGGGCGCTGATGGGGGAGACGAGGCCGGTCCGCGTCTCGATCCGTCCGACGAGGAGAGGAATATGACTAACCAGACCCCGTGGAGCGTTCGAGTGCTGCGTTTCAGCGTCACTGAACCTCTGATTCTGAATCTCGGCTGCCGGCTGTCCCTCGTTGGCTGGCGATGTGCTGCTGAGTCGGCCGTAGTAGCGATGGTAGAGATGGGGCTCGGGTCTCCGTGTTTGGCTTGAGCGTCGAGAGTGTGTGTGGCAGCGAGAAGACAGCGATGAGATGTCGGCGAAACCAGATCCCAAGACTTGTTTCAACGCAATGGGCGAGTTGATGGTCTTGTTTCCTTTCTAGAACGCGGAGATGGTTATCTTCCGATCCTTGGGTGTGAGGCTCTTCGTCCCAGACTATGTTTCAGCAATTCGAGAAACCTCCTCGAGTCTCGCGTTTGTGGCCAGGAATAGTCGCGCAGTACGGATCGAAGGCAATGCTGGGTCTCGTGAGCGGTCTGAAGCAACGGAGATGCTTCGAATCTCTTGATTATCCAGTCTGGTGACTGCTCCAGTCGTCTGCTACGTACTTCGGATTTTGCTGCTCGAAATGCAGGTCTGTCGTTGGGGTCTTGGCAGGTATCCCCTTTCGTCTGAGGCTGTAATGAGGATCGCCTTGGGTTCGCAAGCATTCAATCTTCTTTTGCTGGGTAGCGGGAGAGTTCAGCGAAGTAAAATGTCTAGAAGCGGACGAAAGACAAGGACCACAGGGCGATATGTATAACTCGCAGCCAGGCTCTCGTGAACTAGGGCCTGTCATCAGCAGCATTGGAACGCGTGCGACCTAAAAGCAGCGGCAAAGTGCACAGTTCCATCCAGTGCTACCCTTGCCTGGCTCGGCCCAGCGTCGAGTCGTCAAAGCTCATCTCTCTGCTACTCCTTTCTATTGCCTCCAAAGAGTAGTCCAATTTGAGGCAAGGCACCGGCAAACTTCAAGGAGGAGGAACCCTACAGCTCTGCTCGCGCATCAGCTCCTGTCGAATAGGCTGCTCTCGTGAGGCGGCTAATCAAAGAGATTGATGTCAGTTCTGCCTCGGACTGTGGGCCACGATGTTGGATCCACCAAGCCCAGTACTGACTCTCGGTATGCAAGGTCCCATCGTCGGAAGACATCCATGCTCCCTTCGAAAACTCCTTCTAGCGTGCTTCTATGGCCAGTGCCAGCTCGCCTCCAGACAAGGGATCGATGTCCGCGCTCCACGCTCCTTGAGACGCCCTCTCGCACGGGACGAAACGGTCAAGTGGGAGTTGCTACAGGTGTCGCTTTCTTCGGCCAGTAATTTCAGTAGTTCTTCTGGCCTGTGAAGACCATCTCAAGTTGATTCTCCTCGTTCTCTGGGGACTACCAATGAAACACCTGACAGCTCTGCTACTCGCGCAGCCACCAACAGTCCTTGTCCCAATACAGACATCAAGATGTGAAGCAGCAGCCAAGCCAGGGCACCGACGAAAGCACAAATGCGCAATTTTGCGCCACCATCTCCCCATGCGTCAGACCTCTTAGCAGTAGCAGCGCTGTCCATCGAGCGGGATTTGCCAGTCTATCTCAAGCCACAGCTATAATTGCCCGGACTTATCAAAAGATGTGTCCTGCTTCATTTTATTTCCATTTCCAGCGATATTACCCCAGCGGAGATCTATTTAGACGAATCCAGCAGTCAAGCCTCGGTTCACAACGTCTTCCCCTCTGCATCTCAGAATAATTGGATGCAGATATCAAAACAGGTGTTGATAGCATGTGAGTGGAGGTGAGAGCTCTCGCACGAGGCGACGGGTAGGGACGGCGGGTGAGAGCTTGGAGACGGCGGACGGAGTGCGATACGGTCTGCCCAATTGTTCCCTTGCTCGACGCCATCACAAAGACGGCCTAACAGACTGTGTACTGTGGTAATCGACAAGACCATGGCAAGCCAGGGGACAACGGGAAGAGACACAGACCATCTCAAACGTCCCTCCTTGGACAGCGCAAGCTGCGTGCGGGACAGCGCAGACCAGAGGCCATGGCCGTGGCCGTGGAAGACTGCCAACCTTCTTCGGCCCTTCTGTCTGTGCGGCAACATCAACATCCTCCTGGGATGGGGGATGGGGATCGTGGCTCACGGCTCAGGGCTCATGGACGCTCCAGCGAACAACCCTCCCCTCCAGCATACCACAGTACTATTACTATGACACCTTTGTGACTGTGATATGACGACGCCAGCATCCCTCAAATCATAACCACATGCTCTGCACATCCGCCTCCCAGCGCCTTGTCATCACACTCAAATCTTCATCATCTTGGCCTCCATCAACGTCCCAATCGCTCTGCGCGCCCGCTTTGGTTGCACCTCAGGAGTCTGTTTCACAATGTGCAGCCCATTCCGCTTCCAAACGAGTATCCATGATTCCAAAGCCCCAGTCAATATGACCAAGGCGCTGTGAACGAGAGCGCAAATCGCCGCCACCTCCGTGCACACCCTCTTTGCAGGCAACGTCTTCTAGAAGCCTTCCTACTTCAGACTGAGACAAATTAAGCTTTGGAGAAGACTTCCTGTTCAGGCAATGGGCCCTTGCCATCTGACGGCTCCGACCCTCTCCGGCGAGGCTCGGGACAACCGTTCTCAAAGGCAGTCTACTCTGTTTGGCACTCGGACTTCCATGGTGCTCACGATTCCGTGCCTATGGGAATTCTACCCTCCAGATATTCCATTGTCTAACGGACCTTGTTCTTCCGTCAAGCAGAGGATCAGCCTCGCTCCTAGCAAATCTCCTTTTCTCCATATCCTCGGCCCCTCCTCCTACTGGTCAATGGGGCAAACCTGCTCCTTACTACTCACAGTACGCAGTATTCCACATACGTGTGGCGACCGCAGGGGTATCGACAAATCAGGTGGGGGCTAATGCAAATGCAGGTCTACGCAAGCCACAGGAACACATTCCTCAATCTCTCGCGTGGCTGACTGCATACTGTACGTCGAAACCCAACGGCAGATCTCGCCAATCGCCAACTTGTCCATGACCTTGCACGAGGCAGCCTGCGCCATTCCTTGACAGTGCAGCTCGTCATCTTGGATCTCGATACATTCCAAGCCGATGCCAGCATCATACCCCTATCGAACTAGACTTAAGCTCACTCCACAGCGGGGCATGCGCCATCATGCTGGGACCATCGCGCGGCAGGTCCTCGAGCTCCCTCTTTTGTGCACAAGTGTGCAGGCGGTCAAGAGGCAGCAGAACGTGAGCTTGAGAAGGGTAACAAGTCGCCTTGGAGAATAGGCCGGACAATGAATCTTACGCGAGTCAATCTTCCTACTCCATTACCCGGGAACTGGGAACGCTATGGATGTCTGTTCACCATCGTCCAAAATCTCCTCTGAGACTCACCATGTGCCTGCGACAGCTAATGGAAGATCCTTTCCATGGCCCATGCCATCGAATACTAGGAAATCCAATAGGTCCAGTTCGACATGCAGGGGTTTAGCTATTTTGTACAGACTCTGACGTCCGGAAGACCAACATTACAAACATCTATTGCTCAATGCAAAATCGATGTCGATAAGGCGCCTAGCAGGGATGAGTTTGATCATGAATGGCGCGTCCTTATCAACCGAAAGTCAAGCATAACGTAACTTTTTGTCGAGATGCCCACTAAGCCATGAAATCTGCATAGAAATCATGATTTTGCTCTCAGCTTCGGTGATGTTCTCTCTCACATGATGGGATGTAGAGACTGATTTGGCCTTCATACCATCGCTCGATAGTGGAGAGGCGTTGAACAACAAAAAAAAATCGTCCGTCACCTCTTTCCTTGATATCAGCGAGAAGTCAAACAATTTCATCGCAGCTTTCTTTCATACCAATATCGATAAATGTTTCAAGCATAGTATGAAATCGAGAAGCGCCAGAAATGACCCATTGCTGATCTTGAGCCCAGGAATACATTTGTAAATATTCTCATGTGTGATCAGGTCGGAGCGGAAAGGAATTCACGAATCTGATGGGGTATTTTCTGACATTATAAAATGCGGGACACGGAGTGTGAGATGTTCTAAAAAAAAGACTACAATCGCATTAACGCTATCACTACAAATCAAGAGAAACTCTATTGGTCATCCCCGATACATATTCAAAAAATCGCAAGAGCACAGGCACCCGCTTCGGAGTAGAGCAGCCCAGTACATACCTCTTCACCACCCAATCAACATCGATAGTGGCCACCCAATTTCCACTAACCATCGTCAGACATCCAGCAACTTTTTCGCTCCCAAGAATCCTTTCGAGCACCTAAAATCAGATCCGAAGACTGCCAAATTCACTCCCCAATCAATCTAGGCACACCCCCCGTCCCGAACAACTCCATCTTTATCCTCTCCTTCCCAATACCATACCCCAAAAGCACCTTCTCCACATCCCTCATAAACCCCGTAGGTCCACAGATAAAATACTGCGTGCTCGGGTCCCACGCAAAAGCTCATTCTCCTTATCCAACCTACTCAAATCAAGTTTCCCAGCGTAATCGTAATCTTCACCCAGCACGAGATCAGGCGATGGATTGGCGTCAAAGAAAACGGCCTGCACGTTCTCGCGCGTCCGCTGGATCTCGCGCAGGTGACGGCCAAAGGCGCGTACGTCGTGGGACCGGGCCGCGTGGATCCAGGATATGGGACGGGTGGAGTGGCGGGCTACGAGGGAGTTGAGGATGGAGGTTAGAGCTGTGAGACCGACGCCGCCGGAGATGAAGACGATGGGCCAGTCTTCGGCTGCGTGTGTGGAGTCGAGGAAGAAGTCTCCTTGTGGGTGGGAGACACGGACGACGTCCCCTACGTTCTTGACGTCGTGTAGAATGATACTGACGAGTCCGGGATGTGCCTCTCCTTCCTTGGTCTTGTGATCGAGTCCTGCTTCTCTCTTTACGGAGATCCGGTAGTAGTCCTCCCGAGGCGCATCGGAAAGTGAATATTGTCTTGTTTGCATATGTCCCAGGCTCGGTATGTCGATCTGTACAGAGATGTACTGTCCAGGCTTGAACGAGGGAAGTTTCTTCCCATCAACAGGCTCGAGGTAAAAACTGGTAATCTCCTTGCTCTCCACGACCTTTTTGGCGATCTTGAAGTCACGCCAGTCTGTCCAGCCTACGGCGGCGGCGTACATGGTCTCTTCTTTCTTGATGAAGATGTTGGCGAGTTGCCAGTAAGCTGCTGCCCATGCTTCATGGAGTTCTGGAGTCAAAGCATCGCCAAGGACTTCTTTCATGGCTGCAAGGAGGTATTCGCCAACGATCGCATACTGTTCTGGTCGAATATACAACGATGCGTGTTTATTGGCGATGAGTTCGACCGCCGGCGAGAGAACGCCAAGATCGTCGATGTGCGAGGCGTAGGCAAAGAGGGCGTGAGCCAAGGCCCTTGGTTGATGTAGTTCGACCTGGTTGGCTTTGTTGAAGATGTTTTCTAGTTCTGCATGGGCGGAAATCATGTTTACATAAAAGATACGTGTGATTTCTAGGCCATTTTCTTTGAGGACCGGCACGGTAGCCTTGATGAGAGGGGTTTGTTCCGGCGTAAGGGCCATTGCAAGTGATGGCTGGAAGAACAAACTCAGAGGAGTTCTTCGGATGGTGAATTGAGAGGAATGGTTAGAATTTCTTGTAGCAGTAGATGGACGATTGATCCTTGTGCAGGAGTGGAATATCTTGGCAATTGAGGTGCGAGATGAAATCAAAAAAAGCAGACTGATGATAGATGGGAACGAGATAATTCACTTGAAGGTCCCACATTGCAGATCTTATATGGACACACCCTGCCATACCAATAGCGTCTTCGATCGCCACTGCAGCAACATGTCCACGGAGAAGTGGGAGAAGAAATGCTTGGAGTATGAAATGCTGGGGCGATTGACCCGGTCGCACACAGGTGTCAAGGTGATACCACCTGTCGCGTGGACTGAGAGCACCAAATAAGCCGATAGCCTATCCGCAAAGGCTTTGGGCTTACTCATACGATTTACCCGTTTCTCCCGCAGGGTTGTCGATGCGAAGTTGTCGTCTGTCGCAGGAGGGAACGCCCTCGCGCCCTAGAAACTGTGTATTTTTCATTGGATACAGCGCTCTCAGAGCGATTGCTCGAGACCATCGACTTCAACAGTGTCCTCGGATTCGTATGGGATTCCTAAGGTACGTTTTGACGTGCTTTCGTGCCGGAATCTCGGGAAGCAGCTCGTAGAATCCACCTAACATGATGCACATGATCTGTCTCGAACCACGAGAATCACACCATGCTGACAACACCGCCGCAATATTCTTGAATTGATTCGGGATCATCCCATGGACAGAGTAGCCGGCAGAAAACGGCGATCGTAGGTTGGGGATTTGGTGTTGAAGTTTCTCCGCGGCGAGAATGAAGAGAAAGCAGAGCCACATTATGACGCTAGTGGCAGGGACACAGACCCTTCAACATTGCAAGGCTGTACATTCCATCTCGTCCAATGTAATTCTAAGCATATGACTGCTGCCAAAGTGACTCTATGTTATTTACAACATAGAGGATTGTTCAACAAACGAAACAATCCTAAATCTGGACATCGCGGCAGATTCAGCTTGTGAAAATGCTGAGTAGACAGCACAGCCAGGCTGCACAGACAAGCTTCTAATCTTCTGTAATTCAAACGAACCAATCTTGAATCTGGACCTCACGATAAATTCAGGTTGTGAGAATGCGAAGTAGACGGCACAGCAAGGCTGCAAAGACAAGGTTCTAATCTTCTGTAATAACGTCACTCTGCTGGTGCTTAGTAGCTCCGCAATCTTTTCGCTTGTTGGTAATTCCTGAGCCTTGAACTTGAAGGATATCTGAAGCGACGAGTTTTTTTGAAGTAGTATATCCATATACTGTTATAGATAGCTGGCCAAATTTCTGGCGACTGGACATTACTGTTGATGAAATCATTCGCAGTGTTTCGATGGCCAGCGATCTGCTTGCACACAAGCCGGAGGTCCATGGTAGATTGGCTTGTGCGATATCCAACAACTGTTCTCGCTTCCTCTGATTCTGTCACCGCGTACCCCCGGGAGTCTCTGAAGAGAAAGTGATCTGAGTAGTGGTCTCGCTCGTTCCGGCTGAATGATTAGAATGGTAGAGCAGGCGGCCATTTGAAGAGTGTTGATGAATGCGCAGGTGGAAGGCCATATTAGTTGATAGGTACTTATGAAAGCTAAGAAAAGTGGGGCAATACCGTAATCACTGCTAGCACCAACGACCCGAATAAACCACCAACCTGTGCCTCAATATACCCACTGGGAAGTGGGAGAGCAGTCATGGATAAATCTGCTGGCATCAAAAGTGCCGATCAGCTGAAAAGTAAACCATCCTTCCCCTACACGAGATGAGATAAGCTCGCTGACGTGCCCTTTCCAGAGCGGATACAGAAAAACACGAGTCTCATGCAGGGAGCGATGGTAGAAATACTCGACATGTCACAGGTAGGCGAGAGATCTCGAAAGTCTCAGTGCCGAGAAGGGTAGCAATAGTGCTGTCTAATTTATTCCAACTCTGCTCCATTTCTCGTTTTGTTTGTAGATGATCTTTGCCTCCAGGACTCTTTCTCTGACCCTCTCTGTAGCCCACCACGGATGTTTCCAAATCTGGCCTCAGTACCAGGAACAATCCTGATCTCACTAGCTTAGCTGGCCTGACGAGGTCCCACAAGACTGAAGTTGCAACACAAACAATGGTACGTCAAACTTGCTCATCGGGGCCAGCTAGGTCATCAGACTCGTATCATTTCTTTCAGGTTAACTAGACCTGGTCTTTGGCGAATAAGAAATGATGCTTCTACTATGCTCTCTTGCCACCGACCGTACTTACTGATACATAGATTCGCGCCTCAGAAGAGCTTCTCATGATCATCCGCCAAATGCAAGAACTCTGGCTCTTTGGCAAGCTAGACACTGTGGGCACAAGCGACCTCGAAGCGCGCACGGAAGAAGATACCAAGAAGATTTTGGAGTTGCTACAACAAATAGCCAGTAAAGAAGAAAGTAGCTGAGGCAAGTATCGTCTGAGCACAAACGAGCGTATACGTGGTGGAAAGGTGTTCTGGAATACCCAATTCTGATCAAGCATTGAAATTGACCGAAGATGATTCTTCCACTACTCCCCACTCTGAACTTTCCCAATAGCCTGGAATATCTCTCGGGCCTGAACATGAAGAGAATGAGCAGAAAATCACATTGCACAAGCTTTGAGTTTGCTATTTATCGATCATGATGACGTTTGCTGGTAGAATCAAGGAACGATTACATGCAAGCCATAAAACTTTGAACCTAAGACATGTAGGCAGTGAGCCTCAACATCCAAAAAGAGTTCCATCCGGCATATGTACAAAGTCTCTCCTTTCCTCTCCAGTCTTCAGACTGATAGCCTCCATCTAACCCTTTGTAGCACAAGCACAGACGGCCTCTGCCGCAGTCTTGACTTTCATAGCATCAGGTCCGCATGCGGCAGCGACACACTTGATAGCATCATCTTGATGCGCTGCTTGTTTGGAGCAAAAGCACTTGTAATCCTTGGCCGGACATCCAGCCCCGGTGGCAATTTTAGAAATGCAGGTAACCTAATGGTATGTTAAACAAGATGCCTTCAAGGTGGATGAAAATTATGCCTACTCCACATGCTGGGACCGCGGCGACCTCTGCTGCACAGGCCTGGGCAGCAACAGATGTGGCGCAGAGAGCGATGAGGGCGAGGAGAAACTTCATTGTGATTGGCGTTTGATTTTTGGTATTGCTTTGAAAATGATCTTCAGAAGACGATGGAATCTTGAGGCAGGAACGCGGGATGAGAGGGCAACTGCCTGCCACTGCTATGTGGTCCTTATACACAGTTTGTGAAACCTGCCCCCCAACGGATTAGGTTTTTCCAGGCACATCCCTCAGAGGGTCGTGAGAGGCGAGATTTGGAATACCGGTACATGGAAACAGCAGATATGACGAGGATCGAGAGAGGTGTGTGGATGTCTGTTTGTTACATGATGATGATCTCTGGTCTATCAGGCCTGAGGTCTGATATGAAACATGCTGATGAAGCCTCACGGGTGGGTATGAGGTCCTAGTGATCATTGACCTGTAGCCTGAAGGTGATCTCTTCTTGGGCGTCTTCCGCACGCCAAGGGGTAAAGACGACAACTGGAGACGAGAGTCCGGAAGAACTGCTGGTCTTGGCGACGTCTGGAAAGATACCAGATTGGGCAGGCGTCTCGTGAGCTTGTGACTTGTGCTCTGATTTACGTAGCCCCAATTTGAATTCCGGACCGCAGAGTAGATAATGAGGGCTAGAGTAGTCCCTGATGGTTTGGGGGAGGCGTCCCAGAAGACGACATTACCTAAAGAAAAGGCCGGTTGCATCTTTTTTTATCATAATCTCCACGAAAGAAGCGGCAAGAACCTTGGAAGGCCATCCCTTGGGGTTCAATGTTAGAGGCATATGTTTTTTTCCGACGTCACCGAAATCAACATCAGAGTCTAATGTACTAGAAACCGGTGATGTCCATAGGGATGATCGTATCGTTTCAAGTTGTAAGAGCAACAGTGTGGACCCACGACGAAACTTTAGAGGCTTGGCCATGAGTTGTTGAATTGAGTAGATAGTTGGTCGGGGTGGATGTCACTTATTACAGGGGAGAGCTCAGCGGAAAGAACTTGGAATTAAACCCTCCGGAACCTTGAACGAGAAGCACGGACTTACCCTTTGCATTGTGCATACCACTTTGAATAGTAAAACATCCAGACTGCTGACAGCTCGACATACTGTGTACGCGTCAGATAATCACAAGGAGTCGCAGGGAGTCCTCAATCCGTTGGATAGTCACGAGCCAATACCCTTCTTCCAATGTCCTCTACCTCAACGACGAATCTCATGGCTCAAACGCGTCTTCCTTTGACAATAATCGTCGCTGCGACCCTATCAAATGGCATTGGCAAAGCTGCTGGACTCCCATGGCACATTCCCTCCGAACTCAAATACTTTGCACGCGTAACGACGCGTCTCCCTCCGTCCATCATACCTTCAAATACTGAGGACGTAAAAGTGCAAAATGCTGTGGTAATGGGAAGGAAAACCTGGGAAAGCATTCCAGCAAAATTCAGACCATTGAAGGGCAGAGTGAACGTGGTGCTCAGTCGAGACGCGGGGTCAGAGACAGTGAAGAGAGACGGTGCTATCTGGGCCAAGAGTCTGAAAGAGGCTGTCTTGTATCTGAAGAAGCTGAGCGTCGACCATGGCACGCCGAAGATATCACAAGAGGCTCCCAATGGAGAGATCCCTGAGAAGATCGCACGCGTCTTCATCATTGGAGGTGAACAGATCTACAAGGCAGCTATAGAAGAGCAGGAAGTCAGTTTCGTGGACAGGGTGCTATTGACACGCGTCGAAGGCGAGTGGGGATGTGACACTTTCTTCCCGAGCAGCCTAAAAGACACAGAGGGCTGGACGAAAAAGAGCAGCGCGGAATTGAGTGAATGGGTGGGTGAGAGTGTACCGGAAGGCAAGACGAAGGACAAGGAGGTGGAATTCGAATTCTGCCTGTACGAAAGGAATCCGTAATGGGAGCACATGCATAGCTTAGGTTCGCTCAACCCAGGGCAGTATGGTCTTGCCAAACTTCTTCAGGAGAAAGCCCGGTCTACACACGTATCTCTATGATACCGTAAGCTTGGAATCTTCGTACTGCAGGAGCTGCAGCTAATGGGGTCACATTAGAAGATATTCTCCACGATGCCAGACATGTTCGATTCAGAGCACGACATCAAACATGCTGTTAGTCAACATTTCACCTTGCCCTTACTCAAAACCTCTTTGGCAAGAAAAGATTGCGACTGCCCGATACTCGAATCCACAGCTCTGCATCCTGGCACGCTCTGTGTGGTGTGTTAGAACGGCTTGTTCAGCCGACACATTTCCCGACCTAACTTGATAATAAATATACAAAATACAAGCAACACATAGTCAAGCCACTATGAGATTTAGCTCAAAATTTTCTCAGTGCTCGGCAAACAGTCTCTTCCATGGCAGTCTCTTCCATGGCTCTTTCAGATCACCGACATGGTCAACTGCCCACTCACAGATTACGCGAGTATGAGCACAATTTTTAATAGGCATTCAATGGTCCTTAAGCAACGTCTGCCTGGAGTATGACCTGCAACTGCCCACGGTTGAAGTGCAGTACCGCATTTTCATCTCCAAATTCAGGTCACTCCAATGTTCGCCTACGAATTCTTCGGAATACATCAGATATCAGCTTCTCAAGCCTCAAAACCTGTGACGATCTGTTTGATCTTCTAGTAGCGCAATGGCTTATCAATTCTGTGCCATCTTACCACTATTAGTAGCCTCCAAATATCAAGTTGGTATTGTACATTTGGACACCGTCAACTCAGAAATAGGACCGGTAGATTTTTAGTGATATTTGGAGTTCGTATCGCCAGAGTGTCATCGATACCGATCTCAAGATGTAGACAATACTGTTCTAGCTATTTACCTCTGTAAAGGCATAGCCTCAATAAGCACTTGTTCATGACTGCATTGCTCTAAGATAGCTAGTTATATTGGCATCGGGGTCTTGACGTCATTCGATTCTGGGCGCAGTCCGCGGCCGCCAGTCACACTCGAACTCGACTTTAACAATGGTGCCATACTGGCCAATATAATAACCGTGATAGACGCAAAAATCGCTCGAGCCCGAGTAATCTGAAAATTCCAGTATTCAACCCCGGGCTCGACGCTGCTATCAAAAGAACCAACCATGTCAACTCCCTCGCTCAAGGTCCTTATAGCTGGTGCCGGTGTCGCTGGGCCATGCCTTGCCTATTGGATTGGTAGAACAAAACTTGACACCTCAATCGTCATCGTTGAGCGTTCGCCTGTTCCAAGATCTTCAGGTACACATTTAGAATCCTAAAAGACGGTTCCGTGCTGTTTGGGCCCGGCGTTGACTCCCTATGAAATCTCAAAAGATTAACAAGCTTCAGGACAAGCGATTGATATTCGAGGACCAGCTGTAAATGTAATACAGCAGATGGGCTTGGAGGGTACCATCAAGTCCAAACACACATCCGAGACGGGAACAGCAATCGTTGATGCGGATGGTAAAGTCATCGCTCAGTTTGACTCTACTGGAGAAACTGCCAATCAGAGCGCAACTTCTGAGTTTGAAATTTTGCGCGCAGAGTTGGCAGACGTGTTCATGAAAGCGACAGAAGAAAAGGGTAATATCAAGTACGTATTCGGCGACTACGTCAAAGGATTAAACCAGGATGGAGAAGGCGTTCAAGTCACCTTTGACAAGAGAGAGGAAGAGAGATTTGACGTCGTTGTTGCGTGCGACGGCCAGGGTTCAAAGACTCGCTCGTTCATGTTCGACAAGGAGCAAATTGCCGATCCTTACAACTTTTTGGGACAGTACATGGCATTCTTCAGCATTCCCAGTCGTTCGGAAGACCCCAAAACCTGGCGCATTCATTTCGAGCCCAAGGGCCGAAGTATCCATCTACGCCCACATCGCCAGGAGGACTCGTGTGGAGCGTATCTTGTCGTCACGCAACCGGCACGCGATGCGCGTGATCCAGCTATTGAAGAAGCGATGCGGCAAGGAACTGATGCAGTAAAGCAACAGCTGCGCGAGTACTTCAAGGACTTTGGCTGGGAGGCGAAACGAGTCCTCGAAGGAATGGACCAATCGAGCGACTTCTACTTCACTCAAATAGCCCAAGTCAAGCTACCACGATGGACGAATGGACGATGCGTACTTAGTGGCGATGCTGGCTTTGCACCAACACCGATCAGCGGACAGGGGACCAGTCTTGCCATTGTCAGTGCCTACGTTTTGGCAGGGGAGCTATCAAAAATTGGTCCATCCGTTGAGGTCTCCACGGCGTTGGAGAATTATGAGAAAGTACTTAGGCCTTTTGTAGAAAAGGTCCAGAACATTCCTTCTAGTGCTCCACAGATTGCCAGTCCACAGACAAGCTGGGGTATCTGGGCTTTGGAAACCGCGGCCTGGGGTCTGCACAAGTCGAGATTGTATAAGCTGTTTGGATCCTTCGGAGGAGATTCCGGGAATGATTGGAAGTTGCCTGTATATGACTGGGCTGAGTTGTGAGCTTCATCTTGCATAGCCACATTAGCACGAACCATGAATTTCACTATGTATTTCTGTCTAAGCCTCAAATCACTTACCAGACTTAGTTAAGTTGCAGGTACTGGGCAACGGCTTCTACATTATATGCTCCCCTTCCTATTCGTACCCAATTTCAACCTCTGTTATCAACGCAGGTATCTTTAGCGATGACGCCTGACCAGAATAGAATGGCTCAAACAGAGTGCCTGGCTCCACCTACTTCCTCCGCTTCACACAGTGGATCGCAAAACCAAAAGCACATAGCATCAAGCTCCAACAAAACATGGGATCCACAGAACTTCCACGCTCTATTCACTAAGACGAAAGGGACGTATTCAACAATCCATCTCGTCCAATCCTCCCACACCAACAACCTTTACGCGGTCAAAGCACGAAGCAAAACAGCCATCCAGGACAACGACGAAACGGATTCCATACATACAGAAAAAGAAGTGCTACTGCTAACAAAGAAGGAGAAACACCCGTTCATAGTCGAGGTCTTTGGTGGATTCCAAACGCCATCGCATATTTTACTTTATCTCGAGTTCTGCAAAGGTGGCAATTTGAGTCAGTATCTTCGGAATGGAGGGAGATTTGACATCGAGAGGACGAGGTGAATTTGAATCTCTACCCTACTTCGTTGGGAAGAGGTAAGTGCTGATAAAAGTAATAGATTTTACACTGCGGAAATCTGTTTGGCTCTCAAATGGATTCATGGGCACAAAGTGGTTTACAGAGCCTTGAGCTTAGACCACACTTTACTTGGATCTGATGGACATGTCAGATTGGTCGATTTTGTTGTTTCGAAGATTGGCTTGGAGGTTGGAGGTAAAACGAAGACCTTTTGTGGTCAGATGGAATTCATGGCGCCCGAAGTGAGTTTACTGGCCTCAGCCACGATATGCATGGCATCATGTCCGTTCCTAATTGTCCGCTCAAGATGCTCCTGGACGAGGAATATGATGGCGCCATTGACTGGTGGCAGTTGGGGATCATGACCTACCAGATGCTTACTCAGACGTTACCTTTTAAGGGCAACGACCAGAACGACGTTTACGACTCGATATTATCTGACGAGCCATCATATGCCGAGTACATGCCGAGGGAATCAATCAATCTCATTCAGAGATTGCTGGAGAAAGAGCAGAGGAAGCGCTTAGGATCTGGAATCAATGGTGCGGACCAAGTCATGGAGCATGAATTCTTCCACGGCATCGAATGGGATGATCTGTACCACAAACGGATCGAGGCTCCCTTTATTCCTGAGCCAGAAGTCCCGACAGATATCCGTCAAGATTGGCCTGGGACCGCGATCCTTGAGACAAGAGGTGCACTACAGAAGGCCGGGGGTAATGTTGAAGACAGCTGCTTTCCAAATTTTGCTGATCCTCGACCAGGCCCGGAAGAAGAAGACCCATTTCAAGGGTTTGATTTCTCGATTGAATAACGGGTTTTGCTAGATTCGAAGTTTTGGAGGTCCTTGAACTAAAGTCTCTCGTTTGCCCTGCCCGCCGAATCTGCCATCCTGCTTAAACAGATGGTGTAAGGAGAGCCCGCTTTCGTCGGGGTACCAGCATGAGTGATCAGCTCAGAATGTACGACCTCATCTTTCCAATTCTTCCTGCCAAGAATGCAGCAAGCCAGGCCAGTGAAGGGGTCTCGAGGGAAACCTCATTTCCACAGGCAATAGAAATTCTTGTTAGCGGGAACAGTCGCGTCTTACAAGCTCCGATCCGTGATTGGATCGTATCTATCCCGCAGTTGCTTCACAGTATAATCCAGGAGAGGGAATCTTTGTACTGCTCCAGGCAGAGGTCAGCCACGTGAGGTAATCGGAGTGCTTTGAACCTTCTAGATGGTTTGAAGATTGGTCGCCCACGATGACAAAGAGGCGATTCAGTAAACTACCGCATTGAGGCAGCAGTCTGATGCAACATGCGAAGGCAAGGGTCTGGTTGGGTTGAGAGTGGAACGTGATGGCGGTTGCAAAACTTGTGTGGTGGAGCGGAGTGTGAGGGACAAGTCGAGTTGTTCCGCCGTCTAAAGTAATATTGTTCAGGACGTTGCTGTACTCATTTTCTTGATACATTCTCTTCCAAACTAAATGGAGATGGCTTTATGGCATGTATCCGGGTCCTGTAGATCTTGTTAGCAGTGAACCCAGCATATCATATAAATCCATACCAAGTAGTCCTGTCCTCCACTTATTATACCGTGTTCGCACAAGCGGCTGCACCTGCATCATCACAATAGAGTGACTCTCTTCTAGCGGAGATCGGATGACTTTTTCTGAAAGCACGCCAGTCTGCAAAAGCATGGATGGCCTGAAATCATCTCCTGTGTGAGATGGTCGCCTTCCTGTCTGAATGTTTTCACAATTCAGCCGTGCAGTGATCCATCAGATTGTGGCGAGCCAACAACTCCCTCACTACTGCGTTCTCGTTCCCTTTGACCCTCCCCGTTTCCAAAAGCTTCTCCATCATCATGTCCATTTTGACTTTCTCTATCGATCTCCTCCAACTCGTCGCCGAGTGCGCTCTCATACGGTTCAAGCTCGCCCAAGTCTTCCAAAGCCACTCGCGTTGGCATTTTCCACAGGGCAGTTGCACATACACGATCCTTTGTCAAGAGATCATCGATGAACTGATCCATGTAAGTGAGAGAATAGGTTTCTCTCGCTCTTCTTTTCAGCTTTCTGCGATCGGCAAGAAGTGGCTCCAACGTTTGATAGATGTCCTTTGGACGCCATGCAAGTCTGATATAAAAGGCAGCGAGGGCTCGGAGATACTTGAAATATCCCAGCTTCGATTGATCCGTCTCGGTGACCTCGTCCTCATCATCCTCGGCATCACCTAGTGCGAGGGCCGGTTGATTCAGCATCTCCAAAATAACATCGTCGTCGGGTACTAGTTGGAGCAGCTTGAAGATGAGGCAAAGAAATGGGGTCGGTTTTCCAGTGGTTCCATAAGTTCCGCCAATGTGTTGCAAATCCGCAGCTCGGTCGCATAACGTCGCAGCGTTCAGGCCGAAACATTGTTCTTTGAAGTACAAGGAGTCTGTGATGCGATCGAGAACGGCTCTCTCCAGTAGGGTCGCAGGATTCTGGCCTCTAATAAGTTTTCCAGCATATCCTCGGTCATCCAGCATAGACTTGGCGTCAGCTTTGTGGTGGGCCATGGTGTGGGATTGTCCCGATATTGGCCTGGATAGTCCGGTGTGCGTAAGTAACAATGCGCGTCCGGACTTGTGGCGATGTAAAGTCGAACACTCGAAATTATAGACCAAAATGTTCGCATCAGAAGCGCGTCAAAGCCCAATCGAGTATCCCTGTCGATATCACGTGTGGGGCTGCCCGGCAACGCATTGTTGCCAAACACAGCCCAACGACGTGTGACAACTCGAAAAATCTCACTCGAAGCAAATGTTGACGACTACCTAACCATGTTGCTGACAAGTAGTCAAGTTCAAGTAGTGGTATCTTCGGGAATTGGTATGCTTTGACTTCGCGGTCTGAAAACCAAAAGCTAATCGAGCACCGCAGTCTTCATCTTCACATTACTGCTCTTCCTTTCCGGATATGTGGTCCAGCAAAGAACAGTAGCCCAGCTCCAGACAGCCATACGACCACGAGCACCTTCGCCACGACATCAATCTCCTCCCACCACAGAACATGTTCAATCGGACCCGACATCGAGATTATCGAGGCCGTTTGGGAAGCTCAGGGACAGGGCAAAATTACAAGCACACTTTGTCGATAAGGACAATCCCTTCGACTGGGGGAAATTGGCGTACGGACAAGTCGTGAGGGATCATTCGGAACTTTGCAACGCGTTGATACTGTTCAATTCCTTACATCGGCTGAGAAGTCCTGCACCGAAATTGCTGCTTTTCCCTAAAGAATGGATCTTGGACAACGATGGAGACATCGCATCTCAAGAGGTGGAAACCAGCCGGAGATTGCTGAAGAAAGCCGCTCGCTGGTATCAAACAACCCTCGTCCCAATCGAGCCAGATCTCAAGGACGCAGACGGTGAGGACCCATCTCAACACAGTCTTGAAAGCCATCTAACAGATCGCTGCAGTCACAAAATCCTCAAGCTTCTCCATAGCCTCCCTCTACTCCATGACCCAGTTTGATCGGATCCTCACTTTCCCCCCGCCTGGTCTCATCCTCAACGCTGGGCCCCTAGACTCCATCCTCGCCTACTCCTCCTCCTCCCAAACAACCGCCTACCCACCTTTCAATACCTCCTCTCTATCTTCCCTCCTCCTTGTAACGCCCTCAACCCAATCTCACAAAGCCCTCACAGAGCTAAGGAGGAAACAACCCCATCTCGACTCCTTCGAACTCTTGAAATACACATTCCCCGCGCCAGCTCCTCTTCTAAAGGACGAAAGCGAGGACCAATTCCCTACCAGCATTTACACAACTTCCTCCTCCTTGCGAACAGCGCAAGGGTTTAGTGCCCAAGTCTTCGAGGAAGAAACGGCATTTGTACATTTGGCGGATCCGGAGTTAGCTGGACCGGAATATGATATGCCCTACACCGATATTGTGAGGATGAGACCGACAGATGAAGATCAGGGATTCGTATGGGAGAAGATGTATAGTATGTACAAGGATAAACGATATTCGGTGTGTGGCATGGATCTGTTACCATGGAATGGTGAGAATCAGGGTGAGAAAACGAAGGCAGCGGTCACGCAGGATGAGAGAAGGGAAGATAATGTTTATGAGATGAAGCAGGATTTGTGAGTCGCGAGGTGGAGAAACAGGCGTAGCCGGACTTTTGGAATTTAGAAGGATACCTAGATCATGAGTGGAGTTTCGGGTAAGCGTTTGAGCGCAGATTACTATTGATGAGAATTAGATGCCATTGGCAAAGTCGACAATCAGACCGTACTGCCACGAATTGAACAAAATTGGTAAATTGACCTTGTAGAATATCACCACTCGTGTCCGAGTCAGTAAGCCGGGAAACCACGGGGCTATTACGTCGCTCCCGAATCACAGACTCTGTGACCTCAAACATTTCGATGTCCATTTAGGTGACCTTCTTTGCCTTGGCAGATTCGAAAGCGCTGTCGACTGGGGAGGAGCTGGTGAGGGACGAATACGCGTGCTTCAACGCGTACAGGGGTAGAAAGACCCATAGTAAGTTGAAGAAAGCGAGATACACGTAGCTACGGAGGATTAGAATGAGGTTCACGCGTTAGAGAATAGAGCTACGCTGAACTTACAGGTACATGAAGTTGCTAGTATCCAAGTTTTGGCTTCCACTGAGCCATTCCGGAGCGAACGTCATGAAGCCTGTCGTGAATTAGCTTTCCATTCTGAAAGCACATACTCTTCCATCTTACCTCCATACAGCTCTCCAGTGGCCAGTACTATTATCCAAAAGGACAATTTCCCGCCCATACCTTTCTTACCGCTCGCAGAGGCGGCACCGACATCGCCATGTCCCTTCGCCATCAAATAGCAGATGTAGGCACTCAATGGTCCCCCGATCAACACGGTCAGCAGTTCCAAACTAACAACCGTCAAGTCCGCACCACCCCACCTTGCATCCGCCTTGGCATATTCCTGCCACAGCATCGCCGTGGGACTCGTCCCATACGCCGAGCCATAGATCCTGTCCTTGTAGCCTAGAAAGTGGACGCCGGCGGGGTAGAGTTCAACGGGTGCCTTGCCAGTGAGGTAGGTGTGTTTGACAATGTCTTTTGCAGGGAGGTAGACAGTAAAGCAGTTGTAGAGGAATGAGCCTTCGAATATAAAGTGGATCAGGGAATCGAAGGAGTGCCAGATGAAGAGGATGCGGGTCCGGGTACTGGCGGTTTTTGGGAGGGCGAGTCGACTTGCCAGGGAAGCTGTGATTAGGAGGCCGAGAGCTGCTGAGAGGCCGCCGATCGTGGCTTGGTCGATCACGGGTCCTTCTGCCATGGTGAGGGTGAGGTTTCAGTGCCCCAGTCTGCGACTCTGGGATGGTTCTGCTGTCTGAGTCGAAGATGTCCTACTCAGCTGTAGTTCTACTGAATTCTTTTTCCCCGCCCCCACAGGCTTGCACCACATCTCTCACAACGCGAACTGAATCGACAGGTCCAGCGCAATTTAGACAAATCTACATCGAATCAAGCAGCTGCTGCGCAACGTGAATTCTTGCTCGGAGAAGTTGATCGTCGCCCGCGGGAAAGTACCTTAGTAGCGGAAAGACACGTGCGGTTTTCATGCAGTGGAGGAGCCCCACTCGCGGACCGTTGGCCCATGTTGATCTGTGGCTCGGGTGGAGCTTGCCACAGTACATATCCTCTTCAGCTTATTCTCTTTCAGCTTCATCTCGCCCGAAGCGCTTCTTGCATTATCAAGTCTGAATAGCATCTTTGGCAATCCTGCGGCTCCGCAGAATTGACAAGCCAACCACGAACCAAAGCTGCGAGCCCTTTTCACCACGAGTATCCGGCTAAAAGCAAGAATTGTATACATGAAACGACAACCTTGAAAAGTCTGCATTTCTTCGCCTTCACCTCGAGGTCATTGGAGCAAGACGGAATCGGGGAATCTCTTCTCTGGGAGCTAGGAGAAAGCCACGATCTTCAGGATTACCGCAGTACGAAAAACTCCAGTGAGGCGTTCCTCACCACCACGGCCCTGTTTACATCCTTGTTGCAGATCGGCGATAGATAGATTGGCGTTGAACGAATAGATTTGTTTCCTGTCTCCAATCTAGGATGGGCTGCTTCTTTTGACTCGCATCTCCGTTGCTCATTTAGTGCTATCAACCTCGTGCCTCTCTTTCCATCATTTAGCACATTTTGGCTACAGTAGCTTTCTTTTACTGACAGGGGACTACGAGTATTTGCTGACGTATATGAGCCTCGTACCACGATAGTATACCGAATCGCCTCACGCTCCAACAGGGATAACTTGGTCAGCCAGGGAGGTGCTCAGCGAGCAATGGTGGCCAGCAAGTTCTTCACGATTGCTATTGGACTTCTAGTTCACCGTGTCCAATCGCATTGTTAGACTCACTTGTCTAATGGTTTGCAGCAGATCTAACAAGTATCTAGATCAGTTCAAGCAGCTGGTAGTCAATGCCAATGAGGAAGACAATCGTCAATACGTCAGACCCAACACAAATACACACTTCCCAGTCATTAGTATGTGTCCATTCTACCCCTGTGAGAAAGTGGGCTGAAACTCTCCAGACCAAGCTTCGAATGACCTTCGTTGCAATGTGGGTAGTCATCACGGGACGAACACGTCCACAGCAGCAGTGGCAGCTGGGCAAAAGGTTACTTGGAATACGGACGCCAGAGTCTATCATCAGGGTCCGGTTTTTGTATACATGACCAAGGTCCTGAACGCGACAGCAGCAGACGGAAGTACAAAGTGGTTCAAGATTATGGAAATAGGGCCCTCTTTCTCTGCACGAGGAGGCGACTGGGAGGCAACAATGCAGGGTAAGTACAGAATCCTACTTGCCAGGTTTTGACATCGTTCTAACGTTTGTGAAGAGAGGTTCGAAGTCCAGATACCAAGGTGTATTCCAGCCGGCGAATATCTCATGCGTATTGAGCAGATTGCGATACACGTTCCTGGCATTCCGCCGCAATTCCATGTGGCATGCGCGCAATTGGGAGTTTTTGGAACTGGAAAGGAGATGCCTCCCGACTCACATCTTGTGTTCATTCCAGAAGTCCATTCAAAGGGGCACGAAGGATTCACGACCAACATATATCAGAACTTCAGGAGCTACAGGATGCCTGGTCCGCCAGTCTGGTCATGTTAGATGGAAATAGAACATGTAAATATTTGCCACAATCAAGGGCTGCTGAGGCAAGATTCCGGACCCTGAACTGGTCTCCTGTCGACTTGTTTCAGCAAGGCAAGAAATGGAGATGTCAAAAAGCAAACGTGATCAAGGAATACCCACATCTAATATGGTTTGATTGGGAAGCGGAAGGTCGTGCGATTCCTGGAGATGTGATCCTGATGGGGCCAAGATCGGCAGACTGGGGTGGAAGCAAGGTGGAAGCAGGATGGAAGCAGGGCGGAAGCAAGGTGGAGGCAGAAGAGAAAGGACGAGAAAGATTGGTGGTTCGGTTTTAATTACAGGTCCGAGGGAAGACAGCGGCATGCGGCTGGCCTGGTGATGAAATCATGAAATCAGAGAGTCGCAGTGTGCAACAGAGCTGGAGGCAACATGTTCGCGCCTGCGGTACCAACCTGAGTGCGTGTTGAATGTGCAGTCCCAATTGTTGAAAGAGTGATGGGTAGGAGGGAATGGCAATGGAATGAATGAACTGAGAGCAGGATTTGCCAATTCTGACGCTCTGGCATCTAACGGCTGGCAAGCTATTGTACTAGTATATATTGTCCATTGCCTGCCTGCCTGCCTGCCTGCCTGCCTGCCTGCCTGCCTGCCTGCCTGCCTGCCTGCCTGCCTGCCTGCCTGCCTGCCTGCCTCAGTCAGCACCAACAACAGTGATAGACTGCTAGTAGTCATCTGCCCTCACAGTACTGTACTGATATTATTCGTATTATTCGAGGCGTGCTATGTACCGCCCTGCTGCAGCTCTTACATCTCCTTCTCGTCGGCTCCGCTTGTTCGAAACACTCGTCCGCGTCCAGATCTCTGGCAGGTCTCATCCTCTCTTTGCCAGCCTCTTCCTGCGTCCGTTTCCGCCCTCGTCACAGGCACGCTGGTGCCGAATAATTACTGGCCATAGTACGTCGCACACTCTGTGCTAGAGCCCCACCCCTCGTCTGCTCACCGTCGCTTGTCCTTCTCCTCCTGACGGACCATCGCTGCGGCTCTGGTTTCCACCCCACGCCCACAGCCAGAAGGCCATGGACATGGACGACGACTTCAACATCATGGACGACGCTCCCATGGCCGTGACAGATCCGGAGTCGGACGACGAGCAGCGCCAGCATCTTCCTCCGCCTCCCGCCATGTTCGCATCGCCAAACTCCCTTTCGAGGCGTATGCAGAAAGCGCCCTTGCGGCCTCAACCACGTCCAATACATACTCCAGGTAGCCCGATGTCTGCTCCGTTGCCTCACATTCTGCTTCCGTCTGCGCCGGCATCTCCACCCACGCCGGCGCCCAGTCCGACCCCCATGTCAAGAGCCCCGGACTGGAGTACGGCGGGAGAAGACGAAGATGCCAGTGTGCGAAGTGTACGAGCGCTGTTCGCAGACATGAATGATGCCGAACAGCAGAGACTGCTAGCAGAATTGCTGAATCTTTGCAATAGCCAGCAACTGGCTTTTGTGCAAGGTTTTGTGAGCCCACGGTTGAAGAAGGACCCTTTTACCACGATCCCAGACGAACTTTGCCTGCGTGTGAGTCGGCGGTCGCTCAGAGCTATTTAGGATCTACTGACACGGTCTACAGGTGCTTACATTCATTGACGACCCACAAACGCTGGCGCGATCGTCACAGGTCTCAAAGAGATGGAGAGAGTTGGTGAGCGATGATATGGCATGGAAGTCTCTTTGCGAAAAGCATGCGTACCGGCGACTTTCAGATGAGTCGAGAAGTCCAACTTCTCTGATGAACTCCGGAGTCCATACGCCGGGCGCCTCGCCGTACAATCATCCTCTCATGCTCTCCGGGTTTCGCTTCGGTCAGAACCCAGCACTTCCAGGTGCATCAACAAGCGCTCCTGATCTCAGAACGCAAAGCCTGGACCGCGCACGACATCCTAAACAGATCAGACGGCGGCCCAAGGCCACGAGCTACCGGTCGCATTTCAAACAACGATACATGGTAGAGACGGCGTGGAAACATGGCGGCAAAGTTGACCACAGGCAAATCACCCCAGATCAGGGAGTAGTGACGAGTCTCCATCTGACGGACAAATACATTGTGATGGCTTTAGACAATGCCAAAATTCACGTCTTTGATACAGAAGGCTGTCACCAGAAGACACTTCAAGGTCACGTCATGGGTGTCTGGGCGATGGTGCCCTGGGACGATGTGCTGGTCTCTGGAGGATGTGATCGCGATGTTCGGGTCTGGAACATGGCCACCGGAGCAAGTGTGCACACCTTACGAGGGCACACATCGACCGTGCGATGCCTCAAGATGTGCGATGCCAATACTGCGATATCCGGATCTAGGGACACGACACTCCGGATATGGGATATCACAAAAGGTGTGTGCAAGCATGTCTTGGTTGGTCATCAAGCCAGCGTGCGATGTTTGGAGATCCATGGCGACTTGGTTGTCTCTGGAAGCTACGATACGTCGGCACGGATCTGGAGTATATCTGAAGGCAAGTGCTTAAGAACGCTTGCAGGGCATTACAGCCAAATCTATGCTGTCGCCTTTGACGGAAAGAGGATCGCGACTGGCAGCTTGGATACGAGCGTGCGAATTTGGGATCCCGTGGACGGGTAAGTTCTGCTGTCTTCGGCAAGATAGTTTGAAGGCTAACTGTGTTACAAGTCGAAATTTGGCTGTCCTTCAAGGACACACTTCTTTAGTCGGGCAACTACAAATGCGCGGCGACGTTCTGGTTACAGGCGGCTCCGACGGATCAGTGCGAGTATGGTCGTTGACAGAGAATCAGCCGATCCATAGACTGGCGGCACACGATAACAGCGTGACAAGCTTACAATTCGACGATACACGGATAGTGAGTGGTGGCAGCGACGGTCGCGTCAAAGTCTGGGATTTGAAGTCCGGCTTGCTCGTCCGCGAGCTCAGTACCCCGGCCGACGCAGTATGGAGAGTCGTCTTTGAGGAAGAAAAGGCCGTCATTATGGCTAATCGGAATCAGAAGACGGTCATGGAGGTGAGTTTCTGCATACCCAATTAGGGAGACGATTGTTAACGATTGGACAGGTCTGGTCCTTCGCACCACCCGAGGAAGAGATCTTCGCCGACTTCCGATCAGGTAGTCCTATGAGCATGCCAGATCATGCCTTGGCTGAATATCAAGATACGCGAAGACCTGTGTCGCAAGAGATCACGATGGGTGATTACGAACCGATACCTGGACAATCGAAAGGGAAATCCAGGAGGTAGCAAAGGCCCAAGCTCCGGGAAGAGGTGAGGAATATGCTGTACAAGCGATCCACTGAACAGCAACGCTGGAAGTGATTTGTAAGAACAATTTGTTTGATTGGAGTACTGCATTGTACAGGCGCACTGCATCATGGTGTATGGGTGGAATGGGAGACTCTCGGCAAATCTAGTTACTCGCATGTCACTGCGGTCTGTGTTTCACACGCTGGACGGACCATTTTATTTCCGTTGTTGATATGGCGTTGCGATTTAGCATTGTTGCGGTGTCTTTATTTATTTATGGGGGATTCATATTCTTTGTAGATACCTCTCTGCCTCGGAGGCTGGAAAATATGATGATCGAATTTGTACATGTACCTACCTACCTTATTACTTTGGTGTCGTGATGTGCGGCTCCGACGGGATCTCAGTCAGCAGCTTGGACATGACATTTGGCTCCACACTACTTGATTCCCAACGCTAATTACCTTACTGCATGGGCTCGGAATGAAATCCAGCAGCTAGGTGCCCCTTCTGGAGTGGCAGACGGCCCTCAATCGGTTATCGGTCGGGCTACGTCATGCCATGTATACAACAGTATCCGCTTGTGCCGTCGTATAATTATACCGGGCTGTCCAGCTTAAGCTTCCAACTACAACTCTTTGTTTACTCGTCCCAGTTCTCCTCTCCTCTCTTAAGTAGCGCTGGCTGCCCACTATCAACTCTACCTCCCACTCTCCGGAACCTCATTTGATAGTGCACTGCTCCATCGACTGTCTACTACAAGAACCATCACCGCGTGTGAGAGCCTGCTCTGATCGTGTGCGCACTTCGCAACGGCCGTTTCTCGGATCAGCTATACGGCATCATGGCGGATGCGATGAAGAAAGTGCAGGCGGCTGTGCAGCCGCCTTCCAAGGGGAAGATTGAGTTGTATTCCAAGGAGTATTTTGCGGCTTGTACGCTTGGTGGGATTATCGGTATGTCTTTTTTTTGTTGCCCGCGTTTTCTTGGGTTTTCTGGGTCGGCTGGAGGGGAGATGGGGAATTACCCTTTTTTTTATGAGGTCTTTCCTGTGGAGGAGTTGGGTTTCTTCATGAGGACGTTGTATTTCTTTATGAGGAAAGGGTGGCAGAGAACTGACGATTTGTTACAGCTTGCGGGCCAACGCATACCATGGTCACGCCTCTTGATCTTGTAAAGTGCAGGAGACAAGTCGATGCGAATATCTACTCTTCCAACGTCGGGGCTTGGCGCTCCATCTTCAAGGCTGAAGGTTTGAGAGGCGTTTTCTTTGGCTGGGTATGGTTCCGTTCATCGATTTCGCTCATGAAAGCCTGTACTAATACTGTTGAAATTGCAGTCTCCAACGTTCGTAGGCTACTCCTTCCAAGGAGCAGGAAAATACGGTGCCTATGAGGTATTCAAATACCAGTATGGCGAGAAATTGTTCCCAAACGCGAATAAGACGCTGGTGTTCCTTGGAGCGTCCGCTACTGCAGAGTTCATCGCCGATTTGTTCCTGTGTCCTTTTGAAGCTATCAAGGTGAGGATGCAGACGACATTGCCGCCCTACGCCCCGAATCTGAGGGAAGGATGGAGCAAGATTGTGTCCAAAGAAGGATTCGGAGGGTACGTTCCCTACTCCTCTTGCAACATAATTTTGAGGACTCATGTTAACGTGGGTGTAGATTATACAAAGGTCTCTATCCGCTCTGGGGTCGCCAGATCCCTTACACGATGGTCAAATTCGCGACTTTCGAATCCGCCGTCGCTAAGATCTATGAGACCCTCGGCAAACCAAAGGAATCCTATAACACGCTACAGCAAACCGGTGTCTCATTCTTGGGTGGTTATATCGCCGGTATCGGATGTGCTGTTGTCTCCCATCCCGCTGGTACGTCCATGTTCCTCCTCGTCACCAACTCCTCGTATCTGAACAAGATCTAACTGGCATTCTTGATTACAGACGTTATGGTCTCGAAACTGAATTCGGACCGCAAAGCAGGCGAAGGCGCTGGTCAAGCCGTGTCGCGTATTTACGGTAACATTGGTTTCAGAGGCTTGTGGAACGGTCTGCCCGTTCGTATCTTCATGATTGGCACTTTGACCGCGTTCCAGTGGTTGATCTACGATTCTTTCAAAGTATACCTGGGCTTGCCTACGACGGGCGGACATTGATGAGATAATAAAGTGGGCTGGGCGTTTGAGCGGGCGAAGGGCGTTTGGATTGTAGTACTCTTGAGCATCTGGAACACAAGGATTTCACCGTTAATTGGATGCTGAAGATTGTTCGATCGAGATGTCGCTTTAATCTGGTAATCTGATGGTATAGACAAGCAACTCTTGATTCGATTCTGATTTCTTTCGATATTTCTCCTTTGCTCCCACTGCTCTACAAGTGTTTCCTCCAGCCATCACACTCCCAGAGTGTCTTGCAATTCGAGACAGATAGCTCCCTTTGACCTGTATCCTCCTCTAAAGCTCTACTCACTACTCAGCTACACTTTTCCACCGCTACTCTGTACATACGAAATGCGACCACACATCAGCACTATTCGGGTCGCAACACATGAGCAAAGCTAAAGTATAAAAAAAGTACAAACTAAATGCCATGTAGAAACACCCCGATATTGTCCATGCACCAAGGTAGTGTAAACTGAACACAAGTCGCCATGTGCGCACCGAAAAACACGGACATATAGCGCACTAGATCAGAAACAGAGCAATGCTAATGGCCCATCTTGACGCGGAAGAGATAACGCAATCGGATCTGATTAACGTCGTAGGCGATGAACTCGTTGTACATCAGACAAGCACCAGGGACTTTACTGTCGCAAGGCTGAGCCGAAACGTCGGGCTGTGAAGTTGAAATTAGCATGCTGATCCTCTTCCATCTCGTTGATATCAATGTACCATTATGGTGCCAGCGAGATCCGGATGGACACAGCCAGCATCCTTCCATTTGGGTGGTGCCGTTGTTCCTTTGCCCCATGTGGAGTGACTGCCTTGCTCTTTGGCGCGTTCTCCAGCGTTGTAGTCAGCGTTGGTTAATTCGAGAAGAGGTTGTCCCAGCTCAGCTTCACAGAGACTGTGGAATTGTTAATGGACTGGCCGAAGTCAGAACTTGGGCAAGGAGACTTACAGAAGAAGTCCTATGCCACCTGAACTCATATGATTGCAGTAGTTTGCACTCTTGGAGCTCATATCGGCAAGATAAACACCTTTGCCGAACATGTATCCACTGACGGGTGCCTCTGGAGGAGCAATACGGAGACCTTGTGAGAGGATGCCTCCGAAGTTGGTGCTGCGAGATCCGTGCCAAAGGAGACGGCGGTCGGCAGACATCTTTCCGTACTGTGAGTTCTCGAAACGCTCGAATTCTCCCTCGCGACGGACACGGAAGATGTCTTCAATCTCGTACTTGAGATTGTGGGTGTGGCCCCGTGTTACGTTGAGGTAATCGGCGAGCTCGAAGAATTCTGTTGATTTTGGGTCGAGAGCTGTCATCTCACTCATGTGGAGTCCAGCATATTGTCGATCCAGAGGGTGAGTATCTGACTTGGAGGCACCTGACTTGGCCTCCTTCATGATGTCTTCGGCGATCTTCATGTCGCTCAAGGACTCTAACAGGTCAATCTCCCGTTTGAGTTGTTGTTCGCTTGTAATGGACTGTGGGCGCTGTCTTCCCATGTTGTGAGGAATGCTTGATAGATACATATTAGTCAGCTCCTTGATCTCGTCGTTCTTCGAAGCGTAAGTGGCAGGATCTATGTCCTCGTAATTCAAGATTAGTGTAGCGATATCCTTGAGATACAGGTAGCCTTGTTCCAGAGTACGCTTCGATAGCTTCCCCAAAGGCATTTTGTCGGAATCGTATGCCATGTCTGCCATGACTTCCTTCTTCGGGAATTGTTAGTAGTGCTCCTGGAACAGCATCAGACTCGTTACGTACGAAGTATTTCTGGCTGAAGATCAGCTCCATGAGATGCTGAACAGGCAGATCAAGTTTGCTCTTCACGTCCTCGCTGCTGGAGATGCTTTGCTTGGAACCGCGGCGGTCGCCGGCTCCTGGCAATGCGTCTTCAGTTTCAGAGTTGGTATCTGGTTCATAGCTTCGTTCGATGAAGACGTACTTCTTTGGCTTTCCTGGATGATTACGATCATCCCAAGTAAGACCAGTCTTATCCTTGAACTTTTTGCTGAAATCTGCGAGCGCGTGGTCGAATGAATTACTCAAGAGCGGTTTACTCTGACCACGATCTCCAACACGTCCCCAGCGAGTCCAACAGACGAAGTCGCCGCCACTAAGGCTTTCAAGGATCTGAATGCGATAGAATTTGTTGTTGTTTCCATCGACGTTGGACTGATTGAGAGCTGCGTCGTAGATGACTCCATTACCATCGATGTAGACACGATGTGAAACTATCTAGGTCAGACTGTGTGCTCCTCAAGATCCATTGAGAAGCCAAGACTAATGTAGAGGGGAAACTGACCAGTGTATTGGTACGCATGTTCATCCACAGGAACTGCAAGCCCCTTCGTGCGAGCAATCTGGGCATCGTCTTGCTGTTTCTTGATCGGTTTCTGGAACAGATCCTCGGCCCTGGCTTTAGGAGTACCTGCCGAATACGATGAGCAAGAGCATTTCTGTCTTGGAGAAGAGTCATGGCCCCTTGGGGAGAAGGAGGAGGAGAATGATGATGATAAAATTTGGTCGAATTTGAGGAACGAAGATTGTGATGGGCAGATAAGTGAAAAGTGAGATAACATACCTGGCTTCACGTCGATATCCTGCTCATCATCGTCTTCATCCTTTGCAATCTGGTTCCCAATGGCCTTTTTGGCTGGCACAATCACTGCTTCATCGTCCCCACTCACCACTGCTTTGGCAGCGGCTTTCTTGCCTTTAGTGGGCTGCTTGGCCTTGGTCGGTTTTGGCGCTTCTGGTTCCTCGTCGCTCAGTTCAACAACGGCAGCGGGAATCTTCTTTGGTCTCGCTCTCGGCTTCTTCGCCGGTGGTGGTGCGGAGTCGTCCTCGCTGGCGGCCTCGGCGTCTGCAACTTGCTTGGGCTTTGGCGGTCGACCGCGCTTCTTTGGGGGTGGTGCAATAAGATCCTCGCTAGCGGAAAGGGCATCATCTACCGTAGGGTCTACAGCCTTACTGGCGGGTCTACCACGCTTCTTTGGCGGCATATTAGAGGAATTGAGGATGATTGAGATAGTCAGAGCAATGGCATGTGTAGATGAGAGATGAAGAGATGGAGAATCATGGGATGGGGCTTTGGTGATAGCGACGCGCTTGATTCAGGCAGCGAACGCGCTCGAGCCAATCGGGCCTGCTGCCTTTCACGAAGTCACGTGTATCATATGACATCTAGATTATTTACATCTCAAAGTCACCACTCGTCTGAATCTTGAGAGAACTTCCATTTTACTCTTATTATTTCCATTCGTATTCAAAATATTCCAAAACAAGTCACATCACGATCAGGGAGAAA
This sequence comes from Venturia asperata, assembly GCA_003689335.1. Taxonomy (NCBI): domain Eukaryota; kingdom Fungi; phylum Ascomycota; class Dothideomycetes; order Venturiales; family Venturiaceae; genus Venturia; species Venturia asperata. The sequence continues at coordinate 294,331 of QWWL01000004.1, read as the reverse complement.
CTTAGTTCCGCTATCGTACAAAATATATGCCAGAAGTATTGAGAAATCAAGCAGCTGGGTATTGTGACTACCGCGGCTAGGAAAGTGGTAGCAGGATAGAATCAGAGTGTGATGGAGAATGTTCAGGTCAACTGCCGAAATAGACAGGTCCGACTGATGTAACAAATGGATTCGTCATTGAGTTCGCGGTCTACCTCTTCACAAGACCAATGTTGATCAGATTTGGCAGAATGCGCTTCACTGACTGCTCACGTAGTAGGCTTTCTAGTCTCCAGCTTTCGGGGTTTTCGTTTCGCAGCAGCTGTCGTCTTTGGCTGTGCCTCGGGATTCTTTGGCGCCAACTTTCGCGGCTTCCTCTTTTCGGTGGATGGAGGACCCGTCTCGCTTTTGGTTGCAGGTTTTTTTGGTGTTACTGGCTTCGAAACGCTCTTCTCAATGTTGGCTTTGGGAGGCGCAGGCTTTGCTTTGTTTTGTACAGGCTTTTGTTGAACTTGTGGTTTGGGCTTCGGCTGTGCCGACGTGGGAGCACTAGATGTTGCGCTTTCGTCTGTTTTCTTTGACGGGGCCGTTGACGGAGCTTTCTCACTTGAACTATTGTCGTATGTTGGCGCTTGCTTTGGAACCGGTGCTTCTGTAGGCTTGGGGGGTTCCTTTGGCACAGGGGTGGGCTTCGAATCCGCTTGTGCTGATGGCTGAAGTTTGCTGCTTGCCCGCGTGTTCGGTCTTGGCCTCTGCTCTACAGGCTGCACGGGAGTCTGTTGTTTTGGCTCTTCAGGTGCTGATTTTCCTCCTCCCCAGCCCATGGAAGCACCTAATCCGCCCAAACCCAAGGCAGAGCCTGTTTGAGACATCGATGGCATGGCAGGCATAGAGGGCATCGAAGGCCTCCAGCTAGTCATGTCATTCGTCGTTTGTGACCAGGATTGTGGCATGTCGTCTGGTGCTTCAGCTTTCATTTTCTCTAGCTCTTCCTTGCTCGGCGCCTGTGTTTCCCTCGATTGCATGACCATCTTCTCCAATGCTTTCTTTTGCGATGGCGTTGACTTCCAGTTGGGAAAGTCGCCGATGACGCCTCGAACCCCCTTACTCGCCATCTCTCCCAAATTCCACATGGGACCGTTCAAGGCGCCATAGACGCTGCCTACTCCAGCACCGAGAAGTCCAGTTACTGTCGCCACGGTACCCCCCACGACGGCTCCAGTGAGTTTTCCGAGAGTGACACCTGGCTGCACACCAAGTCCAGCACCAGCAGCAAGCCCTTGAAAAGCACCAGATTGTGTGTATTTGGCAGCTTTTCCAAACGATTCTGCCTCGATCTCCTTGTTGATGGCCTTTGCAAGAATCTCTTCCCTTGCGTTTGGATCACCTGCAGCGTTTGCTGCCTGCCTCAATTCCCACGCTTTTTGTGCCGCCTGGAGAGCCAAACTGGCCGAAACGCCAGAGTTCTGTTTGATCTCATGTTCCGGTATGGCCTGCGAGGCTTGACCTTGGTTGCCCATTTATTCGGATTGTTTTCGAAATAATGTTCCTGGGAGAATGCTGAAGTTGAATATTGAACGGGATCAAACTGTGGGGAATAACTGCAGCTGGTACATGGGGGGTACATGAGTTGGGGTTGATCATAGGGTGAACCTTAGAACGTGCCTACGTCATACTCAAGACGCGACTTGGATCTACCACCCAATACAGGTTTTCTCTGCTGGAGGACATGCAAGGCATCTCAGCCTTATTTCAATACGGAGGTAGAGTTCCTTGTCTCATCGTAGATCCTATATGGATTGGATGATGCTCACCAGATCGATCATGGGTTCCTTTGGTGGCCATAAGCACCGCGGACATCAGCTGCTTACGACGAATCGAGCCAACATTGTCCTGATATCGCACTGCCGTGCGTCTCAAGCCAGCGCTGGCCCGACGGGTGTCATCATTGTATTTGTATAGACATAGATTGGCTTAGCCTTGGTAGATCAAAGTGCAGATGTGACTATGGCTGTACATAGTAAGTATCTGCTGGAGATGTGTCAATGCACGGCGTGACTCAGTCTCTCCCTCAAGCATGGGGAATTAGTCGACTTCGTCGCTGCGTGTCGCATCCGAGCTGAGTCTGCTCTTGCAAGGTAAACGAGGATGCAACCGTTGAAGGAATGATGTGTTGGATTGTGTATTGTGAGAGTGGACTTTGATAACCGAAGGTTTGCTCGGGATTGATTGCTAGTGGGGCTCCGGCAGTAACACACGTGACGGCGAGCCCTACCGCCAATTCACCTCTCCAGCACAGACTGGGCTTAACATCGTCAAGCATCTCTCCCCCTCCTTCTTCTGTTCAAGAACCGCAATTTCGAAAAAATCTTTGTCAAAGTTCAAGAATTTGGGACACTGCGCTCTTCCCGAGAGCACGACCTTCACAGTGAATGCGAACAAGTCGACAGACTATCGAACATTCCACGTCTTGAAAGCATCGAGCCCGGATCCTTGCTCAGTCCCCAATGCTATTTTTCGAGCGCGCTGGTGATTGAAGGACGCAAAGGATCAAGACCTTGAACTTGATGAGATAACGATTGAGAAACACGAAACATGTGCAAAACTATTCACGACTTGCCAAATGAATTGCTCACCGCAATTTTTCATCGAATACACGCATCGTCCCATACTTCGCTCATCTCGTGCATTGGTTGCTGTCAGCTCTGGCAAAATCTTGCAGAGCCAGTACTTTGTGAAACATCTTTCTGAGATTCCAGAATTCACAGCGCTTCTCTGCTCAGATCCTTTCCTTGAGCAGAACCGAGCAAGGTCGCCGTAAACTTGGAACGGTACGTTGCTTAAGGATTGCTGTGCCTGGAAGTGGACGCGACTATGCAGGCGGTGTTCGGGACGAATCTGTAATCAACGAAGATGCTACGGATGTTGTGCTTAGACCATTGTGGCACACGGCCGCGGACGACTCCTGGTTGATCACTCGCCGAAGACGTACTGATCTACTGATAAGTGTCGGCATTTCTGCTCTTGAACAGGCTGTGCCGCATCTCGCGCGTCTGAAGACCTTTCACCTTCTAGCCTACAACGGAATGAAAATGAATGGACCTGACGATATGTTGGGTACAATAGAACACTGTGGCAAGACTCAAGGCCCAGATCCGGACATGTTTGTTGGTTTGATCGACAGGTTGCCTCCGACTGTCCGTGATATCTGCCTAGATCTTTCAGATGCCACGAGGCGATTTCCGCCGTTGAACTGTCACTTTTGTCTTGCTAACAATCGAATTCTCCCCGGCGTCGAACATCTAGCTCTTTACTTGCGCACGTGTTGCGACTGTGTCCTGCTATCGACGGTTTCGAGTGGCCTGAGCTGCCCCAAATTGAAAAGCATCGTCGTGCGCTTACAAGGATTCCAAAGCAAAGCCTGTCGCTCGACTGGGCTACACCAGCGATCTTTTGACCTCAACGAATACTGCCGCCGCTTACAAAACGTCCGAAGCACAGGGGCGTTCCCGAACCTGGAATCGTTTCTGATCATTTCAAAGAGACGTGCTGGCAGACAGAACGTATCATGCAGATGGGCGGTGTATGTGAAGGACATTGCCAACAATCAGACTGTGGTGTTCCCCCGTGTTTTCCTGGAGAAGCCCAACGCCATACCCCATGGAGTCACTCGGACATACTCACCCCGCGTTATGATACGCATTCCAGAGATGTGCTCGTTCTTGCCTGCACGGCTGCTTGGCAACGAGTATGTGGGAGGCTCGGGTGAAATCCGACGTCTGTGCGAAGGAATTGCAGGCTGGGAAGCTTTCAGAAGTGGCCCTATAATTCCGAGACTTCGCTTCCAAGACGTCCAAACTGTTGTCGACCAGGGCTACACCAAGCGTTGGTATGAGCCAGAAACGTCGGAATACTTCCGTCAGCGAAGTCCGATGTCATGCGATCTGTGGGAGGAGGAGGAAGCTGCTGGAGTCCAACTGCTGGAGTCCAACTGCTGCAGCCGATGGTATATGGTGGTGTGACTATGAATGTTCCTCTGGTCAAGCGAGTCGTATAAATATAGATGAAAACATTGCCTGGACTGGTCATGGTTGGACGGTGATGGTTGGTGTAAGCCACTCCATGGGTATTAGAGATTGGCAGGGGAAGGGAAGAGAAGCGGCAATATTTTTTGTTGGTCTAGAGTTGCCATTCTTGCTCGATCAAGACACGATATCTTCCAAAAACGTGCTTCATCCTGCCATCCCTGCCGTGATCAATAAGATCATCTATTATGAATGGTTCATGATATTCGACGGGCACAGCCTTCTAGAACGTTTGCAGCGATCTAGGACAGGTCGGGGTGCTTAGACATCTTGGCTCTCCAGCATAGCCCAGTGACGCGCAACCACTACACGTCTCAGCTTGCAAGGCTCGTGGAAAGAATGAACTCCTGAACTTGGATTGAAAGTTCGCAGGTACCCACGCGCGTTTGTCAAAATGCTGATTCCCAACAACAGAGCTTGACTTGAACCTTGAAACTTGTATGAAATCCCTGCCTTTATCCAGCGGCAAGCAAAGGATTCGGGACTAAATTCCATGCTGATATCAAGAGCTCTATTGACGAGGCCATATGAGCTAAGCACGACCCCGACTTGGCTTCACTTCACGGGCGTGTCTCCGGACGATTCCTGCGCAGACCGTCAGACGTGTCCCCGGCCGCGTCTCACTCTCGCACGACTTCAAGTTGAGCGAGTCTCTCCATACTGCCGGGCACTCTATCCTCAACACACACCGTCATGAGAGACGAGGCGCGCCTTCTCGAGCTGGCTCGCAATGCCGGAGCAAAGCCAGTCGGCAGACTACCGCGACTCTCACCACCAGCCGCCGGGCCAAACTTGGTGACAGAACATGATATCAGCGAAGTCCGGACGAGACTCACTGAGAAACGCCAAGCAGCGGGATACAAAGATCCGTCGAAGAAGATCACCAACATCCTCAAGTCGAAGAAGGAGAAACAAGAGCTCAAGAATCCGGAGAACTGGACCTTTTCCAACGCAGAGAGAAGAGACTTGTTGGACGCAACTATACATGGAGGTGGCACGCTAGGGTCGTCTAGCGGCTCGTCCGCAGCTTTTGCTCAGGCCATTATCGAATTTCCGGATCATCCGCCCTTGGACGTCAACATTCGACAGCAAAGCGACGAGCCGACAGAGAAGAAAGGCAGAAGGGACAGCGCGACAAGGCTATCGGCCGAATACAGCGACTGGCTCGAAACAGCCGCTGCCCAGACAAATGGCGCTTCCTTCGTCGCGCTCCTCTGTAGCCGGGGGGCGCGTCAGATCGCGCTGGATAAATCCCTCGGAATCGCCCTGACGAACTTGGGATCCTCCTTGACCATCAACTCAGCAAGAACCATTGAACAGCTTTTGATCTATGGAGCCGAGACTGGCGAGCATGCCACAAAGTTCCTCGAAGCAGTGCGGCTCGGAAACATCGACGTCGTGTGTCTGTTCCTCCGAGCCCAGAAGCAGCTTCACCTTGCTGTGCTCAGTGATGCACTCCTTTCCGCCGTCACTTCCAGGTCCTACCAGTTGGTAGCTATCCTTCTTGCTCATGGAGCAGATGCCAATTATCAGTCAGGCGCGCCAGTGTTAACAGCCGTCCGACAGGCAGATTTGCTATTGACAAGTCTGCTCCTAACAGCCTCGTCAGCTAAATTCGACGCGAGACATGCAAGTCCTGCTCTTCATCTTATCTCGAAGTTCCCACAGCGGCCGAAAGCACAATTTCTGCAGCTGCTACTCTCCGCTGGTGTTGATGCCAATATCAATGCTATGCAGGACGAGCTTTGCTTGGCTGTCGCTCAATTACAATTTGAACTGATCGAGGTGCTGCTCACAGGTGAAGTGTCGTCCGCTAGTGCATCAAAGGCTGTCGAGAGCATTCCGACAGAAGCATCTGAGCAAGACGGCGTGCAACTCCTTCGAATGCTTGTTGCAAAGGGCGCTAAAGGTGGACCTTGGGGGGCGACTCTTCTCGCAGCTGTTGGTCACGGGCATGTAGCGCTATGCGATTTGCTCGTAGAGAACGGCGCGTCAATCGATTATGACAATGCCCACGCTGTCAGGATAGCATTACGGAACCAGGACCTCGCTTTAGTTGGTATTCTGATGAAAGGCTCGTCATCTCCCCACGTTCTCGCCAGAGCCTTGTCACAAGCTATGAAAATGCCCGGGAAAGCTCAAAGACTTGATGCGGTGAAAACTCTTCTCGCCAGAGGCGTTTCTGGACCTGAGCTTGACATCGCCCTACGACGGGCCGCATCTGAGACTTCGCTCTTCCGAGATCCAAAAATGGTCGATGTTCTTGTGAAACATGGCGCTTCTGTCAGCAACTTTGGAGACTCGAGCAGTAATTGTGTTCACATCGTGAGCAGTCGCGGCGATGTTGAGATGCTCTCAATCCTTTGTGCATCAGCAAACCCTCCATCCTCAGACATCACCTCGCAGGCTATACCCCTGGTTTTTCGAGCTAGGTCGCAGATCAGTCAATCCCATTTGCTCAAGATGTTGCGGCTACTTTTGAAACATGGAGCCAGAGGCGTCACCCTAGTCGAAACTCTCGTCGATGCTGTCCGGGCAGAAGATGACGGCGTGGTTCGCCTTCTGATTGAAGGCGGGGCTGATGTAAACTACCAAAATGGTCTCGCAATACAAGAAGCTTTCAAAAAGGAGGCACCGGAAACGCTCGAAATCATATGTACCACAGCGCGAATTGAGCAAGAAACATGGGCTTACATCATTCCTCTTGCACTTCACCCAGAAACCTACCATCCAACGAAGACGATGCTCATCCTGTCCGCCTGTAAGCTTCACCGCAACATACTGGACAGAGCCCTTGTACATGAGAGCGGAAGAGCGTCGATCCGGCCAGACGTTATCTCTATCCTGTTAGAAGTTGGCGCCTTCGCCGGGTGTGATAACGGGGCTGTGTTCAGGGGCGCCATACGCGCAAGTTCATCTATTGTTTTCAACCTGCTGCTTGAAGCACACAACAGTGAGGAAGTTAACGCGAAGGCCTTCGACTCATGCATGGAGCTTGCTCCAGGGGAACGGTTGCCTTTCGCGAGATCACTTATCCAAGCTCGAGTACCTCCTGGTATGTTGCAGATATTTACAAACTTCATAGTCTTTTGAGCCATGCTGATATCAAGATTTAGCGCAGCTTTCTCGACATCTGAAACAAGTTATTGAGGAAGGCGATGATGATCTCCTGAGGCTAATGTTAGCTAACGGAGCTGACACGGGAGCTGAAGGCGGTGCTAGCTTCGTCGCTGCTGCATCGCTCGAGGATACGGCATTATTTGAGCAACTGGTCCAAACCTGCCCAAAATTTGAGTTGCTGATGCCAGCTCTTATTAGATCCATCAAGCCAGAACCTAAATTACTTGCCCTTCTGACAATTGGGATCGGTCGATTGGGATCTCTACTTTGCTCTGACGATAACGAATTCCTTTTTCTCGCCATGCAGTATCATCCTCGTGGGCACGAACTGATGCGATTCCTGCTGATGCACGGATGCCCTGGAGGATTATCTCGATTAGAGAAGCTGGGACCCACGATGGTTGCAGAAAATGTTACGCCACTACTGTGGGCGCTGCATCAACCTCGACCAGGAATCAGCGACCAAGTGATACTGACGCTGCTTAAATTAGGACATGAAGGTAGAGTTCTCTATCCCATCGTCACATCCGACGCCCTGTACGCTGACGTATGGAACAGCAAATCCCAACTTCGTGGCCGAAACGTCAGCTGCTACTGCCCTGATCAAGGCGACCGAATCTGAACGACATTCCGTGATCGAGAGATTGCTCGAGCTTGACCCTCCCATAGACGTTTCTGGTCGTACCAGTAACAAGAAATCGGCCCTCTGGTTCGCCTGTCGGAACAAGGACACCAGATCTGTTACCATGCTTCTGCAAGCCAAAACGCGTCCTAATGATGGCAGTCTGCAAGAAGCTGCTAGGCAAATTCACCCTGAGATTTTGTCTTTGCTGCTCGCTCATGGACACGACGCACGTCTCGCGCATGGTGGTTTGACACCTCTTGCTGAGTTGTGCCGCAATGCCGCCCCTTCCGGCCCTGGCTGGGAATCCAAAACTTATCGGGTCATCGAGCAACTTTTCAGCGCGGGGACAGATCCGTTTGGAGTTTATGGGCCTCAGAAGAAGACTGTCCTTCATCTTGCTTTGGATAACGACCAAGCCTTAGATATTACAAGCGTTCTTTTAGACTTCCCGCAGATAGCCGCCCACATCAATGACGACGCGTTTCTCTTCGAACAAGACGGCATATGCTACTCGCCTTGCAAATACGTTCAAACATTCTATCAGGGACCACCAACAGGAATGCGGGATACACTCAAGCAGATTCTGGCGGATCGGAATTGCAGACCACGGCTCTTTTCAAAGGATGGGGCGCAGCCCGAAGGCGCCGTTGGCGTTCCTAAGCACATCGAAAATATGCTGAACATGCAGGCTTTGCTCTCATTGCAGGCAGCCGAAGACATTAAGCGCATGGAAGAAAAGGCGCGAGCGGCGCAAAGGATCATGAGCGACGAGCACCAACTTGCACTGGCCCACTCCAACGAGCGACATCAAACTTCGCTTTCTCAAGCGCAACAGCTCGAGGCATACGAGGCTCGGGCGAGTCAAAGAAAACATGAGGAAGACAAGAGGATAATGAGTGAAACGCACCAGCTTCTCCTGAAAAACGAAGCCGCGGCGGCATTACAAAGGAAGCAGATTGTTGACACCGATCGCAATCGGGAGTTTGCTTACACTAAAAAGATGGCTTTGTTGGAGACCGAGACACTGGAAAAGCGCACATCGATTCAAAGAAAGCTCATCACGGAGCAAGAAAGCGCCGCGCAGAGGCAACAAGATCGCAATTTACATTTGCTCAATCGGCAGGATGAAAGTGTTCGCACAAGGGCCAAAGAGATGAAGGCTGTTGCCGGACTGGCGGGGAATCAAAACCAACCATTGCGATTAGAAAACGGCAATGAATGGGGTACAGTGGACTGAGCGTAGGTAAATAATACAGGGTCTCTCTTGGCTACTGTTTTGCTTCTCCAGAAAGAAAGTCTCTGCTATCCCAGCGACTAAAATTCACCACGGCTTACTTTGACAGCATTATTCTCACCGAACAGAACATGCAGATTCTCTGAGCTTGCGGGAGTACTGAACACCCAACAAAAGATTTGTAGTGAGATTCATAGCTCTTGTACGCGTGAAGCTGACAAGGTGCTTGTTGTCACGCCAAAATAGTCGTTCATGATATATCTAGATGTGACAAACACCTGCACATTAGTATGATAGGCGAACACAGCAACCACTTCAACATCTGGGATAGCGTCGGAGACCCAGTTCCATGACTTCTACAACGCGCTTCAACCTCCTCCTCGTCCACCAACTCCTTTCTTGCCCACGACCACATCACGAACCTTGAGCTTTCCGGCAATCTTCGAGTATCATATCGGTTCGACGGTTTACTACGCACGCTCACTCATACTTTACTGTGCGACTTTTTAGATCGACTATCATTCGTGTCGCGCTCACGATCGCACAACATTCGCAGCGACAAGTAAGTCCAACAGTTGGGTACCAGGGATCAAGTTACGGGATTGACATATATTGTAGCCAATCGCAGTAGCCCAATAGCTGGTGTCAACTTTGGCCGCCCAGGTTTGGTTGTGGTTGTGTAAGGTTCCCTGAACCGTATTTTCAGCCTCGCTTTGACCCTTGTCAACACCACTACCAGAGCCTTGTCTCTGGTAATCGGGCAGTCAGAGCGACTGTTTTGTACTCTTCGCTCAAGACATCAGCCAATTGTTCTTAAAAAGGCGGCGCGTGTCTCTCCTGCCTTTTCATATTCTCTCTTCACAATTATCTGGATAGGCCTTTATAAACATCCGCGCACAACCATCTTCGACCAACGACCACATTGTCAGAAATCCCTTTCTATTTTACCGAAACCATGCAGCACCACAACCCCGAGAAAAGTTTCGTCACCGCTCACAAGGTCAATGCCTCGTTGGGTCGCTACGAAGATGCGATCGCGCGCATCAATGCCAGATTAGCTGCGGCGAGGGCTGCCAAGTTGGAGGATTCAGCGTATGGTTCAACTCCTAGTAGTCCTGCACTTTCCGCCGTTCCGGACTCGAGTGCTTCACCCGGCGCGTCGGAAGAGACACTCACTGATTTGACACAAACCGTTGACGAGGATGTCGAGGCTTCGACGCAGAGCGCTGTAGGCCTTGAAGGTGCCGAGTCTGAAATCCCTGAATCCGATGGTTCTGTGGTTGTCTCGTCCGAGCACTATCAGGCCTACATCGACCAACACAAAGAGTATCGACGCTATCATGAGTGGTTCCAGGACCAATCTGTCGTCGCTGAGCTTGAGTCTGCAGAAGAGCATGGACACGATGAAGAAAAGCTTGAAGATACAAAACAGGACCACGATTATCTTGTCCCATCCGGTGAAGAGAATGTCTTCCTTTTCCGAGAACAGCAGGGAGCTAGGTTCACTACCATCACCCAGCCGCTGGAGGAGAACATCGTCTCTGATGATGTATACCACGACAGCGGTGTCGAGCTTACGCCACCCCACTCTGACGATGAAGATGAGATTGTGGACGTCCCACTGCACCAAGAACTTCCAAAGCCACAGTTCGAATACCTCGCCCACGTCTCATTGGCAGTTAGCCGCGATATATATGAGAAGGACTTCATCAAGCCAGCCACATCCATTGTTCCAGCCCGAAAAGCTTGCGCGTTTGGCAAATGTACCGCAGCTTGTCTCGTCAGCCCATGCTACCCCGTGGACCACCTCTTGGACGAATATAGAGCCACACGAGACGAATTCAACCCAAAAACCACGCGGATCTACCTCGATATCAGCGGCAAGGCTAGCTTGATCTCCTATCCGCGAAGCAAAGCTCTCCGGCTGCTCGCTCAAGAGTTGAATGAGGATGTGACGATGGATATTGTTGATATACAGGAGCTGGACAACGAACATGCCAAATACCGCTTCGAAATCGATATTTCCAAATTCGTGCGCTCGTCGAATGTGCTGGTTTACTCGACGTCGCCCATCACCGCTTTCTACCGCAATCTTGAAGACGAGACAGATGAGTTTGATCCTTCCGAGCGTGCACAACATGAACTCACTTCGGGTCATGGCATCGCAGTTCACGTACCAAATTTATTCCTCGGGACCAAGGCGGAGTTTGAGGAATTCGCTCAGGAACGCGCCTTCTCCCGGGATCAACAAAATGTTGTTGTTTTCCACGGGGAATGCGAGGATCATCTGAATCAACTTGATGATTTTGGTGAGGTGGCACCTATGCACAATGACATGGAGGAGATCTCGGAGTACACCCGCGAAGAACGGATTGCGAGGAAGGAGAAGGCGAGAGTGTTTGAGGAGTGCTGTAAGTTTGCTCACGCCTCTGCAATTCCTGAGGTGAAAGATGCGGTTGTCCTCTTCTGTGCGGAGAACGGTGTAGTCCTCAATTTTGAGCAGGTCTACCGACGCACCGGCGAAGAGGACATGATGGATTGTGAGGCCGGTGTGCATTCCCTCTCTGGCTTTGATTTGCTGCAGAAGACCGTGGAGCCCGAGGATAAAGACCAAGTCGTGCAACGCGTTGTAGCATGGCTAGAGAAGGACGACGGCGGTTACGAGCGAACAAATACCATGTTGGAGGAAGACCGCGACATCACCTCCAACCCCAACATCCTCGCCAACAATAAGCAGGAGAATCGACTTTCCCCCTTCTTACTGGCAAAGTACGAGGAGCTCATCGCCAGCATCGAGCCAACCCTACAAGCATCAGCCACACTCCCAGAAGCCATACAAACCGAAACCACCCACGAATTCACCCTGATCAAATCCACCGAAGCAAACGCCGAAAAACAGAAGAAACACATCTTCCTCTCCACAACCGACAAGGACACATCCATCCACTTCGCCCCACCCACCCAAAACCTCACAATCAAAGGCCCCACCATCACAACCTGCCACGAAATAGACCCCCTCGCCATCCCATCCTCCATCCAGGGCACGACTGTCCACGCCCTCACCTTCCCCCAGGGCAACTGCGTCATCTATTCCACGCAGTCGCTCGCAACGTATACGCTTGATTTCTCACTGCCGGAAGTCAAAGACGCACCGCGCGGGAACCGGCAGCAGCTGAAGACGTATCTGAGGAAACACTGTCTCGAGTATAAGGAGTGGGCGCCTTATGCTGAGAAGTTTAAGATGAATCTTGGGATGCTCGGCGCGAAGGAGGTGAAGAGCTGGGAGATGGTTTTGGGCCAGGGAGAGAAACGAGATGGGGAGTAGGCTTTTTGGAACGGAATTTTGATGATTGGTGATGGACTGATTTACGATTGTTGTGATGTACATGATTTATGATAGAGCTATATACCCCGCGGATTGGAATTTTGAAAAGTACATTTTGAGCGCGCGTGGTGTTTTGGACAATTGTTTGGACGCCGTGGAATGGCATTGGATAGAGTCAGACTTTAGTGCCTGGCCAATAGATGGATAGCATGTGTATACCCTTTTCAATTGTACACCAAGTTAAGATGCCGCGAACCACAATGATCTTGTTTAACATCGCACGCAAGATGCCCTTTCTACTTCCCAAATGCGCTTCATGTACAGGCTTACTGAGTACTTAGCATTCTCCTGCATGACGGCAGCAAACGTACGAAGACCGACCGATCGATCTGACATTCCCAACAAGTGATCGAACGGAAGTCTTGGTAAATTCATGACAAGCTAGAAGCGTTCATTATTTTGATCCAAGAGCTTTTGTCCCTGCTGTGCTGTTCCCGGGTGTCTCGTTAATTGGGGCGTCCATCAGCTTGCTCTTCATGACCACCACACTCTTTTCAGCACTTGGGTCCCCAAAATCGACCCTACCGTTTGCAATGAGGTCATCGGACAAAGCGCCAACTCTTGCAATCTCTCTCCTCAGATAGCTGACCACCGTGGCCAATTGTACGGGGTCAACATCCTCTGCACCTTTGAATATATTCCTCCACACGGCAGCCGCCATGACAGCGTCTCCCTTTATGAGACCCTCGTCATAAGCAGCCAAGATACCACGCCATTGTACGAAAAGATCTTTGAGGTATCGGGAGCGCACTGAGCCGGATGTAATTGCGTGCTGTGATTCCATCTTCTGTTCCGCAGCGAAGGAGAAATGGTCTATGAGATGCTGTTGCCAGGTCGGAGCGTGTTCGGCCGGGAAGAGACGTATGCGAACTGTAAGGATGTACATATGGAGAAAGGTTACTTGAGCCCAAGTGTTGAAGGCACATGACAACCCGAGATCTGATGACTATCATTAGTCTCATACATGCTGAGTTGTCAATTGGAACTGTACCTTTATACCACCATGAATCTGATTCTCCAATTTCCTCGCCTGTTGCCGTCTTTGGAGCCAGACCCTGTTTATCCCGCACTATTTTATACTCGGCTTGTGCACCGCAAACTTTGTAAAGTTCTTCGGTGCTGCCATATGCCACGTACGTCTCTGTTGTGGACTGGAATCTTTTCCGCAGCTCAGTTGCCAGTTTTACTTTGCGAGGTGCGTCTTTGACGAAGTCGCCATTGGCCAAAGGGTCGGCTGGCTTCGAGCCATCTGTGAGGGTGCCCTTGCCGACGATAGCTTGCGGAGTGTCTGCTGACTGACGAGGGGATAGGCTGAAGCATCTGGAGGGTTTGATCGAGCCTTGTAAGGCTCTCTTTGTCTTTGAGCTACGAATAGTGGATTGCTATGATGAGGTTAGGGTGCGTCAATTGAGAGAGCACAGCGCGGGAATTGAGACTCACTGATGTGTTTGAGGCTCTCGTTGAGGCCAAAGCTTTCAAGCAACCTCTACACGTATATCCTGAAGCCATTGTTGTTCACGGTACCTCAGCGACTCGCAATACTTCACATCATCATAGACTGCTGCAGATTTAGCGTGCGAGATATTACTCGTGACGACGCGTTCAAGCGTGAACTTCCCAGCATGGACCACGCTCCATGTCCATCCCGTAAGAAGGTAGAGAAGAACTCGCCGACAGCAACAACCTCCGTCTTCTCTGATGACATACATTCCTTTTTATGGTAAAGCGTGTCCCATCTGCGAGTATGCTTGTCACATACCACGAGCTCTCTATATGGCAATTAGTCGCTTGATTCGGCATCTCCCCAGCAAACGGCCGAGATTAGCTTGAAGAGAGCCAAATATCGGCAGTGCCAACCTATGATCCAAATTGAGATCAGACTGCCACAAATCATGGAAAGGAAATCCAGAGCGCCTGAATATTCCGCGGAGGACGTTGCTCGTGAGGGGGACATATCACTGTACATGCGTGGCACGAAGCTTAAATGCCGAAAGACCCTCTTCCCTGGTACATTTCGTATACCAACTCTCTTCCTCGAGTGGAACGCCAAAGGGAACCGGCTCAAACCTTATCTCACACGACTCGCTTAAGGTGCTGTGCCGCAGAGGTACATGCATCCTAGGTACCTGCAGAGACGAGGTGGATGCGTGCGGGTGACGAATCCGACCTGATGGTTCGCTCCGCGCCGCTTAATGCTCATCATGGAGAGATTGTATGAGCCCAACAAGACTATTTGTATCTGTCGGCCTCCACCTTGGGTTTGGTCAAAAAATGGTGCTGTTACTCCTCGGCTTCGCTTTCGCGCTTCTTTCTGGTCTCAGCTCTTATTATCGAGCAAAACAATATCATCGTCTCTCTCATGTACCTGGGCCTTGGATGGCCGGCGTGTTCCCGCGCCTATGGACAATCATGAGTACAGCCAGGAACACCTTGCACCTCGATCATGCCGCTGTTCTCAAGAAATATGGTACATGCTGACACAGTTCGAATCTCTCCTTTTGCTGATATAATTGCCATAGGTCCTCTAGTTAGGATCGATCCAAACACGCTCATAACGAATGACCCCGAGCTAATCAGGAGAATGAACGCCGTCAGATCGCCGTATCAGAAGGGAGAGGTAGGCAAATCAATGATGCAAAGTCGAAGCAAGCTCAAGATATCCAGTGGTACGACCTGATGTCGTTCGATATCGACAGGTGAGTGAAGCTGAAACATTAGGCTGTTCGACACAGTATCTTATAGTCTCCCAGGAACCACATTTTCTCAGAGACTAATGAAGAGCGGCACGCGGCCTTGCGGACGCGGATGGCACAAGGAGTGAGCAAGGCTCCTAGCCTTCAATCACTATCAGCTAACAAACGGGACAGTACTCTGGCGCAGACCTGGGCAATGCCTATCTAGAGGAATCCGTGGACGGCCGCCTTCTAGACTTGTTTCACTTGATCTCGGCTAAATATCTATCTTCCGGAAGTAGTCTTCGGCCTGTAGATATCTCTAGGCTGATGCTCTACTTTGTGGCAGATGTGATCACTGACATCTCATTTCGTGAGCCTTTTGGATTCTTGGTAGCCGACGACGATGTGCATGGCTACATAACGACGCAAGAGGAATTGCTGCCCGTATTTGAATGGTTCTCCGCAATACCTGCCATTGCTAAGCTTGTCAAATATCCTTGGATTGCCAAGTATGCCATGCCTAAAGATACGGACAAGACAGGTCTGGGCTACATGTTAGGGTAAGTTGTAAACAGAAGGAGAAGCAACCCGCTTTTGAGCGCGACTTTCCAATCCACACGTGGCTTTTTGGTCAGAACAATCTCAAGCAGAATCAACCTAACTGACAGATTTAGTGTTGCCAAACGTACCGTGGAACAGAGATTTGGGCCAAACAAAGGTGTGAAAAATGACATGCTGGGCTCTTTTATCAGCCACGGCCTCGATCAAGCGCAATGCGAGCAAGAAGCGGTTCTTCAAGTGGTCGCTGGTACTGATACGACCGTCACATCTCTTCGCACGATCACCATGTATATCGTCACTCACCCACAAGTCTATCGGAAGCTCCAAGACGAGCTTGACGGAGCGCGCTTGACATTTCCAATCCTTACGGATGATGAGGCCAAGAATCTGCCGTATCTTCAAGCGTGTATATTAGAGGGCTTGCGAGTGTTCCCGCCCGTGACAGGATTGTTCAACAAACGTGTGCCTCCAGAAGGTGACACGATCCATGGCAAATTCATTCCTGGAGGGACCGAAATCGCCTACGGCGCATGGGATTTTTACAAGGACCCAGCCATCTTTGGTGAAGATGTTGATATTTTTCGACCCGAGCGCTGGCTTGAAGCATCGGAAGAGCAACTCCTGGCGATGCGCAAGACAACCGACCTCATCTTTGGGTATGGCAAGTATCAATGTCTTGGAAAACCTATTGCTATGCTCGAACTAGGCAAGGCGCTTGCAGAGGTATGTCTAACCAGATCTTGTACTATCGTAGTGCTTATTGTCTTCAAATCTAGATGTTCCGTCGATATGACGTTTCGCTCATCGATCCACTCAAGGGCTGGAAGTGCTACAACAGGAACGGCTTCTTTTTTCAGTCAGACATGTTTGTTCGAATTGTTGAACGATCTCGGGCCTCGCGGCTAAATAGTGGGCCGTGAAGAGCATACTCAATTATAGCCTTCGATCATACAACTCAGACGGTGGTTCAATGGATCACTCTGATGGGTTTGCTTTTTCAAGTGAAGCTTCCTTTGGGCTTTTGATAATTCACGTTTCACGGCAGTTGCGGAACTCGAGAGAGATTCTGCGCTATATTCCCCACTGCTGAAGTACGTTTTGCGCGAATAAGCGGTCCTCATTGCTGACCACATTCCGAGACCCCTCTATAAGTTTGTTCAGGGTTGGGGAAGGTTCACATATGGTGCCACATGGTTGAAAACGGCAAACAAGTGCCAGCTGCTTGGAGTTACAACGGGACATGCGTTGCAAAGCTTGCGTGACACGCTCGCCCTCATAACTATTTTAGCATCGTCTCTCGCCTTCGAACAACCCCAATCAGGCACTCTGCGCAAATTCATTCCTCAAAACAAATATCAACAACATGGCCTTCAGTAATTTGAGAACGCGCCACTTCACCTTGTCATCACCTCATTTTCGTGATGCTGCGAAGAGCCATGGTCAATACTGGTTTACGAAACCTTGGATACGTTCAACCACAGGACCGGGGGAAGAGGATCAAGCCCGTTCTCAATCTCGACCAAAACGCGAAATTGTTACGATCGACTTTCCCTACTGCTGATTTTGCAAAGTCTCGACACTTGTCATCACGACACTACTCACCGATCGGTTACTCTGTTAGCTATATACTTCAGCAGCGCGGTTCACTCCATTCTCCTCATCAACAACTTCACGCTCCGGAACCTCTCAATATCCACCACACGATTCCATCCCCGGCCCATCTCGCAACAACCAGCAGCCCAACCCACTTCCCCCTCAACGACGCCGACGCAAACAATGCCAAGACCGCGTGTAGAAGTACTACCATAGCAGACTGTATCCACACCAGCGAGATGATCGATTCAGGAGGCATCACGACCATTCCAAAAACATTGGCGGATTTTTTCCCCTTTCCCAGAGTGAAGGGCCAGAGGTACGGTAGGGGGATATCGTGCAAGCGTATGTGTAAAGAGGGTTCGTGTGGGTTAGGAACGGGCGAAAGGGGAATTGTTACAAAGGGAGCGGGTGAAGAATGATCAGGTCAATGAGAAGGTAGATCTCAGTTTGGGTTTTGCATGTTGGGAGTCGGTGGAGCGTTTTGTGTCTGTTGTGTTGGCGGTAGGTCTATTTATATTCTCATTTTTGATGGATATGGTTTTTGAGGGAGAGATTTGCTGATAGCGTGAGGACGTGTATTGCATACCGTTTGAGTTTCTCTATTACATGGGCTTGAAATGGTGCAGCACCCCACTCCTGGACATGATGGTGAGATGCGAGATTAGACTTGATCTTCCACGCAGACCCAGCATCGACACCCAGTTAAACATGCATTTGAATATTAAAAAAAAAATCTGACATTGGTATCGAGTATATCGCTTCTCAAGCATATCAAGTTATATGCAAAGGTCGCTGGAGGCAATATGTAAACCGTCGCTCATCTCATCATCAGAAGTCATTCCCACTCCATTCCATCCCGTTCCATTCCATCTCCACACCCACTGCATCCTTCCCGCCCATCTCACCATCCTTCCCCATAATCCTCGATGCGCGAATGATTCTGTAAACAAGTCTTTGGGAATCCAGTCAAACCAAGTAAAAATCGCAAGTCGCATGCAACCGTAAGGTACCCCACCGTCCATGTGTTAATGTGAATTCTTGGGGATGCATTGTCACGGGAGACAAATGAAAAGAAGAAGCGAAGGTGAAACGGGTCTCGAACCTCAGGAATCCACCATGCTACGCATGTCTCATCCTCGTGTAGACGCCACCGGTATCAAACGCCAATCAAGCCCAAACAAAACCAAAGCTATGCCTCCCTTCCATCGGGAAAGAAAGAAAACAGAGAAGATGCTACTCCAGTATTGGACAAGAACTTCTGGTAGGTTCAGTGGGGAATCGGAAGGGAAAATCCAGATAGTGATGAAGGTATTTCATCTTATAACCTCCATGTCGTTCAGAAAGGAATGAGCGCTTTGGCTCGACACTACTCTGTGGCAGCGATCAATCCAAGACTGTAGATATGTCACCGCGTCGTAGAAGCCCTCGTAGCAGTCGGTGCTCCTGAAGCTCTATCTAGTCCAGGAGGAACATGCTGTCGTCTAGATGCAATCCGGAATATGGCGTATGAATCGAAGGAAGCGGGTTTGTTGAAGCGACTGTTCACTGCACATACAAGTCAACTTCTCCCATCGCTCCCATGATTGCGCCTTGTTGCTGATCACGCCACGTTTCCAACGCCATTTGTACATCCTCGTCGGATTGAATGCTGATGTAGTCGCCTTCATCCATGTATTTCAATTTGGTTTGACCGGAGCTCAGCGTCATGTTCGTTGAGCGCTGCAGTTTCGCATCGATTCGATCTTTCAGGCTCTGGTATGTGATATTGGTAGGCACAACCAATGTCATTACAGTCTGTGCAACGGGAACGTGGACTTTGACTTTGAGTTGCGTCGGCGTTGCCATATCCGGACTTGGTGGAGAATGCGGTCTTTGATCCATTGATGAACCTGGTGTCATCATTCTAGCATCGATGGACCCGGGCGTGATTGAGCGATCAATTTGCGTGATCGCACGGCTCAGGGGAGGCGGGTATTGCGGCGCGCCATATGGATCATGTTGTCCAGGTGTGGGGATACTTCTTGGTGGTGGCATCCTTTGTTGTTGCATGGCCACACTGGGGGACCCTGTCGCGGCCCGGATTGGCATTGCTTGTAGATGCAATTGTGGCGCTCCAACATGACTTCCCATGCCAGGTTGGTAGGCATAATGTTGAGGGAAAGGAGGCAGTTCAGGGACTCCTGGTTGCTGAGGTGCGGCCGTTCGTGGACCAATATTGTTCGATATGTCAGGTGTGCTAGCGGAGCGCGATCTGGCAGCTTGCTGGGCCATCTGCGCGGCAGTCGCACCTGGTGGTAATGATGGCCGCTGGTTGACGGCGGTCCTATTGTAAGTATTGAAAGGGCCGTCACGGGAGCCTTTTCGTGGTATCGCTGGTGCGGTGTGACGACCAGCGTGTTCCTCATATTGTCGAGGAAAGTAGCCCTGCATCGACTGCATCGATCCATGCTGGCCCGACATCATTGATTGCATTGACATCTGACCACTACTCCGCGTAGAGACTGGCGACTCTGTAGTAGGAGAGAAGTATGAGTCCGTGTTGTTGTGGTCCGGCGTCGAGGTCATGGGCTGGCCATTAGGAAGCTGTGTGCGTACTTGTAATGGTGCTTGGTTGCCCAGTGGGAATACTGCTGGCGCCACTCCCCTCGAGCCATATTCCATTGTGTTGCCTCTGGAGCGCATCTGATTCAGACTCGTGCTTGAATCATTTCTGCCAGTCTCAGATCCTTGAAGGTAGCCTGAGTGAACAGTGCTGCCGTCTGTGTCATCATCGTCATCGTCGTCCATCTCTTTGTACGGGTTCACTTGAGGTTCGCCTTGGTTGCGCAACCACTCGTATTGCGTGTCTGACACGTTGGCCGTTTTCAAGCTGCTGCTTGCGCGTTGCATTTCTGCCCAGACTCGTCGCTGAGTGTCGACCTGCTTTGCCCATTTCCTCATGATGTCCTCGGCCGGAAACTTGATTGTGAAGTATTCGATGCCAGGATCCCCTTTCCAAAAGATCTGGCACGTATAGTAGCCTATCGTTGGTCAGCTGAGTGTCTAGGACGAATGGGAGTGAGCCTCTACGTACCAGGTTTGCTTTGGCACACAGTATCAGTGACATTTTGCATGAAGATGCGGCCTTTCAGCTGTAGTCGACTTCGGCCCTTCTTGTCCACGGCATTTTTCGACTTATTCTTTGATTTACTAGGGTTGATCTCTTTGCAGCAGAGCAGGATCATCTGGAACAGGTATATTTTGTACTTCGTCTAGAAAGTTAGCCACCGGCGTCGTTCGGAAGAAGAGCTGCAAATGCTCACCTCGCGTTCTTCGTCCTTGCCACCAGAGGCGCCGTTCTTGATGACCTGGTGGGATCCGTACAGCAGAAGGTCCCCAAAGCTTCCCAATCGATGTCCCTTCCAATCTTCGACACGCTCTTTCAGCTCGTCCACAGCTGCATTTCGCTCCTCTGTATGAACAGCTTCGTTGGTGCGCTGAAGGACTGCGGACGCAGCCTCGATACCTGCCGTAATCTCCTGCTTTCGTTCCTCGCTAAGATTGCCTTTGTCACGGAGCTCTTTCAACAGCAGTGGATATTTGGCGAGGCGTTGAAACGGTTTGAGTAGGAAAGAGGATAGGACTGTAGCATTCTCCACCATAGACAAGAGTTCCGGAGGGCCGCCCGTTAACCTGAGCTTATCAAACTCTCGCAGTGCTATTTCCTCGCACTTCTTTGTGTTGGCAATGTAGGGTTCATAAACGTTGAACGCCTCTCGGTACAGGGTGAAAAGGCCTCCCCAGTTCTGCTGCTCTTCGGGGAGAGCGTTTGTTTGTTCCACACGGATGAGGAATCGTCGCTGGAAATCGAGAAGTGCATTCAAGTTCAAGAAGATGTCGTGGACCAAGTCTCCAGAAATTATGTTCTTTTCCTCGACCAATTTTTTGAAGTCCTGAAGAAGCTCCAAATGATGGACATATGTGCGTTCCGTTTTGACCAACTCCTCAACAATGTGCTGGCGCTGTGTTTTTCCTTTGGCAACCGCTCCATCTCCGAGGGCTTCCTCATCGTTGATGTCTGGAATAGATCCCTTTGCCACCAGTATGTCCAGAACGCGGTTCAAAACCCTGGTCACTTTCACGAATCCCGTAGTATCGTCTCCATACAAGTCCATTATGGTGAAGCATTCCTCGGTGTGGAACTTGAACTCGCGGATACAGGCAGTGATGAAGAGCATAGCGGCTGCTTGGTCACGCTTTGTTTTCTTCTGGTCGCTAACTTTGATCCGCTGCTCAGGAGGGTTGGCAGCATTGATCACATCGAGCAATGGGTAGCCTTGCCGTAGCGTCCTCCAGACCAAGGTGACAGGATCCACATCCTCGTTGCATGCCTCGGCGTCCTCCTCCTCCTGTATCAGAGCGGCTTCGCATTCGGGAATGACCCGCAGACGCTGGCGCAACATCTTGCAGATCTGGAAGAGCGAGGCCTCGCTCCCGGCGCGCTTGTTGAGAACATTGTTGTTGGCCAGTATGGGAGCTCCGTTCGCGGCGCCATCGACAGTGCTCGGCATAGAGGCCGGGTTTGCGAACAGGGTCGAGGCAGAGGTGGCGGCGGTCGAGCTGGAAGCGCGCAGCGTGGAGGCCTGGGACATAGAGGAGAAGTGTGAGTTGTTCGGGTTGTGCCCTTGGGCAGTCATTGTCCCCTGGAAGCTCTGGAGACGGGCTGCGGGCGGCAGTTGTGAGGGCGCTGGAGGATGATTGCGGACCGGGAAGTGGTTGGCGACAAGTTCCATTGCTCTCCCTCAGTCATTCGAGGCGCGGGCTCTCGAGAGGTCGAGGAAGTCTGTCGAGTGGGCAGGAGGTAGTGTGGAAATCCTGGCCTCTTGATACCTGATGGCGGTGTCACCCTAGCAGTCTCTTGCCAATATGGGGCGTTTGCACGGGCACCCGGGCTTGCAGTGCATGTGGACCGACGCTCGGGGAATCTGCGAAGAAGCAAAGCCGGCTTGGAGTGCTCGTGGGAGGACTATATCGATAAGGCGGGCGTTGGACGTAGGTGGTGTGGAAGATATTGGAAAGGACTTTCAACGGCCATCGGGGGGCAGTGGGAGTGGGCAGTGGGCAGCTTGGTCTAGGGATGGGGATGAAACACAGGCCGGCAGGGAAGAAACGCCCTCACGCCCGCTGCATAAGGCTGCTTGTCGGCTTCCATTTACACACTACTCCATTTACACACTACTCCATTTACACACTACTCCATTTACACACTACTCCATTTATACACACTACTCCATTTACACACTACTCCACTTACACACTACTGCTCCCGCGATAGGGCGCCTATTGAGTCCGTCCTATTGATTGCCGCCGACTGCCAGTCACAATACTACTGTCCACTGTCCATTGTCCAAATCCAAGGCCATTGTCTGGCCTGGCATTATTCGACCGTTATTCGACCAGTTGGGCACCACAGCGGCTCCTGCATACACCTACCACTGCCAGGACATACTCGTGCCCGTAGCAAAGGTAGATGTTGCCAAGAACCACCGTGATTCCATACTGTGGTACACTTCGCTCAATACAATTTGACGATGATGATGATGATGAATTCCGTGGTGGGAGCAAGGTCAGGAATTCGCCGTCACTGGGTTTCATCTCCATCTGCCTGTGCCTCTGCCTATGCCTATGAGGTATGCCTCTGCCTATGCCTATGAGGTATGCCTCTGCCTCCGTGACGTGAATGCTTACCAATCATGCTTTTGCTTCCACCATTGCAGTACCTAAGAGACGGCAGAACTGCACCCGACACGGCTGCTGCTCGCCAGAGAAAGGCAGGTCATGACCAGTAAGGAGCGACTCGTCTTTGAACACTCCAGCTGTGATTGAGTGCCCATATGCCCGCTTGCGTCCTTCGCTGCACCACCTCCGTGACCCTGCGCCTGCTGAACCCCCTTCGACAGCCTGAGTCGTGGTCGTGGATGGGATATGCAAGAGACCGCAGTCATCCGCTATTAGAAACACGATAGGCCCATCTGCACCCTACCATCAACACCTGTGTACACACCTGACCCTCTCGACATATCCACCACCCGACCACATACTACACGCGCTCCCTACAACCCAGACGCTTTGCAAATACCTCAGCCAGGCTGCGCGTCTGGTACCGAATCAACCTTCAACCATGGCAGAGCCCTTCAGAAACAGTGGCCCGCCGCCATTCGCCCCCTCCTTCCTACAGAATTTCAAATCAAACACATATATCAAAGATGAAGGCTATTCCGAGGATACGCGCAGCCAGGCTGGGAGTGAGCTGCGCGCCGATTCGAGGATGGGCGAGGTCGAGGGCGACATGATGGATCAAGATGCTGCTCCGTCCTTACTGCCTAACTGGGTAGTGAACATGAACGAGACGGAACGCAGTGGTAGACACGCTTAAACCCACTGATTTGCAAACCAGTGCTAACCATGGACAGAGTTTGCATATGCCATCCTAAGGTCACTACGCACCTCTTCTATTGCCAACATCGTTGACCGACTCAATCCACTCCTCCACATCGATCCTTTGATGTACCTCCCTCCAGAGCTTACATTCGAGCTCTTCTCCTACCTCGATCCGCAGTCTTTACTAACAGCTTCCACCTTGAGCAAATCATGGCGGAGTCGCACCTTGGACAGCAGGTTATGGCGTCAACTGTTCGGCGGAGAAGGCTGGGCTACCAATCCAAAAGCTGCCAGGGCATTTGTGAATGAGCAGAGAATCGAAATCCAGCGTAGCCTCGCGCGCAAATCCAGGATCCGACCGGCGGAGGATGTGGGAGATGCAGAGAGGAAATCGCCAAAGAAGAGAGTGAAGGATCGCCAACGCTCTGGCGATGGTTCAGCACCCTCTAGACACACGCCTGGCTCACGTTCTCCACTACAATGGGCAGCACAACACGGACAGGTCGAGGCTGACGAGGATGCAAGCATGGAAGATGCGCCTGCCCGGAGTTCGGATGATACCGAAACAGACTCATCACTACAGTCTCCTTCACCATTTGACCTATCTTCCGGTCCAGACGCGATTGACCCACCTATCAAGACATCTCTGCTTTTGAATCCGCGCACAGACCCAGCTCTAAACTGGCAATATCTTTTCAAGCAGAAGCAAAGACTCGAGGTCAACTGGATTGCGGGGAAATATAAAAACTTTATGTTCCCTCATCCTGCCCACAAAGAGGAAGGGCACAAAGAGTGTGTATATACGATCCAGTACTCGGCCAACTACTTGGTCAGTGGTAGCCGTGACAGGACTTTACGCATCTGGAACCTCGAAACACAAAGATTGCATAGGCCGCCTTTAACCGGGCACCGTGCTTCAGTGCTGTGTCTTCAATTCGACGATAGCCCCGAACAGGACATAATCGTTTCGGGCGGGAGCGACTGTCATGTCATCATCTGGCAATTTTCCACGGGAAAGATCATTCAAAAGCTCGAACATGCTCACTCGGAATCCGTGCTGAATCTCAAGTTCGATGATCGATATCTCATTACGTGCTCTAAAGACAAGACGATCAAAATTTGGAGTAGGCATGCGCTCCGCCCAACAGACGACGCCTATCCCAATCGCGGAATTTCAGCGTCCGCAAGATTTCCCTCCTACATCCTCAACATCGACCATCTGCTAGCAAACGAACTGCATCACATAAAGCCACTTCGAGAATATTCCCTGTTGATGACCTTGGAGGGACATGGCGCGGCAGTAAACGCCATTCAGGTATTGGGAAACCAAATTGTCTCCGCTTCTGGTGATCGCCATGTCAAGATCTGGGATGTCAAGACTGGGCAATGTCTGAAGACCATTTCCGGTCATGCCAAGGGAATTGCTTGTGTTCAATTTGACGGCCGCAGAATCGTCAGCGGGAGCAGCGACGAGACAGTGCGAATATTTGATCGAGCCACAGGCGCTGAGGTAGCCTGTTTGAAAGGCCATACCAACCTGGTGCGAACGGTTCAAGCCCGGTTTGGCGATGTTGCAGGCAGCGCGGCGGCTGAAGAACAAGAAGCCCGCGAGATTGACCGCAAGTATTACAGTGCCAAACTGGACGGCACCCTGCAGTCAAAGCCTTTGACCAGTGAAGAACGTCGCGCGCGAAATGCTGGAGGCCGAGATCCCAAGGACATATTTGCAGTCGGCGCCAAACTTCCCCCAGGTGGAGGCGGAGGCAAATGGGCACGCATTGTATCTGGTTCCTACGACGAGACTGTAATCATCTGGAAGCGTGATACGGACGGAAAATGGATTCCTGCACACAATCTACTGCAATGGCAGGCAGTCAGTAATGCTGGCGGCGACATCCGACGCCAACAGCAACCAGCACATGTGCATCCGCAGAATGCTACCACGGCGCATCAGCAATTAGCTGCCATGATGACTGGCTTACCGCCTAATATGACCTTTCCACAGTGGTTTGCCCAGTTCGGAAACTCTCTCTCTCAGCAGCAACTACAGCAATTACACATGCACTGGACGCACCAACTGAACCAAATCAACCAGGCAAATCAAGCGGCAGCACATACTGCTGCGACCACTCAAACAACAACTACAACAGTAATACCTCCTCAACCGGGACAAGCTCAGGCAACTGCCGTTAATGCCGCAGTCCCAGTCTCGATCATCCCAGCCCAATGGCTCAACGACCTTCCGCACCACCCGGCAATTCCAGCGACGGGCCAAGTCACACAGCAAACAGCACAAGCCAATGCAGCTCTTACTAACGCAGCCATTCAAGCCAACAATCAAAATCTCGCTCAATTGCCCGCTCAGGCTGCCGCTGTGCAAGCTGCACATGGCCATCACGCTCCTGCCGGTGCTGCAGGAGCGAATCATGTACATGGACCGGCGGTGAATGGCGCAAACAGCACTAATGGGTCTAGGGTTTTTAAACTCCAATTTGATTCTAGGAGAATTATTTGCTGTAGTCAGGATCCTGCGATTGTAGGTTGGGATTTTGCGAATGGTGATAAGGAGATTGAAGATGCTGCGAGGTTCTTTGGTGAGGATTGTTAGGGTCTACGCTCCGGTTTCCTTCTGTGCAACCGCAATACATAATCCTTTCCTCATTTTGCATTGTGGCAGGTCTTCCGGGGGGCATCTTGGCATTTTCTGGTCGTCTTTTGTTGAAAGGAGATGGATCCTCAGGTCATCTGTTTATGGATTGTGAACCCATGTTGGCGTCCTTTTTCACCTTTTCGAAAAGCAGCGTGGCAGTTGGCGATGGCGCCCTTTATTCGATCTCTGGTGCATTAGATTTTCTTGTGGGAGTTTACTGGAGAACATGTAGGATCTTCTCTCCTGGTTGAGCGTTTATATATCGAGAGGGCTCGTTTCAATACGCTTCTAATGCACTTCTGGGTGGTTTGTAAAGGACCTAAGCTTGAACAATTGGGATTATTTTTTCCTGGTCTCGGATTGAGTGAGTGAGTGACGTCAAAGGCGACGGGCCTTTCAATACTTTGACAACTCTCGATACCGGCTTCTTTTAGCGACTTTGTGCTTCGTTTGATAGCGTGGTTGCGTCTATGCTGTTCTTCCTTGACGTAATCTTACATTTCACACCATTTCGCCACGTACAGAGATGGCAAACTTCTAGCCCATGTCCTGGTAGCTACCGTAGCGGTCGAAGCGTAATCTACACTGCCCTCAAGTTCGACGCCTTGCATAGACGAGAGCTTTGTCCGGCTTCTGGAAAGCCTGGTTCCTCAATACACTGTGATGAGCGTCGGTGTGACTTTGTATCACGAGAGAAAGGGGATGAGATTGGGATCTGTTTGCTAGACTACTTGCGGAAATGTGGCATTTCGATTCTCTCCGCAGAGATTTGATGAGGGTGATCTAGATTTGGATATGTATATATCCATTCGGTTTTACCGACATCTAAGAAGATTGATCTTGAATTGGATATTACGTTTCATGCGGGTTTTCTCTCAAATGGATAATACAACCTCGTCACATTGCCGGGTAAGCCACCGTATCTCAAGACTTGAACGTTTCCTTCGTGTTCTATTCTCCATCTTTATATCTTTCACGGATGATTAAGTCTTCCCCATTCCAACTAACACTAACAGCGCCACATTCATTACCACCACGATGGTCCAGATAACCAGTGCAACCACAGACGTGAGGAGGTTATTTCGCATCACCACCATGCGTCCACCATCGGGTGTATTGCTGTCCGTTTGACCATGCCCGACCACCGGCCGATCGGAGCTTCCACCAGTCTCATTGCCAGAAAGCCGTGGCTCGCTCTCGGTCCATACAGACATGATACTCGTGCGACAAGTGAACCAGATGAGCGGCGCAGAGACAAAGGGAAGGATGACGGAGAGGGCAACCTGACTACCTTCGAGCGCTTTACTTAGCCCCTCTCGGCCCACGGCACCGGCAATGATGATGGAGGGCGTAATGGAGATGGATCGTGTGATGAGACGGCGGACCCAGGGTTTGACCGTCCAATTCAATTGCCCTTCTGATACCATCTGTCCTGCAATCGTACATACAATCCCAGCCGAGGTGCCGCTGAGAAGAAGTGCCAGGGCAAAAACGGTGCCTGCGGCAGGCGCCAAAGATTTGGAAAGGAGGTCATGAATGCTGAAGAGATCCGCGTTGTCGATCTCGTCGGCTGGGAGTCTGGATAAAGAGGCTCCGGCCACAATCAAAATGGCGGAATTGACGAACAATGCGAATGTGAAAAGCGAAATTGCCAGCTCGATGATGGAGTATTTGAGGCAGGACTTGATGGCCGGAAGTGACGGATGATATTTCTCATCAGAATCAATAGAGAGACTTGGGTGGTTGTGTGCCACAAGGCCTGCGCGTTCTCGCTCCTCGTTGCGGTTGTCGTCAAAGTCTTTGAGGCGGGCTTGAACGATGCCGCTGCCCAGATAGAGCGAGTGAGGCATCACTGTTGCTCCTAGGATACCACATGACTGGTACAGACTGTAAAGTGGTTAGTAGAGAATCAAAAAGCAAGATCTGGCGGGGCTTACCCTTTGGAGGTGACGAGCGCTGATGAGGGCAGGTATCCTTTGAAGACCTCTCCAACGCTCGTGTCCGTGATCAGACTAAGCTGGAAGCAGAAGCAGACCACCACACCCAGAACAAGCAGAGCGACGAAACCCTCAAAAATTCGAAGGGAGCGCATGGACATGCCAGAAGGGTTATAGAAAAAGAGAATGATGAGGACATCGAGAATCGAAATGGCACAGCCAGCTACAAGAGGCACCTTAAGCAGCACGTTGAGGGCAATGGCTGTGCCTATGACTTCTGCAATATCTGTCGCTATGATTGCCGCTTCTGCAAAGAAGTACAGGACGTAGTTCAACCAGAGAGGTAGGTGTGCCTTACAGTTCTCCGCCAGATTCAACCCAGTCACAGTTCCGAGCTTCACGCAAAGCGATTGTAGGAAGATGGCAAATATGTTGGAGACGAGGATCATAAACAGGAGGCGGTAGCGGAATGAGGCACCGGCAGCGACGTCGGTAGCATAGTTTCCTAGTGGGAATTAGCTTTATGAGTTTCGAACGGAATCGCAGAAGCCTTACCAGGATCAATGTAAGCCACAGAGACCATAAAACCGGGACCGATGAATTTGCAGTACTTGGTCAAGATCCTCTTGAGCCCGTGTGCTTTGCCTGCAAACCATGACTGATTCCCATGTTCTGGCTGTCCTCCGTTGCCGAGCATACCAAACAACGATCCTATATCACTCTTGCTTCGTTGCACATCCACCTTCGCTGCCTGCTTGCCATCCTTCCCACGGCGTGCTCCGTCCTCCTCGGCAGCTACTTCTTCTCCCAGAGTTCCATGACTGCCGTCGTCAAGATGTATTCTCGAGTTTCTCAAGCTGGTGCTGTTTCTCCTGTGGTTGAGTGAGTTGTTCGTTGTAATCTCCTGTGCGAGCTCAGGAGGATTCTGGTTGTGCCCTTCATCAGGGGCGGGGTCTGTTCTTATGGGACAGTTCATCGTGGCTAACAATCGTGGAAGGTCGCTGTGATGGTGAAGATTTCCATTTGTACAATTCCACTCTTTCGGTCTTCACAGAATGCGCAGGAGGGCGCCGAGATGGTGGCGATATAGGAGCGGTCTGCGGCTTGGTAGATAATTTGTTGCTGCAGTCAGCAGTGGCAGTTTGAAGAGGGAAGGAGACGTGTAGGAGAGGGAATGGACGCCAGTAAGTAGAATAATTATGCGTATGCGGAGTGGATGCTAGGAGGGGTCCGAATCTACCCGTACAATTGAGGTTGTACTGATAGTGGTGCCAGCGTCATGGTATGGACAATGATGGCTCCTCCACGACCTCAAGGCCTGCTCTTCTCGCCACTCACGAGCTGTTTCTCATCTCAGCTGCCAGCCTGGGAGCGTCGCTGTTCGCCGGCTGTAACCATCACGGCAAAAGACAGTGGCCATCGCGCGTTGCGACGTTGCTTGGAGTGCATCGTCGGTCTTAGTCCTCGAGCAAGATATGGGGTAATGTGTGGAAAAAAGAAGGCTAGAACAAGGCATGGCCCAGCCAGCGCACCTTGCATCCGAGGCCGCTGAGTCGCCGCGCATCGGGTGCCATCGAGAAACGAGCCAGTCACATTTCCTGCATTAGCAGCTTCTGATTGGATCTGTTTGTGATTCCCCCGATTCATCAACCTCGCTTGACGACTCCCAGTCAAGATCGAGATCGAGATCGCTGGGCTCCTGGCGAGCTGAGTGTTTACGATTGCCAGAAATTCACTGTCGTCTGTTCTCGGATGAGAATCCGTCGCCGGAAGAAATCGCAATGTTGGTTAGGTATGAGAACCCGCGATCATGGAGCCGTAGATTGTCCCGCAAAGACACGACACGCGACATTCTTCCCTGCAAGGAACATCTTCCTGAATTCGGCGACACCACGGTACATTGAAACATCATTCTTCTCGGCGAAATGGAACGATTCGGATGAAGGTGGAACCATGGATACAAGCGACAGAGGGTGGAACTTGTCACTAAAACAACCCCATCACCAAATGCGTAATTATCCGAAACGACCAACTCGTGAACATAAAAATGCTTCGAGACAGCGCGTCGGACCATCACTTGTATTTACGGCACGAACCAGCAGACGCCTTTGTGACTAACTGCGACCAGAGAGAGATGCTGCAATTGGTAATCCATATCAGGATCGATCCTCTCAGACTAACCAAGAATCTGGATCGATTGTGCCATAATTAAGGAGTTGGTGAAACGTGTTCTGGCACAGAGTTGGTTACCAGCGAGGACAGCTTCGTTCAGATCTGCGGAATTCTTGATGGTCAATCTTTATGATTAGGGATGATTTGAAAAAGAATTGGCTTCCGGTTGCACATAATGAAGATAGACGGCGAAGGCGAGCAGCGTTAAGGTCTGGGTTGCTCAAAAGGAGGGGAAATCGTTCTTTGCTCTTTAGATCATGTTTGTATGAGCTAGAAGATTAGATGATATGAACGAAGCAGAGGGACACTCCGACTGAGGAACTTATTGCGCTTCGTCCTTGATAGAGACCTCATGTCCACATCGGAGGACGGGCATTGGGCCGATCCTTCTGTACTGGAGCACCTTCCGCTCCTAAGACCATTGTTGGCCCAACTTATTCTTGAGGGTCAACAGATTAAGAGCAACATTACACAACACCATTACAAACCTATTATACCCAAGCATCGCTACGAGCCACGTCTTTAGCACCATCTGGCGAAGCCCCAGAAGCCGATTACATCAAGGCCTTCACAAACGAGGGCTGGTTACTCGGCGGCTGGAAAAGGAATAGCAGAGACCTCTGGTGGCAAGCTGACTCCCTAGATCCGAGTTCACGAAGTCGATTCCTGTACCAGATCCAGGATCAATTGGCGGCTAAATACTTGGAATATGACTACACCAATCCCAATTATCCGAGGGAGGAGCATGGCGTACTACCGAGAGACGGGCTTGTCGAGCATAGCTCACCAATTAGTTACAGCCACGACTGAGCGATGGGACTCCAGCTACCTAGTGATAGTCTTCGTGTAAGATGACTTCTGGAAACTCTACTTCCTGCAAGTTGGCTCTGGGACAGTAGGTGGATCTATTAAAAGCATCCGGGAACATTCGTTCAGCGGCAGGATTGTCTTTGGAATGTAGACCACCATCACTTTCTCAGGGCTACAACGGTACTGGATTGGCAATATCTGGTCCTTGGTCCACCTCTGTCAAGATTTAGCAATTTGGCTTGTCAGACTGCCAGGGAGTTGGTGATACTGATGTTGAACCGATTGGATCATTCATTCAGAGACGTACCCTGAACTGTCGAGTGGAGAGATCAGAAGCATCAAGTTTGATTATCACCGTGGCGCTGTGGGAAGACGATGTCGTTCTTCCTGATAATAATCGTGCCCCAAACTCGTTTCATCAAGATAGCTGCGGTAGACAAACAGCCTAATCTGCCAAGATTCTGATCTGTACTCTTGAGCCGCTCAAGGGATGGAAAGACGTTCGCGCTCGCTCATCAAGTCAAGCTCGGGATTATCCGTGTCCTTGCCCTCCCATCGTCATTGTCAAAATTGAATCTGCCACGGTTTCCAGTCGATCTAGCCCCGATCAGACCAGAGCAATGAGTAGGTTGTTGGGAAAGAGAGTGGTGGTTTACTGGAGACAGAATTATCTCTATGCTGATGTTCGGGAGCTTGGTGAGACACGCGTCGCACTCATCATGAATCTCGAAGGCATGACGGACGTCTGCGACGAAGCAACAGCTGCTCGGGCTTTCCGGAAAGATAATACCCAACTGGTGGGCATCAATGATCATGACTCGGACTTCCTGTATTCTTCCCAGGTGTGCTCATGTCTTCTTCAGGTCTGCCATCCATGATCGCACGCTCTTTGCACTTTCGTGTGCTGCCTTGAATACTGGATACACGGATCAGTCGCAGTCAAATTATTGGACTAGGGAATACTCACACTGCCTTTCTTCTTCGTCCAGTCCTCTCAAAAATTCTGCACCTTCTCCCAACGCGCCGCGCGGATTATGTGCTTGGTCTGCAATTTCCTTCGCGCGCTTCTTGAAAGACTGGAGTACATCAGTACAGAAGCAGGACTGTGATTCAAACTCAACTCACATCGGCCAGTACTTCGTCGACCTCATCTTCCTCAAAAAGTTCCAGCACCCGTGCTCCGAGAGCGTAAAAGTGGGGCGCCAGTGCTCTCAAGTCCAGAGTTCTCGGATCGGCCTTCAACGCGTTCAGGACGCGAGGTGAAAGACTGTGCGGAAGATCGAGGGTCAAAGTTGAGTCGCCGGCCTGGTTCTGTGAGACTGCAAGCATCTCCGCGAGCCACAACGGAAGTTCGAGTTTCGTGCCCTTTTTGATCTGCGTTTCATGGTTAGAATGCATACCGACTGCAAAGTGGAGAAAACGAGTGAGCGTACTGCAGCGCCAGGATTTCCATCGAGGTATCCCAGGTTGTCAACGGTGATTTCGAAGGTAGACGGGATATTCTAGGCGTGTGTCAGTGTAAATGCGCGGATACGACGAGATTCGCGAGGTCAATTACAAGTGAGTCCGTGAGAATCGCGTCGATGTCCCAGTACTGCGCCATAACCAGGCAGAAATCACCAATCCTTTGGCGACGCCTTGGAATTCAGGTTTTGTGTCGCGTAAGCTCGGATGGAGGCTGGAATGCCAAATGGCAAATAGTTGTGGTTGCGGCGATAGGACTCGACGCGTGCTTGAGTTGCCTAAAGCGACTTGGAACCCTCGAGCCTCCCGCAGTGACCTCTGGAACCTACGTATGCTTTCAGCCTGATATAACCCGGCTGACCGATGGGTGACTGCTCTTCATAAGCCCGTCTGCTGCACGCTGCAGCTTCTGCAAATCAAAGTTTCCTCAGTCTTGGGATTGGTCAATTCTTGGTCTTGAGAATCGAATTCGTGCCACCAAGGTGTAGCAACACTGCCGTCGACTTCGGCACGACCCCAGTGCCTTGTGCTTGTGCAACCCATCTACGGCTTCCGAAGAACACGACGAAATCGTCAAGAAACCCATCAGCCTGATCCGAACGCTCGAGAAATATCATTACGACTCCTGTGCGCCGTCAATCCAAATCCCGCCTCTCAACACCTCGCTGGGTCATAGCTACCCGGCTACAACACAACTAGTATTACCGCATATAATATTGCAATCACACAAGACGCCCCGAGTCTAAACCCGCCGTCGCTTCCCAACACTTAGCTTGCGCCTGCCCCACAGCTTGAAGGACTTCGGAATCATCTGCAGGCAAACAACGTCGACCCCAACCTCGCTGAGATCGAGCTTGAGCTTAAGCTCGGCCTCACCACACAGCCACCGCCATCATGGCTCACGAGCGAATATCGGAGCTGATCGGCGAATTGCAGCCTGGGAATGGGAATGAGATATCAAGAGCATCGACTCCGGGCGTAGAATGGCAAGAGAAGGATGGCAACGACCCCTCACGATCCGCCCGCACGCGACCTCGAACCTTTCCATATTTCAACTATCTCCCATACGAGACAGAAGACCAAGCAGAGAGGGAGAGGAATTTGGACGAATGCATCAAGAACCTGTATATTGCAGTGTCGGCAGGCGATTTCTCGCCAGGTGCTGTGCATTGGACAAGGGAGATTCGAGGATGGCTATCCCTCAAGTTCGACATGACACGCGAGACTCGGGTA
The DNA here is from genome assembly GCA_003689335.1 of Venturia asperata. Taxonomy (NCBI): domain Eukaryota; kingdom Fungi; phylum Ascomycota; class Dothideomycetes; order Venturiales; family Venturiaceae; genus Venturia; species Venturia asperata. The sequence goes on along the minus strand of QWWL01000004.1, from coordinate 260,385 downwards.
AAATTGGTCAAGCTGTACTACGAGCTCGCCCTTGCGCCTGGTTTGGACTACGTGGTGGCGGAGAGATTCGCAAGCATGTTCATGGTGCTGACCAAGTAAGTCATGCGAGAATGCTGAGAGGCGATGATGATGGACATTGACTGACACAATATAGACGCAAGCATTATCTCAGACCTGGAAAGGACCTCGTGCTGGATTGGAGGCCGTTGTACAAGGAGATCAAGGTTTTCGTGCTACCCAGCGAATCTGGCACCGCTACCAGCGCCGCCATCAAACGCAATGCTCGTACCCTTACCAAGATCTGCACGTTCGCGCAGATATATTTCGACCCGAAGGATATTCCAGAGATGCTTGATGAGTTCCTGCCTTTCTTCAGCACGTCCTTTGCCGAGAATGCCTACGTCGTGGTTGGTCTGCTCAACCTTTTGCTTCCCACACACCCTGGTCCCGAGGACAAGGCAGAGCTGCGACCACAATACTACTTGCCGACATTTTTCCACATCTGGTCACTGGTAAATAGGTCTCGGTTGTTTGATGTGCATTTCATTGATATTCTGTCTCGCCTTGCCCGCGACACCTTGTCATGTCCTCATGTACCATTCTCCGCGTATGGCATATTGACTGAAGAGCAATCCTCCACCATGTTCACTGCTGTCTTGCGAGTCCTTGAAATCCCAGTTGGTCAAGCTTCTTCAGCTTATTCGCACACTGTGGACCTCAACGCTGGTTTGGCTCTCGTGCTGGACCGGGATCAACGCAAGCACCCGATTGCGCATCACATTGCGCGTTGGATAGTCATGTCACTGTCGCCAGCTTGTCTGGACAAGCCCAATTCCATTCTAGCCAATCTTGAAGGTCTTATACAAGCTGTGGAGACTTTCTTTCATCCATCGAACTCCGGAGGCTGGACAAAAACCCTGTCCCAGCTCGTCTACTATTTAGCTGACTTCTTTGTAATGCGATGGAACCGGGAACGAAGTGGGGAAATGGATATACCCGAGGAGAGGAAGTTGAATGACGCAGTCAAAAGACGCTTCGTTCTCTGCCTGCGTGAAGTCATTTTCATGGGCATCTATGCGAAAAGCGGAACTGCGATGAACTTCTCGCTTTCAACACTGCAGAGTCTGGCCTTCTTGGAACCAGACCTGATCCTTCCAGGTGCTCTGCAGAGGATCTATCCTTCAATGCAGGGGTTGGTCGAAGTCCATAGGACCATCTCATCGATTCGATCCCTGCAAATGCTCGCCAAAGTCATGTCTCGTACGAAAGGCTACCGATGCCACATTACGACCTTGCTTGGCTTGGCTCTTCCTGGAATAGATGCGAACGACCTCGAGAAGACTATGCACACTTTGTCTTTCATCCAGTCGGTCGCATATCAGATACCGTTCCATGATCTCACAAAAGAAAGAATACGTGACGACACAAAATCGGACGATTCTTCGGACGATTATGACATGATCTCTCGTGCCAGTGCTGCCGCAAGTGGAGCACAAACCCCTAGCGATAACCATGAAAATAAGCTGATAGCTTTGCAGTGGATTACTGAACAAGTCGACCTTTTAGATCACGAGGGTGCCAACGTGGAGCTGAACTATGCCAAAGAGTTGAGCGATGAAGACGAGGAAGCTATTCTGCGGTCATCAACGACAGAACTAGCAGAGTTTGTCAACTCCTTTCTCGATCGCGTATTCACGTTGCTTCAAAATCTGCCCGATGCATCACGCGTCCGCAGCGGATCGCCGGAGGAGAATGTGGTCAACACTTTGCCCGCCACTTTCACACCTCTTCTTGCTGCACTCTCGCCCGAGCTCTATGATATCGCGCTCAATAGAGTGGCCACATTCACCAGCAATCATGTTGTTCACCAAGCGCGAGATGCTATGGCTTTCATATGTAATGCTCTCGTCAAGATCAATCCGAAGAAAGCATTGAGACGGCTCATGCCCGAAGTCCTCGCAAGCATCCGAACAGAAATCGAAGACAACGGCGCTGGATCCTCAAGAACGACAGGATCTGAAGTTCTACCGAGAGATCGCGCGCTCGTGTGGCATATCAGTCTTCTGAGCATGTATGTGGTACATGTTGGTAATGCTGTGCTTGAGTACAAGGATGACTTGTTTGATATTGCGGCTTTCATGCAAGAGCGGTGTCGAGGCATCCCCACTGTTCACGTCTCGAACTTCGTCCATCATTTGCTCCTCAACCTCACCCTTACGTACACACTGGATTTCTCCATCTTCGAACCCAAAGACCTAGCTCGTGGCCTCACGGGATCTGATTGGGGTCGATATGCTGATCCCCGGCAATTGACCATAAATTGGCATAAACCAAGTGCTGAAGAGGTCACCTTTGCTATCGAGCTCTTCAAGAGTCAAGCAGGAAGCGCGATCAAGTTGCTTCAAAACTTGACGGGCCCTGCGTCTCCGATCAAGCGTGACGGCACGGGTAAAGATTGGTCGGACGAAGTATCTCGAAACATTACCCTTTTGAGGCTAGTTTTGTCTGGTGTTTCCTGTCTGATCGATCCCAAATACTCTGATAAGACAGGCGGCGATGCGTCAAAGGCTGATGAGGTCGCAGAAATCGCGGCCGGGGTAGAGGACAAGATGGACCTCGACTCATCTGACTCTGAAGATGATGAGCTTAGCCTGGGCGAAGCTGATGACGACGATGGCAAACTGGTTTTTCAATACAATACCGGTTATCCGCTGGATAGAGGATGTGCTGAGTATGAGGAAATTCATCGCCTACGTCGCATCGCCGGTCAAGCGCTTCATCAAGTTCATGCATTCTTGGTTGAATTTCAGCAGGACGACGTACAGTGCTTCAATGCCCTCTACAACGCATACCGTGCATGGTTCGTTGATGTTGGCATCGAGCGCTCTGCGCATGTCCTGGACAGAGTGACTCGATTACTCACAGCCGACATCCATCCCTACAAGTTCAGCGGCTTGAGGAAAGAATATCCGCGTCCATTGCTTGTCCGCAGAGCCAATGTTTACCACCTCCAGCGCTTAAGGCACAATGCGAATCCTCGCGACAAGGACGACTTGCAGGTGCAAATGCTCATGGACTTGGCCGAATCTAGCGTTTCTGTCTACACCGAGATACGACGCACGGCACAGGGGGCCAATGAATCCGCAGTGAAATGTGTTATTGGAGCTCGGCCACTCGTCATACCTCCACTGCTCACCGCCCTTGAAAAGGCAGTCAAAGCACAAGATTTCCCAAGAATCAAGGGCGCCATGTTCTCGTTGTTGTTCGGTAGTCTCGCGAAGACCATAGGTCGAGACTGGAGGTTTACGCCACGTTTGATCAAGACCTTTGTTGATGCCACGACGGCAGACAAACAGTCCATTCAAAAATTGGTTGCTAACGCTCTCTATCAAATCATGGACATGGGCAAGCCTCTCGAACGCATGGTCATTCTTGATGAGGACATTTTGGAGTCAATTGCGCCCGAGATCGATGACAAGATCACAGCGAAGATCGAGAAGCGCGCTCAATTCATTAAGAAGCGCCGCAATAAAGTTGAAGACAAGAAAACGGTACTTGCTGGAGAACTCATCGAGACCGTGCGCACATGTCACTGGAAACAAGCACAGCGCACAGCGGCTATTGTCGTGAATCTCGGGGTTCGATTTGACACTATTGCTTCACCTACACTCATCGAATTGGTCACCAAGGGCACGATCGATCCCCATCCAAGTCTACGTGGGCTCTACCACGGAGCGTTGAATGGCATATTCGGAGTTGTCAGTGCTCGAAGCCTATGCAAGCACGACTACAAGAAATACTTGCTGATGCAAGAGGATCTTCCCGACAAGATTCAGGTGGAAGTTGATCAAGAAGAGCCTGAATTCGTCGAAGACTATCTCTCAAGTTTCGCGAAACCGGAAGCAGAATACTATGTAGACTTTGACTACCCTGGGTGGTTAGTCTGGCGAGAGGAGTTCTCTGCCTTTGTTCCGAATCCCCCAAAAGCAGATTACGATGAGGTCGAAAATCACGCGAGGAGCCTGATCGGAAAGCTCATGGACCGTCATTGGTTCTCAACCTACTTTGCATTCATGAAGCAGGAGCCCAGAGACGCTTCCGCTGACAGGTTCCGCATGACCAACGCGCTCATGTTGACCAACGCTTTCGAGCTTGTCTTCTCTGGGGCAGCTGTCGCGACCTTTGACGATATCAAGGACTTGACCCAGGCTGTTTATGGCGACGGAATGGACAAGCACCAGCATCGTGCAACTGCTGAAATCATGGGAGCTTTCCTCGCAGCTGCACCCGACCTTCAACAAGAACAGAGAGAAGAGGTGTGGGCGTACGTCTTTCCCATTGTACAACGCGTGTTTCAGGATGGCCTGACCCCAGAGAACTCCTCGTACTGGACAACGTTTCTGCACCTTGTTCTTCAAGCCAAGGACCCACGTCGTGCTTGGCCGCTGGTGGACTGGCTATCTGGCTTCCGCCTTGACATGAATTCTAGTGCGGCATTCAAGGAAAGCTCCAAGATATCCTTGCTCAATCAGATGATCAGCGACGTTGGCTGGCACTTCCAACTGGCTCAACCCATTCTGAACGACTTCATGGAGCACCTCGATCATCCATACAAGAGTGTACGAGAATCAATTGGTCACACATTGGCCACCATCCACCGGACACGCTACTATGAGGCTTACCCAACAGTGACGGCTCTGATGCGGAAACAAAATCGGGCCTCGTCCCTTGGTGTACGGCCATACGAGCCGACTGAGGAATTCTCGCACATTATCGAGGACGTGTTTGATCGTCTTGAGAGATGGCGGAAAGAACGTGCACCTGGCCAACAAACTCCCTCGTCTTACACACAAGCTGGAAAGACAGTCCTGATCTGGATCGACGCCACACTTTCCTCTTATGAATGCACACAGCTCACCAAGTTCTTCCCCGATGTCTTCCTTGAACAGCTCTTGCACATGATGGACATCAAAGAGGACCCTGAATTGCAAGGTCTTGCGTACCACGTCTTCCGCCACATGCCCAATATTCCACACCGTGCTGGCGAGGACACAGACTTCATCAACGCGCTGATTCGCATAGGTCGCAATTCTGCGTCTTGGCATCAGCGTCTGCGAGTTCTCATCTCGATTCAGATTCTCTATTTCAGACGGCTTTTCCTCATGTCGACGAAACAGCAACAAGCACTCTTTGAATGCGTCTCTGCCATGTTAGCAGATGTGCAACTCGAGGTCCGTCTTGGCGCAGCGACAACATTGAGCGGAATGATTCGCTGCTCCCCGATCGGGCTTCGCGACAAAATGGTTCAAGAGCTCAAGGCTAGATTCTCGGAGCTCCTGAGGAAAAATCCGATGCCCAAGCGGCAGCCACTTCTTGCAGGAGAGTCCCGTGTCTCGACACCCACACCCGAGCACAACAAGCGTGTTCTGACTCGTCATGCTGCTGTTCTGGGCCTTGGAGCTCTGGTGCAAGCGTTCCCTTACACATCTCCGCCGCCGTCGTGGCTGCCCGATGTGCTCGCGACACTCGCGCTGAAAGCGGCTGGAGACCCCGGGGTAGTTGGAAAAGGGGTGAAGAGTATTTTGGCAGACTTCAAGAAGACGCGGCAAGATACTTGGCATGTTGATGTCAAGGTAAGTTTTTCAATTGTTCTACTACAAATTGTGAAGAGCGCTAACTGTTTCCCACAGGCATTCGAGCCGGAGCAACTGGAAGATTTGGAGGGTGTGTTGTGGAAGAGTTACTTTGCATAGACGTGTCATGAAAGCAAGCAAGCAAAGCGTTTCAGATGTTGTACGGTGTGACTAGATCCGATTATCTCGGCATATCAATTGAACCAAGTAAACTGTTCTCATTGCAGAAATACGCGTGTGTAAATCGTGCTGCGCTGAAGATGGGTCCTCGGTGGTGACCTGCCGTGTGTTTGTCACACTGGAGCCATCACATCACTCTCGACGACATCCTTCCATTCTGGTGGGACCGACCTCGAGCCATCCACGTGCCGAAACCAAGAGTTCTCATGATATCATTGATGTGTCGTGTGAAATGAGGGGTCAGTGGTGAATGGAGGGGGTTCATGATGGGATCAGCGTGATCGTCAAGACGTTGGGTTGGGAAATGGTGTACCAGTTTCTTTCAACCAGGGGCAAGAGGGGGAAGTCTGAGGGGCTTCTACTCAGTCGTTCATGATGCAAGAGCGTGAGGTGGGTTTTTTTGCTGGCTTGGTTCATGGAGAATTGCTTGCGAAGTGTGTACACAATGGGTAGATAAATAGATAGATGGTATGTATGTATGTAATTGTAGATCTCGTCGACGTCGAGGATACATATAGTGCAAGCTAAGGTGTGGAGAAAAGGGGTCTTAAATTACTCAACCCACAATGCCGTTTTTCCACAACGGGTGCGTGATTAAAGGGCAGCGATGGCGATGGCGATGGCGATGGCGTTTGATTTTGCAATTCTCCGAGCAAAGCTGCCCGGCAAGACGGAATCGATGAAATCCCCTCTCTCACATCTCACATCTCACATCTCACATCTCACATCTCACATCTCACATCTCACATCTCACCTTCCATGAGGTGGTATCACCATCACCATCACCACTACCATCACCATCACACCCCCGGCCCGCTCCCTCCGAAATCCAAACTCCGAAACCCCCTTCCCTTGACCCACCTCCCATGACCATGACCATGACCATGACCATGACCATGACCATCTCCACCTTCCCTACGCAGCAAAAGCGGACCACATAATCCACAATAATCCCCCATCCCCCGCAATTCGAAAACGCCACCCGTTGCGCCCAAGGGAAAGACAGACGGGAGGAAAGAAGCAAAACAAAAGACCATGACGTGGCTTGACAAAAACAAAAACAAAAAAAAAAAAAAAAGTGACGCCACAATGTCTCAAGGTTGTTTCGACCTCGTCGATATAAAAAAATCCACATCGCGCATAAAATACCGTGTTAATCGTACTTCACCGGGGAAGAGTGCGAAGAAGAAGAAGAGAAAAGAGAGAGAGAGAGAGAGAGAGAGGGGAAGGAAGAGGTTGCAGTAGCCCACTAATCCTCCAAAATGAAATCAAAATCAAAATCAAATCCAAAATCCAAAACCTGCCTCATCAACTACCTACCCCATTAACCCCAGCCCAGCAACAAATTCCATCGTAAATAACCCCCATCCATCTATCTACCAATTCTAGACCCGACAGTAGTAGTATACCTGTACGAATCCCCACACGCAGCATCAATCAATCAATCATTCTAGAAACAAATTAATTTTTCCTCGCCCGACAGACAGGAAGGGACTTGCATGCAGGTCCCGTCGGACGTCCACTATTACCTCCGTACCACTACTGTAAGGTCCAACATGTACTACTGTAGGAACGGGCAAAATTCCCCATGATTGTTCTTCTTGGTAGAGGGGCGCAGGTCGTCAGGCCGACGGGCAGTGTGCATATGCCTTGCATTGCATATGCACGAGGTATGCCTGTATCGAGGAACCGGGAAGTTTTTGTGAATTCAGACATCGGTTTGAATTCATGTTCGCCCTTGGTGCGTTCCTGTGTATGGTGCGATTGTGGTGAGGGAGGACTGAGATCTTGATTCACAAGCCGCGGCGCAAAGTCACAAAGACAAAAGCAATGAGAAATGTCTTGCAGCATTCAAGCAGCAATATTGCAGTAAAAAGATCTAGTGTACAAACGACTGCCATCCCTAGCAACCATAATCGTAGCAATTGTATCCCCCGTCCCCAGGTCCGTACCCCGGGCGAAGATAACCGTGTCTCTCGCTGATGCTTTTTACCTCAGTATCCCACTCCCAAAGCCAAACGCCTTTTGTGAATTTCTAGGGTACTAGACGCGAACAGAGCAGCCCAAGCAAAGCAAAAATACAGACAAGCGCGACTCCCCCGACTCCTCACCATAATCCTTGCATTAAAGTACACCGTGCGGCCGGGAGAAGTTGTTTACAAATGGTTGACAATTTGTAAACGGGTATCATCTATGCCGCTCCGAAAAAGCTGCCACCAAACAAAGAAGCCAAGCGCGGTAGAGGACGAGTATGAGAAAAATCCCTGCCGAAGCTGTCAGATCGGCCAAGATTCATCGGCCAGTCCCAAAAAGACAGCCGTCTGCGCAGTCTATCAGCGTTCGGCCAGGCTAGTAACCATTGCTGTAGTAGTCGTCGCCGGCAAGTGGCATAATAGCCTCTGGTTTGTCCTCATGCTTCAACTCGCTTTTCCTCACGCCATCGAGATGGTGCTGCACGTTTTCCTGATAGCGAGATATCGGTCTGGCCGACTCCATGATTGCGGGATCGACAAGCTCGCCATTGAAAACTGGATGCACGTTGTCTTGCATATATAAGGGATGGCTTAGCGCACCGCTAGTGTGGGTGTGGGAGGCTTGGACAGCAAGTGACTGCAGGCTTCCTGCAGCTTCTTCTTCGCGCAGACCTTGCTGCATACTGCCAGGCGTAAAGTTTGTGAGCCCATGTGGTCGATGGGGAGATTCAAGCACGCCTCTTGGTTGGTTACTGGTGTAGTCATATCCCACAAGAGATGGGTCGAACGCGGTGCTATTGCTTGGTCCAGTCGTACCGGCAAATGACGAGGACGGTGTTGCCATCGACGGCCTGCTGAAGGTGAAGTTTGATGGGTAATTGCCCTGCATGAAAGATTGACTTTGCTGGGGAAAGGTATTACTCTCTGGTGTTCGCACGGGCTGATGGGAGTATGAGTAGCCGTGCTGTTGGTGGGTACTTGACGCCCCTCGTTGTCTTTTCGTATCAGAATGTGGGCTTGCCTCGTTCCCAAACTCATATCCGGCTTCTTGGTGGCCATCTCCTGGACTGGACGACATGCCATTGTAGTTGCTGTAGCTGCGCTTCGTTCCCGCATGTTGCCTGTCCAAGTTAGATGGTCGTTCGTGATAGACGACGGTGGGCCGACAGGAATGATCATACGTTCGTGGTTCTTTGCGTAGCCGCAGTCTTACTCCCTGATCGGAGAATGCGCGGGAAAGGTAAGTTGACTCGTCCAAGCCGCGAAAGTCTTTAGCCAGTACCACTAGATACAGTCAGCTCCGGCTCGCCCACTTGAGCAGCAGCAGCGCGACTTGCCTTTGAAGGGTTCTGAGGTGATTGATGCCAGGAAATGAACCTCCATTGTCTCCCTATCCGTGGTCAGAACGTGTGAACTATGCTAGAAATCTCAAAGTCGACGTACTTGTGAAGGTCGAAGAGGCTAAACTTCAGCCTGTGCGTGCCAATCTCTTTGCAAGAGACGTCGCCAAAGACAAAGTAGGCGCCGTCCCTGTTTTCCGGGTCTTTCAAACGATGCAGCGAGGAGGTCAACGAGCCCGACAAAGCTGACTTGCCGGCCCCGTGCTTCACCACGGTGCCAGACTCGTCATTTACGACAAGAGAAGAAGTCATGAACAGATATGGACTCTGGAGGAAATGCCTATCAGAAAGTCAGAACACGGGCTTGCAGCTGGTTGCTACCGACGGACGTACTGGTTTGGATCTGCATCCTCGGATATTTTGAGCTGGACGATTGGGGGAGGGTCGATAGGCTTGCGCACTATCTGTGTCAGTCGTCAAGTCAAAGGTTACTACAAAGCTGCGCCTCACCTTTCTCCTTGCCGTCCGTAGTGACCAAAGCCTCTTTTGGCTGTTGGCTAATGATCAAGTGCACATTTGGTCTAACAATATTAGCAAGGGTAACAACGGCCCAGTTGTAACGCTTAGAAGCACACTTACGGTTCAATGTGCTTGTGAGCCTGCTGACCTATTTGGTGCTGGGTGTTCAAGTATGGCATCCCAGGGACATAGGACGACATTGCTATTGGATACAAATGTTGAGTATGCTGATTCATGGCGCTTCTTGGTGCACCGCTTTGCTGTTGTTCGTAGAAGCGGTAGGAGTCCTGTGGTTGTGATGGAGAAATATAGTTGGTGAAGGCTCTTGGTTGCCAGATTTTCGTGGAAAAATTTGTAGAGATTTTGGGTTTGGAAATGAGAACCGTGGAGGGATATATGGGGGCGCCAAAGTCTGCAAAGCAATTTGTGAGGACAGTTGGACGTCGAGTTTGGTTGACGTTTCTTGAACTGTGGTACAGGAAAGAATATTCTCATCAGTTGGACCACTGTGGTCTCTTGGAGAAGTGGATATGACGCAGAACCGTTGAGGGGAGCAAGAGGAAAGGCAGGCGGAGACGCTGGTGTCAGCAAGCACCGAAGTTGCCTTTGGCAATGTTTCGCGTTCGCTCTTCCAGCACGACGGACATGGGCAGTCAGTGTTGAGGAAGGAAGGACTGGGCGGGCTAAGAAAGTTTGTGTTTCGTTTGGAAAGGACTGATGACTGAGGAGTGATGGGAGCGTTGGTCGGAACGATCGGTGGCACAATAGATATGTGGTAGCTGCGGTGATTGGGCCTTTGCAGCGGGCAAGTCGCAATTGGATTATTGTCAACGAGGTGAGTGGTGGGATGGGTGTCTTGAGGGAATGGATGTGAGTTGAAGAGGGCGCCTTGCCTGAAGCGGAGCTACATGTAGCGGCCTTAACCGTAACGAGGGTGGAGTCGTCGAGGGAAGATGAGCCGGCCAGAAGGGCAATAGAACGGTAATGATGGAGTTCTCGATGAGGCTCAGGATTGCTGCTCGCGTTCGCACGCGGTATAGATGCTCAGCGACAGTACGCTGACCGTCGGCCAGCCTCACGACTTTGGCACGTCGTCGCCGTGAAGGATACTAGCCGGTAGCAGGCCGAGTCCTAGGATGCTTCCCGAATTGGCGCGACCAGATATCGCCAATCTTGGTGGCACGATTAGCACAGCGAACAAAGCGCAGTGGGAGACCCCGCAGCGGCCGTCCGTCAGGCTGTGGCTGGGGACTGGACTGGAGCTGGAAGCTGGAGCTCTTCAAGCCAGTCGCTCGTCGTCGCGCTTTGTCGAGCAGCGCGCGGAAGACGGCCTGGGCTGGGCAGAGCTAGCTGGGAGCGATAGAGCAGAGCAGAGCAGAGCAGAGCAGAGCAGAAGCGAGGCCAGGACCTTGCTCGCGTCGCCACTCCAAAAGCGTCTCGTCTGATCTGCTCGAGGCCACGGCGAGGTAGCGCACGACAGGACTCTCGTCAGAGTAGCTCAGGCTGGATACGTCGCTAGCTCGTCTCGTCTGCCTCCAAGCCCGACACGTGAAAAACGTCGATTTGGTCTGGCTGATTGGTCGGGGCAGGCTTCGCGATCGCTGACGGTGCTGCGTGGTGTACCAAAGTCTGTCGATGTCGATGTCGATGTCGAGGCCAATTCATCCCTCCGCGTCTTTCCCCCTCCTAGCCTTTTCCACCACCACTGCCCTGCTTCCCCCGGCTCTTTCCTTGACTCTTTCCTCTTTCCTTCAACAATACCACGCTTGCAGACACTCTGGGCAAGCAATCAGTCGCCAATCCCGGCACTATCCGTAGGCCGGTCACGCTGGGATGGGCCGGACAGATGGGCGTCGGGGAACAGCGTGAGTGAGCTGGAGCTGCCTGTCGACGAGAGGGTGGACACACTGGGCAACAAGTACAACGGCAATGATAATGGCACTGGCACTGGCAGTGGCAATGGTACTGGCAATGGCAATGGCAATGGCACTGGCAATGGCACTGGCAATGGCAATGGCAAAGTGCAGCACGCAACGCAGCGGTCCTTCAGACTCAGGCGCAGGCTCAGGCTCGCGCCCAGCTGTGGTAACCGGGCCATTCTTGTGTGTTATGAGTTCGTCGCGCAATACTCTATGGGACGAGGAGCTCCCTGCTCGGGCTGGGCCATCTCTCAGAGCATGGATGGTTGTCCAGCAACAGTGCTAGGAGGGCCAGTTTCGTGCCGCTGGCGTGCAATCCGTTCAAGCCACAGCCAGCTCCATTTCTCTGTCACACCATCAATCTACCAGCAACAGCGTCCATATCGCCTTTCGCCTTTGCCTCTGCCAATGCCCTCTGTCACCTGCCCTGGTCCTGCGTCTACTCAGTCCACACTCTGCACTCTACTACAGTCTACACCATTCTCGCCCTCGCCCTCGCCCTCACCCTCACCCTCGGCCTCCCCTTTCCTCGCCCTCACAACTCGCCATCCTCTCCCGCCTGGCTTTGCCATGTGTTCCACTGCACCCACCTTGACAGCAGCAGGCAATCCACGAGACCTGCTGCCCGTCATTCGCCCATCCCATTCCACTGCATCGAATTTGAGCCCAGTCGCCGTCATTTGTCATCCATCCCCCCCCAGTGCTCCATGCTTCGACTGTCTGCTTGTCGCAATGTCACTCTTCAAAGTGGTCTATACTGTGTCTGATACAGTGGCGTCTTTGAAATGATCGCCCTAGCCGCTGCCAAGGGCCTCCATTTCCTCATATGAGCTGGTTTCTTATTGGGACATTTTGTCTACAGTCAATCACCATATCTCATATTGGGTGCTTATTAGCCTGGTTCTTTCACTTTTCAGCAACCGGGTGTTTGCCAGATCAGCTTTGGTGGGCTAGGGCTGGATGGGACCGGATGATGGCCGCTGCTCCGCCTCCGACTCCGACTCCGACTCCGGCACTCGGCCTTCCGTCTTGTTTCATTGCTCAGACGGGCATCGCTCTGTTAACGAGTTGAAAACCACCTGCACCCAACGTCAATCATTCTGCATTCGGCAGACGCTATGTACCAGATTGGACAAGAATGCAGAGTCCTTGTCCTCATCAGAGCTCTTATCATCTCCCGGAATGGCAAGAACAACGTTCAATCTAGAAGTCTTTCGATCATTGACCCACCTACGTTAATCTGCATTTTGTACAGCATATTCTCCATCAGATCACGTTCCTCTTTGGAAATCGTCGTTGGAAATGGTCGTTGGAGATGGAAAGAACGTTCGATCGGAGGCCTGATCTGTCACCAGAATGACAGGCTGGGATCCCTAGCTTCGCGTCGCGGCCAAACATCCACACCCGTTGAAGATCCCTTGGATCATGCAAGGCTACAACCCTGGCAATTACACGCCCAGTAGCACCACTTTCAAGAAAAGCGTAAGACAAGAGACTGACGACTGACAAGACGTTGTACCTTGCGGCAGAATGCTGCCAAGGCATTCATGCATGCAGCCGTTTGATGCGAGGATAACACTGCGATTGCTCACATGAAATGTCTATCCCTACAGACGTACATTGCATGACCAAGAAATTGGGCTGAATTGGCTAGTGGAATAGCCCTGATCGTGATTACTCGGGCTCACCCTACACTATAGAGCTGAAGCCATTATTCAGAAGGTGCTACTTCGCTTATTCAACTTTGTTATTGCTTCGTGAACTTTAAGATTGAGAGTTCATTTGAGATGAGGTATCCGCGCACCCTGGAGTCCTTTTGCCCTCGGTGGCCGAACCCACGGGAGGGCTCCGATGGCAAAAGGACGCCTATGCTGATCGGAAAGTTTATGACGACAGTGAAGACGTCCTGGCAGTTCTCAGTCCACTCGCCTCGATGATTGAGAGCCAAGAGGATCTGTCATGCGCGAGCATTAAACAGGCTTAGTTCCGCGGCAGCATCGTCAAGAACGCTTTCTCCAGATCTGAACAAGACCCCTGCCCAATCTGCTTTCTAGAAGCACGCTAGAAGCTTCGACACAAGATGAGCATCATGAGCTGATCCTTCCACGGCAATCCAAGGCTGGCATCAAAGCTTCTATTCATTTAAACGCTGACTGTGCGTGATTCCTGTTATTTCGTCAGCCTCATCTCAATTCAAACAGCTGGGGCATGAGCTCGGGACATGCGCTAGTTCAAAAGTGGGTCCTCGTTGTTTCGAATCACTTTTACTGATGGGCTCGACTTCTTGTTCAACACTGTCATGATCGTTGGTTTCGAACATCCCGAGCACCATGTTTCTATTTGCGGCTTGATAACAGGCTAATGTGTTTTCCAGTAGCGACTGTATACGCCTAGTAGCCTAATCGATCTTTGAGCAGGAGGCTGGAAGCAAGGGCCCTCCTGCCAAGCTAGCCTTTCACGTCCTCGACTCTCCTCCTGACCACTGTATAGCCAGCCCCTCGACTTTCAAGATAGCAAGATCCTACAACACTTTATTTAGAAATCACATAGCTTAGGTCAATCTTTCCTACTTCTCTCCCCTCGTCAATTACAAATAGTAGAATTTACAGGCATCGGATTCGGATTCAATAGTATTCCTAGCATCATCCGATTCTCCTCTCGATCATCTGTAACCAGCCCCTCGACTTTCCACTTCGCAGGGTCCTGCAAGACCTCCTTTACAAATCACAGAATTTAAGTCAATCTTTTCTAGTATCTCTCCAACTACCAATTACAAATAGCTGAATTTCCAAGCAGCAGGTCCAAACTCAACAGTTTCCCCACGATTACCCCATTGCAGACTGGACAGCAAGGAATCAAGTCTAGATCACACTACCCTCTATTCCCGAAACCGTCTCTCCCTTGCCCTTCTATCAATAGCGTCGCTTGACCTTCTCGTCCTCAGCTGGCAGGTCATGCAATAGAAGGAATAAGCGATAGGGGTATTCAGCTACCTCGAGTCTATTCACTCCACTGCCTCCCTTCCCTTTAGCAATGACGCGATGATATACCTTGCCACGCTGCCTCTTCTCTCTCCGTACTCACTGGAATATCAGGCCTTGGCACTATCGATGAACTTTGATCGATGGAGCTAACCAGCTAACCCCCGACTTAAGACCTGTTTTTGGATTATCGCCTGCAGCATTCGAAACTTGGTCTAGCGATTTCTTTTTTAGCTATCTTGTTCAGTGGGATGGATACTTGGAAGTACTGATTACGTACGAGAAGGGAAAGAGATAGCTAGTAGTTTTGATATCGTCAATATGGATACGAGAAGGGTGAAACCAGGATCTGAAAATAGCCCTTTCACGAATTGGGGCTCGCAATACCACCACCCCAAGCGAATCGCCACCGTGCAAACGTCCTTTCGATCGGGAAGTCCAGCTTTTCCCATGTTCAGATCGAAAACCTGGAGTTGGAAGCCGTCGACACTCGGCAACACGATGAGTCGTTGTTGCGTCTCGGCCCTTGGACAGCTATTGGAATCGGACTTGGTGGCCTGGGGATTGGTCGTTGTTGCTGAATCTTGGGAGAAGTCGCGGTGAAAGGACTTCGGTACTGGTGGCTATTTTGCAAGAGTTCGATGCGAGGCTGATGTTGGTTGTCGATACGGAGAGCGAGGTCGTGGATACATAACTTTTCCCATGACATCTCCTCCGCCCCCGCTCCCCCTTCTCCTTTCCAAAATTCTTCTTCAAACGAATCCTCATTTCCAGGATTTTTTCTGAGTTACACACATACCTTCCTTACAATCCCATCCCAGTTCCAAAAAAAAAAAGACAAAATAAACACTAAGAAGAATATCCCACAACCCCGTCCGCCATGCAACACCGACAAATCATCCGCGGTGTCGAGAGAAAAAAAAAAAAAAAGACATTGGTAACACCATCCCTCCACTCTCCACACCGACAAATCATCCGCGTTGGAGAAAAGGAAAAAAAAAAAGACATTGGTAACACCACCCCTCCACCCTCCTTCCTCTACACTCATCTCTCACATCCGTCCCGCGAGCGCTGCAAAAATCACAAGTCCCCTCCCCACCATCGAGCGTCACAGCGCCGCCTCTACCTCCCCTCCACCGTGAAACAAACGATCAACGCATCTCCCCTCTATCTCGATACATACAATGCAAGTCCAAGCCATGAAAAACCAAAGCGACAAACCAAGATTTCCCAAGTGACGTCCAAGCGAGTGTGTCTTTTCTACATAACCGTCGAGAGGGACAGTACCTACAACGGGGAGGAAAAGGCAGTAGAGTAGGGAGAATAGGTGTAAGACAATACCACAGTAGATATTTGGGTTTCGGGATGACGGCACTGGCGAAGGGGAGGGAAAGGGTGCGTGGGGATAGGTATATATATATGTATGTATTGCCAAGCGGCTGATCTAGTCGCGGTTCTCTAACAAATCTGTGTGTAACCTTCAGTAGTGGATATGGTGAATAGCGGCATGACTTATCGACATTGAGCACGCGAGACCAAAACCCCAGAGGCAATCATGGTCAAATCGTCTTATTCGCTTGGTCCAGCCAAGATACCACGCACATGATGTACTCATACAGTTCCTGACGTTACGAGACCGCTAAACGCTCTCCAAGATGCTTTTCAAACAGAGACCGTAGATCATGTCCATGTCCTTTTCCAAGAGAGACCGTGTAGAAACAAAATATATACTCCATCGTCCAATGCAGGTTTAGATGTCGCTGGCTTCGCTCAATCCAAAAACGATCCACATTCATGTGCGAGCGATACAGGCAATCCAAACCATCAAGAAAGGGTCATCACGCCGTAATGCTCTGACTCATACTTGTCTTCCCTCCGCTTCTCTTCAGCGTGCGAACAAGTGCTTCAAGTCGTCGCCGTTCGTCTTGTTCAGCCTACGCATCCATGTCAGTCAAATATTGTCACGTCAAAGGTAATGGAAAAACCTACCCTGATGGCCTTCATATGCTCCGTCCTGGTTTCTCTCATCATCTTCTTGAACTCGTTCTTCAGCACCATAGCCCCACCTCCCATGCCTTGCAAACCCTTTCCTCCCTCAGTCTCCTGCATCATTCCCAACCACTTGACCTGCTCCTCAGCAAGCCGGTTCTCCAGCTCCGCTTTCTTTTCTCTCTCTTGATCCAACTGCAACTCAAGTTCGTCCCTCTCTTTCTCCTGCTCGACACTAGCCTTCGTCAGGTCCTCAAATTCTTTCAGCGTATCTTCCAGTTCCTTCCTCAATTCTTGCTCATGGGAAGAGCCGCCTGAAGACGCCATCCGGAGAGCTGTGAGTTCCACATTGGCGGCGTCAAGCTTCTTTGCTGCCTCGCTATTGGCTGCCTGGGCGGCATCGGCCTGGCGTTGGGAACGGCTTCCAAAGGCAGCATCGAGTTCAGCTTTGCAAATCGTGAGTTCGGTGGTCAACCTGACAACTTCACCTTCCAGATCTCGTAGCTCGGACTCCGTCTTGCGGAAAACAATTTCTTGGTCTTTCTGCTGTTGTGTCTCAGCCTCTCGCGCGACACTTAGGGCAGTGAGTTGCTCCTCCAAGGCCTTTGCGTTTTGTTCTGCAGCGATCAATTTGGCCTCTGCCGCTGCGACCGCGGTGCGCGCTTCATCCTGAGCGTCTTGGGTAGCATTTTCGAGGTTCAGTGAGAGCGATTGGATCTCGGCGTTCTTCTTCTCGTGCAGGATTTCCAGCTCCGCGTGACGAGAGGACACCTTCTCAAGCTCTTCTTTTGTCGTTGAATGTTGCTCATTCAATCGCTCGAGCTGAGCTTGTAGATCGTCGACGATGGGTCCAGCTGTAATGTCTTGCGATGCTACTGCCCTGTGATGACTGGCTTTGCGACGTAGGCTGGTTTGCTTTTCTTTCAGATAAGATGTTCTACTAACAAGCCATTGTACTTTCGTGTTGAAGGACTGCAGCGAATACTCCTCGGGGAGTCCATCATCTTCGTCGGGTGACGACTCATCATCGGAGTCCTCATCTATTCCAGCAGCGCGTTTGGCAACGAGATTATCGCGCTCGGCTCGTTTCTGGTCCTTTAAGTCTTCCTCAGCACCAAGTATGAATTGCCAGAGTCCCTGTAGGACAGCGTCAGTCTGATTGTTCCTTTCTGCGTTGGCAGCAGAGTTCTGAACAATCGTCTTGATCGAGGCTAGTCTCTCGTTCGTGTACTGGATGAGCGCCAAAGGACCTTCGTTGTAGGGGATTGGCGGCAAATTGCCAACGTTGCTAGACGAATTCGGAGAATTCAATAGCTCCAACAGCTGCGTGTTCACGTCACCGAGCTGGTCAGCGAGCCGCTCTTCCATGGCCATGTTCTCTTGTAAGCTAGCTTGAAGCTCAATCTGTAATTCAGCCTTGTTCTTTTCCAGCTCGTCGATCATCGCAGTGCTGTTCGACCGAGACTCGGACTCCTGTTGCATGTAGTTCTGCTCTATCTTCAGATCTTCAATACCCTGACCAAGTACTTCAAGCTGCTGAGATATCGTGTTGTCGGTGACCGTTTCTAGACTGGGTTGCGAGAATCGAACATATCCCTGTGCCTTTTCTGGATTACTCTGAGAAAGTGTTTGCCTCACTTGGCCATTCAAGTCCTCCAGACGCTTAGCCACAGTAAGAAGAGCCTCCTTTTGAGTATTCGGAACGCCTTGAGAATTCCTTCTTCGTGGCATGACCCCAAAGCTTTCCAACATGCCATCAAAAGTGCTTTGGCCATTGTAAAAACCATTGTCTTGGGTTGTGTAGCCGTCGAGGCTAACAGGACTTTCCGGTCGTCCACCTTGTACGAGAACTCCGTCGGCCTGATTTCTCGAGAAACCTTTGTGTGTGAGTTGCAGTACCCCGGCAGTGTGTTGCAGTATCCTCGTCTGCACATCTCGCAACCTCTGCTCTAAAGAATATAGCTCCCGACTCAGCTCGTCGCATTGTTTCACAGCAGAAGCGAGTTCCACATTTGCCTTGTCCTCAGTCTCCTTCCTGGAGAAGAGACTACTCCTCCTGTTCGTTTTGGTAGGTGAAGAGGCCACTGAAGAGGGTCGAGAGTTTGAGTGTAGCCGAGTAAGTGATTTGGCTGCATCGCGAACCTTCGTTTCGAGCGCAAGCCTCCTCCGCAACCCGTCTATGCGCTTCCTCAGCAGTATATCCTCCTTTTTCAAGGTTTCCAACTCTTCAAAGGAGAGCACATCGTACTGCTGGCAGTCGCCAATGGCCGTCTCCACCAGCAGATGCGTTTGTATGGGATCACTTAGAGTGGGTGATCTTCTCCGCTTCGTTTGGCACGGTTCGGTTTGCCGTTCAGAACCATAGCTGCTCTGATATCCGCCTAAGAGTATTTCCGGTGAAGGTGTTTGTTGTTGCCAAGGTGTGCCATAGTAGCTGGATGGGGGCACTGCCGACATACGATCGTGGTCGTTGTAAGTTGAGGAGGCGACAGAGTATGTCATGGCCGGGTTTGGCAGCATCTGCTGATGCGAGGTACCATTCTGCATGTCGCGTATGTCTCTGCTAACTCCTCATCTGGGTTGCGCTTTCTAGTGGAATCGATGTATTGCGGTAAGGAATGATGGTGTACACATAATAAGCAATTGTCCAAACGCACAATGCAGAAGATAGGGATACTTGTAGGAGGCGAGGAAGATCAGGCGTCTACTCCGTATTCTGTTGATCTGCACTCGCATTGGGATAATTATCGAGGCTGAACAGGGGCGCCGGCTGTGAGGGGGCGCCAGCTGGGAGGGGGGCGCCACAGCCACATCAGCGCCCTACCTAGCTACAGCTGTAGGCGAGACACAATCTCGGTCCTTTTGATTGATTCATACTGCCACTTGTCTGTAAAAGGTAGGAATACAGTACGTCTTCTGTCTAAGATCCTTGTATTCTTTGTGTTCCCCCTTAGAGTTTGCACAGCTGGGTTCGATTTGAGCTCTCTCACAGATCTGATATCATTACCACACCTCTCAAGTCTTTTCTGCTTCCAACTATTTCTTCCTTCACGAAATTGACATTTCGGGGAACGACAAATCACGTAATTATCTTGGGGAACGTTCAATCAAGGGGAGAAGTTGCCTCCTGTTTCGAGTCTTGTCAGTATGGACCCGAGCTTGGAACACTACTAGTATCTCTATCTCTCGAACTCTCAGGGCTGACATGTACCTAGCAGGAGTTTACTCGAAATCTGGAACCATGCCATCCGAATATTCCAAGGAAGAGGTTACCCAGTATTACGAGCGTATCAGCGTCCCTGAGGCTCTACGAATATACGATGTTTCTGGATTGAGCCCGAAAGCCGCCCTGAGCTACTTGAAGGAGTTGCAGAAGCATCACTTGGTCTCTGTGCCGTTCGAGAACATTGTGGGTTTCTCTTTCCTTTTACAAGGGTGTTTCTGTAATAGGTAGGCGTCTGGGATGACTTCCGCGATCGCTACATGGGTCTTCTTCTAGTAGATCCAATTTTGTCGCCGGCACAGTTGAAACATCCGTCCAGAGTGCCCATGTTGCTTCTGGGTTTCACAGCCCTATCATGCCTATCTCATTGTCGAGATCGTTATCGTACCGATATCACAAAATTCCCGAGGACCATGTCAAGGGAGAGTGGGCCAGGAGTTTTTATCATTGGAATAGGATGAGACATGGAAACCCGAATTTCTCTGCCTTGGGGCAGGGTGTATGTTCAATTGATTGATACCCTGACGGACTGCCATCAATGCATATCCTCCGACATTAGAACAAATGACTGACAACAATTGGATATTATAGTCGCTTCATTACTCGCCAAGCAGAACAGTAATATTACACCCAGATCAGCTCTTCCGAAAAATTGTCCATGGCGGCCGAGGAGGCTATTGCATGGAACTCAACGCTATTTTTGGCTTCCTCCTGCGTTCCTTGAAATACAACCTTTACCCGACTGGGGCCCGTGTTCACGATGGTCGAGAATTTGGAGGCTGGTATGTACCCACTGAAAACGCCTCAAATCAACACTTCTTGGTCTGATATTTCGCGTCTAGGGACCACATGCTCAACCTAGTCTCCATTGGTGACTCCCGCTACGTTGTCGACGTAGGCTTCGGATCCAACTACGTTCCAACCGTACCTCTCCGCCTCGTACACGACGCAGCCGGCGTTCCAAACGTAGCTCCAGCCTCTGTCCGTCTAGTCTACAAAAGTATCGACGACTCCTTGAATCCCTATCAGAAAATCTGGGTATTCCAACATCGTATTAGCGATACCGCTGAGTTCAAAGACATGTACTGTTTCACCGACACCGAATTTCGGTCACGAGATTTCGAGATAATGAATTTCTGGACGAGTAATAGTTCAAAGGTTATTTTCACGCAAAAGCTGATTTGTAACAAACTGATATCAGGGGAGGGTGTAAAAGAGAAGGAGATTGTGGGGACATTGACTCTGATGGGAGAATTGAAGAAGAGGGTTGGTGCTAAGACTGAGGTTCTTAAGGACTTCAAAACCGAAGGGGAGAGGATTGAGGCGCTGAGTGAGGAATTTGGAATTACCTTGAGTGAAGTTGAGAAGGCCGCTATCAAAGGGACTGCCAATGAGATCAGGTAGTTGTCGAGGGGGTGTCTAATATGTGCATTGTCGCTATCTTATATCACTGCCATGCATTTTCTTAGCTATGGAATTGTGATTTCTGCTCAAATGATGCGCTTCTCGACCTAGCAAAGTGTCAGTGAGTAGTCCCAACGTATGCCATATTCCAAATAAGATCCCTACCTTCCATGGATTGTTCAACTCAAAGCCCTTTGGTGCAGTAGGCTTATCCGACTGTCCCCTCAAATATCCAGTCAATCGTCTATCCCTCTCCATCACTGTGCCAAGTCAGTATATCAAGCAACTGTATCGCCCGGTCGGTAGAATAATCGTACTTTGCTGTGCAGGAGTTAGTCGTTACAGCTTCAATTCCATCGCAGACAGATTCTATCTTACCCTATCCCATGAATCAATTCCCCATCTTCCGCGCTTTCCGCCGTTCTTCATGTGATCGAGTTTTGCGAGGGCTCCGCCAGTGACGGCGAACATCTATGCCATGGTATCAGTACTGTAGATTTCATGGTTGTAGGGCCGGAGGAATGTTCGTACGCCGAGCATGATTCCATAGGGAAGGAGGGCTTCGAAGGGGACACCCATGATAGCTCGATTTCACTGGGAGCTTGCGCCAGCTGCTGGGAATTATTTTGCGTTCGTCGGTTGTGAGGCAAGGGCGCAACTGTCTTCTTTGGTGACAATCGGCGACTTGAAGTGGAGAGAACTGACCTACCTTCTAAGGAGGGCCCCACGAAATAATAAGGACGGCCACTTGGACCACGAAACTCACCAAAGATTCGATGAAATCGGGGCCAACGACGACCGAAAAACACAGTTACTTGATTATTTCGCGACTCGAAAACTCTTGCCATAACCCCCGGATCAGACTTCCTACCCTTCTCCATCGCGAAGTGCCCGAATCCACCCTACCGACGCGTTGGACCGACTCCCGCTTCACTCTCCACGCGCAACAGCCTTGAATTCATCGCAAAAGAGCAGGAATCACTGTCGCGAATATTTCTACTACCATATTACACGAAAACGGAATCACGATATCTACAGCACAGCCCAGGCAGTCGCCCAGCAATCATCTGCAACGAGAACCTCCACGTCCTTCGCCTGCGATCAATGACCTGCTCCAGGCCGCGAATTGCGGCGCAGGCACCATACTAGCCTTGATAGACCAGAAAAAAACGTGAAGCTGGAATACTTCAATAGACTGGCGACAGTCATTTCCGCTATGGCTGGGGAGCCTAGCGTTCAACTGGACCAACGCTACAACGGAGGTTATACAGTTACAAAGTCGGATGAGGATGCTATGGATCTACTTCCTGTCACGGACGGGGAGATCCAAGATCTGCAGGACAAGGCTGAAGATTTAGACGTGGATGCTGAAGGCGAAGACGATGATGCAGATGCGGACGCAAATGCAGATGCAGACTCGGATCCGGACGCGGATATAGATGCGGAGGGAGAAGAAGACGAAGAGCCTATTTTACCAATCCGTCGAGCGCCAAAAGCTGCGGCAGAAGAGAATGGCGATGATGATGCTGAGATCGAAACAACCTCTGAAGCGCATCCTGAAAGCGAGAGCGAACATGATTCGGACACGAATACAGATACCGAAGTGGAGAATGAGTGGGAGGCCGAAAGTGATACTGCCGCAGAAGTAGAAGCAGAGATCGTGGATCCCAATCAGTGCATGTTAGTATTTCCCATCCTGCCTTGCCTCCAAAAATAAACTAACAGGATGGCTAGATATTGTGGCGGAGACGAAGAGCATGATCCGAGCGAGGAATTTGAAGAATATCTTGCATGCGCGGTCTGCGGAGATAATTGTATGTTTTTTGATTCCTTTCGAGGCTTGCATTTGCATTTATATTTCTCAAGTGGACCCCGGGCTAATCAATGTCACGTTCCTGCAGCCCATCGGCAATGTGCACGAGACGCTAACTCTCTTGGGCCGGACGACGGTATGTTAAAGACATGACAAGCAGCAGACAAACAAATCTTGATAATGGAATCTAGATGCCGAACACTGGCGGTGCAAAACATGTGTTACCAACGGGCTACAGGCCGACGCAAACAATTCTCGCGAGAAGTCAAGTTCGAGAAGGCGTTCCTCTGCACCAAAGCTTACCAAAGAGCTTCTCCCAGGTGGCCGTGGAGCAATTAAGCCCGACTCGCATTCAGTGTTTGCTAAGCTCATTGTTGATGGGGATCCTATGGATGGTTCGCGATCACTACGGAAACGAAAGGCTTCACAAGAAGACGAGCCTGAACAACACTCTAGGCTGTCACGGAAACGTAGGAGGCCTTCAGAAGCGCCGCCTATTTCTACCGGGAATAGACCTTCTGCCACAGCTTCACCTAAAGCAACACGCCCGGCCATGAGCGAGGAGGTCGTCGTTAACGGTGACCACGGAGTGATATCAGGCGAAGAAGGCTCCCCCAAGCAACGGACTCGACCACGACGTGCAGGAAGAAATCCCGACAAGGGTCTCTGCCACCTCGTTACGTCAGAAGGTATCAGTGTTATCGTTTCCTTCAACCTAGACCCGGCCAAAATGCAGAAGATTCTCGCCTCACGGCCGAGAAAAGGTCGAGCGCGAGATCGTTCGCGAAAGAAAATCATTCCCCCGACAGTGCAAGAGCCAGAAATCTCACATTATCCTGCCATACCATCTGGGTTTGCTTCGCAGCTTTTGGCGATGGCCGACCGAGAACAAGACGAATCCAAGATGAAGCCATATGGTGGTATCCTTTCGGAGATTGAAGCAAACACTGAAAAAACATTTCCACAAGAGGCTGATCGGAAGCGTTTTGAAGATGCTCGTTTGAAAGCGGAAGAGGACTGGAGAAAGAAGATGGCTGCCGATAGTGCCCTGCAGGAAGTGGCACGTCCCGCGCAGAAAACGTCTGGCCCGCCGAGCAAAATCAAGTGCATCGCCTTTGGAAACTACCAGATTGACACCTGGAATGCTGCGCCATACCCTGAAGAATACAATAGAAACAGGCTGCTCTATATTTGCGAGTACTGCCTAAAGTACATGAATTCTGATTTTGTGGCTTTCAGGCACAAGGTATGCTGCTCCCCTCGTCTGCCATGGTCGTGCTAACAATGAACAGTTGAAATGCCCAGCGAAGCATCCCCCTGGCGACGAGATCTACCGCGATGGCAAATATTCGTTCTACGAGGTTGATGGTCGCAAGAACCCAGTCTACTGCCAGAACCTCTGCCTACTCGCCAAGCTCTTCCTAGGCTCGAAAACACTGTATTACGACGTCGAACCCTTCCTCTTCTACGTCATGACAGAAGAGGATGAGTTTGGCTGCCACTTTGTCGGCTATTTCTCTAAAGAAAAGCGGCCGAGCAGCATGAATAACGTTTCATGTATTCTCGTGCTCCCCATTTTCCAGCGCCGCGGGTTTGGTCATATGCTTATTGACTTCTCGTACTTGCTCACCAAGAATGAACAAAAGATGGGATCGCCAGAGAAGCCGTTATCGGACATGGGACTAGTTTCGTATCGAGGCTACTGGCGGCTCACGCTTTGTGAATTACTGCGGAAGCATACAGGCACGATCAGCATTTCAAGAATATCTGAACTCACGGGAATGACGCCAGACGATATTGTGTCAGCGCTCGAAGGGCTGAGGGCCCTTGTTCGGGATCCAGTCACTAAGACCTACGCTCTGCGCATCGACCATGCATATTTCGACGAGTATGTTGAGAAGCATGAGAAGAAAGGATACCCAAAGATCGACCCTGAAGCTTTGATCTGGACACCGTATGTTATGAATCGTGGACTTACATCACACTACGAAGAAGGCGGTCCCATGCACGCCGTCGCTCCAAGAGACGAGGAGCAAGAAGAACTCGCAACACCTCCCGAAGAAGGTCTAAAGAAAGGCGTCAAAGTTAAAGAGAAGATGGTCAACGGACACAGCGGCAAACCCACAAATGGTACCACCATATCCAAAGACGCCACTGACAATCAAGAGATACCGAGAGCGACATCTCAACCTCAACGCGCAGGCTCCCAAACTCGCGCGGCATCGCGAACTCGGGCTGCCTCCCAAACTCGTGAGTCTGGGAGTCCGAGATCACACCCTTCCACCCCGCCACCGCTGCAAAACGGTTACTCGCAAGTCTCCACATGGAGTGTAACTTCCCACCCTGGCTCCAATAATCTCTCCATCCCACCGTACCGCTTCGAAATATTCCCACCCGTACCGGGTATGAATAATAGACGCCGTCCAGGCCGTCCCTTTGGGTCGAGAACGCGAAGTAGTCGAAATCCGAACGGGACGCCGAGTCGAAGACCGATTAGCAGCCATCAATTGAGTCAGACTGTGGGCGCAATGCCGAGACAGAGGAGTCGCGGCTTCAGTGGTGATTTGTTTCGGACGGGCAGCCCGAGGAGTGTAGAGGGTATTCGGCGGACGAGGAGTATGCTCGGCGAAGAGCTGGTTGGTGGAGAAGAGGAGGCCGTTGAGGAGAGTGGAGACATCGGTGATGATATTGAGGGCGAAGAAGATGCTGACGCTGAGGGAGAGGAAGATGTGGATGCTGATGCTGATGCCGACGCGGATGCCGACGCAGATGCCGACGCAGATGAAGACGCAGATGCCGATGTCGATGTTGATGCTGATGGAGAGATTGATGATGATGCAATGGACGATGATTAGGCTCTCCATTACGAGGGCCCGAAATATGTACTATTCTATGTCGTTTCAGCAAGGAGTCATGTATTGGTACGCCACTGGATTGGGTTTGGCACTGGAACAGATAGGAATTATGGGGGTAGTGTTCTCAATTCTCTATTTTCTACTCTCATCTAATTCTGCATTGTAAGGTTTGGAGGGTCTTGGTCGAGGGACTTTGAGGCTGCGAGAAATTGCTGGTTCTGTCATGGATGGGCATGTTAGATACCTGACCGGAGCGAAATGCTGGGATATTCTCCAAAAGAAATTCACCGGCCTTGGCGTGATGAATTGATTTGCTCCATATTCGTATCTAACTCAACGGCGCTTCGAATTCGAGACCCTGGAAAAGGCATCGAAAACCGCATATTATGTACAGTAGAGGAGACGCGATATGATCACCGCTTAGTCGTGACCACGCCAAGCATTCGGGAACTGCATGGACTCAACATCATCGATACTTTCCTGTTCTCCTCAAACAAAACACCAACCATGCCTCCACGATTGAACCTCCAACAAGCCCCAAGGGTGTTCCCAATTCGTACCAGAGCTCCAATTGAGCGCTGGCGACCTGCCGCACTTTCTCAGCTGTGCACCCCACGAAATCGAGCATATGCCGATGCCTCCAAGGACCTGCCAATATCCCCCGACCAGAAAGGGCCAAATACCGAGCAGGACGCCATCCCTCATGTTAGCGAAGAAGCAGCAGCCATGAAGAAGAGTATGGGCGAAACGCCACCAGAATTGGAACAGGGCACGCCGATTGAGGAGATTGTCGCTGGCGACAAAGAGGCACAGGCGAAGCTCCCTAAAGTTATGAAGGACGCGCTGAAAGCACAAAAACCATCCAACTCACGCTCTTTCTCGACATCTGCTATTCGGAGGAAGGATCCATACAACGGCCAGCTGGGACCAATGGGGAGCGCATCCCAAAATACAGATGCTTCTATAGTCGCAAGTGGGACCGAACAAATTACTGACCCTGCTTCGAAGGCCGTGTCTCGAGGAATCAAGTTCGGTCTTCCTACGCTCCCATTACCAGCCAACTATAATCTACATCATCGATATGATCCGCTCGTAGATCAGATGGTGGGTTTACTCATTCGGCATGGCAAGAAAGATGTGGCACGACGGGTACGCTCAGCCCCATCAAGATGACTGCATGTTGCTGATAAGCTTCAACAGAATGTGGATATCATCCTTTCCCACCTCCGTACATCGCCTCCTCCAAAGATCAATCCGGACCGCCCCCTTCTGCCAGGTCATCCACCTCCATCACATCTGCCTCTTAACCCAATCCTCTACCTTTCACTAGCAATTGATAGCGTCGCACCTCTTCTCCGAATTCGACAACAAAAAGGTGCAGCCGGTGGTGGTGTGGCACTTGCCCTACCAATTCCTCTCAGTCTCCGTCGCAGACGCTGGACTGCCATCAACTGGATATTGGAAGCAGCATCAAAGAGGAAGAGCAGAGGCAGTGGGAAAAGCATGTTCGCGACAAGAGTTGCCGAAGAAATTGTTGCCGTCGTGGAAGGCAAGAGTGCGATTTGGGTGAAAAGAGAGGGTCTACATAAATTGGGTGTTGCTGCTCGTGCGAACATGTTGACCAAGCGGAGGAGATAGAGAGCGAGCAGCTGGTCTTACATAATGATCTGTTCATGAGTACACTATGGGAGAATCGAAGGTTTCCCAGCAGAGGAGTTAAGATATGTGAGCAACTCGTTGTGCAACTCTGAGAATCTCCAGAGGTCGAGATGGACCATCTTGGTAATCAAGTGCAACCTGAGAAAGGAAAAGACTTCAAGCATGATTTAGGACAAACGCATTCTTCCTCGTATCAACCAATACAATCACAGACAGGAAGTAGACAACAAACATCACTGTAGTCGAATGGAGCCAACCGTTGCAGCAGCAGTCTCAAAATCTGCTCTTCTTGATATCCTAAGTGAAACCCAGTGTCATGGAGGTTATTTTCCACAGGAGCTACAGAACGAGACTCTACATTAGAGTCGTCCGGTGTAACGCAGCAATGGTCGCCGAGAGTGCTGAAGATGTTGTAACGTGGAAACGTGAGGACGAAAAAGACCATGCTGGGATCTCTTATAATATTTCCATTCCGCCTTCGCAATCCTTGTTTTTCATATCCATTTACATACTCAGAGTTTTTAGTTCGAGATGGCCTAGTGAAAATAATTTTTTAAAGATACTCGGCCAAAATGTGGTGGTGGATGAGAGGAAATAGAACTGACTGGATGGACATCGGACTTTCAACTGTCGCTCGTTATCTATGTTCAATCATAACAGTGCAATACAGTGCCAATATAGAACCAAGAAGAGATGAAAACGATCGAGGTTCCAAATTATGAGATAGATCGTAATTTGTTCATCAGTCACGTGTGCGTCATCCCCCTGTCCCGGTTCAATAAGCTGAAGGTTCGGGTAGCTAGGCCTTCCCACTTCCTTCATTCACCACCTCCTATTGACTCACTGTAGTGGCTCATCATTTCGTTCAGTCCGCTCAAGATTCTTCAGTATCTTTCATGCCTCATTCTCCCGAAACGCGGAATGGCCAACATGCAGTTTCCCGCGAGGCAGTGTCCGGAACCAACAGTGACGAACACCTTTTGTCAGGAGGATCCGGACCAAACCCATAGCAAGCATTTTTATGAGCCGGGTTACTAACAAAGACTCGGAGTGCCAGTCTCGTCATCGTCAGGAGCTCCGACCCTGCCATGTTGAATTTTACCCAAAATCATGCTAGGGCTCGTCATCAGTAGCCAAAGCAATGGAGCCAAATTTGGAATTCGAGAGGAGCGGGACCAGCACTTCTTTTGAGTTCGTCCTTTTGGATGCTGGTGAGGACGGTACTGATTATCGATACTGAAACTCATTGACGGAGAGCAAGAGATTGACCGCCACCCAAGCATTTGGCTAAAAACAGTAGCACCGTCAGTCTAGTTCGTCAACTCGCAAACTCGCATGATGATCAACCACAAACTTTCTCTAGTTGTATTTGTGGTGAGAATTGACAGAGCAAAAAGATCTGGATATACCGATGTCCCAGGTAAGCGTGTCACAGAGACTTCATGCTATCGTAAACAAGCTACCAATAGGTTGAAGGATTTTCTAGATAGGCTATTTCTGCGTTTAGCAGCAATATCTGGAAAATCGGGAATGTCGGGAATGTCGTAACTCTTTGTGGCATGCGTCCTTCCGCAGCGCAAGCAAACATTCTTGGGTTGAAAGTATGTACTTTGGGGTGTACATAATTGGTTTCCCTGTCCGTGGAGGAGAGAACATACATTCGATTCTTCTAGTCATTCATTCATACGCTTTTAGTCTATCTCTACTACCAACCCTTTCAGCCATTTCTCTCTTCTTGACCATGCCAGCATTCTATGCTCCAGAAATCCTGTCAGATAAGTTACCAACTCCAACAATCACTCGCCCAGTACGAGGGAGAGTGCCGACTACTTCCATCACTAAGAGCGATGCAAACAACCCTGTCACGCCGTTTTGGCGCGGGAAGCTGAAGTCGAACAAACCTATTCCAGAAGTCAGGTAGGAAGCACTCTTACTTCATTGAGTGGATGGAAAGCTAAGCTATATAGACTAGTGACATTGTCGTCAAGAGCGAAAGTTCAGTGCAGCCTGCTTTACGCCTACAAAGAAGACGAGTATCCCTCATCATACTGTCCAGTGTTCGTCGAAGATGATGCCGTATCCGTCCTGTAAGTCAGCACACAGTATCCATGTCTCTCGGACCGTTTCTCATCTCAGATATCATCAACAGGGTTGGAAGCGAACCTTGCAACGTTCTTCTCAGCAACACGACGGGACAAGAAAGTTATGACGGGCTTAGGTCTCTCAACTACCTTGACCCCTTGAAGCGTGATGTCATCCTACTTTGCGCGGAGATCGGTTGCGAAGACGATTATACGCTGGCGGCCGAGAAGTGGGCACCAGAGGCACGCCGCTTCGCGCCCGACACCCCTTACATCCTTGTTGGTGTCCGCTGTCCTAGGAATGACGATGAAAAAGTCAAGCCGTACAATTTTGGTGACGATATCGCGCATGGAAGGGCTATGGCGAAGAAGATAGGGGCGCTCACGTATCTTGAATGTGATGTGTTCACTCTGAAGGGAGTGAAGCAAGTATTCGACGAGGTAAGCACCTTTCTCGATCACTCTCCGAGCGATTATGCTAATACAATTGGAAGGCTATCGTGACGGCATTGAAGCCTCCAGGATGCCCGGTCTTCGAAAAGCAAAAGAAGACGAGCCGGTGGGGAAGGAGCAAGAGCAAGGACTCAGCACCATTGACATCAGGCATCTAAAACCTCTGGCGGTGAAGACGAGAGGTAGGAACAGAGCAGTCTACCTTGTGCTCACTCAGTCCATCGGAAGATTAAGAATAATCCATGTGTTACGTTGATGAGGCACAGCGATCTGCAGGTCAGGTCTTGGGAATACAGTATACATAATTACTAATGTTTAAATTCTAAATCCTCCTCACGTAACCCAATCCTTCCTGGAAATTAAAAACGCAGCTACTACAATTAAAAACGCAGCTACTACAATTAAAATCCAGCTCACCGCGTGAGAACCACAATCTTGCACAAGCTAAAATCCAAGAAAAGCGTCATCCCCAGGCCCAGGCGTCAATGTGCTGCTCATCAATAAATACTTCACAACGACCAAGATTGCCAGGTCAGATTCCACAAAGTAAAATTTCGACCTAGCATCTATGCTCCCCCGGAAGGCGGAAATGGGTCGAAGCATGAACCTTCCTGTTCTTCAAAGGGTCTCCAAACGCCTATTCAACCGTTCTGACATCCAATAGTGTGCGATCCTAAAACTAAACCCGCCAAGCTCCCTCTCGAGCCCTACAACACAACTCACAACTCACATCTCACCCATCCCTCTCCATTACTAGAAAATAACAAAGAACCAGGCGCCAAGAGAAGACCCAGCTCAAATTCTGATTCTCCATCTCTCCAGCCATTACCCAGAGCAGAAACTGCACCGGTTCATGAGTGGGACGTGAATCCATTTTGTTCCAATATGAGTTAGAGAACGCAAGATATTGCTGCTAGAGGGTTGATTGGACTGCGAGCGCCGTCTTCGGTGCAGTCGAGGACAGTTTCGATACACTTTACACCCTGGCAAAGGCCACAAAAGCGTGGACACAGGGCTACAGTCTGAAGGGTGCAGGAAGAGATTGTGACAAGCATTTGATTATCATTGCATCGATTCATGTGTGCTAACCATCTGTCGATCCAGTCGCGGACCCTCCTGCAGAGTATTGTGAAGAGTGCCAATCATGAAGGAAGCGCTCATGCATAACGCGCTATCAAATCTGTGAATTCATTTCCCTCGACATGCCAGCTCCGTCCAGATTTCCCATTATCCATATGAGCATCAGCTACCGTTGCAACTGGAAGTGCTTTTCTCCTCCAAGGAGAAAATTTGTAGGCGCGCCGGATTAGGTGTAATGGTCAAAATCTAGCCTTACATGAGTACTGATCCTTTCCCCCGCAAGCAGATGTCACTTACCTTGAAGTGAGGAAAGAGAGAGCCAGGAAAAAATTGAGGCAGTTGGTATTGTACAGGTTAAAATCTGATTTGTATAAGTGTCAGCTTCAAGGTAATGCTGAACAGCACAACACTCGCCTTAGGAAAGAGTAAAGCATTGTGTAGGCTGAAACCTGTGTCGCATTAGCGATCATAACGTTGAGCCCAACCAAGAGTCATTCACTTGCCTTGAAGGACGTGAAGTGCCGCATCAAATCAGAAGTGAAATAGGAGGGGTGTTCAAAGTCGTCTTAACATATGCGCTGAAGTGCGCCGCACTGTCAGTCAAGTTCTAAAACCACCCAAGTTCCTTCACAAATGGAAAAATCAAAAGCCAGATCCGGGAAGTAGTCGTGTATGTTTGTTTTTTGCTCTGCGCTCTCTCTCATCGCTCTTGCCGATCTAGACCCAGGACGCACTGTCAGTGTCGGAAGAAGGTGGACATACCTTGAAGAATAATGCCAGGGGCAAAAAGTCCCGCCTCATGTGACTAGCACTGAGTCATAGGAACATCGGTCCAGCAAGACAGGTTGGGCTTGACGTGAGCGTCGATGCCTTGACATTTCTCCATGAGTGCCATTGCCTTAGCCTTCTTCTCTGGCCACCAGATCTGGTACGCGAAGTCGATCTCCGAGAGCTGTGCAGCATCGGTATTCACGTTGTCTGCTGGGCTGTTCGGAGAGGAATTGGGCAAGCTGTGTGAGAATGGTCGCCCGAGGATGTTGAATTCGATGTCGACGGGTCGAATACTGTGGCGTAGACGAACAATATCCGTCTGACGGAGATGAACCAATTGGGCCCAGTAATGGCCAATCTGAGCGTTGTCTGGCGGTCCAGCCACCTTATTGCTTGGGCGACGAGACAGGATTGGCTGACCGATGTCGAGAGCAGCGGGCGAGTCTGGCTGGGTGGACAAACTGAGAGACATTGGAGAAGAACAGCCGGTGAGGTTGGTGTTGGGAGTGTTTTGGTCAGACGAGAAGACATTGTCACTGACTGAACCAAAACTACGATACTCCAATGGAATTGGAATGCAATCGTACTTGTATTTGGCATTCTCGCTGGCACGGCGACGAGCCTGAAATTCGTACAATTTGCCGTTCACTGCCGCCAAAGGAAATTCCGGGTCAGACAAGTCTTCAAGGGTGGCTTCGGTTTCCTCGCCAGCGTCGATACCTGGAGGAGGTAGCTGCGCGCGTAGTTCGTCAAGACGTTCCATTGAGGTGATCAAAGCTGCACCGGATTGCTGCATATTCTTGATCCTCGCCTTCAGGTCAGTTGGGAGGGCGCTGTAGATGCTCTCCGGCATGAGCCACTCGGTGATATGGTCCATCTGATAACAGAATGCGTTGACATCACGAGGCATGGGTCCACGAGGAGAGCTCAAGGCCAGTGGTAGCATTGCTTTTACCTCACTCGGCCTGCGAGTGGGGGGACGGGGGCGAGGGTTAGCGTAGCTCGGAGGTGAGGGGACCATTTTATCGATGCGTGACGATACGTTCGTGCTGAAGAAAGTGCGTGAAGATGCGTTTGAATGAGGGAGCGTGGGTTGAAAGAGCGTGGAGAATTAAATACTGTGCGTCAAAGTACTCCGAGTGCTTCTAAAGCAAAGACATGTAATCTGCCCTGCCAGGAGCAAAGTGAAGCTGTTGAAGAGTGAGCAAAGGAGTGGTGTCTTGTTGTGTTGAGATGGGCAATGTCGTTGTTGTTTTGTTGTTGTTGAAGAAGTTGATGGATGGAAGTCAGAAGTCACTGGCAGAAGTCAGCATTGTAGGTCAGATGAGCAAAGTGGGTCTGAGTTGGAACTTTATGGCAAGGACGTCAGCGGCAGTCACTTCTCTTTGTAGTGTTGAGGACAAAGTCGTCCATAGGAACAGAGGCTACCCGGCCGACGCGTACTTTCCATTGAGACTTTGGGTTACCCGACCCTGCTTGCATGAAACTCGTCCGCCAGCCTATGGACAGCGAGACGTGAGAGCCTGCCAAGTTTGCAGCATTCTAGAATACGGCGATCCGCAAGGTCCATTGGTCTGATAAGGCAGGAGGAAATCTGGCACGCAATTTCCGTACAACGGGCGCGCCCGAACTCGTGTGAGATTGGACCCTTCACCAGTTCATCGGCCTTGGATACGCTCCTGTCAGTAGGGTCTGCCTTGCATTATGTGACCTCCATGGCGTCCAAACGGAGTGTAGACATCCGTCGCGTGAGACTCGAAGTGCTGACGTCCTGGCCCTTCAAAGGCGAACCGGTATTGACACACCGCATTCCTCTCCAACAAGACATCCGCAGATACAGTCCTTCAACGTCTGAACAAGGGAATCCTGGGATGAACCTCATCTCTGCCCAGAACGCAAGGAGGCCTGTGTTTTGAATCCTCTCAGCCGAAGCACCAGGCGTGGGACTGGAGAACAATCAATGAATTCGAGAACCATGACACAACTGCTTTGGCGTGCCAGTAATTATTCAAATTGAGAGCTACCTACTAGATGCATGCAAAGCAATGCCACGACCTCATGAGATTTCATAGCGCCTTGCCCGTATTTAACCGCCCGCTAAATGTCGTCGAAACTTTTGTGAACCACAATCTCACCGACGCCTGAAGACCATTGTGTGCTTACAATCAATGTCTTGGCTATCGCTGCTGCAGCGCCCGCCGGGTAGCTGCAGTTTGCAGATCAGACCCCATGGTTGGATAGATCCATGGTTTATTCCAATCTGTGAGAAGAGTTGCGTCAGTCTTTGTGCCATGTGACATAGGCTTGTGTCCTGTTGTGACAGGTGAGGGGAGAATGCCATTGGTACCAGATGACGAATAAGGCAGACGTGGAAAAAAGAGTTGTGATTGGAAACATACCGTTCAATTAGGTGCAGGCCGGATGCAGTCTCCACAACATGGCTAACCTCGCCGGGTTTCAGGGCAAACGCCGCATCCTCGAATTCCTTCTGCATGTCACCCTTGCCGAAGAAGCCCCTGGTTGTAGACAGGTTAGCAAACAGCCACGGCCAAACTTGACGAGATTTCGACTCACAGGTCCCCGCGCTTCCGTGCGCTGCTGCAGTCCGACTCGATCATGGCCAACTCTCCCAGAGTTTCCGAGCCAGATCGAATGCGCTGTTCATGCCCGAGCAGAATCTGCGTGGCATCCTCCTTTGAACGTACTATCCGCGACTCCCTCCAGCTGGATGGACGCCTGCTCTCACGATGTTTGATGAGCAAATGAGCACACCGAATCTTGTCCTCCTGAGCGTCGCCTAAGGCCGGTCGACTGATGGAAGCGGTATGGTTGCTAGCCATGAAGTTCTTGAGCTTTTCGGCATCGGCGCCCTCTGGGGGTTCCCATCGAGATTCTTTTGTATCGGGGTTGAAGTAGTAGGGTAAATTCTTTGAATTTGAGACGCGAACCTCCCAAGGCTCGGGCAGACCGGACTCTTCGCTCCAGACCTGTAATCAGTTAGTGCATGTTGTTTGTGGAAGCTCGGCGATAAACAGACCATGGTTGTGCAAGTTGAATGTATGGGATGTTGTGTTTGTTGGAGTAGACAGTGAGAGCTTAGCAGTGGGGAGTTCCGATATGCGGTGGAACAATCAGTAGCAAGGGACGGGCTATCTGTTACAGGGTGCTTGAGGAGTGAATGTACTGTGGTAGTGGGTTGAGAACGGATTGGAGCGAAGGTCACGCTACTGGTTTCCAGGTGCACTGGTACTGGTGGGGTGTTTGGTATCTACTGCGATCACGCTTCTGAGCCTCACTACTAGCAGGCCGAATCCTCAGATACGGGGAAGCGGGAGGCAAATCATGAGTGTTGCTCATACAAAGAGAGTTGTGACTGTGCTGTAATATATACTACAAGACTTCCTCTAGATCGCCTTCTCCATTACAACAACGAAAAGCATTTCAGTCACTTGTCCTACCTCCTAGAACTAGACCCTTTGCCAATCGCCGAGCCGAAGCCGTCGACTTCTCAGCTTCAGTTCCTCACTAATCAACACCACGCTTCGCGCTTTACAACCTCTACCTCAGAACTTGAAGCAGTCAAGCAACAAACACAAACTCTATTAACTCCAGCATCAAATCCACGAACACATCTCACATCTACCTCGCATATACACTGCAACCATGTCGAGTCCCGCACCCAACGCTGAGGATGAGAAAGCAGGAAAGATCACATTTCGATTCTGTCGCGAATGGTGAGTGACAATACACGCGACCGTGACCTGTGCTAATCCCTTCGTAGTGCCAACATGCTCTACCCGAAAGAAGACTTCGAAACCAATACCCTCGAGTTCGCCTGCAAAACGTGCACTTACACCATGCCCGCTGAAACCGCCTGTGTCTTTCGCCACCAGCTGTCCAACACGGTCGGGGCCACCAGCGGCGTTACCCAAGACGTCGCTCAGGATCCTACGGTTGGTCTCCCCAGTCTGCCTGATTTCTGCACTCTATGTGGGCAAGAGATATTCTGCGAGATCTGCGGCCAGGAGACAGACCGAGGGTTCTTTCTCGAAGTCGACGAAGGCACCGACCCAGCTGCGAACGCTGCTCAGACTGGTCTCATGACACCCACGTCCATGTCTGCAGATTCAACGCCTCAGGAACTAGCTGCGAGTCAACAACAGCTCGAGCAGTTACATCTTGAGCAGCAGGGTCATCCTCCGCCAACAGACTCGCAGAATAACAAAGAGGGGGAAACTACGCGGTCCTGATCTACTGCGTTGATATTTTTGTTGTTTTGGGATAGCTCTCTGGAGAGGCTGGCTAACAAGGGTTTCACCTGTAGCTGCCGCGAATTTCGAAGAAATGTCCGACTTGTGGCGAGATGGAAGCCGTCTTCTTCCAGTCTCAACAGCGAACTGCCGAAACTGGCATGGTACGTGCTCGATTTCTTCGTTGCTTCTGGTCAAAGTCTGATCACCTTTCTAGCAACTCTACTATGTGTGTTGCTCATGCGGCGAGGTCTGGCAACTCGTTGATGGTAAAGACGCGGTTATCAGGAATGATTAGAAGAGATACTTGTGGTGCTCACGTTACCAATCTATTTATGGTTCATTTACAAAAAGCTTCAAGCATCTGAGCATTGGTGGGAAGGCGTTACTGTATGGACAAGGTTGGATCAGGCGTTCTTCTTGTTTTAGATACCCAGAAAGTCTGCTCGACTATGGTATACAATATGGATACATTACCTCTCATCATCGTTAGCTTATCATGCTCTGACCAAGGTCCCGCAGCCTCTTCAACGAGGCGTTTCTTGCCAGTGAATCTTGTGGCATAAATCTGTGTCCCATTCTGGCGACCCCATTTGGCAATGGTGCGCTTTCCCTACAACATCGTCTGTTGAACCGCGTACATTCTCGTCTACAGATGCATCGGTGCTAGCGACAAAATCTTACTCCACTGCTTGTCTTTCAACTCAGCTCCAACGACACCTAGACCATATCGTTAGCCCAAAACTCTCATTCCCTGATCCACAACTCCCTGAACAATAGTCTGACTCACCGTTCAGCCGACTCCCAATCGGGTCACCGCCCTTCCCAATAAGCACACAAGCATTGTCATCAAACCTCACGACGGACCCATCCTTCCTCTGCATCTTCTTTGCCGTCCTGACCACAACTGCATGTCTTATATCGCCGCGACGGACTTTGTTTGCTGCAGAGATGGAGACGGAGCCGCCTGGGCCGGTTTCTGGGCCGAAGTTTCGTTGCTTTTGGACTACCACTATGATTCTGTCGCCTGTGGTACAGTAAGTAGGAAGAATAGGGCTCGAGGGAGGAGATGGCGAGGAGAGGCCGAAAGAGAGTACTCAGGGAGGAGATGTGTGGTATGGAGAGGTGGGATTATGTACCGATTTTGGCAGCTCTTTTCATGCGGAGGACTTTTATGCATTCGACTATTGCGGCGCCGGAGTTGTCGATACAGTTTAGTAATGTCTAGTCGTGTTAGAAATGTTTGTGCGGAGGACAGGAGAGATGATGAACCTTCAATTGAATCATTGTGATCTCTTGGTCCCTTCGAGAGGGTAATTCGACGTTGGCAGTCGCAAGAGTTGGCGATGCGCTGTTGGGGGAATCGTGATACTTTTGAAGATGGTCGAGGCCGACGAAGTCCGTTTTCGCCGCATATGAGCTCAGCCTGCTGTCACGGACTTCGAAGAAACAACATAATAACCTCTTGAGTGAGAGATCGATTCAAGATGCAGTCTGGGATATCAGGTACTACTGCCCTCATTCATATACTATTACCATCTGACCTCTTGGGTAGCATCCCAAGAGCTTCACGAGGCATTCAGTGCCCTCAAATCCGACACCTCCAAACGCGGCCTCATAGCAACAATAAACAAAGAAGTCCTAGTCCCTCAAACGACAGTCCCCTCGACCTCTCAATCCTTCGCCGCTGACCTCTCAAACCTCCAACCTTACTTAAAACCAAATGAAGCTCTCTATATCCTCCTCCGTTTGGACGCCTCAAGTGCCACCGGCCCCGCCTTCACAGCAATTACATACGTCCCCGATGCCGCTCCCGTACGCCAAAAGATGCTCTTCGCATCCACAAGATTAACGTTGACAAGAGAACTTGGAGGAGAGAATTTCACAGAAACCCTCTTCTGTACTCTGGCTGAGGAATTGAGTGCTGAGGGATGGAAGAAACATGAGGCACACGAGAAACTCGAAAATCCCCTGACAGAAGAGGAAAGGAACCTAGTCGGTATCAAAGAAGCAGAGTTGACAGAGGTTGGTGGGACGGGCCGGAGAGGGGCAGGCTATGGTGGTTCATCGGGATTGAATATGACGGGCGGAGATGGTGTTGTTGAGGCACTTTCTTCACTGGGAGAAGGGGGATTGGTCATGTTGAAGATTGATGCTAGCGAGACCATCGTTCTTGCTGAGGCGCCGGTTGAGAGTGTCAAAACTTCGGAGCTGGCTTCACGTATTGCAGCGAGTGAACCTAGGTATTCATTTTATAAGCATGCTTATAATGGCGTGGATGGACCGGCGACGGCGACGGTCTTCATTTACACTTGTCCGACTGCTACGAAGGTTAAGGATAAGATGTTATACGCCAGTTCCAGGCGCAGTGCGGAAACTTTGGCCGAGAAGGAAGCTGGTTTGAAGCTTGCTAGGAAGGTGAGTTTTGGTTGTACTTGGAAGATACAAATGCCATTGCTGATACTTTTCCCAGCTTGAGGCTACAGATCCTAGCGAAATCACTGCTCAGAGTATCGACGATGAGTTTGCTACGAAGCAGGAAGCGAAAAGTGGATTTTCGAAGCCGAAGCGTCCTGGACGTCGATGAAGACTGAATTACACCGTCACCAAAACTCATCATGGGTTATGTGCCATGACTCCTCCACGGAAAAGGTAAGACCAGTTCGTCAATACTCGAAGCTACCAATGAAATGCAATGAGCAGATGTGAAATCGTACTCTGCAGGTATACATGTAAGTAAAAAACCACTCGTCATGATTGAGTTCCGATGTCTGTGTTTCTTCGCTTCTTTCTTGTTGAAGTAACTATTTTTCTCTGCCTTCTATCTTTGTTTTGGCACTTTGTCGTCCACTTCCTTCAAGGCTATCTTCAGATCGAGCTTCGGTCATATCATTCTCTCAGCGCGATATCAATATATCCAAAAACCCTTCCCGACATCACGGCAGATACGCCTTAACCGGAAGAATATGAATGGATTAATCGAAGTTCCAACTTCTTCTCGTTTTTTTCGCCTACTAGTCGCTTTCCCAATCCAAAAGTTCTTTTCAGAGGTAGGTTCATGAACAGAATGTGCCTTGAATTTATATACCCGAAGTACTAGGCGTCTTGGTCTCAGTCTCACAATATGAAAGGTGAAGAGAAGGAGTGGGTATAGGTGGACTATTTTCGTCACACAGGTACTCTTCTCCAGCTATTATTTTCGCAGTCGAACTAGGATGGAATTCTGAAGCACATCTGACAAGCTTTCAAAGTAGTATGTATTACATTCCAATTCAGAAAGTCTAACTTTTCTTGCTCCCCACCCCTATCGATAAATAACTCCAGACCCACTCAACGGCACCCAAACTCCCCTTTTTCGATACGCTATCACTCACCAACGGTGAGTCACAGCCCGCTCGAACCACAAAACAGAGATCCTGCAATGGCCCGGTGTCGCTTTTTCATCTCAATGGCCCGCCGAAGGGGCGTGAATCATCTCGATTCAAAGTCACGACCGTGTAGCTCAGTTGGTTAGAGCGTGGTGCTAATATGTCGTTGTC
Source organism: Venturia asperata (assembly GCA_003689335.1). Taxonomy (NCBI): domain Eukaryota; kingdom Fungi; phylum Ascomycota; class Dothideomycetes; order Venturiales; family Venturiaceae; genus Venturia; species Venturia asperata. The sequence goes on along the minus strand of QWWL01000004.1, from coordinate 220,723 downwards.
GCGATTGGGACGCCAAGGTCTTGGGTTCGACCCCCAACATGGTCATTTGATCTCTTTTTGGCCCTTTGTGGGCTTTGACTTGGTGGTGCTTTGTTTTTGTGGTGGTGTGATTCTGTGTGTGGGGTTGGTGGGTGTGAAAATCGTGTTCGGGAAGGGGATTTGGAGGAGGTGAGGAATGTGGCTCTAAGAGCTGATGGATCGAAACCACTCAACCACGGTCTTGTGCGATGAAGAGTGGCTGTGCTACAAGGGGTAGTAGATGTAAGATGCACGGATTTAGACCGATGACATATTGAGCGACGTGGAACGTGATGGATCTCGTTGAGAAAGAGGAAGAGGAAGAAGAAAAGTCTGACCAACTCATCGCAGAACCGAACACACTTACTGCCACGGGTCACTTTCAATGAGTAGCCTGCAAAGCCTGGAACCTCGACTGTCCTTCCAATTCGCCAGGTTCTGCCATACAACCAGTGCAGATTAGGCGCCGACATACCTCAGTCTGGTATCGCCCTTTTGCGTTGTCTTGCCCGGTGGTCTTCCACGCTCATTTACAACAACTCGTCACCCAGATCGATGGTGTCTTCGACAGTAGCGCGAAACCTTTTGTCAAACCTTTTCCGTGGGTTTCGGGCTCCACCGCCGTCCTGTTTTCCCATGGTAGTTCGAGGCTGCGGTCGATACGCGTATGGACTACTCGGTCTTTGCTCGAACTCTGGAGGGACGCGTCGTTTGTTGTCTTGCTTCTCAGCCTTTGCAGCATTCGATTTCTGCCGCGGTGCATACGAATATGGATTACTCGTTCGTCGCTGGAATTCTGGAAGGATTTGACTCGATGGTAGACTTGGTAATTGGGTCAGTTTCTCATCACCAAAAGAAGGCGGTGACGCTTCGAGACACTCCGTGACTTGAAGATATAACTTACTTGTGCTGCGAGTTTGAAGATGGAGAACTACCTGGCGATTTTCGCAGTGGCAGATGGGAGTGGGGACTACTCGTTCGTTGTTCGAAACGCGAAGGGTCAGGTGTCAATGATGGACTTGAGCCTCTGTCAATATTCGTCACAAGTACAATCGTAAGGGATGAGACTTACACATTTGGAGCGGCATTTGTTGAAGAGCTGGTTGATGTCAGGGGCTTCCTATGCTCATTACCGCTTGCTGCGTCGCCCAGAGCTGACATGAGCAAGCAGCACATCTTCCAAGCCAACTCGCTATTGGCACTGACAGCCTCTTTGACCAGTGGAGAGTTGGTGAGGTTGACCCTGTTGTGCGTGATGTACTTGACAAGCCACTTCCGAAATTCTGTCTCATCGACCAAACTCATCCGCTCTTCCATAGAGGTTGCGAGTACGTTGAGAAACACGGGCGTGCTGCAAGTGAGAATTTCGATATGGATGAGTGAGTCTTCGCAAAGCTCCGTGAGTCTAGTATGCCAGATATGTTAGTCAACGCTATCTGCCACGTCGAATTGAAGCGAACTGACCCAAGGCAGAGCGCAAATTTGTACAGCTTCACCCGAAACAGAACATCGGTCTTTTGCATCGTTGTCACAAACGGCAGTCGTTCGATGGGTGGGCCAAACGTCCGCGGTGAGTGCGACAGATAGTTGATAGTGGCTTGAACAATGTCGGGTTCTACGCCTGCAAAGAGAAAGTCGTGGCCTCTCAGCATGTGTGGCGGTATGGAGTCCTTATCATGGATCCAGTCACTGATGACTGGTGACTTGCTCAACACTGACACCAGGACGCTGAAGGTCCTCTCGTGCACGCCTGCACCAGCAATGATTCTGCGCCTGGTCAAGATTAGAGTAGTGCAGAGCAGAGAATCAGATTGGTGGAATTATTCCCGGTCATTCATTGTCAGTGGTTGGTGAAGTGGTGGATTCGTCTAGTAGACTTTCTGTTCTCACCTGCAATTACCCAGACTCTTCCAAGTAAGAGATGACGTAAATGCTAGAACACGCGTGACGGTGGGCGTGCCGGGGTAAAGTCAAGTAACGAAGAACTGTTTGTAGAATCTGTTGTTGATCAATATTACGAGTGTGGCGATTCAATCGTCGCCATGCTTTGCTGCAAATTCGAGTCCCTTCTTGGTTGTCCGAAGAAGGCTCACAATGAATGCAATATCTGGAAGATGATGTGTTTTGAGAGGCGGGATCGTCTCTTCAAGGTGAAGATTTATTAATGTGACCAGCGGCTAATCTTTGGATGTCGAGTTGAATCGAGGAAAGAGTGTTTCGAGGAACCGAGAGATCCAACACCCAGAAGCGAAAAAATTAGCCGCCAAGTTGTGGTTGCGACGTTGCGAACCAACAACGAGGCATCGGGCGGTTGATGATACTTTACCTGGCAAATTGACGGGGATCAGATTATGTGAGGTATCCTCCAGCTCTCTGATTAGGAACAATGCTTTCGTGCCACTTTGAAACTTCTTGAATAAGACGTCCGAGTCGTGTTCAAAGGAGACATATTTCCCCTCCCTTTCAATCCTGTTGTAGGCCAACAAGGCTGAATACAGCCTTGTATTCGTAATGACTATATAGGAATATAAAGAACTCATCTTGAAAGGCACAATATCTTTATAGGAAGTTTGAATACTGCCTCCTTTCCTACTCATTGTCAAATGCGAGTCGGCTTCTGAGTGGCTCGCGACGTGATCAGATGGAGGAGTTGTATCGAGGTTCTTCAAAAGTTTTCAGGCTGTACCTTGCAGTCGTTAGCTCATGTTTTTCTCTATTTTCCTGAATACAAAGGATGAAAAGATGGAACGAAAGTCATCGATATCGATGCCAGACGGGGCTCGTATGATCTGCCACCGCCAAGACCAGGGAGAAAATTCAGCTCGAGTGGATGTGTTTCGCACAAAGCTTTTCGCTGGCATTCATTCATTTCCCTACAAGGTGAGTTCTTAGAGGATCCGCAACGGGGTTAGTTTCAGGTTCCAGGAAATTGCCCGGGCGTGGTGTCGTGCATTCGATATACTCAAAGAGCAAGCACGTAATTGTTCCACTCAAGTCTCTCCAGGCACGGGATCCCATACTGTGTATTCTGGAGAGCCACGATGTAAGCTCCAGCAGTTTTACCCCCGTACCAAGGCACACGTGGTGAAGAACAAGAGCGTTATTCCAACTGCAGTTAGCAGGAATCTATTTACAAATGCCGATCTTGTCTTGCTTCACCCATGCGAGAACCCCTGACTAGACCAATTCGAACTCGTCCATAAGGCGGAAATTGAGCAAAGATGTTGGAGTCTTGTCGACGTTGTTAATTTCCTCCTGACTACCTACGGATGCTGGCGGCCCTGAAGCGAGCGGAGTGGAAGCAAGTGGCACCGAACCGTGTCAGCTTCACTCAGCAAGCTGCATGTGCCATTGTCTGACACGGTGAGAGGCATGTGCTACGGGAGATGAGAGAATACGGATGCCGTGTCGTGACTGTTGTCCAGATTCCAGTTTGGTGCAACAACTGGGTGTACATGTGAAGACAGAGTAGCAACAGCACAAAAATGCTAGGGACTAGATCAAGTGGTTATGCTGCAGAGCTCGATTCTAGACTCCCACTTGCTGGAATTGGCATGCCATGATTTGCGGCTGAGTGAGATGGTGTTGACCTCTGTCGAATTAGGCGATGGCTCAGCGCGAAGCCAGCACAACGCGATGGTCCGGAGGTAGTCGGTTGCACTTGTCAGCAGGTTCGAGAAAGGGGCGTCGCGCAGAGTATTTGTCCTGTAACCTTTAACTCACGCATCGTGCCCTCTTCGGAGACAAGTTGCCCCCTCCTCCGCTTCTCGACTGTCTCTCCTTTCCTTCCGTCGAACCCTGTCGCTGTCTACCTACGTATCCCGAAACCACGGCTCTCAACTGCTTGCATTCCATCCAACACCAACAACAATGGCTGTCGAAGGCTCAAGGAGGACCTCCCTCGGCGGCATTCCTCTCAGCTATCTCTCTCTCGCTACGGTACGAGGCGACCAAATCACCTGCCAAATCATCTGCTGACAGTTTCCTAGCTCGCTGTTCAAAATGCTGCGCTTATTCTGGTATGCGACGCTCCTCCGTCCAACGGCCGCAGATCCGCGTCTAACGTCCTCACAGGTTATGCATTATTCGAGAATAATGCCCTTGGTGAATGGGCAACGATACTACACTTCCACCGCTGTATTTCTCAATGAAGTCCTCAAGCTCGTCATTGCGCTCGTCGTTGCGCTTTACGACACAGCTGGCAACATGGGTCCGAACATCACCTCCGCAGAGCTTGTCTCTACCCTCTACACTCAGGTCTTCTCCTCAGACAGCTGGAAACTAGCCATCCCAGCTGCCCTGTATACATTCCAGAATTCGCTACAGTACATCGCTGTGAGCAACCTCGATGCTGCCACATTCCAGGTCACATATCAGCTGAAAATCCTCACCACTGCCGTATTCAGTGTCACAATGTTGAAAAGGTCCTTGACGGTGAAGAAGTGGATATCCCTGGTTTTGCTCATGGCTGGTGTGGCCATAGTGCAGATACCCGTAAGCACTGGTGCGACAGACTCCAAGGACAAGGTCGCGCGCGATGCGAAGCATCCGGAAATGAATAAATCGATAGGCATGATAGCTGTGATCATTGCATGCGCCATCTCTGGGCTCGCAGGTGTCTACTTTGAGAAGGTGCTTAAGGACAGCACGCAGGTCACGCTTTGGGTCCGGAACGTTCAGCTTTCATTTTACTCGCTGTTCCCAGCGCTTTTCATCGGTGTCATTTTCAAGGACGGAGCCAACATTTCAAGAGATGGTTTCTTCGTGGGCTACAATTGGGTTGTGTGGACTGCCATCACGTTCCAAGCATGTGGTGGACTTTTGGTTGCCCTTGTGGTTAACTACGCGGACAACATAGCGAAGAACTTCGCTACCAGTATCAGCATCATCATTAGCTTCTTCGCAAGCGTGTGGCTCTTCGACTTTGCTATTACTCCAAATGTGAGTGTTTCCGCTTGGATGTTGCGCCAGCTCGTTTGCTAACAATAGGCAGTTCTTGGCCGGCATGACTGTGGTTCTTTATGCCACGTATCTTTACAGTGCTCCCGACCGTCGACCATCATCGATGCCTGCAGAGCCCGAACGGGAGTATCGAGCGCCAAATGGAGAGGACGATGAAGAGAACACATTTTACGATAGCGAACGAACACCAGCTCTCGCAGAAAAGGGATCTCGGTGAAAATGATTACATCTTTGGGATATCTCATCGTTGTAATGACTCATAGCTCTCGGTGTTGAGTAGGTGCACTCACATGATTTACCCATATTGTTTCCTCAGGCGCCGGAGAAGAAGTCTCCACGCACCAGGTTGGATACCTTCAGGAATATAACCCCTGTCTATAGAACTTGAACATTGTACTCTACGAGTTGGAGAGACCTTCCAACAGGGTTCAGGCAAGTGGCGACTGGACAAAGTCAACGAGGTCTGGCGCCTGTGGTTTTTGACCCAGACGGCATGATTGATCTTCATGAGACGCTGGGCGGATGCACACAATGCCCTGTGCAAGAGCGACTCAGCACTTATAGGCGTCATTGCAGGTGTGGAGTTGCGCTCCCAAAAGACTCGGAGTAGAATAGTTGGGCTCCTGCTTTAAAATCCATGGCTTCCCAAGATGGAAGCCACCACTCACGAGTTTTACTTCTTCGCCTTCTCTCTTCCTCCGCTTCTCCTTCCCCTACTTCTCACCCACTCACAAACATGTGCATCTAATTGTTAGCTTTTGTTGAATTCAGCAACCATCTGCACGACGACAATACGATGACGGACCCTATTTTTGCTCTCCTAGACGACATTGCGCAGACAGCCAAAGGGCGTGCCAGTGGCGACCATGGTGGCTCTTCGAACCGCTTCATTAACCACCAGCTGCTCGATAATGGGCCCCCATGCCACACATCTCAGCAGCCTGCGCAAAAGCTGCGCCGCGGTATTGAATATTCCGGCCATGGACGAGACGAACGCAGGTATCCCGATGAAGACGAAATACGACAACCACAAGGTCAGCAAGCTCACTGTACAATGTTGCTACGCCCAAGGCATGATACTGATAGCATTCTGAAGAGAGTAAGCACTTTCAAAAACAAGCTTCTCACGTTGGTGCTGGTCTGGGCCAACTCACAGTGCCTTCAAACACTTCTCGACACACCAATACCAGCACGCGACCGCCACAACAGTATCCACCTCGATTGAAAGACGAATATCCGAGTAATAGTGAGTATCTATGCTACTGTCTTGATATGTCATCGTCACTGACATGGCAAGATATCGACCAGCCACGGCCTTACCATTTTAATCTCCGTCAGCGGTTTTCTCGCCAATTGGCAGACACGTGCTGACTAGATAATAGCTCAGTACGACTTCAATGGACAAACTGAGCAATGCATGAGCTCGCCCCCTCTTCCAGGATTTCCTTCTAGCCCAGCATTCAGCGCGAGCCAGAGGCGATACGACCACCGCACAGGTCAGGCACGAACACAGCACTCTTTCGAGGATCCGACGCTCTCTCCAGAAGTCAGCAGAGACTCGAAGGTTACGTATCCCAACGCGGATCTGAAGCCCACTGCCACCCCGCATGCATCACGGCTGGTACAAGACATTGAGATTCGCTCTACGCACGAGCTACCTGATCGATTCCGCTCCATCTTTGGCTTTCCCAACTTCAATGCTGTGCAATCAAAATGCTTTGATATCATCTATCGAACAGATGATAACTTCGTCCTGTCCTCGCCTACCGGCAGCGGCAAAACGGCTGCCTTCGAACTCGCAATTTGTCGTCTCATCAATAGTTTTCCAAGTGGCGATTTCAAAATCGTCTATCAGGCTCCAACGAAATCTCTTTGCTGTGAACGTCAGCGTGACTGGTTCAAAAAATTTCGCCCGTTTGGACTTGAATGTGCAGAGCTTACTGGTGATACAGACTTGTCACAAATGAAGAATGTTCAGAATGCGTCTGTCATAGTGACCACGCCAGAGAAGTGGGACAGCATGACGAGGAAATGGAAAGATCACATCAGGTTGATGAAGATGATCAAGTTGTTTCTCATCGACGAAGTTCACATGCTGAAAGAAGAGCGAGGAGCTGTGCTTGAGGTTGTCGTCTCACGAATGAAATCCATCGGATCTGACGTGCGCTTCATTGCACTCTCTGCGTCGATTCCGAACTCTGACGACATTGCGTCATGGCTAGGCAAAAACTCTATGGCTCCACAGACACCTGCAGCTCGCGAAGTCTTTGGTGAAGAGTTCCGACCAGTCAAGCTTCAGAAACATGTAGTGGGCTACAACACGAATAGTAACGATTTTGCCTTCGAAAAGGCATTAGATGCGAAGTTAGCAGTTGCCGCGTACCATACTATCTGTGCATGCTGACAGCTACCAGGCTCCCGGACGTCATTGCCAAATACTCTCACAGGAAACCCATTATGGTTTTTTGTGCTACTCGAAAATCCGTTGAGGCAACAGCTCAGATTCTTGCCACCTGGTGGTCCACGAAATCTTTGAAGGAACGTTACTGGGAAGGCTCAGGAAAGTATGTAGCCGTTGAGGATAGGATTTTGAAAGGTATGTCTCAATATGGGTGCGAAATGATGCCGCTCACCTTTTCCAGGCTGTGTCTCGGCTGCAGTCGGCTTCCATCACGCCGGCCTTGGCCTGGAAGATCGGCTCGCTGTCGAGAAAGGCTTCTTGAACGGCAATATCAATGTAATATGCTGCACCGGCACTCTTGCTGTTGGTGTCAATCTGCCATGCCATTTCGTCATCATTAAGAACACATGCACGTATACGGGTGGGGGCTTGAAAGAGTATTCCGATCTTGAAGTCATGCAAATGCTTGGTCGTGCCGGAAGACCGCAATTCGACACAACTGCTGTTGCCGTAATCATGACCAGGCAGGAAAAGGTGAAGAAGTACGAGAAGATGGTTTCTGGTCAGGAGATTCTGGAGAGCTGGTACGTTCGCCTTCGCTGCAAGAAGCATGTTACTGACCATTGAAAAGTTTGCATCGAAATCTAATCGATCACTTGGTACGTACTTCACAGGCTCGCTCCATGATACAATGCTCATGCCTCCATCCAGAACGCCGAAATCGTCCTGGGCACAGTGACGAATCTCTCTTCGGCGAAGAAGTGGTTAAGTGGCACCTTTCTTTACGTTCGGCTACGTGAGCACCCAGAGCACTACAGGATTGATGGTGACAGTGGCGAAAGCCGCCTTGAAGAGCGCCTCGAGCGCATTGCTTCTCGGGATATTGACCTTTTGCGGGAAAGTCAATTTGCTCGCAGCAATGATGGCGACACCAAGCTCTTGCCCACAAGCTTTGGCGAAGCAATGGCAAGATACTGCGTTCATTTTGAGACCGCAAAGCGTTTCCTCGAGCTCCCACCAAGGGCCAAATTGTCTGAAGTGGTAGGCTGGCACAAGCCAAGTGCAGATGGATGTCATCCACTAATACATCTCAGCTCTCTTCACTCGCACAAGCCACGGAATTCAAGGAAAATCGATTTCGAGGGAATGAGAAATCGTGTTATAAAGAAATCAACAAGTCACCTTCGATCAAATTCGCGATCCCGGTCAATTTGGACCTCCCTGCTCACAAGGTTTCACTCATAATACAGTCACAGCTCGGAGGGGTTGAGTTTCCGGCGGATGACAAGACTGCGAGCGTCAAATTTCAGTTCTCCACTGACACAAATCTTGTCTTTCAGCACATAAACCGTTTGATTCGATGTATCGTGGACTTCAGCCTGTATCGAGAGGATGCTGTTGCACTTCGAAATTCCTTGGCCTTGTGCCGAAGCCTGGGTGCCAGATGCTGGGATGAGTCCCCTCTTCAGCTTCGTCAGCTGGAAAGAATCGGCATTGTAGGCGTCCGAAAGCTTGTAAGTGCAGGCATTAGGAGTATCGAGGAGCTGGAGAATACGGAGCCACATCGCATCGAGGCCATTCTCAAGCGCGCCCCGCCATTCGGCTTGCAGATTGTGGACAGTGCAAGAGCGTTTCCCAAACCGCGAGTCTCGGTCCAAATGGTTGGCAATCCAGTATGAGCCCTACTCTTACATTTGCGAGTAACTGCTGACGCTGGTCAAGAACATCAAAGCAAACCAAGGAGTCACGGTTGATGTCAAGGCCGAAATTGGCTTCCTCAACGAGAAGCTGCCGATCGTCTTCCAGAAGAGGCCTGTATATGTTGTTTTCCTCGCTGAAACATCAGATGGACACAAAGTCGAGTTTCGTCGCATCAGGTAAGGGATGATTGTAACTGGCTATCGGCCGAATCTGACTCCAGGTAGCGCAAACAAGCTGAACCAGGGCACGGATATCAAATTCTCAGTCACCTTGACAGACCCTACACAAGTGATCGTATGTCATGTCAGCTGTGATGAATTTGGTATGACACACCTCACAACTTCCAAACTCTTGCTAATCTGCTAATAGCTGGCACTCTGCGTACCGCGACGCTGATACCCAAGCTTCCTAAAGGCATAAAGTGGCCGAAACCGAAGACAAAGGAGCTGCCTCTTCTTTCCATTCACCCTAAAGCCAACTCGGCCAGACGGCGTAGCGACGATCCTGATTACAGTCAAGGCCACCGTCGTCCGAAGGACGATGAATTTGGAGATGGAGAACTCGATGACCAAGATCTTCTTGCAGCGATGGTCGATGATTTCGGAGATGAGTTCAAGCACATCGACGACTACGGAGAAGAAAAGGATGGCACCAGAGCCAAAAGCACGACGCAAATCACCAGGACTGTATCTGTCGGCCAAGCCCATAACGGTTGGGAGCCAAGGCAGATGTCGAATGACAAATGGTATTGCAACCATAAGTGTAAGGACAGATCCGCCTGTAAGCACATGTGCTGCCGCGAAGGTCTCGATAAGCCTCCCAAGGCCCCCAAGAGAGCTACGGGAGAAGACAAAAACGCAGCGTCAAGTTCCATACAACAGAGGAAGGCTATGTCCAAAGGCCAGACGAGGTTGAGCTTGAGCAAGTCCGCAAAGGTCAAGCACACGATTCCTGCTGAAGAATCCGACGTGGCACAGCTTGATCTAAGTGAGGGACCGAAGAAGGCGCTCGCTCACGTTCCCGGCGAAATGAAGCGATTGGAGATGCTGCACTCAAAAACAATGGCCGGTCGAGCAGTGACCACGCCAACATTCCTTCGACAGAGTATCGCACCTTCTAAGCACGCTGATACTAGGCCCCATCTGTCTTCCATGTCAGAGCATAACGACTGTCGCGACGTCGCCATGGACTATGATGACAGCTGGCCAGATTCCGCCCTTCCAGATCTTGTCACCCTCACTGAACATCGCAGACATAGCACGCAGCACCAAAGTAAGCACCATTTCACACGATACGACAACGACCAAGTTGATCCAAGCGCTGATCTCGAAAACTTTGGCGATAGTGACAGCCTCATGAATGAAGCTATGGTCGGTCTGGCGGATTTCCAAGAACTTGAATCACAGAACAAACGTGTTCCTATTCGTCCGAGCCACATTGCGGTATCAGAACAAGATGACATGATCGCCGCTCTTGAGGATGCATTAGAAGATACCTCGGCGATTGTTTTGCCTGACACTCCGAACTTCTCTCGCAATATGTCAAAAAATATCTCATTTTCGGCCGAGAGCTCTTTTCGGGCGGCTCCGAGCTCTCCTCACCAGCTTCCTCCTGCCATGCCCTTCATAGAGACGAGCAGTGACTTATTTGTGACTCCGGGCTCAATATTGCATCATCCGGGCCCTTCAGCGCATGATAAAGAGTCTTGTGAGCCTCCTCGTAAAAAAGTAAAGGCAGCAGGGTGTCCAGAAGACGACAAGAATGCCTTGTCTACGAACTCTACAAGGTTGACTGACGGCACTAATGTTGACATTGGGGAACTAGATGAAGAACAGAGTGCTAAGACGAAGAGAGAGGAGGTCGATGCATGGTTCATGCAAGAATTTGGGCAGTATGTTGAGTTCACTTGAGCATATCTTTGACATCTCGCAAGCATATGAGGGACCTGATCTGGCTGTATCTCAACGACGAGCCGGGGTTATCGAGCCAAATGAGCTCGATTTCAGAGGGCTGAATTTTGCCTAAAGGTTATTTATGTATCCTACTCGACAACTCATAACCATCTCTGCAGATACTAAATTCAATTTCAACGAGCATGACTTTCTTTCATTCCAGCACTTCAAAATCTCTAGGCATCGCGCTCCCTTCAATCCAAGCCCTCACCCCATCAGCAAACAATTCAGGAAACTGAAGGTCCCACAGATGAACCGCCTCTCTCACCACAAATGCCTTACACTCCTCATTCCCCTTCCTAAGAGCTCTCCCCGCCTCGCTCGTCATCTCAACATCATCCCTCCTTGCACCCGCCACAATCGCGACCCTCACCCCATTGATCACCGCCAAGTCATCCAACTTCACCTCATTACAAGCCGAGTACCCATCAACCAACAACTCACGACTCGAATTCCGCCTCATGACCTCCCTCAACTCCGGAAACGGCGTCACGCCGATGGGCCTCCAGAACATGGCTTCACTTATCGGCAAAACCTCGTTCACACCAATCTGGATGCTAGCGAGCAGACTGGGCCTCGACATGAACCATTTCCTGAAGCCCCGGTTGGGAGCGCAGCCGGTACAGAAGAGACTAGCCACCATCTCCGGGTGCGTCTGGCAGAACCTCAGCGCGATGAAACCGCCCAGGGACATACCTACCATGTGCGCTTTTTTGGAGGGGGTGAGTGCGGTGATGATGTTTGCGATTCCGTTTATGGCGTTGGAGAGGGTGAAGGGGATATTTTTTGAGCCTGAGTGGCCCGGGAGGTCGACGAGGTGGATCGTGTAGTTTTCCTTTAGGAATGGGGTGACGAATGTGTATTCTAGACTGCTTGTTTCTAAGCCGTGGAGGAATAGGATTGGTGTTTTTGTGGTGGGGTTAGGGGGGGTGTGGGTTGTGTAGGAGAGGGTGATTGGGGTGGTGGTGGTGGTGCTGGCGGCTGTGGTTGTGGTTGTGTTTGTGGGTGAGGGTGAGGACATTGTTTCGTTTTCGATTGGAAGGAGGAAAGTGGGAGGACTTGTTCTTTCTTTGTGGAGGGATTGGAGGTTGTTGTGATTGTGGTGGAGGTAGATGTCAGCTTTGGTGCCTGGGGTTACTGTAAAAGTGGGACGCTCGAGGCTAGGCTTTAGCCTTGCAGAATCCTCCTATAAATAGTGAAGGATCGTCTTCTGCTTGAATCTATCGACCAGTTCGTGGTTGGGTCCGTGTGTCTCGAAGACTCGCGCTCGTGCTGGATTTTCTTGACAGTCAAGAACATCGACGACGGGTAGGACTCTGGAGAATTCCAAGGGAAGTAAGACTTTGGGAAATTGCCAATTGTTTCGCTGCTTCAGAAAGTGGACCAAAATTCAATGCTTCCACCGATTCCGTAGACAAGACTACGTGTTGTACAACCTGAATGTGACTGGCGAGGCTGTGTTTTGTCGCTCGGTATCTTGTACCTCGCGTAGGTAAGGAATTCATAGTTGGTAAGCGCCAGGATGAACTTCTTGACGCTTCTCGTTGACATCGAAGAAATGAAAGATGTCAGAATGACAACGCGTTGGCTAGTGCTATTGGCAGATAAGTATCGGGGGATCAGGAAATTCATAGTTCCATGATGAAGATTGCAATCTCGTCGACAGGCTTAATATGCTATGCCCGTGGACCGACAGACTTACTAAGCCGTCGCCCAAAGGGGCAGACTTGCCAGCAATTAATGTATTATGACAATCAAGGGTTGACTGAAGTGCCTACCGTCAGAGCTATGACAGAACGGTGATGAGATGGGAATGGGCAAGCCTAAGGAAGAGATTTCGTCTTTCTCGGCTTCCATCAATTACCTGATAGAAGTCTTGCATGCACGTTCCTGAGAACAGTGTCCTTGTCGCAACGGAATGGCCGATCAGGATCTACGGTGCTTTGGAATCGGAATTGCCGTACATCGGGATCGATGGATGACATATGGTCGGTATGGAATTTGTGAGAATGATCAACATGAAGCGGTCGTTTGGACTTCAGACGCAGCGAAGAATGGATTACCGCTTAGCACTGGCAACAAGACATGGTGAGTCTTTCTCGCCTTCCGCGAACACAGTCGCGACACTTTGATATGCTCGTGCTCTCTGGAATGATGAATTGGATGTTGACTCGTCTGTGTCAGAGGATTCGTTTGGGGCGGAATTACCTCGGAAGATTGGATTTTGGTGGCGCTCCACTCCAGTGTCTAGCCTCATCTCCATCTCCATCCCCCATCACCTCTCTCGTTGCTTTTCTGACACCATTCTTCTTCATTGGCGAGACACAGGCGTTCGCGCTGTCGAGCAAGCGCTAAGCTGGAGATCGGAAGAGCAAGGAGATGGCGCAGGTGAGGACCAACCGGGCCACGCCGATTATGCAACAATCACGGACAAAGACTCCGTTCGCGCGGGTACGGAAATCTCTTACATCCTGCACAGGCACGGCCCGTGATTCCAAAAAAGCATCTAGACCCCAGCCGCAGAAAAACGTGGTTCTTTGAGTGGAAGTGGGACTCCTTGACGGCGGTTCGCGGTTGCCCTGAGCTAAAACAGAGTCTGCACAAGTGTCTATACAACTTACCGCTTTGGGATTGGTATGGCTTCTGGAAGCGACGCCTCTTCCGTCAAAACAACATCTGGAATGAGACGGGCTCTTTGATTGTTCGACTGAGGAATTGGGAATTATTGATGGCGTCGTTTGTGTTGGGTGGTTGGATCGTGGAGCTATGATGCCATTGCATACCAGCGCTGCGTAATGAGGCTAGATGGTGGAATGGAGTGGAATGGGCGAATGGACTCTTGGCATTGAAGGAGAGGTAGGTTGATGGCTATAAAGGAGGATTTGTGCGCCTTCCCATCCCATTCAGCATCAAGTCATCAATCTCTCATTTTCATACCATCAATCACTCAGTCAATCCAATCATTTTTCATACCAACACCATGCAATTCCAAACCCTCATCGTTGCGGCCCTCAGCGCCATCGCCGCCGCTCAATCCACCAGCACCATGTCCTCCATGAACATGTCCAGCGCCAGCCGCTCCGCCAGCTCCCTCGCCTCCTCAGCCAGCGCCTCAGGGAGCTCAGCAGCCTCCGCCTCCTCCAGCCGCGCCAGCGCAAACTCATCTGCAAGCTCCGTCTTGAGCTCTGTCAGCTCTGCCTCCGCCTCCGTCAGCAGCGCAGCTGTAAGCAGATACCTCCATCGGTTTCCCAATCGTACCATTTACTAATCGTGTCTTTCTCCAGGCCACCGCTACCGGTTCCGCATCCAGCAGCCTCTCTTCCTCGGCCAGCAAGCTGAGCTCTTCATCTGCTAGCATCGCTTCCTCGACTTCTCGCGCTGGTGCCGTCGCTACTGGCGTCCCTGCCCTTGGTGCCGCTGCCCTGATGGGTGTTGCTGCCCTGTTGTAAACGCGTCGTTGCTGGATTGTCGATGGGGATAGACGGTGTTGTACGATGTTTTCAATTGTAGGAATGAGACAAGAAGATTAGGATGATTGTTATGTAGCCAAGTAATCCATAATGTTTCCGCTATATTCTTGCGTGCTCGCTCTTCCTTGTTTGTCTTAGGTTGTGGAGTACATCAGCAGTGGAAACAGGCCATCGTCGCTACCTTTCTTTCATCTGTCAGTCCTCCACGGTCAAAATGTCCGGATGTTGTAATGAAACTCTTCATACCTACATATTGTTCTTGCACACGAATACCAACAGAAACGGCCATACACATCCCCGTTATTTCAACATCAACACTGACTTCCGTAAATCATACATTCAAACAAGCGAAGCAGAAAATAAAAGCTTCATAATTATCATTGCATACAATTTCAGAGTCTCTTTCAATCTCCAGCATCGAGGCCATGAACTCAAGAACGAAATCCGAGATCAGAAAATGGCTAAGGCATTTGGTGGTGAACCTATAGAGCCCGGGACGTTAAGTGGGACAGAAGTGAGGAAGAAAGTCCATCTCTTACTCTCTGCACATTTCTCCGAAAGAGCCTTTAGATCCCAGAGCTCGCCAATTGGAAGACCGAACAGGGATAGAAAATATTGGTGAAGCACTAAGAAATAACCAGTAAGCACAACGTGAAGAGCACAAGGAGCAAGACGTTTTGAAGATAAACATACCTAGATTGGCAACAGAACTCTCTTTGCCATCGATCACAGGAGGTATGGCCTCAAACGCAATCGCATCACCAGCGACAGCAGCAAAATGCTTATTCCAAAACCATGCCGCTGATTCTTCTGTTCCCTCGACGCCACAGGTCCGGTGGGAACCCATGGCTTCGGCTTGCTGGTCGGCGTTCATTGCTCCCAAAGCTTCCGTGAACCCAGAGCGGACGATGATGATGTCGCCCTGTTTGAACTCGACGCCTTCTTCCTTGGCTACCGTCTCAAGCTCTTTGATTGTGATTCTGTGGGCATCGAAGGGGCTATATTTGATGCCTTGTCTATCTGCCCAGGCTTTGTAGTCGATGAGAATGCCTCGGCCAACGAGGCCGCCGCGGTCGTGCCAGTCTGTATTGGTGTCAGCTATGCGGAACGATTCGCCTTGTTTCGTAACCCACGATTCAATGTTGGAAAAGACTTTGTCTTGTCTTCGTTTCCGAATTCTTGGATCAACTCTTCAACTTTTGGTTTATGGCCGTTATAAGTCGTTCCTGTAGGCTGATGGTTGAAATGACCTGACGATCGTCAGTACTCCGAACTTGATTCTTGCCGGACAGGTCTCGCAGTACATAGACTATCCCATTGACTACTACACTGTGTATTGAATTCGATCTAAGGAGGATGTTAAGTTTGTGGTAATCATTCCTGGCCTTGTTCCATACCTCATCGTCGAAGCCATGGCAACCAAGAGGCGAGTCTACAAAGCTCATGACTTTATGAACCAGACCTTTCCTTCCAAATCCAGGCGTTTGGATTGCGCCTATCGGCCAGCTAGGTTTAATCAACGCAGCTCAGTAACAAGAAGCTAGCCTTATACTTGAGAGAAATGGATACACCCTCCTTGACTTCTGAAGCGGCAGCCTTGACAACGTCTGGCGTCAGCAGATTGACCGTCCCTAGGACATCTTTCTTGCCATCTTTATCAAAGACTCCCCAGGCACAGCCTTTTGGCATATCCTTTACTTCGGGGAGTGAATCGAAGTCGGGAAGGTTCCTATAGTTGGCCATGATGTGGGAAGCAATTGTAAGTGCTGAAGAAGTGGAAAATACGTCAAGCAAAAAGATTAGGAGCGAAGGATATGTGATAGTCTACGGGTTTAATCTTTGGGCCAGACTGCTCCTTGCCTCCGGAGTCCATTGTCCTCAACCCCGCCATGCCCCGCACCGTCAGTAGTAAATCAGAATGACGATAGACAAGTGGGTGCCCTGAGAGCATCGAGGTGGTCTAGTGGTGTTCCTGTGCTTGTCAAGCGGGCCGCGTCCGATCCTCTTTACATCCGCTCAGCCTGTCCAGTGCCGGGTGTGCTATTTAGAGCATGCCTGGTTCATTCCATCTCTTGCAACCTGAAATGAACCATTGTAGGAAGTCTCGGCTTGGGGTTGGTGTATATAGTCTCTTGGTGGTTTCGTCAAATTTGATCCAGGAGGTTGCCAATGTACAGGTCGAGTCCCGTACTTCCTTCTGACGGATCAGGCCGATCTGTTGGTAAAGAGCGGTGCATGTTGTGCCCTGATGAGATACTGGTCAGGCAGAGGCGTATGCGTGTGTTCACGCGTACGCCAAGCGTGACTGTAAGCTGAATCAAGTGAGGGTGAGACAGTGACAGTCGTGGAAGGCTACGAGAAGTGTTGATAGGAGATGACCTGGTGGTGTTGGCCGAAACATCCGTCCCTGCTATCAACACCCCCACCTCCCGCCACAGCTATAACCGCTCCCCCACCACGCCTCCTTCCGAGCCAGGCTTCCCTACCTTTACCTCCATCGATCTCTCCAACAGCAGACAGACACAACCACCACAATCCATACACCTACGCTGCATTCTTCCATACACCATACAAACATGAATATTCTTCGAGGCGCCGTTGATCGTCTGCGCGACACCTATGCGCCAGTCTCCCACACATCCACTTTCAGGGCATCAGGACAAATCACTCCCGAAGAGTTCCTGACTGCTGGCGATTTCCTGGTATACAAGTTTCCCACTTGGTCTTGGTCCGACGCCTCGCCCACTTCGAAGCGCGTCAGCTATCTTCCGCCAGGCAAGCAGTTTCTTGTCACCCGCGGTGTTCCATGCCACCGCCGACTTGACGAACACTTTGCTGAGCATGGAGCTCCTGAAGATCTGGTTAAGGACGCTCTAGGTGGCGAGGGCGACGATGACGACGACGGATGGCTGCGGACTGGTGGCATGGCTTCGAGTCAGGAGGGCAAAGTTCAAAATGTCCAGACTCTTGACGCCAGCGGAAATGTGGGCGAGATAGAGGTAGACGAGGAGATTCCAGATATGGAAGATGAGGATGATGACGAGGAAGCCATCATCCGGGATCCTGCAGGAGTTGCTGCAGGCGATACGTGAGTCTGCTCCTCGGCTGCCTACGTACACGACTGACTCTCAAGCAGCTCTAAGCGATCATATACCCTCTACATTACATACACACCATACTACCGGACACCTCGATTATACCTATCAGGCTACCTTTCCGCTTCCGAACCGCTGCCCCCACAACTCATGATGGAAGACATTGCTGGAGACTACAAAGACAAGACCGTCACCCTTGAAGACTTTCCATTTGTCGACTCGGGCCTCAAGATGGCGTCAGTACATCCGTGCAAGCATGCTCATGTCATGAAGGTTCTGTTGGATCGAGCGGACGCTGCCCTGAAGTTACGAATGAGTAAGATCAAAGAGGGCAAAGTCAAGCCAGGCGAGGATGTCGCTGGCATGGAGGGCTTGGTTGAAGATGTGGATAAGCTCAAGCTAACGAGTGCGCCTGCAGAAACCAAGAAAGACGGTGAAGAGTGGGAAGTGCTACAAGAGCCTGGTCAAGGAGAATCCGAAGATGACATTGCCATTCGGGTGGACCAGTATCTGGTAGTGTTCCTCAAATTCATGGCCAGCGTCACGCCGACCATCGAGCATGACTTCACGACGAGCACGTAGGTATGACTTCGTGACCTGATGGATGCTTATGGTCGGCGTTATGGCTGGGAGGCTCAGCACGTGCTTTTTTTACATAGCGATGGCTGGATACGAAGATTCTGCCAACAGACACGACATGGGACTCACGATGGGTATTTGGCGTTCGATAGGGACCTTGGAATACTTGTGCCTCTCTGGCAGGAATTTGACAACTTGCTCGTCTGTTTTTGATTCGAAATCCTCTGCTTCTGAAAGATTTAGCCTCTCCTCGCGCCGCCAGTAGCGTCAATCACGTCAATGGCACTCTTAGAAAGAACATTTCTGGCGTTCGAACTAATTGACCTTACCCAAGTTACATGCTATCAGACACTAAATTGATCGATACGCGTAATGTCGTACTGAATGACCAAAAACTTGGAAGCTGCGTTTCACTTACTGTCACCGAATCTGTGTATTGACATGATGAATAATAGCCGGTATTTCTACTTGATACGGAACCGAAAATTGGCGAACAGCGAAATGGCGCGGAGAGTGTTGACATCTCTGCTGTCCAAAAAAAGACAACTAAGCGATTTTAAGGCTGAATCTCAGCCTGCCATTTCTTTACTCTTACACTTGTAATAACTTCCCCTGATGGCGTTTCGTCAGGTCGAATTCCTGCCCTTACTTCTGATACCTATTGGAATTGGTTGCTTTCTATTGCTCGAAGAAGGACCATATTTATTGACACCCAGGCTTTCTTTGGACGTTTGCCCTCGATCTGCTTCTTTATCTTCTGCTTTTCGCCATGACGGTTATATACTCTTCTTCTCTGCTGGAAAGTGGAATGGGTGTGGAGAATGGGTCTTTATTGTTGTTCGTTGGTGCCTGGGTTTTGGACGCAATGTTGAGATCGTACCGTTGCTATTTCTGGCCCCCAATTTTCTGAGCTGCAGCTTAGGAAACCGACTCGGAGGAGAGTGTGTAGCCATGCATTTCCATCTTCAGCACAAAAATCTTCTATCTCCTTTCCGCTTTCGAGGAATGGGTTATCTGCCTGCCTAAAATCCAACGGTGGCGTTGCTGCGTCTTCCCGTCTCTGATTGGTCAACGCACACGGCTCAGCCTGGCGCGGGAGGAACGGGCAATCCTTGACTCTGCACTACAGCTTCTAAATTTAATATGGACCCCCCTTTTTCCATTTTGATGTTCTCCATTTGCTGACCGGTGGGTTTTGTATGACTTTGTGCGGCTTCTCTTTCTTTCCCTTTCGTCGCGTCTTTTCTTTGTCTTTTTCGAGATTTACGATTTTCGCTTTTTGGGGTTCGGGATTCGAATCTTTCTTTGTTGGAGACGCGTGAGTGCTAGAAGACGATTCCATAACTCGACAATCCGTCCCTTCCTACCAACAACATATTTTCGCACCTCCCAAAGAAAGTCCAAAACATGGAGCTCGTCATCGCCATCGTCGTGGCCGTCGTCATCCTCGTTTACCTCGGCCACATCAAACTCCCCGGTAATGTCACTTTAGATCGTCGATACAATGCAAATACCGCGCGTTTCCAAACTCCAGGACGGAACGCGAGACAACAGCAACTGAGTCTGGAGAAATCAGATCGACAGAAAAGAAGAGAAGAAGAAGTTGTTGTTTTGGGGAATTATAAGGGGGATGATGGAGTGCAGAGTGGAAGCGAGATGGAGGGGGCAGGAGGGGGGTATGTGGAACATCCCGAGTTGGCTAGGAGAGTGAAGGATGTGGGTTCTACTTTTTTCGCTATTCATCATTTCTTCTTATTTCACTTCTCTTGTACTTGATACACTACTCTGCCACATTCTCCGCGCAAACCGTGCAAATCCACAAATCTAATGCCATGCAGGAACGAGCCATCCGCGCAGCGGCAGCAGAAGCGCGCATGAAAAAGGATAAAGACAATGCTCAGGTCGCGCGTCGCATTTTGTCAGAGAGGAAAGCATGTAAGGGGAAGAGTGCATTGGAACAGGCAAGTGCTGAGAATGTGGGATGGAGGGGTATCGATCAAGTTCGGGAGATGAGGAGTTACAATTGAAAGTGAGGGAGTAAGAGGATCTTCTATGTCCAGAACGATGCATTGGGAAGGCAAGCTGGGTATTTTGTAGGGCTTGGGCTTGGACTTGTCCTTGCGATGAAGAGCCTGAAGATCTTGAATTGAGTTGATGGCGGAAGTAGTTGCTGTACTCGGCATCGACAACAATGAAATTCTGGCAACTTTAGAGAGATTTGGCCAGAGAGCGAGCAATGGTGCTTCGAGTCGGTCGTATCCAGTCTCGGGTGGTCATTGAAGAACAAAGAGCTTGGAAAGGAATGAATGTTATCCCTCACCCCTTCTTTATACCCAGATTGAGACTCTCATTCATTCCGTACTATCAATCACAGACCCTGGAAATCCGTCAGAAGGGCCAAAAATCACCTCCATACCAAAACAACAGCCACTAAGCACACTCCATCAAACATTGAGTCGAACCAACAAAAACAATTGGCGCTGCACGGGATCGAACCGCGGACCTTTACAGACAATGTTGCATCATAGCCACAATGTAACGTGCTACCACTGCACCACAACACCTTTTCTTGGAGGGGGGAGGGTGTGGGTGGGCTATTGTACAGCTAGTGATCGGGAAAGGATGGGATCCGCCTCGGAGAGAGTGACGAGTGTGACTCAGAATGAAAAGAATGATTGAGTAAGACTGTGACTCATTACACCAAAGAATAGTGTGTAGGGAAGAACAAATGGAAGAGCCAGGGTCTTTTTCCTCGATAGTGACAACATGAAGACTCTTGGGTTCATAAGTTGAACAAAAAGGACTTGGGAAAGGCAGGAAAAGTGATGAATACACCGGATTGAGATTGATACTTGCAAAAAAGGTGGTTAGGAAGAGTCATCGACCAAAGAAGGAGGTCTGCGCCTCAGCCTGATGACCACTTAATTGCCCATTGCGAATTGAAAAGACAGATTCTGAAGTTCCCATTCCGGCTTGAAAAATGCGACTCACCATCTGAGGGTGATTACTGACTTTAAGCCCCTAACCAAAGCAAAAGGCTGGTCGGAGGCTGCTATACTTGATCAGCCTCGTCCCGACTCGCCAAGAAAGAACCTTGTATCAGGCGCGGACCAATCAGACGGAGACAAGGGAGGAGCGAATGACCAACTCACCCGTGACGCGCATCCTGCATCTTGTGCCATCATATCCACTCCACCTGCATGCAAGGAAGGCAAGATAAACCTCCTCCAGTTTTTTAACAACCCTCTTCACCGCTCGCAGAGTGCGATAAATGGCGTGTTCCCATACTGCCGCAACACACACTCCTGTTTACTCTCAACCATCCCTTTTTTCGCGCCGTTCATATTGACCCTGTGAGAAAACATGGATCCCAGCGACCCCGAACCCGACCCAGGCAGTTTGATACAGCAAATGCGCAGACTGTCATGTAGCACAACAAAGACAACATCTTCGTCAACCACATCACAGTCAAGTTCGTCCCCCCTCTCCCCTCGGGCCCTACGCCGACCCCAGCGACCCCGCGCGACCCCCTCTAGCACGCACCCAAACAGCATCCTCTGCAGATCGCCGAATCAACGCTCATCGCGAGAACAATCCTTGAACAAGGATGATATGGATATAGACTTAACTTCCCCAACCACTACAAGATTCATCGAATCACTCATACAGGAAATCAACAATACACCAATCTCTCCGTCTTTCCCGGCATTTGACTTCCCAGCCACAGGCTTGCCCCGCCAAAGACAGCCATCAATTTCGGGTCCGTCGAAAAGATGGAGTGGAACGCCTCTATTGCCCCGGGATCGTCATTTCCGTGATGAAGTGGTGACACCGGAGCAGGAGACCATGGCTATTTCGAAATATCGAAGGGAGCGATTCTCACTTCCAGAACATGAATGGTGGAAATTGGAGTCCAAGCATCGGGTCGCGATGGTGGCGCTGAGAAGGATGGAGGATGAAGGTAGTATGGATTTGAACCAAGACACATCGCTTGGGCAAGACTCTCCAGAGGCCTCCTTTTCTCGTCAAAACGGCACTGCGGGCGTGCTATCAGGATTGAAGCCTGTACTTCAGGAGGCGTTGGCCTTCAGTCATAGGCCAAATCCAGAAGCAGTGAAGCCTATTGGTGAGAACGGACTTGATCTCGAAAATTCAACCCAGGTTCCTCATTCATTGGCACAACCACCTGAATGCAATCCGGAAGCTTGGGAACACTGGCAGCACCGGGAGGGTATAACGGATTTACAGCATCATGCCTATTTCGGTGCTCGCCTTTCTGCCTATAATTTTGAAAAGGGTGATATTTTTGATCTCCGCCAACTTTGTGTCCGGGAGCGTTTGCGGAAAGTTGAGGAGAGCTGGCAACATGGGAGAGCAGCTATGAACATCGAAACGCAATTTTGGAATGCGGTTTTTGAACGAGAGAATCAAACAGATGCATTCGTACAGCGGGATGCGTATCTACTCCAAGCAAATGCGGTGGAGTTTGCGGCAAAACTGTTTATTCTGCGTCTTTCTGAGAGCGAGATACATGAGCAGATCTTCAACCGCTACCTGCTCACCGCATTTGACTGTTCGGAAGAAGACCGGGAAGGGTCGAATGTCAATATCCCTGAATTGGCTAATGCACTCTTAAACCTGGACTCAGTTTCGAGGAATGCACAAGTAGTGTTAGCGCAAGATCAGGATGGTCTACACGAAGCGACAAAGCGCCTGGGCCAGCTCCGCTTCAGTTGAGTGTTGACACAATTGGGCAATGCAGAACCAACAATACCGTCGAACACATAACCCTGCCTGCGTAGCGAGAGAATTCCGCAAAGAAGAATGTCTTTATACAAGGTCAGTAAGTCGCAAAAATAATTAAGAAGAGTGAAGTTGGAATGTCGGCTAATTCTGATACCTGCAGACCATAGGAGGAGATAAGCAAGTAATGAGTTGGCCACGAAGCGCTCTGAGGCAGCTTCATAGATTTTGGACAAGTTTATTGATACGGTTGCATCATTGAAAGGATGCAGCGCCGTCCCTTGCCCGTTGGGGAGGAGGTGGGGAAGATGGGAGGAAGGGAGGATGAGAATTGGAAAGAGAGTGGGAGCGTACCGGTTTGTTCTTTAAGTCTGGGTTGATAGTTACGGTGCCTCGTGCATGATGCATGCAATCAATGCTGTTCTTCCTCAACAGACATATGGTCGAGGGCAGCCTTTGAAGCTCGCTTATCAAAGCTATATCCTCCTCCTTCAGAGAGTATACGCATCAGGGTCAACGTTGTTGGTTCCTTGAGCTATATTTCAAGATGCCAAATTCTTCTTTGCTTCTTCCGCAGCCTTCTTACGGGCCAGATATCTTTCCTTCGCACTGCCAATCTCACTCTCGGTCTTCCGACTCTTCGCGGCATGTTCGAGTTTCTTTTGAGCTTCCGCCTCCTCATCAGCTTCCCTTTTTCTCTTCTGTTCGATTTGGGCCTCCATCATACGTGTCTCTCGTTCCCTCCTGGCCTTTGTATCGGAACCCTTGTCATTAGATGCTAACGGTTGTGCTACTAGACGCGAGGCCGCGGGTGCTGCACTTGCGGGCTTCGGCTTCTTGATTATGTTAAGACCTGCTGTGAGCAATTGACGCTTATCCAAAATTTGTCCATCGTCGTTGAGTATGACATCAGTGCCCTTCGCTTTCGCTTCTGCAGCAATCTCGATATCTGTCTTCTCTTTCTCGATTGCAGCAGCGGACAGGCCGTCTTTCTCAGCTTGTGCAGTCGCCGCCATTGCTTCACGGTGTCGTTTTTCCTGTTCATCGAGCAGAGTGCGGTGAAACCCTGTCATGCCGAGTTGCTTTCGCTTTTCCTCTTCTTTCTCCTGCCTGATTTTTTCCTCTGCCTCGGCTTTCCGGACCTCCTCTTGCTGCTGCTTGTATGCTGATGTAACAAATTTCTCCTTGTCCGCGAATTCCTCGCCTTCAGCTTCTCGCTCCCGTTGGAATTTCTTGTCATCGGCGCGTAGTCGATCCTGCTTTTTGATGGCGGCAGAAGCAAGCATGTTATTCATGTACTTGGGCTCTCTCTTCTCAGCTTCGGCCTGTTTGGCCGCCTTTTTTGCTGCATCTGCAGCGTGGATTTTGTCAAACGCGGCATCGTAGTCATAGATTGTTGAATCTACCTCGAGCGCATCTTTGGCATTTTTCAGATGGGTTTTTTGCGAAGACAGGTCACCGAACAGAGATGTCTTCTTGCTGTTGACCTTCAGTGACGGCTTACCCAAAGTTTCGTGGGTTCTCTTCGATGAATCGAGGGATTCGCCATTGTCCTTGGAGTCTTCGCCGTCTGAGTCCTCGAGACTCAAGGCGGGCTTCTTAGCCAAGGCATTGGGTCTTCCAGGTAGCTGAATGCCCTTTTTGGAGTTCAGCCCGAATTTGAGGGCCATGATGGAGACATGTGTGAGAATTGCGGTCGATGGGAGAATAAGAGGGTCAAGGATAGAAGGGCCTACGTAGAAATTGCGACTCCGATCGAGAGCAGTTTCTGAGCACGTGATATGCAGGAGCGAATAACTTTGGAAATTAGTAGTACTAGTAGTAGTAGTACCTAGTTGCTCAAAAATTGTGCACGACTTGAACACATCGAAATGCATGTGCACAAAAAATCATAGTCTCCAGGCGTCGAATCTCCATCCCAGTGTTTGACTGCGACGACTTTTTGCCTCTGAGCCTTGCGATTGTACTCACAACAACCTCTAAATGTCTTCTGGAGAGGCGGACTACGACAAAGCTCGACCATCAAAGTTTCGCTTCAAGTCAAGGCGGAGAGGAAGATCAGCATCTCCCGCAAAAGACCGAGAGCGTCGGCACAAGAGACGTAAGAAGAGGTACCATGAGCCTTTGGACGACGACCCAGCTGCCTACGACGACAGCTTCTACGCAGACCCACGGCACGCCAACTATATTGATCCAGATGCCGCGTTTCGAGAGTCGCTGTTCGATGCACTAGCCGATGATGAAGGCGCAGCGTACTGGGAGGGCGTCTACGGGCAGCCAATTCATACGTACCCCAACGTCAGGCCTGGCCCGCAAGGTGAGCTTGAGCAAATGACAGAGGAGGAATATGCAGCACATGTACGATCCAAAATGTGGGAGAAGAGCCACGAGTATCTTGCTGAAGAACGTCGGAATAGACAAGAGGAGCGAAAGCGAGAGAGACAACGCGAGAAGGAGGAGGAGGCACAGGCAGATGGCGGCTCGTCGTGGAGGGAGGAGGCTGAAAGGCAAGCTTTCGAGGACAAAATCGCCAAAAGTTTGAGGAATGGCGAGCAAAGGAAGGTCAAGAAAAGATGGCAAGATGCATGGCAACGATATCTCACAGGGTGGGATAAGTTTACTGACGTCCTTGCCACGAAGAGCAAAGAGGAAGGTGTCCTGGCTGGTCAGGCTTCTAGGGGGATCATCCCATGGCCTGTGGAAACTGGCAGTTGGAAGAATGCCAGGAAAGAAGATGTCGAGGACTTTTTCCGCAATGCTCCACCCAGCGAAAGCGATTGGGCAGGCGTTCTCAAGACTGAGCGTGTCAGATGGCATCCTGATAAGATGCAACAGCGCTTTGGTGCAAACAAACTTGATGAAGAGACCGTTCGAACGATTACTGAAGCCTTTCAGGTTATTGATAGGCTGTACGCAGAGAGGAGGAAATGAGGTGCCTTCGTGGCATGGCTATTATGAGATACAGAGATACCCAGGGAATATGATTGTACACTGTTTTGGCCTTTCGAGGAATTGCCTTTCTCTTTAACCTTTCGCCATCTTCACCAAGTCGGAGTATGCTGCACGGTAGTGCTCTAAGTCTAAGCAGCTTGTCCAAACGAAAGCAGCTCTACTCTTCCTTTTCTTTCAAACTGGCGTCCCGAATATTAGTTCTGCGACTTCGTCACATTTTTAAGGGTTGAGGCCGCTTGGTTGTTGGCTCCGAGCCCTTTGACGATAGCATTGGACGGAGTTCTTCATCGGAGGTTCTCACAGGCTTTGTACTTCGAACACAGGGTGTATGATCATGTTTTCGGATAACCCGACATCTATGACCCTTATATGCCAAGAAGTGCTACTAGTGTAGTCATCTTGTTTGAGTTGCACATGTACTGTGTAGGATCACACTATGAAGGCGAAGGCAATGATAGTCACTTCACACGCATTTGGCGATAAAATCCTGGTACATATCCGCTCGGTTAATGCAAACGTTGGAACCGACAGGACACCGGACCTCTTTCTAATTCTCTTCACTCTTCCACCACACCGCGACATCAATTCGGCAAAAATCCTGCAGCGATTCGCGCACACATCCATAGCACGCGCTCCCGAGCGAGTCCATTGTTGAGACTCGGAAGCCGATCGATTTGCTTTTTGTATTTCATTTCTTTGGCAGCTGCACAGACATACCTCGGCTTGTTGTGGGGGATGTTTCGAAACGGACGACGCATGATGGAAAGGCGGGTAGTTGCGCGCTCTCACATGCTGTACCTGAACCCATCTCGGTCCTGGCTGCCTTGCTCCGATGCTCAAGATCTTGTGGCACGAGTGGAAAAATCTCAGATCTCGGGAAATGGCTGTGGCTCAAATCAATCACATTCCAACATAGTCATCACATGTGTCTACTCGGAGTGCGCTAGACTGCTTTCGTCATCTCGCCGCCCCGGATATTCCATTAGGTAGTATATATAGATATACTCTCTGCCAGCGAGATCCGTCACCACCTCCTAATAGTATTTCGTCGCCCACATAATCCAACATGGTCAAGCAGCCTACTCCAGAATGGGTGAAATCGCTGAAGCCGGCGGGCACGCAGGGCCCAGAACTTCTGGCCATGGAGAGAGCCAAATCAACCATCGCGGTCGATAAATTGACGACATACCTGTTCGAACAGGAGTTCCTCGATACCAAGCGCAGTATTCTCAAGATACTACAGTCGGAGAAGGTCTTCGACAAGTCGAACAACTATTTTGCTGGTCGCGTAGAGAGGTTCGAGAAGGCGCTGGCTAGGGCAAAGAGATTACGCCAGCTTGCAGTTGAGCATGATTGGAGTTTGGAAGATCATAACCTTGCTGTCGATTTGATCAGCGAGCCGATGCCTTACGGCTTGCACGGCACCATGTTTTTGGTAACGACTTCTTCTACCCCTATTTAAGAAAACACTGCTAACACGTGATGTGAACAGCTTACGCTCTTCAACCAAGCCAGCGATGCTCAAGGAGCGAAGTACTTCATGAAAGCAATGAATTACGAGATTATCGGATGTTATGCACAGACTGAGCTCGGTCATGGCTCTAATGTTCGAGGTTTGGAGACCACAGCAACCTGGAATCCGGACAAGAAGAACTTTACCTTACACTCCCCGTCTCTCACAGCATCCAAATGGTGGATAGGATCATTAGGGAGAACTGCAAACCACGCGATCGTTATGGCTCAGTTGATTGTGGGCGGGAAGAATCATGGTCCTCATCCATTTGTTGTCCAGATTAGAGACATGAAGACACACATGCCCTTGGAAAACATCCATGTTGGTGATATTGGCCCCAAGTTCGGTTACAAGTGAGTGCCACTACTTTCTTCCAGTGGTGTTTGAAGATACTGACGTGTTGAAGCACCATGGACAACGGTTTTTTACTGTTCAACAACGTCGAAATACCACACATCAGTATGTTGGCAAGACACTCGAGAGTGGATCCAGAAACGAACACATACATCAAGCCGAAGTCTGCAACCGCAGTATATGGAACCATGACTTGGGTCCGAAGCGTTATTGTCAGTGGACCAGCTCAAAGATTTTTTTCATCTCAGTGCTAACGAACATCATAGGTATGGCAATCTGGTGGTGTCCTGGCTCGTGGTGTTACAATTGCCATCCGGTACTGCTCTGTTCGACGTCAATTCCAGGACAAAGATGCTGCACCCGACACTGCTGGAGAGACGCAGGTTTTGGATTACACCATGGTGTCCTACCGTCTCCTTACCCTCCTTGCCCAGACGTTTGCTCTTCATTTCACTGGCAAATTGATGATGGAGATGTACCAGAATGGCCAGAACTCAATTTCAGAGACGTCTAGCCCTGAAGAAGTCAAAAAAGCCACAGCCATGATGGCTGATCTCCACGCAACTTCCTGCGGTCTAAAGTCTCTCGCTTCTACAACTGCTGCAGACGGTCTTGAACAAGCGCGAAAGGCGTGCGGTGGTCACGGATACTCGAGCTTCAGCGGTATCGGACCTTTCTACGCAGACTACCTTCCCAATGTCACATGGGAGGGTGACAACTACATGTTGACGCAACAAGTTGCTCAATACCTCCTCAAATCAGCACGATCTGTTATCGCCGGCGAAGAGCCCACAAACGATACTACCAGGATATTGTCCTTCTACCAATCTCGCGTTGACATCGGTGCCGCCTTCGACGTCCTGGGGTCTGACGAAGAGCTCGTTCAAGCTTTTGCATGGCGCGCATCTCACTTGACATTCGAGGCGCACCGTCAACGCGATATACTCAAGCAACCATGGAACGATCTCCTAGTCAACTTCTACCG
This sequence comes from Venturia asperata, assembly GCA_003689335.1. Classification (NCBI taxonomy): domain Eukaryota; kingdom Fungi; phylum Ascomycota; class Dothideomycetes; order Venturiales; family Venturiaceae; genus Venturia; species Venturia asperata. The sequence continues at coordinate 191,998 of QWWL01000004.1, read as the reverse complement.
CCTCAGCAAGGCGCACTCCCAATACATTATCGTCAAAAACTTCTACGACACACTCATCGCCGAGAAGGCGAAGACGGAACTGGACTCCACCACGCTCGACGTACTGTGGAAGCTCTTCCGACTTTACGCTCTACACACTCTGGAGTCTGAGGCTAGCGAGTTCTACATGTCTGCTGCTGTCACTGTCCGCCAGATCCAATTGGCGCGCTCCACGGCGGTCATGCGATTGATTAAGGAGATCCGACCACATGCCGTTCGCCTGGTTGACGCATGGGACTTCCCAGACTTCCAGCTCGACTCCTCCCTCGGTCGACAGGACGGAAATGTTTATCAAGACATGTTCAACCGCGCTTCCGAAGATAATCCCTTGAATTCAATCACCGTGGACCCGTACCCTGACAGCGAGGTCCTTTTCAAATCGGACATCAAGGGACACATTGTCAAAAGTAAACTGTAGAACGCGGAGAGCGAGCGGCGACAGACCGTGTTGGGAGCGGCCGTTGTACTGTGTAGCATTTGATGGTGGAGATTGGATACCGTAGACCCTGATAGAGATAGACAGTTCCCCTTCTTCTATGTAAACTTTTTCGACGTAGCGATGCGCAAAAATGGAACGCATCTTCCACAGTTTCAAGTTCTCCCATTCCGTTTTGTCGTCAATCAGTGACACTGTGTTAACTTTCAATGACTAGCACAGTCCCCATAAGAAGCATCCACACAGGCGACCGCGACTAGCAAAGCGCTCGCCATGTTTCCGAGTCAGTCTGCCAATGATAATCCTGTTGCCTAACCACACCAAAATGTGGCTGCATCCAGGCGCAAATAAAAGCCCACCTCATCCATCGAAAGAAATGTGTTCTTTCCAGCCCAATCAGGCAGCAGAAAAACGTAACATAAATGAACGAAATCCTTGCGAAAAAAACTCATGTTGCATGCTGACACGATCTCAAACTTCTCCATGCAGATACTTGGCTGGCTTGGCAGGTTAACGCGCCTGCATGTTCAACTTCACGTTATCTCCATACTCCGGTCTCGATTGTCTGATTTCCACTTCTTGGAGGGTGTTTGGCATCACGATGGCGCAACCGAGAATCGTTAAACCGCCTCCGACGAAGGTACATGAAGTCCACCGTTATAACCCTACATACTTGACGTACTAGACGTTCATTACCGATTTACTAACCATGCGAATAAACACAGGTCTCTTGCGACTCCTACTCATGGGAAGACGCGCTTAAAGACTGGCAAGCGAAGAAACTCGAGCGCCGGCATCAAATCCAGATTAGACTCGGTTGGATCCCGGAGCTCCAGAAAAATGACACACCGTTCCTCTCACTACCCTTCGAGATTCGAGAGAAGATTATAGAGTACTCCGTCGAATGGAAAGATCTAGTCTGCATGAGCCACCGCGGCCGATCTTTTCACGCCGAAGAGTCACATTTGAAGAAGAAACTGGATGAGATGCCTTTTTGGTTTGTCGATTGTCCGACTGTTTTAGCGTTGAACAGACAGATTCTTTGTGAAGTAGTGACGGTCTTGATGAGGAGGAGATTGATTATTGCGCCTCTACGGGAAGGTGTGATGCCGAAGAACGATGAGTGGGCTAATCCAACCATCGTCTGGCCGATGGCGAGACTTTGGAAGATGTACGAGATGGCCAGTTGGGGTGGTAGATTACATTTGACGCCGAAACTGGTTTTGGAGGCTCCTGACGTTCTCGCTGGGTTTCTCTGGGCGCCGTTGAGAGAGATCCTGATGATGTGGAGGGAGGGGATGATTTACGAACAAATGAGGATCGAGATACGCCATGGAACTGGAGACATACTTGGGAGCGTTGCTTCCAATGCGACTGCGAAGAGGACGAGTGTGGTGGTTGAAGAGAAATTTCTCGACACCCTGGTGGTGAGGAGTTTGCAGTGGGCGAGGTATGTATTTCTTAATGGTGATTGCCGCTGAGATGTGGATTGATGGCTAATTCGTCTTGCAGTCAAGCAGACATCTTGGAGAAGAAATCCGAATATAGTGGTCCAATAAAGCTGAAGAGTTTGGAACACTCATTGCAGGTCCCGATTGCCATGAGCAGATGTATGCCAGCGAAGAGTCTGAAAGTGCAGATGCTCACTAGTCATGGAAGATAACGCAGCTAACTGCAAGTGGTCTTGAGATTAGTATATACAGCGAGTGAGCTCGCAAAGCTTGAAGGACTGGCGAAGCCTGTTTCTCCTGTTTCGCAGAGACATCGAGCAAAAGACGCCACGTGCTTCTTGACGCTTCAAAATCGAGCCGTGAACCTGAGCTTGATGTCCGCTTTGTCACTTTCCAGGCAGCCGAGCGCATCCAAGTCTTTTCACCGTGAATGATCACTTTCGCTGGCATGATGCTGAAGGAAAATTGATGGACTAAGATCCGTATTGTCAAAGAATGTGAACACTCTCACGGCACTGTGGGCTCATACGTACGTTTAGTCGGTGGAACAACTGTGCGCTCCTTGAGTGTGGATATTGAAATGGAAAGGGAAATGCAAGCGGTAGAGATCCCTCAGTTGATCACGTGGTCGTATAGCGGACTCACCAAGAGTCCATAGTACTCCCAGCTTCGCCTCCAACCTTGAACGAAGCTAGGTATCTCGCATCTCTTCTTGAGACGCCATCACCGCATATTCCCCCATCCTCAGCCATCTAGAGACAGCAACGAGCTGTCTCACAGTTTTCCATCATGGCTCCTCATCAGGATACACTGTTCCGCTCGGCGGACATGTCCCTGACCCAGCTGTACATTGCCAACGAGATAGGCAGAGATGTGACCAACGCTTTGGGCGAGCTCGGCGTCATGGACTTCCGAGATGTGAGTATCTGGCAGCACTTTGGAAGATGAGGAATTCATGATATTCGTGACGCTGACATTGACACCTAGCTTAACTCTAGCACGTCTGCTTTTCAGCGAACCTTTACCCAAGAGATCCGACGCCTGGACAATGTTGAGCGACAGCTACGTACGTCGGGAGTTGTGAAAAATGGAAGAGATTGGTACTGACAGGACAAAGGATACTTCCACGCCCAAATGGAGAAAGCCGGAGTTCCAATGCGATCCATCTACGAATTCGATAACATCCTTGCCGCCCCCTCTGCCTCCGAAATTGACGAGCTTGGTGACCGGTGCCAAAGCCTAGAGAACCGAATTGCATCCTTAAACGAAAGCTATGAAACATTGAAGAAGCGCGAGGTTGAGTTGACGGAGTGGCGATGGGTGCTCCGGGAAGCTGGTGGATTTTTCGATAGAGCTCGAGGCAACACTGAAGAGATCAGACAGTCAATCGACGATGATGATGCTCCTCTCCTCCGCGATGTCGAAGGAGCCCATGAAAACGGAAACGGAGCCCAAGGACAATCTTTCACTGCCATGAACATCGGTTTCGTGTCTGGCGTCATTCCTCGTGAACGCATTGCTGCGTTCGAGCGTATCCTCTGGCGAACATTGCGTGGTAATCTCTACATGAACCAGTCTGAAATCCCAGAGGATATCATCGATCCGGAAACAAACGAAGGCACAAGCAAAAATGTCTTCGTTATCTTTGCCCACGGTAAAGAGATCATCGCCAAAATTCGCAAGATCTCTGAGTCTTTGGGCGCCGATTTGTACAGTGTGGACGAAAACAGCGAGCTTCGCCGCGATCAGATTCACGAAGTCAACACTCGATTGAGTGATCTCGCAAGCGTACTGCGAAACACCAAACAGACCCTGGATGCTGAGTTGACTGCCATCGGTCGCAGCCTCGCCATGTGGATGGTCATTATCAAGAAAGAGAAGGCTGTATACCAAACTTTGAACCGATTCTCGTACGATTCGGCTCGCAAGACGCTCATCGCTGAAGCATGGTGTCCTACCAGCTCCCTAGGTCTCATCAAATCTACTTTACAGGACGTCAATGACAGGGCCGGCCTTTCCGTCCCAACTATCGTCAACCAGATCAAAACCACAAGGACGCCTCCAACCTACGTCAAGACCAACAAGTTTACCCTTGCTTTCCAGACCATTATCGATGCGTATGGGACAGCAAAGTACACCGAAGTGAACCCCGGTCTGCCTACAATCGTTACCTTCCCTTTCCTTTTCGCTGTCATGTTCGGTGATTTTGGGCATGGCATTCTCATGACCATGGCCGCCGCCGCTATGATTTATTATGAGAAGCGTTTACTCCGCGGCAAGCTTGACGAATTGTTTTCCATGGCGTTCTACGGCAGATACATCATGTTGATGATGGGTGTCTTCTCCATCTACACTGGTCTCATATACTGCGACATGTTCTCCCGATCTCTGCCTATTTTTGAATCCATGTGGGAATGGCCAAAGGATTTCAAAGAAGGTCAGACTGTCACCGCAACTCGTCGCGACCCCAACTACACATACCCATTCGGCATGGATTGGTCATGGCATGACACTGAGAACGATCTCATTTTCTCTAACAGTTACAAGATGAAGCTGAGTATTCTTCTTGGCTGGGCGCACATGACCTTTTCTCTCCTGTGGTCCTTGGTTAACGCTCGCCATTTCAAGAAGCCAGTGGACATTTGGGGCAACTTCGTGCCTGGCATGATTTTCTTCCAGTCCATCTTCGGTTACTTGGCATTTGCTATTGTTTATAAGTGGACTGTTGACTGGAACGCGGTTGGCAAGCCAGCACCATCTTTGTTGAACATGCTCATTTATATGTTCCTCAAGCCTGGAACTGTAGAAGAAGAACTATTTAGCGGTCAAGCTGGTCTCCAGACCATCTTGCTTCTCCTGGCACTTTGCTGTGTCCCTGTTCTCCTCTTCTTGAAGCCGTTCTGGCTAAGATGGGAGCACAACAAGGTCATGGCTCAGGGCTACCGTGGAATTGGCGACAATACCCACGTTTCCGCCTTGGACGATGACGACGAAGAAGCTGGCAGCGGCAGTGGCACTTTACAAGCCTCACGCGAAAGTTTCGGCGACGATGAAGAAGGTGCCGCGCTTATAACGCAAGATATCGGAGCTGGCGAACACGAAGAGTTTGAATTCTCCGAGGAAATGATACATCAAATCATTCACACCATTGGTATGCGGTTAATCTCTCGCTTCAACTTTATCCTTACTAACAGTCTTCAGAATTCTGTCTCAACTGTGTATCTCACACTGCTTCGTACCTTCGTCTGTGGGCTCTTTCCCTCGCCCATCAACAACTTTCCATTGTATTGTGGAAGATGACCCTCGGAATCGCCTTTGGCATGACCGGTGCTGTCGGTGTCCTAATGACCGTTGTCTTATTCGGTCTTTGGTTCATCCTCACAGTTTTTGTTCTTTGTATTATGGAAGGTACGAGTGCTATGTTGCATTCTTTGAGATTGCATTGGGTCGAGGCTATGAGTAAACATTTCTTGGGTGATGGTGTGGCGTTTCAGCCTTTCAGCTTTGAGGTTCTGTTAGAGGAGGATCCGGTTGAGTAGCGTGCTTGGCCTGTGGAGATGTATGTAGATTGTAGGAGTAATACACGTTGATTGGATCATCAAGCTCATTTGTATTTGATGCGTGTCATCGTTGGTATGTCTTTGTTTCTTGTAAGGTTTCTACATCAAGTACAGTACTACATTAAGCGACCCAGGTTCGTGCTTCTTGCATCCATCTCAGCTTTCCAAAGCCTGCTGGGACTTGGCGTCTTTGCTCTGCTCTCCCTTTCAGACATGCTACTCCCCTCATTTCAACCTTGTGTCTGTCCCCTCTGTGTTCTTGCTGTTTCTTGTTTTTTTTTTCTACTTTGAACACGTTCTACCCAACTTTGAACAAGTTTATTCGTTGATTTGTGTTGGTTGGTATGAGAACGTTTTATTCAGGACATAAAAAGGTCACTTTGAGGGATTATTAGCAAACGGAAGTTAACCTACGTGCACACTACCCTTTTCACACTTGAGGCAGGAGATCATCGGTATCGTGAGAGCTTTATCCGGACTGTAGCCCCGACAAGGTATGCCGTCGTTGCCACCGTTCTTCATAAATTGTTTCAGCCCACTCGAGGTCGTGGTTTCGTAGGCCTCAGCGTATCTCAACCAGAAGAATCTGCATCTTGGCGTCCATTTTGGCGCAGCTGGACGGGGTTCTTGAGGTGAATCGCTTGAGGTTCCAAGGTTAGCGATGCCATGGTGAATGATGTCACTGTGGTGAAGAGTAGGGATGAGGGCGGGCTCCAGCGGAAGATCTCAAGGAGATCATTAGTGCAGATTTTCAATGTTCGATCGTAGGAGGTCATAAAATCGAAAGGGAATAGGATCCATTGCTACTTCGACTCCAAGATGAAGGAAGTCAGACCTTTCCACGCATACTGGTGTCCCAGTGTCTTAAAATAAGACCTGATGTCATAACAAGCTCCATGCTTTGAGAATTGCATGTCTTCTCTTCCATTTCTTCTCAATACAGCGATCTCATTGGAATGTCCATGTCAGCTGAGTTCCCGAGGCTCGAATTCGGGCTGTACGCGACTCTTTTAGTAGGCCTGCAACGCAGAGATGATTATGCTACGACCTATTCGATATTAGGGACTCGAGCCAGATATCCAATGAAATCGCGAGTAGATGCCTTGAGATATAAGATGAGGGCGTATAATTCGTATATATGGAAGTTCGAAGCAACAGAACTATCTCAATCCTCAAGGTCCGACAGGACAGTATATCCCAGAATATTCTGCCAGTCCATTGTTCAATATGACCTCGATAATATTCTGATACTAGGCGCAATTAAATGGCAAGGTGTTCCCAAACCTTGAATAAGATCCTGCTAGTTTGGCCGCACACGTCGTATTCCTGGGCATCAGAAGCATGATAATCCACATGGTAGAGATCGTAATATTATCTGACGCTGTCTGCAGATTTTTTTTTATCAGAAGTGATTTGTTGTTCCTCGTAGTTTGAACGATCGGTTCAAGAAATGTCGACGGGCCTCCTGAGCAGTCATCGTGGTTTGCATGATATCAGCATAGCAGTCGCAAGCTCTGGACTCTTGCTTATTCTCGATGCCTCCTCCACGCCATATCAGGCTGTTTTATACGATGGTGTGAATCTGTAGCGTCAATCCGAGGTGGCAGAGCGTTAGGGGGATGCTTACTACCTTCTATGAGATGTTGTGAAGTGCGCTTACGCTGTCCAATCTCGGAGAGGGGCCGAGTAGCCGCCATTCATCGCATCTCCACTCCAACCACAATGTAACCATCATCCTCATCATGCTCTCTGTCCGCCTATGAGGCTCTGCTCTGAAGTCTTTGAATGCATTACCTCAACCTCCCCGCCGAAGAAATCAACTCCTCCTTCCGAGCGCAAGCGATTTGCCCCCAATTGCCCGCTGCACAACCTGTACGGCGCCCTCCACCGTCGAAAACGTCTTTCGAAACGCGATAGCAAGCTCTGGAAGGTCATGATGGCTCCCACGGAGCACTGATATCCAAACCCACCTTCAAGTCGTCTTTCCATGCGCCTCGAATCGCGCATTGCCCCTCGACTTGCTATGACCCAGTCCACAAACTTACAACGAGCACCATACTAGGCATCGCGAAACAGGTACAAGCATGCAGAAGATGGTCAGAACAACGTGGAGCTGCAGAGCGTTGAGAATCTAGCGGTTCGATCAACAGCAATGCTCTCGTACAAGAAGCAATTGGCCGATGATACAAGGCTTTCGCAATCGCATCTCGTACGAAAGCTCCAGTATCATGCGGATCACCAAAGATCTCTGGGCAATGTAGACTCTCCTTAGGCACTTCGAAGTCGTCTAGGATTTCCCTTTTCCTGGCTTATCGAGTCCAGTTGCCTACTTGCGGAGCTTTTACCATGCCCGCCTTCGTACCAGTCGCGGATGGCGGCCCAGCCGAAAACCACATTGATCATGATTCTGGCGCCTTCATCATAGCGGCGTTACTGACAAAGCTCATGCCCTTATCGGGTTCTCAGCAACATCTTTGAGCGACGCACATCGGTGGCATTTATCTCTTCCCAGGGCTCAACTGACTAATTCGTGGGTGGATATCCCTCCGGCTTTTGCTCTGCAAGATTGCGCACACCTTCAATCGATAATCGCAATGGCCATCACCAGAAGGAGGTGGAAGCGGTTTAGCCTTTGAAGTCAGATCGCCCAGGTTAACAACATCATTTTCAGATGTCGCTAGCATGACTACCAGTGTCTCTTCGCCGCCTTCTCTGGCATTCCTTCCCGAAACCCCAGAACACCAATATGTACCAACATTCGATTCTGGAAGAGTGGAGAAGTCTACAGCATAGCAAAGGAACAGGGCACAATCTGAATTAAGAGTCGACTATTGAAGGGTAATGATTAGCATCGCACAAGCAGATGGCCTGATTGACGATCCAACGTGGTGTGCACCGGACATCTGACATTGAGGATTGGAAACGGAAGGATGACAGTGAGCATCGCACATGAAGATGACTTGCTTGAAGATCGAATGTTATGCGCACCGGACATCTGACATCGTTACCAGCATGTCGGCCTTATACATGCAGTGACATGACACGGCCTGAGCTCCATCCTGTGTAGAGCAGAACGAGACCGGCCCATGATCACTATCTGGGTACCTCTCGACCACCAATGATGAGCGATGTGGGACAGATCATAACATAAGCTGGAGCAGACATGTGTCCAAGCCAATGTATGTCTCGTCCTCATTTATCCACCACGGTAATGATTTGCTTCCGCCATTTTCTTCTGCTTCAGTCAGATCTTGGTCAGATCTTGGTCATTTCTCAAATTTCTTGTTTTTCTTGACCCTTTCGAATTTTCAACTCGGCAGCAAAGAGGAGCAATTTAGGAGAAACCGATCTTGTTCGGCCGCGACGCACAGCCTGTCACATACGCTCTCTCTTTGTCGCCCTGGCACATTTGACCGTCTGAGGGGATACTTCTCTTCAAGGTTCGGATCGCATAGGGGCCTGGCCCATGCCCCTTGTGCCGAACAATCCTCAGGCAGAGATATTATGATGCTGGACTCCAAAGTTCAAAGACTTCTATCTTTTCAGTGGGATCCGATCTCATCGTACTTCTGCTCTGAAGGTACTGATGCCTTCGCCATGGTTGCATAAAACGTGGTGCTGTGACAAATCGCAAGCGACCAAACATCAAAGACATAACCCCAATTCCCGTGCCAAACGGCCTCGCCATTACAGCTCAAGCAGTGCTGGTATGATATGTAAGACGACGTTGGTCGTACAATACTTGCAGTCCACAAAAATGGCATTTGCGGCTTCAGAAGGTGCCCATGAACACGACGGGATCTCCAGACAAGCTGAGCAAGAAATCGCACACGGAAAGATCAGTATGCGAGTCATTCATCCTATTCCGCACAATCGCTGTTAATTGAAAGCGTCCGGATGCTGCACTGCATTAGGGTCTTCAATTATTTCGGTATCATATTGCGTTGTCGCCTGGATCCCTCGTCGGATGGGCATATGGTTTTGCGCGTGCGCTGGATGTCAGCAACTATCTCAATCCAGCGGAAAAAGTTGGTGGGCAAATACCTTACCCTCCCCGGCGGCGGTGAACGTGGTGGGGTAGCAATGGGACAACACTCTGCTGCTGTGGTTGGGTGAGCGACGGTCCATGAGTTCGACGGCGCAGGCGTCATCTGGTATGATATTGCAACGAGGCAAGGACTCGGGAGAACCAATGTACACCTTCCAAAGAGAATATTCGACGTTTTGCTTCTGACCGACGCCTTGGTGGGGCTCGCTGTCGGGGTCTGGAATTTCTCCCTCGTCTGAGCACCAGAGGAACACAGCGCGTGGTGTGTGGTCGAGCGCGCCGATGGCTTTCCAGTTTATCATTTCGTCAGAGGTGACGACTTGCGCGTTGTCATCGGCGCGTCTGGGACGTGGCGGATGAGATGAGCTTGGCGTTGCTTGGGAGGGGAACGAACCGAGCCGATCTGGTGGAGGCGGGTCTTGGGGTGACGGGGGCGGCGCTGCTTGCTTTCCTAGGAGTGGCTGGCAGTGGTGGTGCTGATGTGAAGCCTGCGGCCTCAGCCGCCATCTTTGCTTCGATGAATTCGCCATTTTCCTGTTCTGTCCACCAGCCTTCCATGCCACGGTAGCCGTCGGGCTTCTTGGTGAACTCGTTCAGCTCCGTGTGCCACTCGCCATCGGTGCCGAACCAGCACGCGTCTTCTCCGTTCATCACCTTCTTTCCCACCCATGTCTCGCCGTTGCGGTGAACCAACTGACCCCATCTGAAGGAGCCACCCGTGCCTTCCTGCCACTGAAATCGAGCTACCGCAGTACCTGTGGATGACCCGGTGGGTTCGCCATGAATTCGCCCACTAAAACCTCAAAGATCATTCCGTGGACTCTATGCTCATCGGCGCGGTCGGTCTATGGTATTAGGGATAATCTGCTCATGTCGCATAGACTATCCTGCTTGTCCGCCATACCGCGCCTGTTTTGTGCCGACTTTTCCAAGTATGAAGCGACAAATCATCTGGAGTGGCCTCGATGTATGGAGCACTATGCAAAGTGTCGTGGGCGCATCAAGTATGGATCAAGAAGCGGGAGGAGCGAAACGGGCGGCTCTCATGTGCCTTTTCTATGGTATATATGCCCGCAGGCCTCGCTCTCTGCAATAGTTGGATCCCTGTTGGTGATTGTCAGCATGTTTGCTTTGAGGGTTCTTTGTATGCAGGCATGCGTACCATCCCAAATCCTCCGCGTCAGAACGCCTACATGGCATTGCAGCCCATGCTGCCGCTCACGTCCTTCAGCTTCTTGCAGAAGCTTCTCTTCTCCGCCTTGATGGCTGGCGGGCCTTTGGTGGCTGACGAAAAAACGCCAGGAGCTTGCTTGGGGTCGGCCTCGGCCGCGGAGATGCTGGTGCTGCTGATGTGCCAATCCTTGGTCCCCAAGAGGAAGGGGAGAGGACCAGAGGTGATGGTGTTGGCGGTGGCGGTGGTGCTGTTGCTGTTGCTGTTGGTGCTGGTCGGAGGAGGAGAGTTGCTGCATATATATCAGCGACCGCTTTAAAGAGAGCGCAAGGTGTAGAGAATGCTGTAGACTTACTTTGCCGTGGCTTGGGCCATGGTGATTGTTGTTGCTGTTGCTGTTGGTGGTGCTGATGTCTGGTTGGTAGATCTTATTGAGCTTTGTGGAGCTTTGTGGGATGTGGTAGCTCGATGGTTGTGGGAGGAGAGGAACTCGCTGCCGCCAGAGTAATGCTCTGTAGGCTCCTTCGGCGTACCAGGAGCTTCCGTCTGCACCCTCTATTTACGCTCAGCAAGGCCGTTCACGAGGATATATCTGAAGAGCTTATGAGATATGCTGTCTACTACTGATATGGTCTAGATACGGCATCACAAACTATGCATTGGAACTTCTCTAACGAATGATACAGTCTCAGCGGCGTCTTCAAGCAGTCTCGTTCGAGTATTAGGGAGAGAGGGGAGGAATTAGGACATAGATTTGCTTGTTAACCAGTTAACCTATCGGCATGCTGATGTGATGTGAAGGATTCCGCTCGTGCTCTTTTCCTCTCACATATCGACTCGCATGTCTGGGTCTACTAACTACAATGACCACTCGTGTTTCTTGAAAGACTCGCTGACGTTGAATACAGTATTCTATCCCTTCAGGTGGCTCTACCCTCGCTTGACTTCTTCTTCGCATCTCTCGGCAGTAAGAGCTTCTTACGAGGAAGGGCAGATTCTGATACCGCCTTCTGGGTGCGAGATAGAGGATATTGTCATTTTGGGTACATGGGAGAGAGGAGGGAGAAAGTTGGTAGCGAGGAAGTTCGTCAATCGGATTCTGTTTGCTAATTGCTTGGGCTTCCTTCATTCGACTACGTCCTCAATTAGACGGAGAATTCCGAAGCTCACTTGCATCGTCCACTGCATAAGTAGATGTGTCTCATGGACAGGTCACTAGTCTGGGGAAACCGGACTCGAAAAAAGAGAAGGTATCAGATTGCTGCTTGTTCACGGGAGAAGCGCAGTCGAAAGTCTGGCTTCGTCGACCAGCGATGCGGTACTATCACCAGCGCCTGGAATTAAGGTTTGCACAGCACTGGTTTGTACATTGCTTGGAAGCGATTTGATTTCATGAGTCGGGCGTTGAGAACTTGTTTCTCGCACAAGGCAAGGTCGAAAAGCTGTCTGCCATTCAAACTACAAACGAGTGATGTTGTGCTGCCTTCGGCGCTAGTGTCTGATTCGCTTCCCGTCTTGAAAGAAGATTCATCAGTAGCAAGTCACGTCGATTCAGGTCGTCACGGGCGCCTGTTCAAGAGCTTGCTTATTCATCTTACAGTCCTGTTTGCGCGGAGTAGTACTCTTATTGACCGAGAAATTGTCTCTCTCACCTACCTGCGAAATACTTACTCCCCTGAATCATCGACCTCTCAGATTCGACTCAGCTCTCTCCTCCATACCTTCCTCCACGTAAAACAATTCCCATCTTCTCCCTTTCCAAACCCTCATCTCAATCCCTCTCCCACATAATCCCTCACAATCCTGCTTCCCCAATAACTCCTAGTGCCGTCCCCCCTCCTCTCATTCGTCCCTCCCCAGCNTAATAAACCTTCCCCACCCCATCCAACCCATCCACCTACCCAAAGCGCCGAAATATCAAGGTTTTACTCTGGTGTGGCTGAGAAATATGACGTTACTGGGGTTTTGCTGATTGGAGGGTCATCAGGGTTGGGTTTTTTTTCGCATTGGTAGACTGGGTCATTTGGGGCGTACGCCGATAAGATAAATCTGGTTGCGTTTTGAAGGAACTTGTCCGTGTTGGTTTGAGAGAGATGGGAGAAGAGTGGTGGGTGGATGTACGTCATTTCCCACTTCCATAGAGGGGTCTTGGGAGGAATGGCGGTGGGTGGGTGTACGTCATTTCCCACTTCCATAGAGGGAGGGGTCTTGGGGGGAATGGCGGTGGGTGGGTGTGGGTATATAAGAAGTAGGATCCGATATCTATCGAATAAGTACCCATACCATACATACTTCGAATTGACAATCTCGACGAAAAGAAACACACGACCTTTTGTTTCCTACGCGCAAGACCTAATACATACCAACAGCACAAAGCCGACTTTGCAATCAACCGGCCGGAGATATACAGGACAATGGATTCTGCAGGAGCAAAATCAGTCGTCTCGGACGATATGAAGGATCTGACGCGCGGGAAAGAGGATCTATCGCATAAAGTGCAGGGACACAAGGCTAATCTGAGTAATCCGAGTATGTTTCCCCAATGAATCTCCCTCTCTTCACGAATCAAAGTCCAAGAATCGATGAGCAAGAATCAAAGAGCAAGACTCAAAGTGCAAGAACCAAAGTGCAAGAACCAAAGCGCAAAACTGACCCAACCCCAAACCTACAGATACATCCGAAGCCTCCAAAAAGAACAGCCAGAAAGTGATTGATGAGATGGGTGGTGACGCGGCGCACTACGGTAACGAGGACCAGCCGAAGAGTAAAAGCGCCGCGATGAATTTGGATGGGGATAGAGTTGCGAAGTAGGAATCGGGTTTCCTCTCTATTCCAGGGGGGAGGGATGGGTACGATGTGGGATTATATGAGTGCAAAAGGGAGGGAGGGATGTAGTACGGGACCTTTAGAAACGAGAGGTTAAAAAGGATTGGAATGATTGATGATGTATCATGTGTTCATGTTTTGTAGCATATCTGCCCCCCCAGGCCCTGGGATGATTAAGCATATTTCCATACTCGTACAAGATTTGTTGGTTCAGTTACACCACTCAGAAGTGTGAGGGGAAAGAAAAGAGTAGTTAGTCATTTCCTACCGGAAAACGGGATATCATATGCGGGTGCAAAGGAAAGAGAACCAACCCTGACAAAGGAAAAATGCATCCACCCGCTAAAAATATGCAAGACGGAAAAGGTACAAACCATTGGAAAAAAGAGATTCCAAGCACGTAATCGTACCAAGAACGTACCGGCTCATCCTCTCCAGCATCCAGAGCGTACAAAGAACATAAGGGCGAAACTAAGAGGGCGGGAGAAGGGCAAGTCAGATGCTGATATCCCTCCAGCCACCCAGACTTCCCCACGCCGCCAAGACGTCCTCACTGACAGAACATCTCGTGCCAGCCATGGGAAGACCGCCGACCTTGTCAGCCATGGTGGCACCCTTTGCGATTCCCAATCCAACATTATCGCCAGTCCTCTCCCAGATGCAGTCCAGATTTTCCGCTTGCGTAGTCGACGTTGTGTGAGTTGTAGCACTTACACTTTTGGTCTGGCCCTTCTTCTCCTGACGCCGTTGTTGCTGTGCCATTATTCTCTTCGATTTGATAACCGGCTCCGCAGTCATGGCAGTATAGATTGTGAATTCCTCCTCTTCATCATCCGCATCAAGAAGCACGATGATATCCGAACTCGCCGTTCTGCGTCTTACATGCCCCTGTGTCTCTTTGTCCAAGGCCGCGTCGTCGATCTCGCCTCCTGCGTCAGAGTGTAGGGTGTGTTCCGTAGCATGCACGAGGTGTCCAAAGCTAGCGAGGCTGTTGCGTCGGCTGGGTAGGGCTCGGATGAGGACGTCTGCGCTGCCGCGGCGGGTCTGAGGTGTGGAGGGGCCGGAGAAGGGTTCAGGGCTTGGAGTGCGGGCTTCGTTCGATGTTTGAAGGTAGGTAGGAGTGGGTATCGGGCTGAGGTTGATATTAAGTGGCGTGAGGGAGAGGTGCGGTGGCAAGGCAGGGTATGAATGCTCTAATTTAGCACTCATCGAGGAGGTTGCGGATGTATGATTCGAGTGCTGTTTAGCCCGGCTAGGAATAGACTCTGACCGTTGGTGATGATTCGAATATGCTGTGCTTCTGTTCCCCGATGTATGCCGACTCTGAGTCGAATCAGATCGCTGTCCATGGCTCGAGTCTGGCCGTGCTCTTGTGTCTGGCGTGCATCGACTTTGGGAAGACCCGGTTCTCTGTCGTTGGGCTGATTCTGGTCGTACTTTGGTGGCTACGATTGGAGTAGGAGCTGCGCTCGCATTTACTGCGTCCAAGAGATCATGTTGGGAGTTGACGTTGAGGTTCGCCGCCATGAGTGAAGATCGCTGGGAACGGGAGATGGGGAAACTGTCGAGAATGGAAGAAGAGGTGCTGGTGGGACGATTGGAGCGAGTTGGTCGACTCGTTGAAGAAGCTAGGGAGCTGATTGACTTTTGGACGGCACTATGTTGTGAACTCGCACTGGGCTTCGCCATCGCTGCTCGTTTTGAGCGCATCATTTCCAGAAGTGCCTCTTCTTCCTCGGTCACGGCCATCATCTTCCGTGGCTCAGACCTCACCGACTCAGCATCTCCTGGCGTTGAACTTCTTTTGCTCGAGTGAGGCGACCCAGAAGAATACGGAGTTGTCGGCTTGTCATTGTCCTCTGGAATCGAGCTGGGTTGCCTGGTGTGTCCACGTCGCCGGGGACGATTTTCTCTTGAAGGTACGGCCAGATAGGTGGAGCCAGTAATGGACGAATGCATGCTATTCGTCTCTGCTGTCGAAGCGGTCAATGTGCTGCCAGCGCTTGCGACAGACTCGCGCCTCCTCTGCAACGCTTCTCTGGTGATTTTTGCCGTATTGTTTGTTGCAATGCGGAATGCTTGAGCTTGCCCAATCACAATCGAGTCAATGTCCGAGACCTGGATGCTGTTGCGGAATCTCGGCAGGCGAGAATCGATACTGTCGCCATCCTCTGACTCCTCGTCGGAAGAAGATAGGGATAGTATGCTGGTATCGCCGAGGTCAGAGCTGGCAAGAATGCTCCGAGTTTGGCTACTATGTCTTCTCCGCCCAGTAAGTTGGGAAACAGGGGAATTTGAAAAATGTGGCGGTGTTGGAGACTTCGAAGACACAGAAGTTTTGGACCTCTTTGACGTCGAAGGTCGTGAGCTGAGGTCATCTGTCCCGCCCCGCGACTCGCGTTGCGACCGGCCCGGGTGAGTGACAAAAGCAGCTGGGTCTGGACAACTAAAGTGGTCCTCGACGGGCGGATAAAAGTGCTCCGAAACATCTGGGTATTCTTCCTCGATTCGGATGTCCGATTCATAATCGCGTTGTGAAAGAACTCGTGTTGTAGTGGTCGACGCTTCGGTTTCCATTTCCTCATCAAACTCATCCTCCTCTTCCAAAAGACCGTCGAACCAATTTTTGGCACCCTGTGGAGGCCTGTAGATATTCTGTTTGACTTTCGACCGCTCATTGTCAGCAAGGAAGCGATTGTGATAGGCATTCTTCAACGAGGCGGTTGAGGGCCGACCTTTCAACAACTTAGATCCAGATCTCATCATGGGGCTTCGCACCGTGTTCGAAAAGTTGGACACAGCAGGGCTTTTGAGAGCATTCGCCTTGTGGGAAATCACTGGACTTTTCATACCATTGGCTATGCTATTGCCGGCACGATGTCCGAAATGGGGCGATTGTTGATTAACATGTTCTGATGAACATGACATTGCGGACGGGGAATCCATGATCTTGGAGGGGCTCGAAGATGTGACATTCAAGGTAGTGTGTGATTTTGCGAAGAGACGAGACAGATCCAATCGTGGCGGTCGTCTGGCAGTAGTGGTAGTTTGACTCCTGCTGTACACCGTAGATGCTGAATCAGTCCTGGTCGGATGTTCCAAAACTTCGTCCCTACTGGCCTGTGATGGCCTCTTTCCAATAACGATTGGCTTTCCCTTCCTAAGGGCCATGTCTCGAATAGCAGACTCAGAAGTCTGCTGTGAGATGGGCAAAGGAAGCTTCTCAGGATCATAAAAAGACTTCAGTGTTGAAGAAGATTTAGGATTCTTTAATGCCCAGCTACGGCTGGAGCTAGTGACAGAGCTCTGAGTTCCACTTTCGCCATTCCGTCGACTTCCTAGGACATCTGAGGAAGCTTGCCGTCTCATTGGCGCGTATCGCGATCGTTCCGTTGTATTTGCTCCTCCAAAGGAGAAATGTATGGCCTCGGTATACTCACCAGCACTCGTTACTGTTGGTTGCATTGGGTGGAGATGCTGGCGAAATCTTAAGTCGTTGGGCCGTGAGGTATTGGGAGATGAAGAGATGGCGAGTCCAGAGGTTCCCAGGATCTTCTCCGCTTTGCTCAGTTGCTGCTCATGCGGTGGGTCTTGTTGTCCAGGGTGCGTTCTCTTGCCCGACAAAGGGAAAGAGAACTTGGAGGATCTCCCCATGGCTATAAGCGAAGACCCATCAATGCCTTCAGCACTGAGCTGGCGGTGAAAGAGTCAGTACTGGCACGCTTGGAAATAGTAACGACAGTCGAAACACAGAGAACTCGCTCGTTGTCGGAAATCTGGTGGGAGCAAGCTGGTGCGGAGATGGTGGCTGATATGGGCATTACGCCTGTAGACTACGGATACCTCCTACCGTGGCCACATACTCCTATTGGAGTCCCGAAGACACAATGCCGCCAAACTGAGAACAGATAGCAGGATCGAGATTCGGGCGTGCTCATAGGTCCATGTTCCTGGCCCGGATCTGAGCTTCGAGGCTTTGAGGCTTTGGGGCTTGACGGGCTGATGCACGTTCCCTCACAAAGACCCGACGACGGATGAGGTTCGCGCCAGCATGAATAGCTGCAAGGGTGCGCCGTTGGAGATCACGGAGAATGACGGCAGCCAGCAGGTTGGCAGTCGAGCGGACGGCGCTGCTGTCTCAGCATCATGCAGACTTGCTGGTAGTCGACCTTGGGCCAGACTTGCTGGTAGTCGACCTTGGGCCAGACTCGCCAGAAAACCATCTCGACGCCCACCGGCGACTTGCCCGATCTCATCATTCGTGATTGGTCTTAGATAACCTTGATCTATGGATCTATGGATATATGAGCGGCCAGTCTAGGAAATATAAGCGAGAAGCCCAAGTCGGCTGGTGGCACCTCGGACCTTGCAAGTTGGAAAAGCAACGAACGACACGGTGATGTGTCTTTCCAATGCGCGGCCAGGGATAAAAAGGCTGAGAGAGGCGGATGCACCGCAGCCAGCCACAGGAACGTCAGGGGTGGACTCGGGAACTCGAAAGACAGCCCTGTAGTGACCATGAATCGATCTCGTTCTGGAGAGGAGATGGACCTCACCAGCTTGAGGTCCAAAGGCAGGACGGAGATTCATACACCTGCTGTCTCCAGCGGTACCGTGTGTCTCGCCAGAAGTCAGGATGCGTCTCGATAACATGCATGTATGGACACTTCAGTCTGTGCTAAGGGAGTAGCTCGACGAAACTCTGGTCCCAGCCCGGAAGAGAACCAAACCTTGAAGGGCAATGCTCGAGTCGATGCCAGGAACCCCTGGTGGACAGATTCTGTGCCACCAGTGCTGGAACTTGGGACTCATGACTACAGCGGCCAGTCATTATCCATTGTGGTGCCTGTCATTGTCCTTTCCAACTCCAACCCAGTGGCGTCTGGCAGCATCAGCATCGCTTAGAGTGATGAGCTTTCTGTGTCCAAGACCTCACAATCAGCCGTGCCGGGGTCGTCAAGAACAAAAAAGTGAACTTTGAGCTCGCATCTGGCGGTTACACTTTTCTCAAATGCACCTCAACACAGGCGTGGGGATACACAAGCCTTGCAGAAATTCTTGCAGACTCTCTAGCTTCAGACCAAGGACCAAGAAACAACAAACAATCCGCACCACAGGCGTGTCAGGCGGCACGGCAAGACATGGATATTCCATGCAAAGTTTGCCTCCAGGTCCAAGAAAACACGTCCATTATTCTCCGAGTCGAGTCCTGGCCTCCCTGCCCTTGAACTCGGCTGCTCAGCCTGTTTTCCACTCTCCCTGTCGCTTGCTGTGAGTTCGCCACGCACGTGCTTCAGTAAGAACTACTGCCGTCAAGTCATCGTCGACTTTCCCCAAGCATTCTAGATTCTCGGTGTAAAGCGTCAAGGCGATGACATTTCGAGTCTCCCGACGAGCCTTGGCCAAATCGCACGACAGACCACCTCGTGGGACTGCAACAGTGCTACGCGCCACGGCAGTACCTATTATCAAGACGACCTGGTCCCCAGCTGACATTGCTAACCTAATCAGGCATGTTTCAGCCTCAACTTCTCGGAATCTTTGTATCATCCCAGTGGAACCTCGCTAACCTCCAGTGACACCAGGACGCATCTGCACCGCGCACCTCTCATCCAGGAAAGTCAACTCATCTCATCCCGCTTACCAAATAACATCCTTCTCAGTAAAGATATAATCAATCTCCATGTCCATTCTCGCCAGCGCACACTGACTCGCAGAGACTGGGGGACGATAAAAACAAGGAAGCTGCTGCTACGTCTACACGACTTTCTCCTGTCTTTGTCAATCATCAACATCGCATCGATATGGTTATCATTCTGCTACCTGAATTCCGTCACCCCGAGCTTTCCGAGTCGAACGATGAGGTGGTGAACATGGTGGGAGGAGAGGAGACAGTCTCAGTAAGACAGGGCGAAGCAAGAGGAGCGACAACGACTATTTCGAAGTGTCAAAAATTTGATGTTCATATATATAAAAAGTTATGTGTGAAAGGATGATATCTCCGTCGTGTGTCAGGTCTTTTGAAACAGTCATCTCCAGTGCGGATGCATATTGCCGGTCATTCCTGTAACGCATGCCCAACATCAACGAGACCCTTTTTGCCGTGGATGAACAACAGCGAATAGATTAGGAAATTGTGTGAGATCAACAAGGATGTTGGAATCTAAGGTGGTGTATGTATGGTAAGATATCTCGTCTGCATTCTCTCGGCACACCGCCGCGCGAAGCCAGATGAAAAGATGGAAATTTCAGAGAGCATCATCGTCATCCATGTCTTCGTCGCCGACATATGATGAGGCTACGGGTGGAGCGACAGGAGAGGCGACTGATGTTGCCGGGGACCGACCAACATGAACGACTGGAGCTCTGCTTGCCTTGATCTTCTTTCTACCGGGAGTCGGTGTAGATGACTCGTCTTCCTCATGGTCCTGAGCAGGTCTCTTTGATGTCGGTCTGATCGGTGTCGACGGATTCGGATTGCGCTCAGACAGCGGATCTCGATGTCTCTTCGCATGAGGAGCTGGCGTGATTAGATTTGGTGCCTCCGGGGTAGGCTCCTGTCGCTGAGCCTCTTGCATGGGGATCTGGACAGGAGACTCTAGTCGTGGTTCGTGGTGCACTGTGACTGGTGTTTCCGCCTGGACCGTAGACCTATTGCTATTGTCCATA
Organism: Venturia asperata; assembly: GCA_003689335.1. Classification (NCBI taxonomy): domain Eukaryota; kingdom Fungi; phylum Ascomycota; class Dothideomycetes; order Venturiales; family Venturiaceae; genus Venturia; species Venturia asperata. The sequence continues at coordinate 171,798 of QWWL01000004.1, read as the reverse complement.
CTGTCTGGCACGCCAATCGATTCCGCATCGAGAGTATTGTCAGGCAAAGCAGAGCCATCCTTGGGGCCTAGTGTATGTCCAGGCGGTAAAGGGAACTGGGTGGTTTTGATCGTGTCTGTCAATTGATGAGGAATCTCGAACTACAGCCACTTAGCAGCTGCGACTATTTTGGACGAAACAGTGGAAGGCAAGACCTACGTGATGTGCGATATTACTCGTGGGATCGAAGTACAAGTTGAGCATTCTGACATGCTGTTCTTCGTCCTCAGACATGTACCACATGGGTTTTCCGGTCTTCTTGAAGCCCGCTTTGTTGGCATTTTTGTCCCGCAACAAGAATCCTTCGTTCTTGAGGTGCTTGATCAGTTTTGCAGCCGTCTGAATATCGCAGTCTGAGCACATTATTAGTAGAGTCTGAGATGATGGGATGGAAAACATGCGCAAAGCTTCGGCAAACTGTCGATCACCGTGTATTCCATGCTTGATAGCAACGCTGGCGCCTTTGCGAAGAAGTGTCAGATGTTCGAGTTCCGTCAGGAGTGGTCCTTCCTTTTCCTGCAAGAGGCATTTGTAACAAGCGTGTACTTGTGGCATCCTAGGGTCGTTGGAGTTTTGGTAGCCGTAACAGACCGGATGCTGCCATCGCCCGCAAAAGTGGCAACAAATCTATACTCATTAGCTCCTAGGTACGTGATGAACAGCTGATGCTTGACCAACCATATCATCTTCCTCCAGTGAGAGTCCACATTCGCATGAGATAGTTTCACTATCGTCAATCCCATTGACACGTTTTGATCTTCGCGTGTTCCTATTCGATTTCCGTTTCTCCAATTCTTTGGTTTTCGCCTCGGAAATTTGAATTCGTGGCGCCTGGGAGAAGATATCCGTTGCAACAGACTGCGGTGCAGGTGAGTTCACCGTCTGAGTCTCCTCGGTGTTGAGTGCTTGTGGTGAGGGCACCATCTGGGTAATGATTAGAGGGCGAAAATTTAAGCTCAAAGGACACTGTCAGATACGCACCATCTTTGCTAGGCGTCCACGCGTCTCTCGATCCTCTCTTGTCTGCGTCGATGTCTGGGTCTCGAACGCTGTGGTGACCGGTACCTGAGCCTCGGCCAAATTCTCACGAGTCCCCAACGACATTTGACTGATTGCTTGAAGAGGGTTGTCCTCATCGACATTCATCGATTCTTGTGAAGACGCCATCGGTCCTGTACGAGGACCTTGACTCAGGGGCTCTTGTGAGTCAAGAGATTTGCTTCGTTCTGCCGCCGTCCGCTGTACAAGCTTGCGCTTGGCTAAACGCGAGCCAATGGATGAATCGATATCGTCTTGCCCCAAAGAGACTGTTGTGTACTTGAGATTGACTGGTATGGCAATTTGAGTAGCATTTTCCTGACTAGCTGCAAGCTCAAAGTCTTGTTGTAGGTGCGAGAGTTTGAGGCTCACTCTTTTCAAAGCAGTCAGCATGTGGATGTACTGCGAGGGAATCCTCAAAACATACGCATGATAGCCCGCATCGAGTACTCCGCAGTCCTGGATTTGTCTTGTCCAGCCGTCATGCTCAGCAAACCATAATCTGGTATCTTTACAAGCCACGAATCCGGGCGGCTCGTAGGCACGATCACAGTCATCTGTGTAGTATAGCTGCATGTGAAGGTATCGTTTTGCTTTTCGGGATGAGTGGCTGGAAATGATATTTAAGGTTCTTGGAGTCATTGGCATACCTGGAAGCTCGGGCAATATCTCACATAGAGCAATGATTTTCCGAATGAACATATGCAATGCATATTTCACATTCTTCACAGTGGTATTAGCGCCACTAGGATCCTGCATGGTCACACCGCCGAGAGTTTTGGCGCCTTCTGGGCTGGTTTGGTACGAAAAGGTGAACGTGTAAGATTCCACAACATGATTGGGGTTGTCCGCTCGTTCAGAGATGTTGATCTGGATGGCGCGAAGCACTTTCTTCTCCAAGGCTTCGAACGCGCCTTTCTCCTTGTAATCAGTGAGCACACTGAAACTTGAGAAGAGAAGCTAGTCAGATGGGGCTCACCAGAATATCTAAGAATGAGTCGACATTATCGTTGTAACCTCTACGCAGTGCTCTGAGCTTGCTACCGCCAGAGCGGGATTGCGACTTGCCGGATGCGTGTTTCTCGTAGGAGACATGCTTGTTACTAGAGCTGAACCCGTGCTCTTCGAAGCACTGATCGGGAAATAAGTCTCTAATGTCGTCTGTCAGTGATCACCGCTCAACTGAAGCACGTGGAGATGGTACCTCAGATATGCTATGCAGCTGATCTGGGATCTGAGTTAGCATTTGACATGGTCAGAAGGAGGAAGACGTCGAGAGATGGCGCACCGATCCATGGACCAAAGTCTGCGCAAGCTCCAGGCTCTGCTGCAGGGTGACCAGCTGGGTAGTGGAGGTGGCATTCTTGGTCGCCACAGCTGTCGTGACCTTGGTAGTTGTCTTCCCACGGACCTTGACGGCCTGGCTTGCTGCCATTGATGTGGGTGGAGATGAAGATGGAGATGGAGACAGTGATGATGAGTTGGGATGAAAGCGGTTCAGATGAGGTTGAGTTGAGGAACATGGAATGCCAAAGTCCGATCTCACCGCTTACCTAGCCCTGCACTGGCACTTACTTCCCGATGCGATCACCCTAGGCTCCTATCAATCACACAAACAAACTTGGCATGATGAAGCATCGGATATTCTGGGTTCTATGGCTGCAGTTTAATGACCCTCTCTTTTCTTCACAGCCCGATTCTCAATTGGGCAGCATTGCCATCTCGTCGCCTGGCGTGGCATCTCAACAACCAGCATACTTGTCGACCTTAAAACTCCCTCCACTCACCCGGGCCGCCGCTCATCAGTGTGCAAGATTCGAAACTTCTCTCGAAATTATCACGGACAGCATCGCACACCGACGAGAGTTTCCCGATCGGACTATCACGTTGAAGTCAATGTTTTATACCTGGCACAGAATCCAAATCAACTTGACTTGGTATATCCGTCATGACTGCCTCTACTTGTTGGACTCCTGTTTCAGGTCTCTCGGGAAAGTGGTTACCAGGACTTTCTAGGCGTCTCCATCGTATTGGTCACCAGCTTACAGAATATAGCTCTAAAATTGATCAAAAGGGTACCCACGGTTGAGGTGAGCCTGTCCTGGCCCATTTCTTGCCGTTGCCGTTGATCAGTCAATCAGCCACTGTCTCATATCTTCAGCAGTGCCAAGGCTAGAGGACGATATGCACATGTTTTCTGTCGCTCAGCTTGATGCCATCTCAACTCGTTTGCCGAATTCAGCCTGTATACCGTGGGCAAGTCTGTTGCTCGCTTCGAGGTTCAAACCCTGGTTCAGAAGACCGTTGGATTAGACCTGTCATGCAAGCCGTTCAGACTTTCGTTTCCTGCCAGCGATGAAGATTCAAAACGACTTTCGTAAGTTGTCCCTGGCGAAGGGTGTTCGTAAACGGTGCACGTTGTAAGCGGATCGCAAGGTGGAAGAAGTCTGGAACTTATCATTAGCGACACGTCTCTACGGACAAGTGAGAGCAGGCACCCTCTTGACCTACACAAGAAGCTGCGCGTGCAATGTCGATATCAACTCGAATCCACAACGTCTTGATCTTTTGTGGTTGTCGGTTAAGAACCCCAGCTGTGCACGGTTCTAGCTCTCTGCATTGTCGCGGTGCCGATCAATCGGGGAACGCCGATTGGCTGGCCACAAATGCAACTTCACCCTTCAGCTTCCCTGTTCGTGTATCACGAAGGGTCCGCTGGGAGCCATTTGCGGCATTGAGGCTATCGAAGCTCAAGGCCTCTGGCTTCACTGCGTACCAGACTTGAGAGTGCATTCGAAGAGGAACAGGACAAGTCTCGCACAGTCCCAGAAGTAGCGTACTAGTCTCGAGACTCGAGGCGAACCAAACTTTGGCCAACAACGTGAAACCCTTTCATTAATTCATTTTTTCGGAATCAGGAGCGATATATTCATCATTTAGCAACTAGATTAAGCAGTGCACTTACGTTGGAAACACTGACAACACTTTGTAAATTGGCCGCCGGAGCTGAAGCGCTGCTTTCAACGGTTCTATGCAGTTGCGACCGCTCGCAAAGGCTCGAGGATGCTTGCACAGCAATACCATCATCTTTCACCTCCTGAAGTGGACAAGGTCGCGATGTCGTTGTTTGCAGCGGCGGCTCCGGAAAACACTTACTGTGGTAGCATCGATCTTCCGTCAGCTCTCTATGATAGATGATATCTCAGATCCGAACGTTTCCTCCCATGCCAGCCATGAGTCTCAACGCGATCCGTGCAGCAGCTCAAAAATGTTTCTGAATCATTGAAAAAGGCATGTACGGTTCTGTTTCGCAGCATCATCAGCCTCGGTGACCAGAAGACATACGCCCACGCGAATTGAAGATGCAGGAGCTTGGCTATGAAACGCTTGTGTTGTCCACGTAACTGCAGCTTCTTACTATCATCGCGATTCGAATTCTGCATATTTGTTCGATTATGAAAATGATGCATTGTTGAAAAGAGTAGGCGGTTTGTCCTCGTGATGGGTTCTAAGGCTATATTAAATTAATTCTTGGGAGAATCCCAAGAGCACATCCCGATCGCTACCGCTAAGGAACAATATGAAGGAGACGTCATGAAGTGGCGTAATTCATGATGCGAGTCGTCAAGTGATTGTTTGTTTTAAAAGCCCTTATCGTCACTCGGTCAAAACCGAGGCCGAATGGAAAAACAAATCTGATGTGTTATGAAGTTGTACGGACTATGAGCTCCCTCTGGAAGGAGATTCCGACTCAGGGCATCTTGTAAGATCACGAGCCCTGTAGACATCCCCAAGAATTGGATGGGTATCGCAGTCTTGCAACCCGAGAGACCCGACATGCAAGATGTGATTGGAGACATGATTGACGGAGAGTATCACTAGGTTATGGCGAAATACAATATGGAAGAAGGAAGCTTTACCCCGCCTTGGTACTGACGGAGCGTGCCATTGCTAGGCTCGAGTAGCTGGGTCTCGATCCTGAAATAGGAATTCAGGCAGAGGCAAAGAGGAGAAGCTCTCAGAGCTCCCCTGCGGAGGGCTTGACGAGAGAACGCCTTGTGAATCGATAAGAGTACGTATCGCAAGGGATGAGCTATAGGACGGGAGATCGGAGACAACGTGATCTACTATGCACAACGCTTCTGTGTATATGGTATACGACAGATGACAGGCTGTGAAAATTGATATAAAGTTCCAGGTTGGGGCCCGGAGACAACTGTCGAATGAGACGCACGGCATCCCTTGCCTGCCACTCGCCGCCGCAAGAGTAGGGCACTAAAATAGCAATCAACGCAATAAGTGCAACAAAAAAAGGCCGATAATGAGGAAAATAGAGTGGCAGAGGCTAGAGATACATAGCGAGGGCAAGCAGTACGTGAAGCTGATATTGGTGGCGATAGATGAGAGCGCCGGGCAGGAGGAAAGCTGCGGGATAGCATGAAATGCTAGACGGGAATGAGAGATCGGAATCGAGCCTTCTGATTCTTTAAAGTTAAAGGCGGCGCGGCGAAATTGACCGCACTTGAGCAAGCTCCTGAGAACGTTTAGACAGGATCCCAATGCTCGTTCTTTGTACAGTGTTTGACGCGGCTTACGAAAGAAAGGGGAGTGAAAGTGATTAGGGTGGGCAATTAATGTCACGTTCCAACGCCTGGTGCTACTCACAGCCAGCCCGTTGATCCCCTCTTTCACCACAGCCTGTCACCAACCACCCTGAATTCATATACAAACCTGCTCCCAGCCCTCCTCGCCCAGTCCCAGGCTGTAATTCCGCTTGCACTCTGTTCTCGTTCGCAGCTTCGTCCCGTCTTCAAGCCTGCCCTGTTGTGTTCTCGAAGCCTTTGCCGAATCCTTTTTCACGACTCTCGCAATACCACCCCGGAGGCACCAACACTTACTCCGACGAAACACCACGAACCTCTTCCGCACATAGACTCCTCCTCCACCGAACCGCCTATTCACGCTCTTCCACCCTCCAGGCGACTCGCGGTCCAGATGTTCGGCCTAGTCTAGCGTGCCTTCTCCGTGTCACTTCAAAACACGAAGCAGCCGCCACCCTCAAACCACCGACTGACCATGGCAGGAGCCCAGTTGCTCCTCGACGCCCACACTGACTCTGCCTACGATTCCACAAACTCGCTCACCCTCGCGCCTCCTTCTCCAGAGACCGACGGCTCTCAGACCATGGACGCCGACCACGACAATCTCGGCTTGGTCTCACCTCCGAGTGCAAAATTTGCAACCGTTGCAACGCTCTCTGCAACCCAGACGACTGTCGTTACCACGACAACTACGACGACAACCTCTATCCCGCCGCTGCTGATGAGGCTTCCTCGCCACCTGCACGACCGAGATCCGAAGCATTACCCGCTGGCAGCTTCACCCGTTCCAGCTTCTCTCAAAAACTTCTCCTTCACTCTTAATGGACAGTTCACGTCGGTTCAGGAGGAGGATGTTCTTGAAGACTCTCTATCGCAGGTGAGTTCGACCTCGAGGTTTTAGTTAGACACAGGACATGGTTCAGGCTGCCTTGCCACCCACCATGCCAACCGAGGAAACTAGAGCACGATGAGTTTGCTGCTAACACTTTGTTGCCACAGTACCAACAAACTTATGCTACGAGTTCAACTAACGCCAACATCCCACGTTCTGTCAACCCGAAGGAGCACTACTTCACATCACATAAAAAGAGTGAACATGGTGGACAAGGAAGCACATCAGTGCTAAGCAACATGGCCAATCTCAGAAAGCGTGCAACGCCTCCCTCCTTGAGGGAAGCCGCAGAGATCGCAAGTCTCCATCGACGAAACAAAAAAGCACGACCGACTCCTTCGCGTAGAGACACCTCGGACTCATTTGAAAGTCGGGTGCCAAAATCCAGACTTTCCCAGTCTTTCGGCGACACCTCGCCCATAACTACAACCCTGGCCGACACGTTCAGCGCTTCAAGTGCCAAGATACCAACTAAAGGGACTAGGAGGACTGCATGTGGCGGCTTTGGCGATGGGCCGGAGGGAACATACCAAGCACCAAGAGAATTGCGAGACCGCGGCTTGTTTGGAAGACCTTCCACTCGGGCAAGGAAGGCGAGCCAGGCAAGCTTTGTCGAGGACGTTGGTCAAAATGCCGGAGTGTCGACTACACCGCCTATCATTGAGAGCGACTTAGAGATGGTCGAGGCTGAAGAGACAGCCCAGGAACAAATACCACAACATCGTCGTCCAACACCACTCGACACACTTTCGGCCCAGGACGCCAGCCTACCTAGTCCAAGTCTCTCTCCCATCACCGCTGCTGCGAACCTAAACGGCGTCGAGTTCGACGATGAAGCGAATGTGCATGAAGATGTGAACGAAATTTCGACTCTGGACCTCTCCTTGGACAATAGACACCGTACCCTCACTCCACCCTCCGAATCCTTGAGCAATCCCACGATCATGGACATTCCGAACATGCTTGATACTTTCGATGCCATGCCTGCCGAAGTTCAAAGCTACGTGATGTACCACTTTCTGCGTCGATGTGCCAAACCCACTCTGCAGATGGTTGCAGATCTGGTTAATCCTTCGCTGAAGTGCGATTTCCTTGCTCTACTTCCTCTCGAGCTCAGCATGAATATTGTTTCTCATTTCGACGTTCAGACGATGTGTCGTGCAGCCCAAGTGTCCAGGAAGTGGCGGCACATCATTGACTCGGACGAGAAAGCGTGGAAGACGCTTCTAGATACCGATGGGTTCGTTTTGCCTGCAGGCGATATCGAGCGTGCTGTGAAGGAAGGATGGGGCTGGCAATCGCCTGAAGGGCCCAATGGCTGTGAGATGGACCTGAGCGCAAGCTTCGTCGATATCACCTCAAGCACACCTTTGTCATCACCTCCAGAGAGCGCTCACGAGTACGGCGATTACAGCGCACCTGCTTCCTCCTCTCGACCAAAGCGTAAGGCCGCTAAACACAGCAGTCGTGATGGCAAGAAACGAAAGACCAAGGCCACCTCCTTATCGTCTTCCAAGTTGAAGGCTGCGCCATGGATACAGTCATTCGATTCGGCCCAAGGACCAATCGGACACGCTAACGCTGCGGCATTGGCTGTCCCAAATCCAGAAGTTGGATTACCATCCCTAAGGAACTTACATCTTTACAAATCTTTGTATCGACGCCACTACGCCATCAAGAAGGGGTGGATGGACGAAGACACCAAGCCAAAGCATTTGGCTTTTCGAGCCCATGGACGACATGTCGTCACTTGCTTGCAATTCGATGGCGACAAAATTATCACAGGCAGCGATGACACGCACATCCACGTGTACGACACGAAGACTGGGCGCGAAATCAAGCGCCTTATCGGCCATGAAGGTGGTGTATGGGCTTTGCAATACGATGGTAACACTCTAGTGTCTGGTTCTACGGACCGATCTGTCCGTGTTTGGGACATTGCCAAAGGAAAGTGCGTCCAGCAGTTTCACGGCCACACTTCCACTGTCCGCTGCCTCGTAATTCTCAAGCCAACCAAGATTGGGGAGACTGCTGACGGCAGACCCATCATGATGCCCAAGGTACCACTCATCATTACCGGGTCTCGTGACTCTAACCTTCGCGTTTGGAAGTTACCCCAACCCGGAGACAGATCTATCATGCAACAAAGCCCAGTCGCCAACGAGAACGAGAACCCATATTTCATCCGTGTCCTCTCCGGCCACAGTCATTCTGTGAGAGCGATTGCCGCGCACGGTGACACGCTCGTCAGTGGCAGCTACGATAGCACTGTCCGAGTGTGGGAGATCTCGACTGGCGACCTCAAGCATCGCCTCGGTGGCCACACTGCCAAGGTCTACAGCGTTGTGCTCGATCACGAACGTAATCGATGCATCAGTGGCTCCATGGATAACACCGTTCGAGTGTGGTGTCTGGGCACTGGCTCCCAATTGTATTCGCTGGATGGGCACAGTTCTCTTGTTGGCCTGCTGGATCTGAACTACGGCCGTCTGGTGTCTGCAGCTGCAGATTCGACCCTCCGTATTTGGGATCCTGAAAATGGCCATTGCAAGAGTACACTCTCCGCTCATACTGGGGCCATAACTTGCTTCCAGCATGATGACCAGAAAGTCATCAGTGGCAGTGATCGCACATTAAAACTCTGGAACGTCAAAACTGGCGAATGCGTCAAAGACTTGCTCACCGACTTGAGTGGAGTTTGGCAAGTCAAGTTCAATGACCGACGTTGCGTCGCTGCTGTCCAGCGTGAGCAATCTACATACATCGAGGTTCGTGCTCAAACTCAAAGATGCGCGACGTAGCTCATACTAACAAATAATCCAGGTTCTCGACTTCGGCGCAGCTCGCGATGGTGTTCAAGCAGATCGCCGCGGCTGTCGCACTGTCGTAGACAAAGATGGGCAAGAAGTCGAAGAGACCAGCGACGAAGAAGGCGAGGCTAATGTTATTTAGACGCCCTTGGGTACGCTGCGGCAAGGCCCGTTGCCGATGGTGCACAGGAACAGGATGATTGCAAGACTTTTTCGAATTACGGCTGGATTTGCGACTGCGAATTATACCCCCTTGACTTCATGGTTTCTTTAGCATACTTGCATATGGCAGTTCCCTGTCCCTTTCAGTACATACATGACTATTCGGGAGTGTCTTCATGGGCGCAGGTCTGTCTCTGGGCTTGGTCCAGAAATACCCTTCTTCGGTTTTCTTTATTACGAGGCGGTGACGACGACCTTTTCCGGCGTATACTGCATCTTATAGCTTCCGGGTTGGGAGCGGCGGTTCTCTTTGAAGAATATTTGTTATCTGGGCAGCATTTCAATGGAGTATCATGTTGTTCGAGCTTCTTTGCGAAGCGGAATGGAAATTGCTTAGACGGCGTTGATCAACGGACCGGGGATATGAAGTATAGATATATGTAGTCCCCAAACGAACTCTTTTCTATCATTTGTTTGATCTTGGCTTTTGAGCAGGTTCGAGACCTCTTTTTGACATTCAGTGAATTGTTCGTTGTGCATCAAACGGAATCCCTTCTCCCAAGGTTTCCTGGCAATTTTATCTGTGATGACTAGGTAGAGCGCTTTGTTAACTTGGATTAGAAGACTCTTGTATCTTGAGACATGACGGAGAGCTTTGAGCTGTTGTGGAGCAGATTTATTTAGGTCGTGACCAGCAGGCTGAGGCTTAATCGACTCGGATCTCGGAGTTAAACTTTCTTCTCCAGCGGGCGGATCTCAAAATTGGCCTCTTCACACGCCCCCTCTACACGATTACTTCAACAAGATTTCCAGCCTCCACAGCGCACGATGGCACCCTCCCTGTGCGCCAGCTGTGGAATCAATCGCGCCCTCATCCTCCGTCCCAAAAATCACCAAAAACTCTGCAAAGACTGCTTCCTGAGCGTCTTCGAAACTGAAATCCACCATACAATCACGACCCACCGCCTCTTCTCCCGCGGCGAACGCGTCGCCATCGGCGCCTCGGGCGGCAAAGACAGCACCGTTCTCGCCTCCGTCCTCAAGACCCTCAACGAGCGCTACGATTACGGAGTCGAATTTGTGCTGCTGAGCATCGACGAGGGGATTAAGGGATACCGGGACGACAGTCTCGAGACTGTGAAGAGGAATGCGGAACAGTATGAGATGGGGCTGAAGATTGTTGGATATGAGGAGTTATATGGGGGGTGGACTATGGATAAGGTTGTCGATGTTGTGGGTAAGAAGGGGAATTGTACTTTTTGCGGGGTTTTCAGACGGCAGGCCTTGGATCGGGGGGCGGTTATGCTTGGGGTGGGCCATGTGGTTACGGGGCACAATGCTGATGATGTTGCTGAGACTGTGCTTATGAATTGTGGGTTGTCTCTCTTTTCCTTCTCAATTTGGCACGGCTTGGAAAGGAGGATTGGGTCGAGGATATGTTTGCTAACTATTTTGGATAGTGTTGAGAGGTGATTTGCCGAGATTGTCGAGGTCGACTTCGATTGTTACTTCAACGCCTTCTGCTGCAGCGGCCGCGGCGGAGGACCTTGCGAATGGATTGACTCCTGCGGTTACGAATATCAAGAGAAGCAAGCCGCTGAAATACGCGTACGAGAAGGAGATCGTCCTTTATGCCCACTATAAGAAACTCGACTACTTCAGCACGGAATGCATCTACTCTCCTGAAGCTTTTCGCGGCAGCGCCAGGGCTCTGATCAAGAACCTCGAACGAGTCAGAACAAGCGCCATACTAGATGTCGTACGAAGTGGCGAAGACATGGCAAGACTAGTGCCAGGATACGAGGAAAATTGTCTCGGCAGTTGTACAGGTCACGCTGTTCTAGCTGCCAACGCAGAAGCAGAAGAGGAGGGTGGATGTGGCAGCGCAAACGGCCGGAGCACAGGCGGTGAAATGGCGAAGATGGAACAGAGTCTTGTGCAAACCGAGATTGCAGAAGTGGAGGGACTCGAGACCGAGATCAAACTACCTCCAAAAGCGAAATCTACAAGGAAGGAACGGCAGAGGGAGAAGAAACCGCATATTGAGCAGGCGAGGCAAGCGCCGAAGAAACAGACAATGGGTCAGTGTGAGAAGTGTGGGTATTTGACTTCTCAGGCATTGTGCAAGGCTTGTGTTCTGCTTGAGGGTTTGAACAAGAATAATCCCAAGGTTGAGATGAAGGTTTCGAAGCCGGAGGAGGTACCAGAGAACGAGTCGTTGGAGGACAAGCTGACGAGGTCGATGGCTCACATGGGAATGGGTTGAGCTGTTTGAGAGCTTGCCTAAGTATTGACTCGTAATATTCGGACACCGACCTTTGCGCACATCCGAGAGAATGGTGCCAGGAAATTTGAGGAACAAATCCTGGGCTCGACCTCAAGTGCACTGCAACGATGGAAGATCTGATCAGCTCTATATCGACCGGCTGCCTTTGCTTGTTCGGTCGTCTGAGCAGGCCACCAGTTGCTATCGAAGATGCCTGTCACGAACTTCAGCTTGCATACTCAGCATGCTACGAATTGATCCTGCACAGGGGTGCATGTCAATCAGTATCAAACAATGTCAAGCGATGAACGATAATCCAGGAGCCTCAAAACATGCACGAGAATACGCAAAGCACTAGGGCCGGTACTTCAAGAGTTGTACATGCAATGTCGAACGGAGGTTCAGGAGAAGATCAAAAATGCGGACAAAGTTTACGACGCCACGTTATAAGTAAGGGACAAACCCGCCGTGTGGGCACGAATAATCGACTTCAAACCCGTCCCCCCTATGGAAATAATATAGAGGGATGTGACGGGCACACCCTACTGCTGAAGGACGGGATTCGGGAGGTGCCTTGATAAGGACGGTAGTGTAGGGGGAGAAATGGAGATTTATAGGACGAAGATAGAGTATCAATTTCAACCCAACATCGAGCTTCCCACGGTTTTCCGCATCCTCGATCGACTTAATTGAGAGTGGAAAAGTGATTCATGCCACCAGTCATTCATTCCCCCAGATCCGCGTTGATCTCGACGGGTTTGGCAAGACGAGAGAGCCTATAACGAAAAATGCGAAATGTGAAAACAGCCGTCGTGAAGATGATGGATCTTAAAACTGGCGAGAGACCTTGATACTTAAAAGTAATGATGAGCCAAAAAGATATCTTTAGACCAGGCTGAGAGGAGAGGGATTCGAACCTAACCTAACTATTAGTATCCACATTCGAACGTAGCATCCTTTGAACAGTACCCTCGCTCTTAACGAACTGCGGATGTATCACGAGGCGACTCGCCCACCTAAACACAGCGCCTTAACCACTCGGCCATCCTCCCCAAGGTCTTTACATGCTCGGAGGATGAGAAAGATTAAGTAATGAAACTTGAACGATCTGGTTCGAGCAAGCGTGAAAGAAAATTCGAGGTGGTGTAAACCTCCCGTCATCGCTTTGCCACTCAAGGATATATCAGTCGTGTTCTTTCCTATGTCTCTCGAAATCTGTGAGCTCTATGCATGTGTCTCGTCTAACACGCTGATGAGGAGATAGCCACCGTCGAACATAAGAGAAGAAGTTGTCAAGCAGTAGCAAACGGTTTTGACAAGAAATTAGAATTGAGTTGAGAAACAATATCATGGACAGCGACTACAGAAAGGGCAGGGAGTGCAAGCAAATTCTCAGCGGACATGGCGTGGTGTCGTACATCTCGGTAAACACTGTGCTTGGAGCTGCTTGCGCTTTACTATAAGCTTACAGGCTGTGCCGTTTGTGGGAGACTCGAACGGGGACTTCTTTACCTTCGTCGGTCGTGAGAGAGCTCGGGATATCCGGTATCTGTTCAAGGGACTCCATGGCGTGGGCTGCAGCGTATAGCGCCCATCGTACAAAGACAGAAAGACACAGGGATTTGGTGCACAGGCGTAGCATCAGTGAGAGGAGAAGATGAGGATGTTTGGAATCACTTTGGTCCAATGTAGTACGGAGGTCACTACATATGATCAGGAACCCTCCATTCAACCCCCATCCCTTGCTTCCTTTCTCCAACAACCACAATCCCTCTGTCATCCGAACTTCAACCTCTTTTCCATCCTTTCCACATGGAATTATGCCGTACTCTGTGGGAACATTTGCTTCACTCGGAGACCCAGCAACAATGAGCTGGACAGACCGTCTCCAGGACCTACATTCCCTATTGGGCGTAGTCTATGAAGTGCGCCGGAACAGATCGCCAGCCAATTGGACCGAGATAACCTTGTTCGCCAGCGTACGTGACACAATCATTGTCCATGTGTTTTCGAGCTCCCCCACAGAAGCTACCGAACTCACTATATTGCGACATGGTGGAGGACTTATACAAAGGTCAATACTTCCCCAATCGTACTGGGCAGCACACGATTGACCCCACTATGATAAGCGTCTCAATTGGGTTGCACGATTGACCTAGGCTGCCCATCATCTCAACGCAGTCTCCTTTGTATATCAATGTCTACAATCTGTCCCTCTTCTCTTTTCTTCCTTCAGCCATTTCTCGCTTCTCTCACTTGCTCACAGTGCTTGTCTCGCGCATGATAACTTGTTACTGAACGCTTCTTACATATATATCAATCCAATAATTGAAGCTCAGCATCGCCTACCCCAGACGCCATGGATAGCAGACTGCTACTCCTTCTCGGCATCGCCTTCTTGGCCTCCACCACGATATACCTGTCAACGAGCAAACCCAAGCGGACTTTGATACTGGAACGCCTACGTCTTCGTCGTAGGAGAACTTCAGGCGCATCAACTCCGCCACGATCGCTATCACCCGAGAAAGACTCATCGAGCACAGCCGGTGCTGAATATTGCGATGTCTTCCCACCCTCTCGTCGATTTACCCTGGAAACTGTAGCTCCTGAACTTTTCAAGAAGAACCCCAAGCCAAGCACACTCGATGCAGCATCTGAGGAAAGTGGAAGGAACAGCGTACCAATTCACGTAGCTTTTGAGTATGCGGATCCAAAAGCTTATACCCCTTGCGAATTTTCTGCCGAGGAGATCAAGGCTTTGGGCGACTTTCCAGATTATGCTACTATGAGTGGTGTACCTCTACCTAAGGCTTACACCGACTTTGATATCAAGAAAGCTCTTCCAAGACCATACAGGCCATTCCGATGGGTCTATCACCAGACCATGTGTACGTAAGATATTTCTGCGTTATGCAACCCCCACTGACTTAGATACAGCAATCAGTAAAATGGAGACGGATTGGTGGCTAGAGCTTGAGAACACCTACGTTCAGCGCATCAAACAACGTCAAGATCTCTTTGCACAACATGGCAAAGGTGTTCTCGACATGCTTCCGGGTTCCGAACTGGCATGCAAAGAGCTCATGGAGATGTGTCTGCAGTTTCTGTGTGCCAGATATCCGCAGTACTTCAGACTCGACGTGGAAAACAAGCTTTTTCACAACGGAATTCTTGGAACAGTATCTGATCTCAAAACTACGCCATCACTCGAAGTCATTCTCAATAATGTGCCCGAAGACTTTGGAATCACACTGCGCGATACCGAGACAGGGTACTACAAGTTCCGTGCTGGCGTCATTTGCAGTGCCTTGGGCTGGAACGTTGCGTCTAAGATCGGAATGACATTGCCGGAGATTCACAAGCCGATTCCAGATTACAAAGAAAAGATGCAGTTTTCAATGGACCGGTGAGCCTCGTGCTCCCTCATCCGTTGTGCCGAATAACATTAATTCCACTGTAGCTATTTCGCGAAGAAACCGACGGACAAATGTATACAACGCGGCTCATGGGGTTTAGAAGTAGATCAACCCCTCTACATGCCCCCCGGCTCTCCTCATGAAGCTCTCCGAGCAACACAAATACCAGACTTAACGCCATCTCAATGCCACCTTCGCGTTGACTGGCAGACTCTCCGCCGCCTTCCCCTCTCCGGCGCCATCGTCTTCAACTTTAAGGCACTCTTCACACCCATCGAGAGCTTCCGAGACGAGCCGTACATCCCCTCACTCCTCTTGAAAATCTGCAAGGACGGGAAGAAGAGTCTGATGGAGTATAAGAATACATGGCATGTTGAACATGTCGCTCTCCCCGAGCTGGAAATAATGGAGAAAGAACAGATTGAGAAGGGATTGATTGAGAAGGATTGGGAACCGCATACACTTGATGAGAGTCCGTTCTTTCCTGGGTGGGAAGAGAAATGGCATCGTGGTCAAGGATTTTGAGGGTGAAGGGGAAGGGCTCGACTGAGAATTGAGGAGTAAGACATAACAAAACAGTATTATGAAGGCGTCGAAATGAAGATCCTCATCGATCTCATGAGCCATGGATGACGATGATCTTTGAGAAACTTTGACCCCAATCCTAGAACTTGGTCGTTTCTCATAATTATATGAGAGTCTGATTGCGCATCCTCATTGTGGCAGAGACGTGTTGCGTATCGTAGTGAAATATTGTCATGCAAATGGGCTTTTAGCCACGGAATCACTCATGGGAGAATTCGTGATGTCAGGCTGATCTGGGTTGTGTGAATGATGTTCTCCATGGAAAACATTTGAAGTGCGGAAAAAAGGCAAAATATTTCTAATCTCAAGATACAGATATCCTGAGACAAGAAGATCGATCTGGTGGATACGGCGAGCGGACCTTGGAAATCGCGAGGACGAGTGATGGCAGCCTTGCTGTGGCGTTCTTCGCATTGCCTCGGTCTGCGGTCAGGTGGGCAGGCAATTAATAGTGGCAACGCGTCCACGTCGCGTTAATCTCAACGCTGTTGGCAGTTTCAGACCGAGCTCTCAAACTCAAAACAAATACAAACCCTGTCAACATCATTCCTGCTCCTTTCCTCAACCAAGTTTCCTGCTTCGCTACTCATTCACCTCCTCGCGCAAACACCATCACAATGCCGTCCAAGGTGGAAGACCTTCAAGATGACGTACCAAGCAATATCAACCCGTACAAAGTACTCGAGATAGAAAAGAGCGCGACCCCAGACCAGATCAAAACCGCATACCGACGATTGGCGCTTAAACATCATCCAGGCACGCATCTTCATCTTATTCAGTGTAGCTTCGTGACTAACTCCAAGCGCAGACAAAGTATCAGAAGACGACAAGGAAGAGGCCAAAGAACTCTTCCAGAGAATCTCCTTTGCATACGGCATTCTCTCCGATCCTCGACGGCGCTCACGATACGATACAACCGGTCGAACAAACGATACCCTCCACCTCGATGATGAAGACGACTTCAACTGGTCCGACTTCTTCCGAACACAATTTGAAGACCTGGTGAGCGAGGACAAGATCGCGGCATTCAAGGCGGAATACCAGGGCAGTGAAGAAGAGAAGTTGGACGTGATCGCGTCCTATGTTACCAATGAGGGCGATATGGACGCAATCTTCGAGGAAGTTATGCTGAGCAACCCTCTTGACGACGAAGAACGGTTCCGAAAAATGATTGACGAGGAAATTGAGGAAAAGAGAGTCGAGGCCTATGATGCATATATCAAGGAGACGAAGACGAAGCGAAAGAAGCGTGTCGCTGAAGCGAAGAAAGAGGCCAAAGAAGCGGAGCAAATGGCCGAGGAGCTTGGCGTCAAAGACAAGTTGTATGGCAATGGCAAAGCTGGTGCGAAGAAAGGTAAGAAGGGTGAGGAGGACATTAGCGGACTTGCGGCGATCATCCAACAGAGGCAGAAGGAGAGATCTCACAACTTTTTGGCTGATCTGGAGGCTAAGCATCAGCCGAAGAAGAGAGGAAAGAGAGTCCTAGAGGACGAACCGCCGGAAGAGGCGTTTGAGAAGACGGCAAAACGGATGGAGAAGAACAAGAAGAGCAAGAAGGCCGCTACAGCTAGTGCGCAATCTGAGCAGGAAACATGCGAGAGACGATCAAAGCGTGTAAAGCGGTGAAGGCCGCCTGACTTCACACAAGGCTGGACTATGATGAGGATGCCTGGGATACCCAAATTGGAAGCATCATGAATTGAGCGATTGCATCTTGAGCAAGGCGTTATGGGGGTTCTTTCATTGACGGAATGGGTACATTTGAACAGGCACAGATTGAGACTCTTGCTTGATAGTATCTTGCTGCTTTTTGATCAGCGATCGAATTTCCCTTTGTCAGATGTTCTCGCAACCCATTCGGTGTATTTAAGATACGCCATGTCACTTCTGCGTTTTTGCGAATCAGCTTGTTAGGTTCGTGTTTGTTTAACGCTGATGCCGATGTTCACTCATCTTTGCAAAGATGTCATCCGAGAGTACCATGGTCTTCAGCGTTCACTTGTGCGTATAGACAAGGCTGAGAGGTAGGCTCATTTGACACTCGCGGGCTTATGTTCATCACCCGCCAACCATTTCCCATGCAGTTGCCGGGCATTGACGGCCTCCGCGGTGGGTACACCGGGCGGCAATAGTATGGAATGCCTGAATGGTCTCGTCGCGGCCTGTACAGTCATAATCCGGATCCTGTCCCGTAAATACTTTGCGAGCTTCCCCAGACTGCTTAGCCGCAATATACAAGTCAAACACCCATCCAAGCGTTCGCCCATGTCCCCTTCCGATCGATCAAACCAAGAAGACCGTGCTGAGGACGTGAACGCGGATCCTGGCGCACTTGGACCGTGAAACGATGGCAGGACCTCGTACCAGGGATGGGTGTCTCTTCTCCACACGCAAGACTGGTAGAGATGGACGAAGAAGGCAGGCTCCTACTCCAACGACATTGAGTTCCCGAGGGCCTGCGTGCTCTCGCTTTCCTCTCGCCAATTGGCGCCGTTGATTGCCTGCTGTCGACCCTCCGTGCTTTGCTGCCGACTGCCCCTCGATTGGCGCTGACATCCACTGGCATCTGCAGAGAGCCACCTGCACTGCCCAAATCCATCATTGATTCCTGGGCAGTACAACAACTCCACGCTTCCTTGACGAGCGGCTTCCTGGGGCGTTGCTTTGTGTTGCACTTGGGGCGTAGGTGCTTAGGCCTGGGCGCGAGCTCGCCTTGCAAGTGAGGGGTTCAAGTCGACTCGACTTCGCATCACCAACCTCCGCTTCATTACTACCACCTACAGACACGACCCGGCACCTATCCTGACTGAGCCAATTGCTCCCTCGTATATTCATATACCATACTGCAAGCACCCCAGCTCTGGTCAAGGCCCTTTCTCCCGCACTATCCCTCGAGTCTCCCGTCCCTGACCTCTATCTTTGCCCGTGGTTGCGCAGCGTCATCCTTGCTGCCCATCCACCGTCAAGCTCCCCGGACAGTGCGAGGCCTGTATCTCGCCTTCATCGGTACTGGTTTCGGCTTACTGCATAGTTCCGAAGCGGTAACGCGCAACAGCCATTGACTGTGTGCATCAAGAAGTGCGGAAACGGACAGGATCAGGCTTGGATTGCAGCTGAGTCCTATTGGGCGTGGATTGACCTACGCACAACGCTTCTATGCCATCTCTCAGCAAGCTTCTAGGCAAGAAGCGGACGAAGGACTCGTCTGGTCCAACCACCACGGAGGAATCGCCTGCTACGTCGCCAATCAGAGACACTCACCAGGGTCAAACACAAACAGCTCAAGCTTCTTCGCAACCGTCCACCATCGACACCCAGATCGCAAAGTCGGACTTCTCAGAAACCGCCACCAACTCTTCCACTACCACGAAAGCTCAAGACTCCGTGTTGAAGCCCGAAGACGCTTCTATGAATGCCGTACAATCATACCCGTCGCCCCATGCGGCGCCGGCAGGTCAGGGGCATCAGACCACTCCGAGCATACAAAACATCCTCAACCCGGATAACAATGGCTCAAACGGTAGTGTGCCGCAGCCCTCACCGTCGACACCGCGGTCGACCAAAGGCAAATACACTCTTACCGACTTCACCATACAACGGACGTTGGGTACTGGCAGCTTTGGCAGAGTCCACCTGGTTCAATCGAAGCACAACCAGCGATTTTACGCCATAAAAGTGTTGAAGAAGGCTCAGGTGGTCAAGATGAAGCAGGTCGAGCATACGAATGACGAGCGAAGGATGCTTCAGAAAGTCAAGCATCCGTTTCTCATTACTCTCTGGGGAACGTTTCAAGATTCAAAGAATCTGTACATGGTGATGGACTTTGTGGAAGGAGGAGAGCTGTTCAGTCTGCTACGGAAATCACAGGTTCGTTGCTGCAATACTGCGAGACTGGGACGCATTGATACTGACCGCTATAGCGATTCCCAAACCCAGTCGCCAAATTTTACGCCGCCGAAGTCACATTGGCACTCGATTACCTCCATAAGCAAAACATCATTTACCGCGATCTGAAGCCTGAGAACTTGCTGCTCGATCGGCACGGCCATTTAAAAATCACCGATTTTGGATTCGCCAAAGAGGTTCCAGATATCACATGGACGCTATGTGGTACCCCTGATTACCTTGCGCCGGAGGTCGTTGCTTCGAAAGGATACAACAAGTCTGTTGATTGGTATGACCGTTTTCTGAATGGAAGATCAGAATAGCACAAACTGACATCATCAAGGTGGTCTTTAGGCATCCTCATTTTCGAAATGCTCTGCGGCTTCACGCCTTTTTGGGACGGTGGCTCTCCTATGAAAATCTACGAGAACATCTTGAAAGGCAAAGTCAAGTACCCGCCGTACATTCACCCCGATGCACAAGATTTGCTCATGAAACTCATCACATCGGACTTGTCGAAACGACTGGGCAACTTACATTCCGGGTCCAAAGGCGTAATGGACCATCCGTGGTTCGCCGAGGTCACGTGGGAACGACTTGAGAAAAAGGACATCGATGCTCCCTATGTGCCCCCTGTCAGGGCTGGTGTCGGCGACGCCAGTCAATTCGACAAATATCCTGAGGAGACAGAAGCGTATGGTCAAGGTGGTGATGATGTGTCAGTCTCGAATCTGCCCCCACATCTAGTAGGGACTTCAGCTGACCCGTCACATAGGCACGCAAAACTTTTTGTAGAGTTTTGAGTGGGCCTTCACCAACCTTACCTTACGGCAATGTCTCCCATGGAACAAATCTGAATCTTTTGGCAAGAAAAGCACGTACAGGTCCTTCCCCGCCCGACAATTCGTCCTCGCGCGCTCCTTCCCGCTTGATTCTCACTACGTCATTCTTGTTCGTACTAGTAATGAATGTTGTTATTGCACTACTGCTACTTCAATCGCCGTCATTAAAAATCACCACTGGGATACAGAACGGTTTGGATAATGAGATATTCGACGCTGGGACTCTTGCACATATTGCATGTTGTCTTGGACAAGTACTTGTTTTTTGAATGTTGGCATGGCAAGCAAGCACTCTTTTTTCTCCGTCTCTATCTGGATGAATGATTTTTCTCTCTTGCACCCTCTTCCTCTTCTTGCTGTTGCTGTCGTTGATGATTGAGCTGGGAGGGATGGATTCAATGGAAACTAGTAGCGCTATGGAGTTTGAATGAGAATGGGACAAGTTGAATCGAATGGGAGATGTACATGTATTGAGCAGGCAAAATCAAATGCTGCACTTGTCTGATGTGATGCGGCGGCTTTTCCTTGCTCGATGTTGTGGGTTGCTCGTACTACGCGGAGGTACTGTACCGGCTCATCCAACGTGGATCGCTCGTGGCCAATGAATGTATATGGAGATATAGAGGGTGGTGAGGTGGGAAAGAAAGAAGAGAGATAGGTCTTTGTTTTTTCTCTTCTCTTTCTGGGTTTTTCTTTTTTTCCCTTTTTTGGCGTGGGGTGGGGGGAGTGCAGGACGTGTCTGTGTGGGTGGAGATTGCGGATTAGGGATTCTTTGGAAGTGACGAGCGGGTTCTCTTGGTTACAGTACTAGACTGCCCTGTGGAAATGGAATTTGTATGCACTGGCTGAGCTTCCGTAAAGGGGGCTTACTTTGTGGTGGAGCAGCTTAGGGTTTCGGTAGGTATGTATGTATGGAGAGGACTGGGGGGAAACGAGTGGGGAGAGAATGGGATACATAGTGAGGGGCATGAAGGGTGATGGGTTGGTTTGGGTAATTAACGGGTGAGATTGGTATGGGGTTTTTTTTTGGTTGCAAATTTTTTTTGTTGTTCTTGTTGTCTTCTTGATTTGATTTTGGTGTTGGTGAGAGTTGGTTTGGTATTGGGTTGGGCGGTTTGGGTATTTCTGCCAGGTACGTGGGAGATGGGATCATTAAAGATTGGCTTTTTATTGATAGGTAGAAGTGATGATGGGGATGGATAGCGTGTAACTTTCTTCGTTATCGCGCATCGACTCTGGGCTTTGGCTTGTGAGCGTGTTTTGATTGCAGTTTGAATCGTTTTGCACTTGGCTGGTTAGATTTATGATCAGGTCTCGGGTGTCGATGAGCTCTTGGTTGGTGATTCGGTAATCAGGTTTCTACCGTTTCGGCGGTGATGGCCTTCTCGCTGATTATGTTCTGCTCTCACTCTCACATTGGCACTGACAACTAATTCATAGAAAATGGCATTTGCTCTCCCCCCCTTAGGAAAAATTTTGTTGGAAAAAGACCGTGGGTATAACGAATGACGTACGAATTCCAAACTCCTAAATTGTCACTGGCCTTTTTTCTCCGTCTTCTCTACTGTATTGTTACAAATCCCTAAACTTCAAACATACTGTCGCTACCATCTCCGAATCCTACCATCAGCGCCACAATCTCCTCGTCAGTGGCTCACCATTTCCTTGACATTTCGCTAGGGCGTGAATTTATGCTCGGCGTGCATGGCCCATACCTGGCATATCTGCCATGCCAGGCATGCCACCCGAAGGTGGGCTGCTTGGCTTTGGTGGTGCAGGAGCCTGACGCCTGTCATGTCCCATTCCTGGCATACCGCCCGAAGGTGGGCTGCTAGGCTTTGGTGGTGGAGGAGCCTGACGCCTGACATGTCCCATTCCTGGCATACCGCCGGAAGGTGGGCTGCTAGGCTTTGGTGGAGGAGCCTGTGCGAGACGCCTCTCCTTGAATTTTGGAGGGCCGTTAGGCTTCGGGGGAGGCGCAGATGGTTTTGCTGGTGGAGCTTGACGACGTCGTGAGCCTTTGCCCGGGCCCTTCGGGTCGGAATGGTCATCGTCTCCGTCTGGGCCGTGAGCCTTACGTGCGACGACTTGCACCGTGTTTGAGTGGTCATCATCCCCAGTACCTATTTTGGGTATTAGGGATCTGGGCACACGGAGTAATTGAGGGACTACGACTAACCGTGAGCAGCTCGCTCCACCATCTTGGGTGGATCATAGTCTCCATCAGTCCCGTGGCGCGCCACTAGAGCTGCAGTGCTCTTGGTTGGCTCTTGAGGCTGTCTAGCCTCAATATCATCGGGCGACCGGCGAACATTGGCGGCGTCAATATAGTCTGGGAGATTATGGTAAGTTCTCTGCTCAGGTGCAACCAACAGGTAGAACTACTTACTGGCCGAGGCAGCTGATGCCAATGCTATGATAGATAGAAACTTCATATCGAATGTTTGTAGAAAGTTTTTTGTGAATGAAGACTTGGTAGTGAAATGCTTGAATGAAGAAGTGACAGATACCGGCCACCAGTGTTATATACCTGCTTTTGCTTCCAAATATACATTTTCCCCTAAGGGAAGAGGGCATTGCGAGCAGTACCCCAGATCGTCGTGGTCTTCGAGTCTCGAGATGATCCCCTTGGATAGGATGATTTGCAACCATGACGGCTCTACCTGCCGTTTCGTCGTGAATATGTCGTTGTTGCGTACAGATTGAGGGCGCTTTGCGCTGTCTTGCTAAGATTCTCCACAGCTTGGCCTCGATTGGAGGGCACGGATCGAAGCTTCGTAATGAAGATGTATAGAAGATGGCTGGGCGAAGCTCCACGTGTATAATCGCACAGTGCGTTGGGCACAATCTTGCTTCGTCTGGTTATGGTGACCATGAAACAATCGGGAGGGAGGTAGGTCGAAACGTGCACTGTTCGTTCTCCACAAAACGTTGCACATTTCTGATTGGGAGATTGTTTGCCTTTGCAACATGAAACGGCACCCCAGGTCTCTTGGTGGAGAGTTGTGAGAAGAAGCCCTAGAGAGTAGAAAGGTCAACCCAAACAACAATGACATCTGAAGAGCCAACACTTTCATAGCCCGGTCAGATATTCATTTAGAAATCTTTCCGCATAGGGCAATGATGCTTCGATCCATCCTTTCGATGTACTTCAGTGCAACTTCAGTGCAAAGGAAAGTTGCGGTGGCAAACGAAAAATGCTGGCAAGTTGAGGACGCCATCTTGCAGGGAATGAAGAAGGATAGGTGTTGGTGAAGTTAGTGGTTGCAGATGAGCTCCGAATGGGAGGAGATCCCAATGACCCATTCGGAGAAGCCTCGAAGAAGCCCAGTTTTCACAAGAGTCCGTACCAAGTAGAGTCAGTGGTATGCTGCAATCCTAGGAGGTAGTCTGGCCAGCAATGAAACGGGAACAGCAATGGATTTCGAACCTCGTACACGAACGCGTTGCTCGAAGACTTACCGGCCGAGCGAAGCAAGAGAATCATGTGGGAATCTCTGAGCGAAGGTTAGTTCGCATGGTTATTAGGGCAGCATCCATTCTGTAACGTCGTCGTCCCCTCGTGCTGAGGAGTAACCATGCTGCAGCTTTCAGCTGTCGCATTTTCGGCTCCAGATTGGATGAGAAGCAGCAAGCGAGCTGTTGTCGTGTCTTGGAATAGCAACAGTAGGTTTACGTGTTGCTAGGCGCCTCGGATTCTCCGACGGCCTAGAGCTAGAGGCCTTCCAACGACAGGCGACCAGTGTCTTGAGAGCCCTAAGTTTGAAGAGACAGAGGATGTGACATGTGCTTGGGAGTTTCGGAGGATCGGAGTTGCGGACCAAGATGGTGGATTGGTGTGCAAACTCATCCTCATCCCATCTCTTTTGTGGCCGCACCGGATAAGTCAGCTTCTTGGCAATGCGGAAGCTAGTAGCTTTTATCATCAGTAGCTGCCACTTTTCGAAGACTCAAATTCATGAGATAAATGAGAACGGCTGAGAAAATGTGTCGGAAAAGAGGCGGACAACTATACTTATGAACACCAGCACTCACCGGGGTGCAGATCAATGAGAAGTCAGAGGGAAATCGTGCTCAAAATACCTCTGGGTAATAAGAATTGATTACCAGCGGGCCATTCCCATCAGTTTCGAAATACTTCCTCGCCGAACCACAAGTGTCCTCAGATTCTGCATGTACATGTCGACATGAAGTGAGTAAGCAGTACCATGGCGGCGGCAGCATCATTTATATCACATCATCTTCATTTCGTATAATCGTACATATCTACATTTGTATTCCCCGTCTATTACGGTGGACGAGATTGTCAATCTGGTAGTCATGTCAAATCTTCGACTCATTCGAAGCTGGATACTCCCTCACACCAGTCATACCCATTTCCGGATCAAGAAGTCGCGACACCGCATCAGCGACATCCTCTGTCGACGGAGGTACTACAGCATGATTTTGCGAAGAGTCACTATCGACTCTGTTCGCGTAGACCGACTGCCGAGGTGGTTTGTCTTTTCCCAACAATCCCTTTTCCAAACCGGCTCGGCTCGCCCCTCTAGCTTCAACCTCACCATCGACTGACCTCCTTCGCTGTGATCTAGCTTTAACATTGGCGCGCGCTGTCTCTCGATTATAGAGCTTCCGTACTCGGACTCGGTTGGTCAGGAAGCGGTCCCAAGGCGAACCTCGCACGTGCAAGCGCACCAGCATGTTTGCCATGACTCTCCCAGTTATGACCACGTTTTGCTGCTGTTTCTCGTATCTTCGCCAACAAACCATATCCCAGATTTGGAACAGTTGGTAAACTTCTCTGGACCGTCTCCTCTGGCCGTCGCGTTTTAAAAATGCGCAGATTCGGATCCGAGCTTGGGCGAGTGATCTGAAAAAATGGATATCGAGGAGCAATTTGTTGGAGAGAATTGTCCTGACGGTCCATCTTACTCCATTGACATCGAAAATGCGGCTGTAGGCTGCCAGGAAGCAGGTCATGACGACGATATCGAACGGCTGCATTTTGGCGATAAAGGACTGGTAAACTTCTGAGAGCAAGGCGACACTGGCTGCAGCCTGTGACTTCAGTACCATTGCATGAGCAGCTTGAACTAGCTTCCCGTGATCGATGGGGAGAAAACGACTCTGCAAGTATGCATAGTGCTGAAGGACCCCTTTTCGCAGCTCGCTGGGGTCGCAGACCTCCAGACCAGGACCACTTTGTGATGTGAGAACCACCACCGCCTTTGTCGTATCAAAACCGACAGCTTGTCCAGTTCGGATGAGGTCGGCGCCAGATGCTGGGTCATTTAGATTCAAGCAAGCGGTGACTGCAAGACAAAGCGAAAGCTCCAAGCGAGGGATGTTTTGGTGGAGAGAGTCCTCGAAGAGAGCAACAACCTCTTGCCAGTGCTGGAGCGACGATTCAACCTGCATTTTGATATAGAAGGCCTGAGCGCGTTCCAACAGAGGATTTCCTGATGCTTGAGATCTTGCGTCTTTCTCCTGTGAGATCCAGGGAGCAGTCGATGCCAAAGCCTCCAATTCAGTGACCTGCTCAACAAGCTTGATTTGACTGCGTTGCTGCATCAAATTCAGCCTCTCACGGCCAACGAAGCGAAGGCGTCGTGCTGCAACTGAGCAGCGCTCCATAAGAACAAGACAAACGTCCTTGGACAAAAGGCGAGGAATTTTTTTTAGTCCTCTGAGGCATTGCATGAATTGGACGCTTCTTGGTTTATATTTACTGGCGTAGTTTCGGAAACTCATGGCAACTGTCTCGGCCTGAATACGCCACTGGAAATCGACCTCTTTCATGAAGGCCAGAGTCTTACTCATGAGTTGCTGATTCCCATCTGCAAGACACCTGGATATGACCATGTCAAACATTTGCTGAGTGGGCTTGGCTCCGGCTTCGATGACCGCCCATTTGAAGAAGTCCAAAACATCTTGAGCCTGTTTCTGTTGAGACAAAATGCCCAGAAGATCGAGAAGCAACTCGTCTCGCATAGCTTCGCTCCTCTTCTCGCGGGCCCGCTGTAGATTGCGATTCACCGTTGCCCATTGCCCTTTCCTCGCAAGCAGGACGGTCTCGAAGCGGAAGCCAGCATCGTTCAAATTCATCCTGGCTTTGGCATTCAGGTATCGTGCGTCCCAAACGTAGTGCTTGACTTCCTCCCACCGGCCAGCTTTTGCGCAGATCGCTATCATGGTGTTTGACAGAATT
This sequence comes from Venturia asperata, assembly GCA_003689335.1. Lineage (NCBI taxonomy): Eukaryota > Fungi > Ascomycota > Dothideomycetes > Venturiales > Venturiaceae > Venturia > Venturia asperata. The sequence continues at coordinate 145,054 of QWWL01000004.1, read as the reverse complement.
CCGACTTCACCTCTCTTCGACTCGGCAGTGCGGAACTTGTTAATGTGCTCAAAAAAACCTTGTACCCGATCAAAATTGTGCAAGCACCACCATGTCTGTCGAAGCAATGCAGCACGTAGTCTTTCCAAGTGGAAATGGGAAAACGAATTTGACTGCTCCTGTACCGAGTCGAGGAACTCCATAATATCGTCTTCCGCACTAGTCTGGATGATCGCGGTCCAGCATCGCTGTAATGCGAAGGTTGTCATTTCGAGGTGGAAGTAACGTCGGAAAAGCTGCGCGACTTGAGTTTTACGGCCACCTAGTGTGAAGACCATGGTGTCCATCTCCTCTGCATTGAACCCCATTCTTCCGTCGCCATCCAAAAGCAGTCGCGCCTGAATGACAGCAGGCGACCGTTGCACAGAGTAAATTTTGCTGAAAGTATCGATCGTGTTCAAGAAAGTTTTCTGAAGGCCCAATTCGAGAAGCTTTTCTTCAAGAACGCTCTCACGATTACGGAATAATGCTCGGAAATGGTGTATAAGTAGAGAGTAGCACTGCTCAGAACAAGGTTCCTTTCCGTCAACGATTTTAACAACCACATCGGCGAAATTGGCAGCACTTGTGGCGCCCCACACAAGACGCTTCAAGACCATTTCCAGTATGGGCAGCATTGCAACAGAATTTGGAGAGCACATATGCCCGATGGATTCAAGGACAATCAGATTAAAGCTTCCTCGACATCCTGGCGAGGTGGAGACCTGATGATATAAATCAGGGAACGTCTGGAAAAAATGAGTGTCCTTGGGTATTTCTTGAAGGGTATCTCCGACCACTCGCAAAAGCTCAGCTCGACCATGATCGGTCCGTCCAGCTGCCAGAGCGGCAACTCGGAGGGCACTATCCAGAATGATGCGCGCGAAGCCCGGACTCCACTCCCGAGCTTGTAAACGCTTGAAGGCTGCCATTACGAGGGGAAAGGCACCGGCCTCATGGAAAATTTGCATCCGGCGCGTCAGGCTGAAGGGGCTATGTGCGAGAACGCGTCGACCAAGTTGGAACAAAGACCAGATATTGCCTGGAACTGGTTTGACCGAGAGAGCAACTAGGTCCAGAGCTTGTAGAAAGGAGGGGTAGAGGTACTCTGACCATGGTAAGTGAGCTCTGTGGGCATCCCACAACGTGCCAATGGTCCAAAGATCTCCAGAACGAGCAGCTGCCACTAAAAACTCGTCGAACTCTTTCTTCTTGAGGCCTTCATTGTGAGCCGTGATCATGGCTTCAAAGGCCTTTCTAGACTTGGCCTTTTCTTCCCTTTGCTGTGCCTTTGTCAAACCCGGAGATTGAGATGAAGATTTCTTGGTGGTTTGAGCTTTGAGATAGCCCAAAGTCGTTGGTTGTGGAAACGAGGCAAGTCTGCGTACGTCGTTCCGTAGTCGTTGCCGAGAGCGCGGAATCGAGGTTGAAAGGTCCCGGCGAGAGCCAGCGACGAAGCAATTTGGCTTGGGACAGCCTTTCTTTCTGCCGCAGCCACCTCTAGGCCGTGATTTTGAAGTGGTGGTAAAATCACGGGCTCTAATTTCGTAGTGATATTCCTCTTGCCCACCTCCAACTATGACGGGCTCTCTCTTGACCACACCCTGTTTCTCCAGATGGTGAACATAATCATGAAAATTGGGCAGCGATGTATGGGCGGTTGTCGTTTCCAAGGATGTCGGTGTGGGGTTCCGCCGGTGCATGAATTCCCTCAGCTTCTTGCTATTGTCTCTGATGCGGGAGAGTCTGCATATCTGGCGTCGTTGCTCCTCGAGGACGAAGGCGGTTGCACCGGCGGCGGTGCCAAAGGAGCCGTACAGAGCGAGCCATCTCAGAAGGCGGAGGGCACCATTGGATGGCGGCTTGAGACGAATTTGGAGCATGCCAATTGGTTTCCATGGTTGCAAGATCAGGCCATGCAGCAGGAAGGGCGGTGCATGGCCATGTAGCAGTTCGGGAGTGTAAGTCCTGATGTCGAAGATGCCCACAAAGATGTTTTAGTTACCGCCGAGATGTAGCAAAAACTGTCTACTCGGTGCCCTGCCCAGAACTTCTCGAAGCATTGAAAACCCCCTCTAATGCACTGTGATACCTATAGCGCATTATAAATTACCTACGACTGTTCTCCCCCCAAAATTCCTTCTTCGCCCATGCCCGCCTCCCAGGCCAGACTGTCGTCTTCACCCAGCAAATGAAGACGAACAGCTCATCACCCACTACGCCTGACCTCTGATGCTTAGGACGCGCCTCCCTCCGCTGGCCGCCGCATGCCTCCGCAGAAGCCTCACAACGTCGAGGCCGACCTCACCGCAAGCATTCGACAATCTCCTCGGCCTGCTCCCACTTGCACAGTCAGGCTCTGGCTCCAAGCTGCCGTCACTCCGGTGGGACTACGATCGCGATGACCACAGGTCGCTTCCCCGCCTGAGAAACGAGAAACGAAAGGCCAGACCGCTGCCAGAGCATCAACCACATCTCGAGGCTGAGCCAGATACAAGTATAGCTCCAGGACTGTTTGTTGTGGATAACGATGGTGGCCCGCACAAAGATGCCATCCGCCGTTTCAATGTGTCGTTGCAGTGTGCGTACATAAGTCCTTACCACGACTATCACCGCCAGACCTTGATATCTTGCTACGAGGCACTCAAGCGTGACGCTCCACACGCCTTCGCTTGCGTAACCACCGCCGCCTGGATCCTTCTATGGCGGGCTCAGATACCATTTCGTCCTCTGGATGCCGATCGCCTCACGGTTCTGGAGATGCTTCACGAAGACATGGGGGCTCATGCTAATGCTCCGTGCGCTGGTACTCAAAAACTTTACCGCGACATACTGGACTTGGAACAGCTTGCAGAAAACGGGAAACAGGACGAGGCGGTGGAGCAGTGGACGCTGGCTAAGCACTATCTCGACATCGGGAAAAAGGGGCGCAAATCGTGGATGGAGCTCGGAGCTCGTCTGCACGCCATGGCCGGAGACATCGATACTGCTAGCTCTTACGCTGAAGACATTATGAAGCGTTATAAGCTCATCGACCCTCGTCTCCGCTTCTTCTCCATCTGGCGCAATGCAGAAAGCAAGGAAGGTGATACATATCGAAGAGCGACAGCCATGTATAAAGAACTGGTCCATGGCCGAAAACGAGCATTCAATCTCAGTACAGACGACTATCATTCGCTGTTTGCGGCGTTTGTCAAAGGTGGACACATACAATATGCGCTGGAGATACTGAAAGACGTCGCTATGGACAAACGGCTTAGTGATGCCAGCTCACGCGTACATGCCCTACGTAGCATGTCCGACAAGCTACAAGCCTCATGTCTTGACCGCAAGTCGCTGAATGCCGTGTCTCTTGCATGCCTAGGATTTCTGCCCCCGGACTTTCGTATGGAAGAGCTATTCAAAAGATGGATGTACTACGCGCAGCGATTTTGGTCCCCAGGCGAAGACGACGTTTGTGCGCAGATCGCCGAGCTCATGTTCGAGCGCGGAGATACACCTGATGCGCGCCATCTAAATATTCTGCTCAAAGCCTGGTTCGAGAACAGCGGTCAAGACATGGCGGGACAGGCGGAATCCGTTGCCTGGAGCATGATTTACAAGCGTCTGGAAACAGAGGAGAGAGCGAAACTGGACGGCAAGTCTCCTAGGGCTAATCTGGACAATGTGCCAGCTTTTCTGCGGCGAAGAATTCCATCTGCCGTCGCAACGACTTTCACGCAATTGGCTGGCGGCTATGCCAGACAGGGCAAGCATGAGTATGCATTTTACGTACTGAATCTGCTTGCTAATTCCGACATCGCCATGGACAAACAAGCGCTCAGGGCTGTTATACAATTGCATATCACCATGGGCGAGCCGATCAAGGCATGGCAAGTGTTTGTGAAGATTCGCGACGCCCAACCATCTGCCATTAATCTTCACACATACCACGACCTTTGGAGGGGTATGGTCAACTTCGTTCGCTCTCTGCGTAAGCAACATGAAATTGTGGGTGAACCGGGCCAACAATGGCATTTGAAAATCAGGAAATCCTTCGAAGGCATCAAGTACCCGAACCCACGCGCGCTATTTTCTGAAATGCACGATCATATGTCAGAAACTAGCTTCAGATCGCATCGAAAAGAGCAGCCAGACCGGATCCCTCGCAATCTGTACAATAGAGTAATCGGCACCATGCTATTCACCGGCGACATCCTTGGCGCCTCGATCGCGATGCAGATTATGAACAGTTCGGCTAAACTTTATCCAACGCTGACCACAATCAAGATGATTGTGCAGTACACCGCTGAAGAAGCCAAGAAGACGGAGGCAAAGCAGGGTATCCATGAGCCAATAAAACATTACAACAACATGGCGTACGGCGTCCTCGAGTACCTCTATCTCAACCTGGAACAACATGAGGGAGGGCGAATACCAAAGGTCAGTGACCTTTACAATGAAGGGATGATAAGACTACGTGGAGAAGATATCCTGGCTACATTGCTCAAATATCTTCGCCTGTTGATGGCGCGGTATTGGGGCTCTGAGGAATTGGTTGACAAGTACGAATTTGCCGCCAGATCTCAGATGGTTATGTCCACGATGGAAGCGATGATGAATCGGAAGATGGAAATCTGGGGATGAGACATGGGATCTCGCGCCATTCCTTGAGAGATACTTCCTCTTCAGATGCCTCGTTTGGTTTTACGTGGTCGGTCTATTTTCGAGGCCACTGTTACCTCCATCATGGATGACTGATGGTAATCGAATGGCCCATGTGTTTACCCACCTTGATGACGGAAGCAACCTCCTCACCGAGACTTCTGCACCATTCCTCTCGCTGTCCGAACCCCACGGGGGAAGCAGATGCAATCTTTCAGTGAGTCTTACGTAACTCAAGATCGATGCCGCTACATTTCTGACAGACACAGTTTTCGATTTTGCCGAGAGTTTTTTCGACGTCACCCTCGGACTGGAAGAGGTAGCTGCGAATGAGGGCCACTTCGTCTCCGATGGGTATATGCGCATGCTGGATGATCGGGCTGTGCGAGCGGAGTTGCGAGCAATAAGATGCAGCTATAGGAAGGCATCAATCCACCTGCTTTCCGAGGAAATCAAAGGGATTTGACACGACGCACTCGAGGATGGTGGACCTGACTTCGCGATACAGAATTGGGTCTCAAGAGGAACGAAAATATGGACTCCAGGATGAGGAGCAATCGCCGACGAACTACCATCATCATCTAAGACGAAGTACATGCATCGGCCATGCGTTCGTTCCATGTCTAGAACACGGTTACCTCCTCCATCATCCCCAGCTCGACCATTCACCACTGCTAAATCTTACAAAGCACCTCCAAACTCTTGCTCGTCTCCTCCTTGTTTTCCCGCACCAACCTTGCAATGTCCCGGAATTCGGGAATGCTCGCGTCCCCCATGCACTCATAGATCCACGACTCACTGGTCGTCACCACCGCCCCCTCTGCTCTCAAACGCGCCAGAGCAATGGGCACTTCCTCCTTGTTGCAGGACGACACGCCATCAGCCAGGATATATACTTTGTGTCCTTGAGCAAGAAGATCGAGCGTTGTTTGGGTCACGCAGATGTGCGATTCTATTCCTACGATCACGCAGCTTAGACGTTGAGTTGGGGATGTACTGGTCGTTGTTTGGCCAGTTTGCTGCGTTGTTAGGGATGAGATTGCTTTTTGGACCGCCGGTGTCAGCATTGAGAAGAGGGTTTTATCGTCGTGCACTGCTGTTTTGTAGCCCGATGGCGTGTCGAGATTTAATTCTGGACAGGTTGGACCGAGTTTTGAGGCTGATTGAGTTGTTGCTAGGATGGGGATGTTTAGGATTTGTGCTACGGGTATGTTAGAAGTGGCGCGGTGGATTTGTATGATTTATCAAGGTGGTTGATGGGTGAGGTGTGTATGAATATGTGCGAGTAGGGTGAATGATCGCGGCTTGAGAACGGGACGTCTCCCCATTGTAGTTGTTGTAATTAACAATAGAGTCGTACCTGCTTTGATCATTTTCTGCGTTGTCGCGATGACTCGTCCATATTCGTATATCCTGTTTTGTTTTCCTGGTCAGCGATATGGTACCGGTTACTGGTTGATTCTGATTGCGCTTTGAATCTTCAGGCTGAAAGGGATGGATTGGAGGATTATCAGGTTGTCATCTTCATTATGCCCCATGTTGAACAACGCCTAAGTCCTAAATATGCACTGATGAAAACATGGTCCACAATGTTCAAGAAGATGTTTTTTTCCTGTCTTCGGGATTTTGGCAAGGAATTGTGCCGCTTCTCGCTGATTACTATATGAAATGGGAGTCTTGTGGCAAAGATCATGTTGAAATATTGAAATTGTTTTTTCTTTTCTCCTGGGTGTTGTAGAGGTAGGAGTACTAGCTGGAGATAAAATAAAGACTTACGCTGGTCTGAATTTCTCTTGGAGATCGCAGATGCTGTGAGAAAGGAATCATCAGCAAGGATTCCTTGTTGCAGTTGTTCGAATTGACTATATTCGTGCCAGGGTTTTTGCCTGTTCGGGACATGTCGTCCATTCCTGGGTTTGCCCGTTTTGGAATCCGTCCTCGATTTGTTNGGGGGGTTTGAGGTGCATATAGGCACCTCTTGTTACCGGTGGGATGGTCGTTTCATGCATGCCAACCTAAAGCTGCGATCGAGGCGTTATCGTGGTACCGCATGGAGACGGTGGTTTCTTTTGTTTTGTTGGGGAGGGCTGGTGATTGGTGATGTACACTTCCTTTTCTACTCTGATGGCTATGGCTCATCTTGGGTCCCAGAAGAGAGTGTGATACGTACAATAGTGCTGGGTTCACTATCGAGCGGAGCTGTCAGTAGGCCATCCCGGATTGATATCGTTGTTACTCCATTCGTGCGGTGGAGATGGGGTCTTACATATTCTTCTGGCTGGAGCTGCCATTTTGTTTGGTTGTCCTCGAACTTTATATAATGGTGCTTAATGGGATGTTGATTAACAACAACTTCCTTGTTCAAGATTCTGCCGGATTAAGATCGAAGATTAAGACAAGATTAGAATGAGGTGTTTGATCGGATCATGTTGCATTAAACGCGGGGATGTGGACGAGTCGAGGCGGCATGGCAAGTCACGTGTCGTCGGTAATTGAAGGACGTCAATACCCGGCCATCTGACATAACAAATCTTGAAGTCATCGTTCGGTCGTGATGCTGAGATGGACCGGATAGATAATCTTTGCATAGTCTGGTCTTTGGAGCTTTCTGCCCATGCTCCATCTTTCCCAATGTAGAAGCTGCCGAATTTTTAACGGTTGATCAATAAAAAAATCGTTTAAATGTCGGGGGAATTATATGGCGCTCGGACCCTGGAACTATAGATCGGCCATGGCCAACACAGCAGACTCATCAACTCACCCACAAGCAACAAAAAATGTAATGTTAGCAGTCTCCATTTATCTCAAGATCGCGGGTAAACTTGTAACATTCCTGGGATCTGGAATGCCAGCAGGTGAGCAAGGTGGACTGCCACGAACTCTGGCCTCCAAGGTTCGTAGCCATCATGGCATTACAGAGGGCGTTGATGCCTGTGGAGCCCAGACTTTGAAGCACCACAAGCAATTCATGAATAGCCAAGGTCTAAAGCAGAACTATTGATCCGTGCATCACTTTGAGCTTCAGTTGGTGTTACGATGGCTGCCGAAGCGTCTGCAAAGGCGATGAGGAGTTCATCTCGAGATGACAAAGGCTGTGGAAAGAGTAGCAGGTACAAAAGACTTGCCAAAACCTGACTGTGGGGTCGGCCTTGATTGCCTGGTTTTAAGTGAGACGAAAACATGGACGCTGCTATAGGCAGGGTAAGCGCGATACGAGAAATGGCTCAGAGGGCGACATGCTGGAGTCAGCGCGGGATTGAGGGCTGAGAAAGCATTTAGCAGTAGGTACGACATGCTGGCCTCTCGGTGTACAACACGGCATTTCAAGGAGCCGTATCGACACATGGGATGGAGGAGGCGGACGGTTCTCAGGCTCGAAGCTGATGTACCACACGAAAGTGCGGACTTTAGTTCCAAAGCTCAGTCAGTTCTTGCAAGGGGGATTGCAACACTCGGAGTGTGCTCCTCTCTATCGTTGAACTACCAACAACAAGGAATGTAGATAGATGGACAGTGGTTAGGAGGGTACCGAATCTGGACTGGAACAGGCGTCTCCACAGGCGGTTGTGGATAGTCGAGCCGTGATCGAGAATGCAGCAGCAGCTAGGCTTGGGCAACTCGAAGGGAACAAAGAAAGGCAGCGGACTCGGTGCCGGACAGTGTATTGTATTGGCGAGGTGTCTCAATAAAAAGAACAAGAATAGTAGCATCCAAGATTGCCTCAGCCTGTTCAGGGGTTTCTCCGGGCCTTGCACAGTAGTATTGATTTTGGACTTTCTTACTAAGGCTCAACCACGCCTACGCCGCCAATTACAGCGAGAACGAGATACTGCTCACAACCACTGTCATATCTCGACTGTCCGAGAACTGTACATGCTCGGTATATACACTCATCCCTATTATTTCCCCGTCTGCGAGTCTCCCTCTGGCACCCGTGTCTCTCTCTCGAGCAGCCGACTGCTTCAACACCCCTCAGCCGCTGTCCAACACCCCCATATTTGGTCTAATAGCGTGCCCAACTGACTGCTATTCGCCCCTGGAGGACTCGCTGGAAGACGCCATCACAATCACACACTCATCACCTCCACACTGTCGCGTCCGCCACCAGATCCTGACGCTGGACTCCTTTTTGGCTCCTTGGAACCATATTTGCACCAGCAACGCAATCCACATTCTTCCACTCGGCCACAATTGTGACTTCACAGGCAAACACACCCCGCAACGATCACTTCTCTTCTGCAGTCAACCCCCAGCGCTCCGGTGCCTCAAGCCGCCATCCTGCCTTTCATCGTGTCTTCACCAAAGAAACCCCAACCAGATCCGCTGAAAGTGAGATACAACGATACCCAGGTCAATACATTGCAGGGCCATCTGCGGAAAGGGGAAGAGTCCGATGTCAGTAGTCATAATTTCACTTCAGGATCATTTGGCAAATCGCCGATAGCAAAGGGAGCCCTCCTTGGGGACATGGCAAACCGAACCTTTGTACATCCTTTGCCCGCGCGCCCGCCCTTACTGTCCAACCAATCGAACTCGGTGCCCTCGACCCCTCATCAACATGCCAAAGAGTTCAGGACACGGTCGAGATCGCCCTCGCCACATGCTGGGCTGGGAGGCGGAAGACATTCACCACGATCAGTCGTGTCCGAGGCGTATGGGACTATGGCAACACTGCCACGAGGTCGGCCAACCTGTAAATACGAAACGGGTGCATCATACAGCAGGCGGAGGATACAATACGATGTTGGAGATGCTCCGCTTGACGCACCCAAGGAGGAACCGAAAAAGGCTTTGGATCCTCATGAGGAGAGGAAATTGAGTGGCGACATGCGCGAATTATACGACCGGTTACTGCCATCCAAAGAGAGCGAACAGAGGAGGGTCACATTTCTTGAGAAACTGGACGGGATATTACGAAAACAATGGCCCACAACGGAGTTCAAAGTGCAGTTGTTTGGATCTTCAGGAAATAATTTATGCACGAATGACTCGGATGGTAGGGTTGCAATATCTAAAGGCAGAACAACGCTGACATTTCGATAGTGGATATATGCATTCAAGATCCCAAGAAGGGCATAGACAACATGCACCAATTGGCTGAAGTTCTTGCGTCTAGTAGGTCTTGTTATCATCGCTCACAATCCCCAGACTGACACAATCAGGTGGGATGGAACGGGTCCAGTGCATCGCCCAGGCTAAAGTCCCCATTGTGAAAATATGGGACCCAGAGTTGAAGCTTGCAGCGGATATGAACATTAATAACACGGTGGCTCTTGAGAATACTCGCATGATCAAGACGTATGTTGGGATTGATGAGCGTGTTCGCCCACTCGCGATGATCATCAAGCACTGGACAAAACAACGGATCCTCAACGACGCCGGTTAGTAGAGAGATGCAGCTGCTTGGATGGCAAAGCTAATAAAGGTGGAAGGTCTTGGCGGCACACTCAGCTCATACACATGGACGTGTATGGTGATGAATTTTCTTCAAACTCGCAACCCGCCTATATTGCCAGCTCTGCACCAGCTGCCACACAAGGAATGTCTAGCCAAAGATGGGACGGATACAGGTTTCAATGACGATCTCGACAATCTCAAAGGATTTGGTTCTGCGAATAAGGAGACCATTGGAGAACTACTCTTCCACTTTTTCCGAAAATATGCGTACGAAGTCGACTACGGGGCGTCCGTCATCTCTGTTCGACATGGCAAGATCCTGACCAGGAAGGAAAAGAGCTGGGATTTGGCCTCGGGCTCGAAAGAAGGGCAATGGAGATTATGCGTAGAAGAGCCCTTCACAACGACTCGAAATCTGGGCAATTCGGCTGACTACACGGCATGGAGAGGGATACACCTGGAAATTCGCCAGGCCTTTACCCTGCTCGCGAATGGTGGACAGCTTGACAAGGCATGTGAAGAGTACCATTTCCCACCTGAAGAGAAGACTATTTTCAAAAAGCCCGTTGGTGGACCAGTACCAATCATGTCCGCAGTGTCCATACAGCCGCCTTCGCGGAATGCCAATGGCCGAGGAGCAAGTATGCGAGGTGCAAGGCATAGTGGATCGCGCAATGGCAATGGAAGTGCATACAACGCCAGTGGAAGGAGATCTTCGAGCGGATCTGCCCATGCGCCACCCACATACTTCGGTTCTCATTTCAGTCCACCACTCCACATGGCTGGGAACGATTACGTGAGCCAGCATCAACTTGAAGCCATTAGGATACACGAACATCTATCTCAACAGGCCCAGCACTATGCTTTGCAAATCGAGCAGCTCAAGCAAAAAATGCTGTACCAGACCAGCCGCATTCAAGCCGCGGAGCATTATCGATCTGTAAGCCAGCAATCAGGGCAAACTAGCCAGGACCACAGCACGACAGGCTCTCCACAAAAGACTCCGTACATGCTAAGCAGGGGTTCCAGTCCGAAGATGATGGGCAGCTCACTTGCTTACCCCGATCTCATGCAACCTGGTGGTCAACTGTTCGATCCTCAAGGCACCTCGACGCTTTCACAAGATGGCACTCGTACGAACCCATCTTCTCCGTCACTTTCGACCTCGGTTCCATCGCGGCGGAATCCACAGCGTTCATCGGTGTCTAGTGACAGTGGTACTACAAGGTCACACTCCCAGCCTGCGCGTGGCATGCAGCAGTCCTTCATGCACAACCCTGCGTATTCGCAATTTGCCTTGCCGAACTGCCAGGTTCCGCAGTACCAGGGTACTCCTTCTTGGACCACGAGCGGCTCGCAGTCACACTCTGGAATCGAAGGTGGCCCAGACATGCCCATTGGATATGACCCACTGTGCAGAACATCTAGTCTGCCTGTCGGTGCACCTCCGAATAGTTCTCCCAAGGAGTACCTAGGCTACTACGTGCACCATGATCCCAGACAGGTGCTCGTACCGCCACAACCACCGCAAATTCCTGTGTTTGCCTTGCCACAAATTCCTCAATATAGTGACCTCGCGCATCGACGGAATCGACAATCACAGGACCTGCATCTGTCCTTGAATGGATTTCACCCTCACATGTCAAGATCGCCTTCACCATTAGGCAGTGGCCACCATCGGACGTTTTCGACGCCTTCGAGACCCGGTGTACCTCCGCTATCTGCGCCTTTGGAAAAGGTCATCAGCAGATTTGATCGCTCTTCGGACACGACATTCCCTGTTCAGAAACAACAAGAGCATTCTCACGCGCCCAATGGTCTATTGATCGTGAACGGATCGTCGTATCCAGACAGTGTCTCCAATCCTGTAGAGGACGATTCTTCAAGCTCTGCAGCCCCGGATGATCAAACCGCCAGCTATTCTGACAGGAGTGACACGTTCCCTCAGGATGAATTGAGTACATCGAATGGACAGCACTACATAGCCGGCCATCTTGCTCAGACCGAATTCTATCACTCCAATGGATTACCTTATCACACATTTAACCCCGACGCGGAGAATTCTCGACGGTTGTATTCCTCTCCGCCGCAGGCTTTTCCAGCGTACGTTGATCATGGAATGCCGGCGTCAAGGTCCACAGCTTCTCAAGAGGAACAGCCGACACTCTCGCCGCGATCGGTTCCATGGACGGCAAATTTCAGCCACAAACCGGCAATCGCACCCATAGACACATCTCCTCCTGTACAGGCTGTGGGAAAGACTGAGCCCAAGACCGCGCCGTTGTTGTCACCGGTTTATGAACATCGTACTCCGTCGCCCACCGCGCAGCGCAGGGCCGACAGCCTGCGCCCACAGTCGCATCTGAATGGCATACACCCACTCGTGAATGGGGATAGGGTAAAAGAGAATGGGACCCTCAATGGAAGACACAACGGCGTCAGGCAAGAACCTCCGCCTCCAACTCCCGCTGGGAAATCAAGTTCGGGCAACTCATCGTCCGGCGATCGGCAGGGCAAAGAGCCCACGTCAAACAGCAATTCAGGCGGAGGCAAACCAGAATGGCAACAAGCGGTTACCAGCAAGAAGAAGAAGAAGAACCGGCCGAGATCTCACTCAGGTCCCGTACTTGGCCCCAAGGGCGGATCCTCCACTTCCAAAGCCAATGGTGAATCGATGTCCAAGAATCACTTCGAGCGCAAGGGCGGTTGATGTTGCTGCTATCAGCGTTGGTCGAGATTGAGCCAATTGTGAGTCGCAGCATGAAGTTCTGGGTGCTACTGCTGCGCAGTGTTCAAACAGTGACATGGTCGCCCAATGCGGTGACTTGCAACGATGCCCGCGATCAAACACAATCGAGTACACGTCGTGCACATGTCCAAAAAGCATACCCCATAAAAGTTGGAAAAGGAGTTCCTAGCTCAAAACTCGCATGCATATGTCCAAAGATTGTTCTCATCTGCACGAATTTGCGGCGCTTGGATGTCCGAACTTCATATTGAGGAAACCTAAAGAAGGGGAGACGCGCATCGCGTATGATGAACTTTTGTTATTATTGCCTATTTTTCCATATTCCTTCACTATGCATCAGCGACACAGGATGAACAGAGTCATAAAGGAGGGATCAATCACACATGCACACACAAGGCCGGCGTGGTTGGGCGTTTCTGTTTTTGAGCCCTCGTTTTTCAGTCTCGATCACTTCATTGGCAGCCTGCAAGACAGTGGTTGTGGAATTTACTTTGGAATAATCTAAGGAACACGTTGGTAGTTGTACAGGCTGGACCTTGGGTGGGCATGAAATTCTGCGTTGCTGTTGGTGGGCCGTACGTGAGCCTTTTTCTCTCTCTTTTTGGTAGCGTCGAGTGTCTAGTCTGTGTGTCTGTTGGTCTTTGTAAGCGTACGTACATGGAAAGGACTTGGATGAAGTGAAGTGGATGGATGCGCGAGAAAATCGAAATGTACGGTCTATTGCATGTGCACGGTTGGAATCGTTAGAGGTGATGTTATTGTAGGGATGGTCGGGAATGGAATTGCTAAGGTACAAATATCGAGAGATCTACCGTTGCGAGCAGTGCCATTGTCTTTCGGACATTAAGGGTCCCCATGCATCGGGCCCTACTTCGTACATCGTCTTCCCTTCGTTTTTGCCTTTTTTGACGGAAAGGGACGCTGGAATGGAGGAAAGAAAACTAGCTGTCGAGGCAGGTTGGTTGATAAACAAGTACCTGGTCTTTTCTTTCACAGTTGGCACAGTGCGTCTGCTCAATAGCGTGATAAGTACTTCCACTATTCTTTGAATACGGACGTCCCTGTTTCCCCCTTCCTAAATCTATCCCTGTCGTACTACCAAATCTCCATCCATCACTTATTACTAAACCACCATAATGGCATCTACAATGCTGCGCCCATGGGAGAAGCGAAGTCTCCGTGTTTCGATCTATTGTTCGTTGGAGTATGAACATGTTTTTGGAGAATCCAGCGCTGGAGTTGGGATTGGATTTGGTCGCTTGGGGGTTTTCTGGAGCTAATGGATGGCAGAAAAGATGAGATCGTGGGTTGGAAGTAGTCGTGCAGACATTGTTGTCGGAATTCAAGGCTTGGAATCATTAGCCGCTTGAAGGTATTCCGTGGCAATGAATTGAGCTCACGAACTTCAGTTCGTAGGCTAGTTCTACTGTGCACCACTTACGGTGAAGAGGTCCATTTGACAAGGAGCTCTTGCTGGGATCTTTCATAGTCTACCCTCTTCGAGCATTTGGACCTTCTCTATGATCCAGCCTCGCATATCATCCGCAGGACTATGTCGAAACTTTTCGTCGGCCTCGTCTTCCGAGTCTCCTCGTATCAATGGCCTCCCAGTTTCATGTTCGAACCAATTAGAGTCTGAGTCTCTCGGCTTGACCCATCTAACAATAACATGCATCTCGGAAACATGTCCAAGTCCAACGAGTGGTGAAAGCAACTCCCTTTCCAGCTCGGCCGTCCAAATATTCGGATACAACGTATCCACATTGAAATAAAGGACCTTGAGCCTACTCATCTGACCCAACGTCGTCCAGAGCTGTTGCCACTGTCTCCGTTTGCTTTTCGCAAGGGTGAGTGACGGATTCCCAATCGTCTCATCCAGAACCAATATGCGAATCTGCGCCAGTCGCGTCGGCAGGAGTCGCCACGAAGATAGGTTCCAACAGGTCAACGGGTTACGAAAGTAGAAAAGGTTTCTCGCATAAATAACGTCGATGGCTTCCGAATACCTATCCACAATCATCAGTAAATCGCACATCTAAACACGTGAAGAGGAAACACCCCACGCCTGTCTGCAAGTCACCAGAATCCCCAAAAACCCCTTGGGAAATCCAGGTCCCCACCCCAACCCAGACAAAGATTTCAACCCTCTCAACTTCCTGTTCCCAGTTATTTCACACACTGGCCACGCATCAGCGGCGTCTCCCACTCTCCAACCCCCCAGGTCACGAGCAAAACATTTGCCACCGAGGATACATCGCCAAATCTCCGCTCGAAGTTCGAACGGTAATTGAAACAGGGGCGAAGCGAGTTGACCAAGCGTCCTTTGCGATTTCCGCCGTCCCGCGATACCGATTCGTTGTGGATTCTCCAATGGCAGGGTGAGTCGACGAGACAAGGTCCCGCGACCGATTTTGGTACCTTTGTCGTTGACGGAGGGTCGCCTGTTCGAAAGCACGTTTGGTGTGCTAAAAATGGCCATTGTCGGGACAAATTGACATGTATTAAAGTGTGACCGGGGAGAGTTGAGCATGGGGAAGAGAGGGAGGTCTTTTGGTGGAGTTGGTGATGTGCACATGTGCTCCGCATTTGTAACTTACCCGAAGTAGATATCCGCCCGACGACTAGGCTGTATCAAGCTTCGCGGGCATCCACAGTTGTTGACCCATCGAGCCTTACCTTGGCGTCCCATCAGCCTTGTCAACTCAGTCCAGCAGAAACTCCTTCCCCGATGAAATGATGCCAATCACTTTGGCAGGTCATCCGTTCTTTACAAGAGAAAAACTGATTCAATCCATTACTATTCCCAACGCGTTCGAAGCAAGGATATTTCAAAATCTATTTGCTTGTAAGGGGACTCCTCTCAAACCTCGAGGCCAAGCAAGGTCAACTTCACTCCCAAATTCCGGACAGACATAGTGTCCCAATGGCATGGTCCGAATAAATCTAGACCCGTGCAGAAGCGAACTTTGCTCAGTTTGACGCAACGGCGTCAAAGAATCAGCTTAATTCTTGTTTTTCGAGAACCAAGTGAGATAATCATGAGGGATTTAGAGCCTGGACGGGTGTAGTATTGTACGTGTAATGATAGTTTCTACCCTGACGAAGGGGAGGCCCGGCGATCACTAAGGCTGATCTGAGATTGTGTCATCATAGTGCTCATTTGGATTGGATGGTGTTCGCCCAAAACTTGAAGGACAAAGTGGGAATCCGATGATATGCCTCCAGAACAGAGTGCTCATGGGTCGTGCTCACCTTGTTCTTATTAGAGACGGGGCACTCTGGATCGCTTATCTTTCTCATGCAGGTTAACATAATTGCATCTGACAAAAGCACGCTTTCCGGTGGAGGCTAAGACGAAGATAACAGTATGATGAAGCCACCCGATGTGAAGTCGTAGAACATCGCTATTCGGTTGTGTATAAAGCAACGTTGCCGCGACCATGTCAGCTCTGGAGAAATCGTATATCTCCCTAGTCAGCCCATCTTAAGCTAATCGGCTCTGTTGACATCGTCTGCGAAAAGCTCACTTTTTATCCTACTCCTGACTCCAAAGCTCACTGCATTAGTCCATATCGTCATAAAATGCTCGTTCGCTGGCGATACGCTTCACATGTCGCATATCACGCTCGAATGCCCTCACTCACGAATTTCCCAATTATGATGGTCCTTCCCTCCAATGGATCATCTTCCAGCTAGTGGTGCCTTCTTACAATAATTTGCTGGGAAGGCACCTTGAATTCCACCTTTTTCGCCTTCCCACCAATCTTCTTGGTTTTGTGTTTTCTTCACAATCCTGATGCGATCGCCTTCTCTAAAAGAAAGATCGCCAGCGCTCTGTCCGTCAAAATCATACAGAGCAATGACATACTCAAACTGGTGGCTTGGAAGTCGCTTTGGAGGAGGTGGCGGCGGCGGCTTCTTTTTCGCCGCAACGCTGTGATTAGAAATTGTCGTCGCTAATGAGTTGCTTGATGCTCGATGTGTAAGCTGCTTGTTGCTGTCGAAATATTCCGAACCATTTCTCTCAGAATATGTGGAGGCTGGAGTGAGTCTGCCAGGCGAAGGCTTCGATTCGATTCTAAGCATTGGTGGCGAGTCTGCTCCTGCTATCGCTCCTGCTCCGACCCCTGACGGCCGTCTGATCGGCTTCACGGTTCTTCTCTCCTCGATAGCATTGGTTGTTTTGCTTCGAATACCGAGACCACTGTAACTCTTGGGCTCATTGCCCAGCGTCATTGGCTGGTGGACAGCTTTTCCATGCGTGAGCATCTTGAAAGAGCCTTCTGCCTCCAGTCTCAAAGAAGTAAAGTCTTGCTCAAATGTAGCGATTATTTCCTCAACCTCGGGAGGTGGAGACTGGAAGCCATGACCCTGACTGAAGTTGTGAAGAGTGGTGTATAATTGCGCGAGTAGGGTGTTCTGTATCATGATTTGCGCATTGAGGAGGTGGGGTAGAATTGAGTAGGTTGCAGTGGTCATTTGAGGCAGAGTAGATCTTAGCGTCTCATCGGCGTCCTGGTAGACCTGAAGAAGAAGAAATCAGCTTTGGCGATGCGATTGAAGAATTCGAGTCAACTCACAGCTGTCGCCGATTCCAGATCAGTCTTGTGCTTGGCCAATGCAGTATTCTCGCGATCTGACCTGCTCAATTTCTTTTCCACCGCTTCTGCCCTGCTCTTATACCTCTCGTAGTCCAATTTTCGATCCTCCCGCTTCTTTATGATCTTCTTGTATTGCTTTACGCTGGCTTTTGCGTCCTTGGCTGGCTCAATGATCCTCTTGTCGACCATAGCAACCTCGGCAAGCATGTCCGTCTTGAGCTCCATATAGTGTGATTTAAGGATATTGACGCGTTCGAGAGTGGACCGAGGAGTAATTGCATGGCTGGCGTCTTCACCACCTTCTGCTGTGACGATGTGGGAATATATGTTGAGGTATTCGGATAACATTGATGACTGTCGATTGAGGATATCGCTCCAAGCGTCCCGCCATGCTTTTGAGCCGTCTATGAGCTAAGGACATGTAAGCATGGTTCAATGTATTCCAGCATATCCAGAAACAGACGTACAGCTTCCAGCATGCGATCAGCAGCTTCGAAGTCAGCCAACAGCATGCCCACTTGAGCATCATCAGCAGTCCGGGGGAGGAATACCCCGAACTTGCGCTGCATTCTCTGCATTGTGAAGGATTACGCAGGGGCAAAGCCAGCCCGAGGTCGATTCGAGGGTTTGTGAGTTATACCAGGCTGTGAGAGTATGTGTTTGGTTTGGGTGGGGGAAATCCTTCACAAGGATAAGGTAGCCAAAGCCACCCTGGCTGGGCTCAGCCTCACCCGTTGGCAACGGCCACTAAACACCAAACACTACTACTAGTCATGGAGCTTCATTTGCTATGTCCCCTCGCCCGCTTTTCTGTTCACTGAGACCTTCATCATCACGATGGACAGGCTGAAACTTTGAGTTTCTTTGCGCGACACTCCTATAAACTACCAGAGGCCTGTACGTGCTCTTCTGTCGAATAGGTGGACCATACACAGTACGCCTTTGACGCACAGCGCAGGGTTTGCATGTCCCAGCTTATTATCCAATCACAGTAGAGAAATCCAAACATCAAGTACAGCTCGAATTGCTCAGCAGGAGGCTTACTTCTCCTTTTTGAACCGAGAGGCCTAGCTTCTGCCATTGAGGAACCTTGATACATCAGAACTCTTCACTGTGCCATGTAAGCACAGGGAATCTACCAGTGTGGAAATGTCAATCGATAACAGCTGAGTTAAAGAGAATTTACGAATCTATTAGCAACAGAAACTAATAGAGACATGTCAGTCGAAGCCTCTCCGGCAAGTCTCTGAAACTTGCCACAGGTTGTCTAGAATACTGTCTCGAAGGCCATCCGAGTTACCACCAGGGTCTGGATGCTCAATACTCAAGTGCTTGAGAAAGCACCAGACGGGAATCATGTTCGTCTAGTCACCAGCAAGGGGCACTAAATGCACGTGCGGCTCTAAGATATCCTCCGGGACCATCAGCTTTCCAAAGCAAACTAGTCTGTCAAATTGGCCTAACAAAGCTGCAGGTCTTTCAGTCGGAGTGCTGGCTACAAAATCACCATGACGCTATTATCATCAACCGCGAAGGGAACCGATACTTTTTCTTCGTCTCTTGAAATGCGGTGAGGAAACGAGTTGAGATGTCTGTTATCTGATCTGCAAGTCAGTGATTCAACCTCAGGCAAAATCTGATGTTGGCCAGAATGATTCGCAGGGATCGAGCCCACGGAAACGGTGCGAGATACAAGCAGTCTGTACCGTTTGCGTATTGCGACAACACCGCGAGACAATTTGCTCATCTGCCGTGTAGAATCTCGGTGGGCAAATGTCGGAATGACCGTCAACTAAAGTCTCCTGCGTTCTTCCCGCGTATCATCGCCTATGCTTCTTGAGCGACCAGGACCGGAATTCCTACTGCCTTCCAAATTTGCGACCTACCACAAGGTGACTTGTACCCCGTCCCCGCTACCTGTCAACACTCCCCCAACGCTCAGCAATGCAGCATCAGACTGCTGGGATGAAAGTGAAAGACCATCTTACCAGCCACATTGTTGCTCATGAAGAGACCATTACACGAGTGGTAAAGCAAACCCAGTCTCAAAAGGGGCCTCGCCCAGACTCTCTCCTCTCCGCCAGGACTGGTGACCGTCTAATCATATTCATCTCTTCACATGTGCGAATTTACCAGTTCTTCGGGAGTGGTCCTGGATCAAGATGAGGTTGCCGACATGACAGGCGCAAACGCCGATATATCGGCTACTGTACTGTGTAGACAAGATATATCGGACAACTCTCCACAAAAACGCTCTCCACAGTAAGTTATCATCCCAGTCTTCTAGAAGTTTTCCTATCCAGGATGAGCCTCCACCGGAATTTCCGAGAACAAAGAACTGCGCGTCATGTTTCAGGCCCCCATGGAGCTCGAGGCAGAACCACCTTTTGTACGTACATTAAACAGCACTACGACGTTTCCACAGTAGCCAAGACGATTGACCTACAGGGAATGAGGATTAGACATGGCTGTTCCCGTGATTACATACGTCGGGCTTTGGCGAGCTGCCACATGGTACCTGTGGATCTCGCTCACACGGTTTCTGGGCGGTGCTTTGATCGATGCCGACTTGACTTGCGACGGGCCGCGGACGTTCGCTCTCGCCAAAAAGTAACATTGTACCATGTGGAAAATCCTGACAGCATATCCAGAGATATGAGCGTCGGATATTACTGTGAGAAATTGAAAGGGGCTGCCGCCAAACGGCACTTGCAAGGATAACAAAAGAGAGTATTACAGAGATGCTATCGAGTTGAGCTGTGATATGGGGCCTGATGATTTTTGCCTCCAGTCATGTAGTATCTTCGCAGCTATAGGGCTATGCATGGAGGCTTTTGTGCGTGCGGGATGTGGTCACAGCAAATGCGGGAGCGGGGAGGCCTCCGGGAGGCGACACGATCGTTCTTCACCATCCCGGACATTTTCTTGGATCATGACATGCCACTGGAAGCGAAGCCCGCCGTAACCAACACGGAGATTGACGAGAACGCCATCGCCATCGGCATATCAAACACTGGTCTCCGTGGCATCAATGCTCGTCGATGTCATCCGCAAATATCACTTCCAACAACCTGCCCGGCACGGTGTGGCGGAGAACTATTTCCATCGCAGGAAGTTTGAAGCGACACAATCGCCGCCCCATGATTTGCAATCGACAAACACTCGTCACGGACGTGAGGACAAGAAACAAATGACGGAATTGGAGAGCGTCTGGCAACTCTCGATGGGGAAAAACAAAAAGGCGAGAAACGAGATTGGTTTGAATCATTCCACCAATGCACAAAACGCATCAAAAAACGCCACCACTAGCAAAAACACACTCCGTGCAGAACCTATTGATATTATCGCAAGCTCAATTATACGGTTACGAATCCCACCAAACCGAACCGAGCCTCCCCGAGTCAACGGACAGTACATACTCACAAAAGGAAACCCGATACGTGTCATTCCCGTCATCCGTCCGTCCCTCTGATATCCGGCAAGGGCCCTCCGTTATAATATATTAAAACTATCAAACAAGGACAGGGGTATCAAAGTACCTGTACTATGGAAGTCTTACCACAAGTACACACTATTACCTACCACCGCAGTGACCAGCATAATGACCAGCACAACCCCACGAACGCGTACGTGCCCCCCCATAGAAACGAACCAACAAAAAACACAAACGTGGTATCCCTTTTTGGACTTCCAAAGCCCTACTCCCTTCTTCCTTCCTTCCTTCTTCCCTCCTTCCTTCCGTGACGTTACGTAGCAGTACAAAGAACAAAATAGGTATATCCCTCCCCACCCATCATCCAACGGACGCGGAACCCCCAACGTTTTCCCAGCAAGCATTTCCCACACCCCGCAACCCGCATCGTCGCTTTTCCATACATATTAAACCAAGCCTCCCAAGCCCCGATCTTCTCCCATATTAAACCAAGCCTCACTACCCCGATTTTTTTATTTTTTTTTATCTCCCTTGTTAATGAAGAGCGCTTTGCAATTCATTCTCCTTGACGTGTGGAGGGNTTTTTCCCCCGAGTTTTTTCCCGTGGTGAGGGATGATGGTGTTTGGTTTTGCCCCTGAGGCGTGGGGAGGATTGGATTTTGTGGTATGGGAGGGTTTTGTTTGGGGGGGGGTTTTTGAGGGTTGGGGGTTTGAGGGAAGGGGTAGGGGAAGGGTTAGCTATGGGATGGGTATGGGTCTCATGACGACGACAATTACGATGATGGTAGAGTGTGAGGCTGATGCATCGACATGGGGAAAATCTGTATTGTTCAGTAGTGATGTATCATACATTTTCCCCCCAAGGACACCAATACGACTCCAATAATACACACACCCAAAAGGCAATGCCACACCGAACTAGTCCAAGAAACCCCCCCCCCACCACCACCCCAAAAAGTACAAAAAATAATAGTAACAGGAGGAGGAGGAGTAGGAGACCAAATTCACCAATGCGGCTCCGTGCAAAAAATATTGAAGCCCCTAAATTCCCTCACAGCCTTCCCCTTCACCAACCTCCTATCATCAGATTTATCCTCGACACACACCTCGCTATCCATATCCTTGCAATCGTCATCCGTATACATTTTCAAACAGCACTTTGGAAACTCCTGCGGTTTCCCAGGTCCCTTGGGCCCATTCCACTGTCCCCCATTCGACGGCTTATTCGGCTGCTGCGGTTTATTGTTGTCGTTCGGTTTCGGGGGTTGTTGCCCGTTACCGCCGCTGGGGGGTTGACCCCACGAATTCGGGTTGAGGGGGTTGAAGGGATCGGGATTCGGGGCGCCGTTGGGGTTTTGGGGGTAGTTTCCCCAGTCGCCGCCGTTGTTCTGTTGAGGGGCTGGGAAGCGTTTGAGGCGCATGGAGCGGTTTTTGGTGCGTTTGTCCATTTTGAAGGAGTAGGGTTCTTGTTTTTTCATGTAGAATTTTTGGCAGCGTTTTGTGCCTGAGCCGTCGGCGCGGCCGGATTGGGTTTCGAAGTGCCAGACGCTGTCGGCGATGACGAGGAGGGGGGTTAGCACGAGGGCTAGGGTCGTGGCGAGTCTCATGGTGGTGGTGGATGGGTGGGAGTGCTTTGGGGCGTTGCAGAAGGAGGTTGTCCGAGACTGTGGGGAGGATTTCGTGTGGTTGTAGTTAGCGTGTGGCTGACTTTATAACGAGTGATTTGAAAGTGGTTTAAATTGTGACGAATAGAGGGCTTTTTCAGTGGGTACCTCATCGATACTTATACTGAGAGATTTGGTTACACAAATAGACGTCTTTGCACAGACATTGTGTACGGCACCAGCATGGCTTGGTGGTGCTGTGGGGGACCGCCCGAAGACAATAACGAGGACATTAAACGAGGCTCTCTACTATTCGTGGAGGTGGAAGATCTGGATATTCGGTCTGCCGCGTGCCGAACGCATCCCTCAGATTGACCACCAATCCTTCATACCGATGTCATTGGTTGATGGAAAAAATATTGGAGAGGCCAGTCGCTATCGCCAGTGTCTCGGTCAGGTTCAGCCGGAAGCGAATCTAATTATATTAGAACTGACAAGAGCGAGCTTGGACGGAAATTTGGAGAGGGCTTCACGAAATACCGAAAGTTCTCTGTGTTCTTTCGCTATCACGTATAGCTGTAACATTGCCAACTACAGCATTATTGGCCTCTGTGTTCGCATCGCAACCGTTCAGTCACAGTGTCGTCGTTCAAAAACCTCTGCCTGTATCAATATACCTGCGGATTAATTTTGGAGGTCCACCTCCGGTAAGTCAATAGGTTCATTAAAAGAGTAGATCATCTCATGATTGAGCCAACATCCCGGGCACTACCCGATGTCCCTGGAGGGGAGATCATCCGCGCTTGCTTGCCAACTTGTGACAGGCCGTCCCTATATCAGGTAAACGTGCCCACAGCAGTCTAATAATGTTATACTCACACAGTATAACGCGTCTTGGTACGAGCTGTCTGGAAACGAAGCAATCAGGACCGAGTAAGATCGTACGATCTGAATTATTCTGGATGTTAGCACACGAGGTACCAACACGACCGTGGAAGAAGTGTGCGAACACCCTGGTCGCCCACAGAATATCCGAACCGAGGTAAAGACTATCGAACTGTTCAGCCTTCGTTCGATGCTAAATTATTTCGAGACTTTGCTTGCAAGGCTTCCTCCCGGCTTACATTCTTCATATCATGGCTGCGCATTTTGTTAGGCTGGGTTTGCGACAATACGAAGTGGAGGTGTATTCGATACCATCACTCTACCACAGCAGAGTCGGGCACCTCGGGATCTTCGGGGTTTGCCAGATTGTGATTCTGTTTTTGACGTCTCGAGCTAGCACGGAGAAGGCTTAAAGCCCTCGAGATCTAAATATATCTTCCAGGATTTTGCGTACGATCTGGTTCCGTCATTTTTGCTCTCGATGTGATTGATGGACAACCGTTCGTCATCGCGGTCAATAGGTAGCAAAGATAAGATGAAGGGCCAAGCAGAGATAAGATGAAGTGTCCGACTTTGAAACTGCAGTCTGGCAAACCATTTGTCTTTGCACATTAGTGTCGGTCTCGAGGCACTGGATGGATCTTTCTTTAACACAAGTTGGCATATGCTTCAAAGAGGCGGTGAGCGGAGTCGGTACGCTGGCAGAAGATGCCTGACAGCGTCGATGACGCTGTCTGAACTTTTCCGAGGCTGAACATGGATGTTCAGGTGCATCAGTGTCTGATCTTCCCGAAGCTCGCGTCGACGATGATGGCTAAATTTGTGCTCCAATGACAGATCATGTCTTGAGTCTTGACTCTTGACCCTGATGAGGTCTACACAGTATACTGAAATGTGGTGCACGGACCTGCCCGCGCGAGGAACCGAGGAGCGCGTGTAGTTGTACGGTCTCGACAAAGGCCACCGTTGCCAAAGTACGACGTGGGACGACAGGAGGAAGGTGTCGTACGAGCGTTACTTGGGACGCAGCAAAGATCGAAAACAGCTGCTCAAACCTGCAAGCTTGCAAGCCAGTCGCTTGTTGTCATTCTGTCAAACAGAACCCTTCTGCTGGAAAGTTGAGTGGACAGGACAGCACCAGGTAGCGTCGTAGATTGCAACGACAAAGGAGGTTGGTGGCGAGGACTCGACCAAAATATCTTGCGACAGGCAGCGAGACGCTCGGCAACGAGCGCACGGCGTGTTGCATTCCTCATGAAGCTGGATTTTCTTCATTGAGGCTATGCTGGCGTGTTGCATTCCTCATGAAGCTGGATTTTCTTCATTGAGGCTATGCTGGCGCATAAAAGAAATACAAAATTCATCATCAAAGTGTTTGCTGGTGTTGGCCAGATGATTGGCTGTGGAGGGTAACGGTCAACAAGGAGATGCATACTCTGAAGATTCCATTTCCAGACCATGTCTTGGAGCTCGAGCGCCAGCTGCGAGCACGATGAACTCCACGTGAAGGCAATCATTCAGCGATGGTGGATGGTGGGTGTGAATGAGACATATGAAGGCGCGACCAATGGAGGCACAGCTTCTATGTCAAGACTCTTGGAGGAGAAGGCATTGATGGGAGAGGGCTGGGATGCAGAGTGCTCGGGCCGAGAGACGAGGCTTGGGTGCGACATGATTGAACGTTGGAATAGATGGCCTCGGGGAAACGATAAGCTGAAGGCGATTCTGTTTGGTTGAATCGAATCAGGGAATTTGATTTTGTGATGGGCGAGAGCGTTATGCCCTGAACTGGCGCGGCGTGTCCGCCTGGTCGAGGCTTGGAGTCGTTCTGTTTGGTGGTGATCTGGCTGCGCAACTTTCATGCCTCGACCCTCGACAAAGGGCGAGAGGCGGAGAGTCAGACAGCTCGAGACAGAGAGTCAGGCAGCTCGAGGCAGAGAGTCAGGCAGCTCAGGCAGAGAGTCAGGCAGCTCAGGCAGCTCAGGCAGTTCGAAGGGCCTCAGACCGGGCTGTATCCGAATTCTGCTGAATCATGGTAAAGATTCATGTAGCCGTCGGCAAACCCGGCGACTGCGCCGTAACGATCAATGGCCAGGGAAACGGCTAGCCCGATGCGGGGGCTCAGCCACTCGCTTTTGCGTGGTCTCGCCTCTATCTGGAGCCCTGGAGGCGGGCTAGCAGATGACTAACGCTAAGATACTGGCACCCGCGTCGAGGCATACGGATGTGGCGAGCATGTTGCGCGTTCTGCTGCTATGTGGGGCTAGCAATTCATGCAGTGCCAGTGCCAATGCCAGTGCCAGTGCCAGTGCCAGTACCAGTGCCAGTACCAGTGCCAGTACCAGTGCCCGTGCCCGTGCCTGCTAGGAGGTAACCCAGATCCCTCCAGCTGTGCACTGTGCAAGGGACCAAGGGAGAGGCGACCTGAGGCGACATCCACTATCCACCAACGCCGGTAGAAGGCATCAAGCCTTGGGCCGGAGAGTCAGGATAGCTCGTCGAGCTGGCTGCTGGCTGCTGGCATGCCATATAATGGCTGCTATGCCTCAAGATCCGATGGAGCATCCATCCAGAGCCCATAAAGACTGCAAGAGGCACACCATCCGGCATCTCCAACTGCCTCATTCCTCTCTGCCAGCACATCTCTCGACCAGCCACTCTCTCCTCTCTGACTCCTTGCGAGTTCCTGGTCCATCACAGCGACTCCTGGCCATCGCAGCATCCGTTTCTGTCGAATAGCCGTGGACGACCCTCCCAGAGACCTGCGCTCCAGCAGCCTCTCACACTGGCACACTGGCACACTGGCACACTGGCACACTGGCACACTGGCACTCTCGCACACACTCGCACCCTCACACGGCCCAGCATCAACAGCGGAAACACGGAATCACGACCCTGCCTCCTGCAGGTTCCGCACACGCAGCCCACCTGGCACCAGCATTTCGACTCGATCCAGGGGCCGTGTGCTGCCCGTCGTTGGCTCAGACCCAGCCGAGTCGTCGTCGCTGAAACGCGCTTCAACAGCAGGCATCCTGAAGTCTGCGGGTGGCTGATTTCCTCTTTGCTGCCAGCGCCGAGAAACCACTCAGGCTCTAGCTTCCCGTTTGATCTGTCGCGCGGGGGACTGGCGCTGCCCAATCAGGGCCCTGTCACCGTCGATTGCTGGGAAAGCTCCCGAAAAAGAACGAAGCATCGGCATCCTATCACCCTGAGCTGTCCACCTTAGGGGGGACTGCCTGGTACTGCCTGGCACTGCCTGAAGCCGCGATAGTTGGTAGAAAAGGATCCGACTTCCTCCAGCCTTCTTCTGCTTCAAGAATCTGGTATCCTTCCGTCGACACACACTACCCGTCACCCATCCCCTTCCATTCCACTTTTCCTCCAAAGGCCGCCTCGCCCCGCATCCACCAACCACCTTCGCTCCGCCTCACCAGTGCCCTTCGAGATCGTCCTTGGCTAGACCCATTGCAGCCTGTCCCAGCCTACGCCTCGCCTTCGTTTTAAACATCCTCATCCCTGGATTTCATTAAAAACCTTTGTCTTTCCGCTGGTCGGACTGTCCAATTGTTTCTCGTTTGACCACTTACATCACCGTCACGCCAGAGTCCACCGCCACCGCGCCCAGCCTGACAGCCCAAGAGTTTCTTGACAATAATCGACCGGTTTATTAATTCATAATACTCGCTCGTCGCTGCTTTTTTCGCCAGGGTAACTCATCGAGTACCACAATACCCTCCCGACTCAATCACCACCACCTATTGTCAACACTTCTTATTGTTCAAGGCAGCAACTCGACCATTTGGTAGCCGATATAAATCTTCGCATCTACTTCGCATCACTTCGCCATCTAAATCACACAACTCATCATGGCTTACTCACCGCCCTCATCGGCCCAAAACAAGGCCGCCCTCGACTACTTCGTCCAGCTTCCAGTATCCAAGGAGATGATCAGCTACCTCGCAACAAGAGCTTGCTCGGTGATCAAATGTGACGACTCCGTCAAGACTTCATCGCAGCTGCAAACGCCTCCAGTCACGCCGCCAACCAGTGTTTCGGATCCGTCGCTGCCTTCCGTTGAAGAGTTCATCTCCTCCCTGGTGGAAAGATCTCATGTCCAGGTCCCAACCCTGATGACATCTCTCGTCTACTTGGCTCGACTAAAGGCAAGACTTCCTCCAGTCGCCAAGGGTATGAAATGCACCGTGCACCGAATCTTCCTCGCCTCCCTCATCCTCGCCGCTAAGAACCTGAACGATTCATCACCCAAGAACAAGCACTGGGCTCGATACACCTCAATCCGCAACTTCCCCAATTTTGGCTTCTCCATCACGGAAGTCAACCTCATGGAGAAGCAGCTACTCTACCTTCTCGACTGGGACCTGAGAATCATGCCTGAAGATCTTTACTTGCACCTCGACCCATTCCTGGCTCCTATCCGTGACTACCAGATCATGCAAGAGCAGACCCGTCTGCAGAAGATCCGCGAGAAGGAAATGCTCGCGTACCACCAAGCTCAGCAACAACCTTACTCGTCGTATCTTGTTGATGAGTACTCTCAGCCAGCACACCGCAAGTACAGTTCATCATCAATATCGCCATCCCGTATCGCATCAAGAACGCCTTCGCTGTCTCCAGCAAGCCGTAGCAGCACATCCAGCTCGTCGCCCGACACGGAAAGCTTGGACGAGATGTACGACTCGACCGAGGAACTCCACGTGCAAGGTGTCGAGCACGACAGTGGTACGATGCTTGTCCATCTTCAAGCACCGCAAATGAAGGGCAGCATGCACAGACTACAATCTTACGACGACATGAAGCCCGCCAAAAAAGCACGAACGGGTGGAGCCGGATTTCTATCACGATTGATCGGCGGCCAGCAACGCGTCTAATGCGACCCAGTCATTTCTTTTGTATCCTCACGAGATGACGAATCGGAGGCTAAATTCCATTTTGACATGAGAGTCACTGGATGACCTATGTTTGGACGACATTTTGCATTGTGCATGGCATCGGCGTTGGTAAATACATCTGCAAGGAATATCTGCAAGGAATCTTGGGGCGCACTTCGCAGCGCCACCCACAGGATTCGCTTCGACAATCCAAAACATGGGAGGAGGACCAAAATTAGTCTAGATACCCTCATCTTTGTAACGACAAAGTAATACAATAACCGCATACTTATTGTTGAAAAACCTCACTTTGATTTCCTCCCCGATTTGAGTCTGCATTGATTTTCAAGTCCCGTACCACGTGACTGCACTCGACGCGCCATTGCTCCGTCGGGAGTCCCCACTTGGCGAGTTTCATCCTTTTTCCAAAGTTCTGGCCCGAAAGGACATTTCCAGCCAGCCGCTGTCCCTCTTGTATCGTCTGTAACACTCCCCGTCTGTTTCGCTCCAGGATCTAAACCCGACTTCGATTGGTGTCGACCAAGTTTTTGTTGGAGGGTCGGTGATTCGGGTGATTTGGGGCACCCACGGTTCGTTTGGGGGATTTGGTGGTGTGGCGTGGTGGGCCGTGTTTTTTGGGGGGGGTTTTGGGTTTGCTGGGAGGGAGGAGGGATTGGGATTGGGATTGGGATTGGGATTGAGAGGATTAACTGCTACTGTGGTATTCCTGGGAGAGGATTAACTGCTACTGTGGTATTCCTTGGAGAGGATTAACTGCTACTGTGGTACGCTGAGAAGGGGAGATGGGTCAGGGGCACGCATAGGTCCGACCCCTGTCGACGCAGGAGAGCGCTGGGCAGGACCACTAAGAGCGGCAGTCATCCCACCACCCACCACGACAACTCAACCCTTCGACGCGACGCGATAATGGTCGCATCCATCCTGCCCCTTCGCCACACTCGAATCGCGTCGTTGTTGACCATCTTCATCGTCTGGAAAGTGCTTCTTCTGACTCTTGCCATCCTGAGTCCCGGTCCGGGTTACGACACGTCTACGCAACTCCTCTTTCGTGGGTTTGGCGTCAACTCCCCCTTGCCAAGCACGACTCCCATCAGTGGTCGGCTTGCGCACAAGCTGACACGATGGGATGCTATCTACTTCGCCTCCAGCGCCCAACGCGGCTATCAGTTTGAGCAGGAGTGGGCTTTCGGCTGGGGCTTTACGCGGGCAATCGCCTACCTTGCCAAACGTGAGTCTTTTCTTTTTCAACAGTTGCATCGACCAAACATCACATCACCCTTGCCTAACCCGTCACTCTATTTCCTACAAACAGAGACGTCATCCTGTAATCCTTCGTGGCATCGCTTGTGTGAACCAATGACCAAGACCGAACCTGTTTATATAAACATCTTATTTTTGGAGTCGTGTTTCTGCTTCTGCGACTGGCATCGTGAACTTTCCACTTTCATTAACACGAGACTCCCAGGCGTACCACTGACGAACTCTACCCTCCTCAACACCACCTACCATGCCATCATTCTAGCCAACATCAGCCACCTGCTATCTGTCTTCGTTTTGCATCGCCTTGCCCTTGCTCTACCGTTGGGCAAGAAGGAGAATGCATCGAGTTTTGCATTCGTGGCCGCCACACTCCACATTGTGTCACCCGCAGGCCTGTTCCTCTCCGCACCATATGGCGAATCAACTTTCTCGTTGCTAAGCTTTCTCGGGCAGTTGCTTTATGTGTCGTCATTTAGCACGAACTCGTCATCTTACAGGGTCAGAAACGACATCTTGCTAGTTCTCGCGGGAATTTGCTTTTGCGTATCCTCGACAGTCCGGGGTAATGGTCTGCTTAGCGGGATACTGCTTCTCCACGATGCTTGTCTGTGGGCGTGTTCACTACTGGAACGAATCGGCGTTCCGTTGATGAGTTTCAAGATCATCCCTCCTTTCTTTCGAGATGCTGTGCATGAATTTCCTTCTCGCCGAATGCCAGCGACTATCATCGCCGGTCTCCTTGTGGGACTTGGTTTCGCGACTCCACAATATGTCGCGTGGGGAGACTACTGCAGCGCCGGTGTTGCAAACAAACGTCCTTGGTGTAATAGATTTCCTCCCAGTATATACTCCTGGGTGCAGAAAGAATACTGGTTGGTCAAAGCGTACGTCCCGACACGCGTATAAGCGGCTGACTCGTCTAGGGGTGTTGGATTTTTGGGCTATTGGACGATATCGAACATCCCGCTATTCTTGCTTGCAGCACCGATGTTGTACATAATGGCTCGGACTGCGGTTCTGGCCATCACTGGCCGATGCGATGGCAATCTAGCCAAGGAAATCGGAACACCGGAGAAGGGAACCGCACCACCGGAGAAGCAAAAGCGAAGCTCGAAGATCGATGCGAGCGATGAACTCGCAAAAAGACAACGGGACGCCCTGCTCTTCCGTCTCGCTCTTCCGCAGCTGACCCTCGCTGTTCTGGCTCTGACTTCTTTCCACGTGCAGATCATCACGAGGATATCGTCCGGTTATCCGTTGTGGTACCTTGTCCTGGCCCAAGAGATCACGGATAGCGATTCCAAGGGGACGCGCTTTGCAAAGTGGACGGTGAGATGGATGGTCATGTATGCACTCATCCAGTGTGTTCTTTTTGCAAGCTTCCTACCTCCAGCCTAGGCTCTATACTCTCCAGTGGACAAAACTTGAAAAGAACTTTGCTGCTCGTGTCCTCCCTCGCCCTGGTGCCAACACCCAAACGTCTCTGCAACAACGACGCAGTCTACAACCGCTTGCTCTCGTCGTAAGACCCTTCTTCACGCACCCCCCCATGTCCCCCTGCTTCCCAAGTAACAAAGTACCCCGTTCCTTTGCGGCCGAAATCCATGCACCTATTTCCCCACCTTACCTCAAAACCAGTAACATTAACATCTACCTTCTCCGTCAAACACAAGTCCCTGTGCTTGTATCGTGACATATACACCGCCATGGCGAGTAGATGGGTCAATACTCGCAGGGAATGGGCGATAGAGGTGGGCTTAATCTCATTACTGTAGGCACTCACTATCCATGCTCTCTCCAAGTGCAAGTCGTGGGTGACAGGGTGAACATGAATACTGTCGAATTACGAAGTCCCTAAAATCTCCTCGCTCCACTCTGTCTTCAAGCGAATTGACAACGGCACGATCCCCAGCGTCGGCGGACCAAGTTCATGCCCAATACTCGAATCGAGAACGTAGCTCGCAGCAACCGGATAAAAGAAGCATCTGCAAAAAAAAAATTCCCGTGGCCTCGGGGAACCTCACTCTCCCATGACATCGAGCTTCCTTCCCCCCTCCCTCCCTCCCTCCCTCCTCCCCTACATTGAACTAGGGGGAAAATTTTTCATTGGATACACAGGAAACGACCACGATTTCCAACCTCGAACTCGATTTGAATTCAGCTCATCCCCGTCGTCGACTCGGGGAACCCCGATTTAAGCGTCGAGATCCTGCAAGACTCGAACTTGAGCGATGGGATTTGCTGCGCGCTGAGCGTTGCTCGGGCTTCATGTGGTGTGTGTGTCCTCCTGTCCGCCCACGAGCGAAGAGAACTTGTATGGTCTTGGAGGTTTTGGTCCTAGTACCGGCTGCATCAGTATCTCGAACCTCACCGTTCGAGAATTGCGTAGGTAAAAAGATGCGGTAAAAGGATTTTTGACGGGTTTGAGAACAATTGCGTTCTTGCGAAGACGAGTCGTGACTATACCGCTACAGAAACCTTGGATCGCAGGGCCAAGTGTCGCGATGATTTTTAGCGATTCCACAAGAACGACCGGTAGAGCTCAAGACGGAGAAAGATTCCCTTCTTCTCATATACTTCTACGATTTACGTTATTAGAACTATGAGTGCCATTTATAAGAATCCCGTTAATAATGGTTCCACAAGTGAAGGTGTCGTTTCCAAGATTTCCTCCTTCTTTTAAAGTAGGATTTGTACTAGCGACAGTACTGTGGATTTCGAGATAGCTGTTATCGTCCTACTAGCGTCCTTCCAGCTGGTGCAGAACAGAGCCAATGGGATGGCTGGGGCAGCGGTGATGGGAAAATTGGAAGGGCGGATAGCGGAGAGTGTCGTTGGTCATGAGATTAGAGGAAATTTGGACAGGGGTGGCGCGGCTTTTTTGTCTATTTGATGCCTGAAGTCATCAATCATAGTGCGAGGACCGCAGAGCGTTTCTTTATACCGCTTCACGGAGCTATACTCTCCTTCTTGTTGAGATTTTCTGGTTCCTGGTCAGCTGGAGGGAGGGGAGATATTTTGTAGATTCGGAAGAAATAATAGTTTCGAGGAAATGAAAGTAGACGGAGGCGAGTGCGGGTCTTGAGGAAGGGAAGTTAGAAGGAGCGGTTATACATGATATTGCGGATGTGATTCGGGGTTGAATGTTTTTTGTTGATGGGAGTGGGCTGGAAAGAGCGAGAAGGAATGAGTGGGTTAATGACGGGACTCATAGGTATCGGCAAGGAAATCGAGAATAGAGACACAAGATCCGAGTCTTTTTAGTCATTTACCGCCTTCGGGATGCCAGGAAGTAGTGCTAGCAGTCCTGAAATTATCTACCTCCGTAGCAATAACTTATACCTTCGTCGGATCCCAAGTCCGCATTCTCGCGACGACTCAGCCGGGGCCCGAAGGAAAAGAGTAAGGAGAGAGTAAAATCACAGGATCCCCAGCGTCAGGAATGGGTGCATAGATATGTACTGTGAGAGAAGGGACTTGAGTTGAGATTAGAATCAACGACGACGCGTTATCGATATGATCTAGCGCCGTCTTCGCGTTTACGCTTATCCCTTATAGGTTAAGCGTGCGAACTTATATACCCCTGAGCTCCTCGGCACGACTTCCTCTCCCTCTCCTTGTCCTCTCCAAATTCTTTCTCTGTACCGATTGAACTCTGGAAGCGCCCATCGGGACTGTACGGTACAGTTGCTGTAAACTTCGAATTCGCATGTTACATCCTCCATAGAACTTCTCTTGCGAGGCGAGTTGGATGGAATAAGTTGCCGCGGTTGAGCGTAGGAATTTGAGAGCGTGGGATCTCTGGATGGGAGATTTATTCTTTTATTGCTTTGCAATTTGGTATTGGCATCGTTATGTTGCTTTACAATTTGGCATTGACATCGAGATGAGTCCATCGATGGATTCTTAAGGTTACTACGGATTTGAGCGATTGATCTTGTTCACAGCGTGGTGCTTTGGGATGCTTTATTCCACGAGAAGATCGAGATTCAAGGTTTTGGAGAAGTAAGTTTGTACAGTCCATAGGAAGTTTTTGAATGTTTATGAATTGGGTATTGCCTGAAGCAAAAGAGAAGTAATTGATGGACTATCAAAATTCCGTCCACGGTACTTCCCAGCTTAGTAATGCACTTCGTCATGTTCAAGTTCTCCCCTCCTTTCGCCTTTTGGGCCATTTTCCCTGATACCTTCCATATAAGTGGTCATGTTGTTCAAAGTGGATGACTTTGATGCAGATTCGCAGCAGGTCCAGGAAATCTTGGTGTTCATAGTCTGCTAAAATGCTTTCCCTCCGGCAGGACTGTCATTCTTCGGGACTGATGGATTCGTCATAGACATAGAGACATAGTAGTCTCAGCAGTCATTCGTATGAGGGTTGCCTATGGCTCCCGGTCTTCGAAGTGTGCAATGCCAGAGCGTGTGCTTTGAAAGAACGCGGCTCAAACTCGGCGTGAAGCCTTCTTTGTCTTCGCTGCTGGGTCAAGCAGTCAATGAGAGAGATACTTCCAACCATCGGCGTTTACTTACACACTCGTCCCCCCTTCTCAGACTTGGGCCTGGGACCCGACTTCGACTTCAACTTCGCCGTAGCCTTGAGCTTGGACTTCGGTTCCGGCTTGGGAGGAGGGGCTACAACAGGGATCACCTTTCCATTCGCATCGAGTCCTAGAAATCCTTCTTTCTTTGTCTCGGAATTGCGGTACCAGATGCGAGAAGCATCATATCGGACTGTCTTGACCCTCGGTATCTTCCCTTCGACATTGGAAGTAACCTTCAAGTTGTTCATGGCTGGCGCTCGTTCCTTGATATCTTCCTTCATGGCCTTGACAGCTTCACCTGTTTGTGCCCAGTTCCAGATTTGCGAAAACCACCCACTATGTCCATCCTCAGCGCCTGCCTTGGGCTTGTACCCGTCAGCTCCAGTCAGCGTAAACTTCAGCCGAATTTGCCTGCACGGTCCTGCAGCAACTTGCGAGGCGACCAAGACATCCGCAAGTTTGGCAAGCATGTCTCCAATCGAGCACCTTCTCTTTTGGGCATATTGAAGCGGGCCAACATCTGTTCTTCCACTGATCACAAACACAAGCGTCTGGGCATTTGTGAGAGGAGCAGTGTCGAAAGACTTGATTATGTACCGGTCCTTGAAAAGAGAATGGACAATAATCTCTGCGGGACGCATTCTATACATAACATTTCTGGCCTCGTGGTAGATCTGCTGGCATGCTCTCAAAATCGCGGTAGGAAGAAGACGCTCACGAGTTGCATCGTTTCCCCAAAACCTCAGTCCTGGACGAAAGATCTGGCTCCCTCTTACAGGCTGCTTACTGGGAGGGTAATGTTTGTCGTCTTCGAACAAGATCTTGTAGATAGCTTCTCTCAGCTCCAGCGGTAGCTTCAGAAAGGCAAAGTTCCCGTGTCTATACCTCGTTAGCTTCTGTTCTAGTAATGAGCTGCTGGTCATCAGGTATCTCCCCAGGTAGCGGTCTTGAAAATATGATGCTTGTTTGCGATCTTACGTCAATCCCACAGATTCTGTAAACTAGAACTGACCACAGCACTTACCCAGTCTGTTGCACGTCGAGCGGTCCAAGACAATTGATCGACTCAGCCGAATCGAGCGGAGTGAGCAACGGAATGCGGCTGAGGGAGTGTGTCGTATAAAGCTGTGTGTGGATTGGATCGGCCATGGTGAGCGTGAAGAGCGGTGGGTGTAGGAAGTAGAGGTAGGAGGTGGAGGTAGGATTTAAAGGTAGGAAATAGAAAAGTCAACGGAGGAAAGAAGACTTACAAGGTAGAGGGTGACCCATCCGAGGTTTGTTGACGTCACCTCAATGGTAACAAGTAAGTGAACATCACCCAGATCAGTGAGCTGAGAGCTACTTGAAATCTGATTATCTATGCTAATGCCGGGTCATCCCTTAATACTGATCGAGTCTCGCAAAGTGTGATTCGATATCATCCATTTCTCAAATGCCATAAGCTGCGAATACTTTCGAAATGCGCATCCTCTCCCACGTTTGAGTTGGACAAAGATTTCAAAGACGAGGAACCAGGATTCGAGACAATCTATCCATGATTGCCAATTTTATGAATTTCATATGTAGCAACTGACCACCACTCGTATGAATTACTGCATGTGAATTTAAGTAAAAGGCAAGCCCAAAGCACCAAACTCCCCTATCGGTAGTGTTCTTTTGGCTCCTCTCCTTCCATATTTTTGCGCGCCTGGTGGTTGTTCGAGCACTCTCTTCATATTTTTTGATTCCTCAGCTACCTGTTTTGATCTTCGGGTTGACATCGATATCGCTAAATTCCTGGCTGACAAGGTTCCAATATTGCTAGGAGACCTTTCATGAATCTGAGAAAGGCTGTATCAGCATGATGGTATGAAAAGAGCCAGTAATCATCGTGACTCTCTCCGGCATTCTGTTTGATGATGGCTCTTGATAATACTGTAGCGGTTGATGGGTCAGCTTCAGATCTCTTCTTATGGAATAGAGCCGAATTTACCGTGTCTGCCAAGAGCATTGAAAACTCCATTTTACGCAGAAATAACATCCATTTCCAGGATGTGGGACATGCAGTTGTCCATCCTCATGATAATCTTCTGCCTGGGATGCCCCAAGATGTTGAGGGTGATGCAATACGCAACTATCCAGCGGATGTGCGCGAGTAACGAGCCTCGACATCTGAAGTGACTGTCAAAGCTATCGCTGGCAATCTTGATCGTAAATCCTGACACATCTCTTGGAGAGCTGCTGCGGTCTGTTTTCGGAACCAAAAAGTTGTGGTCCACCCCGGATCACCTATCCTATCTAGCAGAAAACCATGCACTGAGTCGTCATCCAAGTTCCAACTTTCCAGCTGGAACTTGAGATGAATGGTTCTGCAGACTAAAGGGTCTGTGTGCTGCAGAGCCGCGACCAGCATGTCTGCCCAATTGGAGAGCATAATGCCTAGACTGCCTCTCTTACCTTTCCCATATTCGATGTAGAGCTTGCTAGCCTTTGCATAGATTGAGATCTCGAGGTGTCGGAAGCCAGTAAGCGGAGCAGCATCGATGTCTTGAAGCCGGTAACCAAATGCCCTGAACTTAGGGTTGACTTTGAGCTTGGCTGAGTAAAGTCGGTACAGGACGTTGCTGGCTTCGTGGTAGATGTGGCGGCATGTCGAAAGTATCTCTGTAGGACACATGACGTTGTCCTCTGACCGACCCGACTTTCTGGACAGATGGCCCCTCCACTGACCGCTCTGCTTTTCGAAGACGTATTCGTAGATTGCCTCTCTCAGCTCAAGTGGTAACTCGAGAAAATCGAAGTGATGATGTCTCATTCCATGTTAGTCGCGCTGGTGTAAAATGGAACTAGCATTTGACTCACCTGCAGAGGGTTGCGCGTAATACTCTCAATTCGGCTCGATCAAGACTGTTGACGAGCGACTGGATTTTGTCTGGAAGCCGCGCAGCAACCTTGGTGCTGATCATGTCTGAGTTCATCTTCGACTATGCAACTGGTGCACCAGGGTAATGCGTATCAACTTCGAAGGAGCCTCTCAAGGTAACAAGAGAGGTTGGTGAGAACGAGTTGTAAGAAAGTAGGTGTGAGAGAGAGATGAACATCCAGGGCAGATACTTATACCTCCTGCTTAGCTCGGTCACGATGACCCGGATGGAGCAACTATCAAGCACAAACTGAAGCCACGCACGCTACATGACCCAACTATAGTGCATATACAACGATTTCGATCGTGCTTGCAATGGAAGAGGAAGGATCCCAATTCCAATCTTCCTCTCCTCTACCAGTAAAACTTGTTGAAGTTCCACTGATCCCAACGACCTCCAATCGTAATTACGCAATCTCACCATTCCGAAGCAGAGAGTGTGCCTCTTGATCGCACTGCATAGTTCGTTCCTAGAGAGCCCGAGTTCAAGAGAAAGAAAATCCAGCACTTTGTAGTCTAGCCATCCGTCTTCATACTGGTGAGCATGGACACGACGTACTTACTGTGTTGGTGTCAACACTCGTCTGGCAGCTATAGTCACAAGAGCCGCAACGCACCCGTTAGGACCGACCTGTCTCGGCCCATGATCAGAAATAATCGCTGGCAAGGGCACCAAGGGTGCGCTGTGTTATGTTAGAGCTGGACCAGGTTCGACGCAACACCTTTTAACAACACGCAACTGCCGCGTAAATAGTACTCGTCCCTTCTTTCACATCTTGTTCCCGAAAACTTTCTCTCAAATCAATATTTACTCTCAGCTCTACGTACCAAGTTGCAATGGCTCCCCGTTCCACCTTAGACTCGGGTCAAGGCGCCCGCAAAATGTCAAAAATCGAAACAATCCTCGCAGACGTAAAAAATGGCACCGCCCATTTCGTTCCATGCAGGTAAGCATAAACAATGGAGACTCCGTTTAAATTTGAATTCCTCGATCCGCTTTCGATGTCGATGAATTTCTGGCCATACTCTGAATTGGATAGGCAGTAACTTACTGACGCCGCTCGTGATCTGTGCATAATTCCTTGTTGTTGATGGTTTGCCGAAAGGCTATGATTTGGTTCCTCGGCAAGAGAGGACCGTTTCCGTCCAGAGTCTAATGTTAGTAAGCAGTAGCTTTGTCGAGGCCACCGCGACGCCCGACGTGGTATCTATTCCATCAGACCCAGCGCCAATTACGAGTCACACCCGTCCATCATCGAAGAACAGTGTTCGCAAGCGCGCAGTCCTGCAAGACCGCACCGCCAACACTTCCAGCCCTCCTCAACAAAAGATCAGAAATCAAAGTCAAGAGGACAAGGAAAACAATGATGAGCACAGCGAAAATCAAGAGAGCTTGCCACAGCAATCAAGCAGCATCATTACCTTGGAAAACCGTGCCGCTAACGGTCTCAGCCCATCGCCTCGAAAGAAGATCCAAGACCAAGGCGGCAAGGAAGATCTGAAAAAGGGGAACGGGGTCAAGGAATACAAAGGAACAGAGAGCTTGCCTCCATGCGCGAACGAGACTACTACTTCCCTTCATAACACGCAGCGAAAGCAAGCAGAACGTCAGAAAGAGCGACAAGAACAGGTCCAAATCCAGGCGCGGAACCGGGAATACGATCCCAGGCGGTTTTACGATACGGAAACCCACCGATGGTGGGGAGACTGCGGGTATTGCCGTGGAGAAGAATACGCCGATAGGCCGTGGAGAGAACATGATCGCGAAGGCGCGCACAAGCCTGTCGATGCCCATAACAAGCACATCAAGATCACTTGCAAACACTGCAAGTTCTACTATGACCACTATGGAATGATTAGAAAGCGCCCATGCTAATGAATGGTACGACATTCTATGCTTCGACCTACATACCCAACTTGAGATCGATTTGATACTTTCTGGCATTTTTCTTTCCAAAACTTGATGAGAAAATCAATATTGATCCAAAGTCAGGACAAATCAGGATCAATGGTGTCTCTGACGTTGGGACCTTGAAATGCACTGATGACGGCATCACTATGCAGAAAACACTTGGTCGTTCAGGCGGGAAACAGGCAGCCAAAGGAGCTCTAGCATACTGCGAGAACGTCAGAACTTCTAGAATTTCGATACTTGAAGTTGGCAACTTGTATTTCATGTTTGGCGGACACTTGTGGCGTGCAAACAGGAACCCGACTCGGCTGAGTTTGGATTTCGGAGATTGAGGAGTTACCAGCCATTCTTCGTTGTACGATCGAATTCGGCATTCTTATGGAGCTGGAGGCTTTGATACAGGACAGGGCTATGGGTATTAATTGAAACTGTACTTGTTTGAGCCTTTTTCCGACGTCGTCGGGTTTTCTTGTGCAGGCAATCATGATGACTGTGATCGATGGAGAAGTACTAATGCACAGTCAGTACATGTCTGCCTATCGCTCCTTACCATGGGTATCACAGTGTCATCCTTTCTGTCCACGTCCACGGACCAGGATGGATCGTTGATTGTGCTTTGGTATTTAGATCGAGTCTGTCAGGTAAGAAAAGAAAAAGCGTATCTATAGTATGAGCGCGCCCAGGTAACTAAACCAAGACGCTTCTTCGGTGGAAGTTAATCATCGAGGTACCGTGAAGTATCGCGAACAAAGCATCAGCAGATCCGTCCTGTCTCCTGCTTCCAACGCAGAGCATGCTAGGTCCAGTCAGGGATGAGAAACGACTGTCCGAGAAGGGATAGCTGGTGATCACAGCATAAGCAGGGGAAGATGAGGTGAGAAGGTATCGTTTTGATATAATAGTAGTGGTACGGAGGTAGTGCTTGTTCAAAGTGAAAGAGGGGCCAGATGATGCCTGTGTAAAAGGCAATCTGCGTCTGAGCTCTCTTGGCAACGTCTTTCACCAACCTCTCTCCCTTGCCATTTCCTCTTCTACAATGCAAGACAAGCCATCGCCTCGTTGAGAACTGCAATCCCATGAATAGCTATTTAACTCGGCATCGGAGTTCCGATGCGGACACTATCGAGTCCTCTGCTTACTTTTGAGTCTGCCAAAGCCGGCAGTCTTGGTATTCGCCAGGCCAGGACCCAAACCCGAGTATCGCGGGCCTGCTCTTACTCATAGAGCAGCAGCGGCACTCACTCTTGGTCCTGCTGGCGCGGCAATGGACTAGAATTCTAGCTTTCATCGAGATTACCATCGATCTTGCGTTCTCAAAGCATGCCACTGAAGCCCGGAATGTCGGTCGAAGCATCATTAGAACTCAAATTTACAACCACTTGCGCAGCACAATAGACTGGCCCGAACCTTTACACGCTCGAGGCTTAATCAATCGGGGCGGCCGTGATTTCAAATCATTCAGTTCATGAAGACCCATCATCTCAAACGACCCATCCCAAGCCCACCACACCACCCCAGTATCCCCTAGATAGCAGTCTCCCGGTAGTACAAAACCTCCTTTAAATCAAAACTCCACTAACTCAAGCTCAATATCGATAAACTTCCAACGAGGTAATTTCTCCCCGTA
Organism: Venturia asperata; assembly: GCA_003689335.1. Lineage (NCBI taxonomy): Eukaryota > Fungi > Ascomycota > Dothideomycetes > Venturiales > Venturiaceae > Venturia > Venturia asperata. The sequence goes on along the minus strand of QWWL01000004.1, from coordinate 104,574 downwards.
GCCAAAAATTCATTTTATAGCGCTATCAATCTTATGTTGCGGTTGATGAATCGATTAGATTTATGCCTATCAACGGAGGGACATGGCAATAGTGCACCCACCGTTACGGGACCAAAGACCAAACGTCTCGTCGCCTTCTAGTGAGATCTTCGTCTTTCTGTTTTGTGACGCAATAACGGGCAATTTTTGGACGCGAATTACTTTCACGACATGGTTGCCATAGACACCTTCCATCTTCGTGAGCTTTTGGTCTGATGATGACTTCAGTTCAGTCTCCACCACGTATTACAAGTTCATGCTCAATCAAGGTCTTTCCAGCCGTCTTTCACCGTTTCAACTGCGTCAATGCAAAGAGAGCAAAGAATGAATGCATTGGATGACCCCAAGGCTGATGAAAGAGATGGGGGAAGCGCAGAGAAGACAGCTGCATTTAGGGCAAGCCTCGTCACGATGAATACTGGTACACTTCCGTCAATGGGGTATATACGTCTTGCCTCTATCCTTCTGCACGAATGTAATGGCAAGGAGAAAGAAACCCGTAGGGAACGAATTCTACCATGCCACTGATCCTTCTACCACCCAGAAGAAAGAAAGAAAAAGACGCCGCTGAAACGATCGGAATTCCTGAGATAATCAAGTGCTACTCATTCGAGTTTCATCTCGGCTCTTCTCCTGACGACGTTGACATCCTTTCTCCTTCTCCACTGCCACTCGAGCAGCACAGGAAGGAATTGCCAAAGGTCGAATTCGGGCCACATGCACTTTAGAAAGACGATTTCCGTCTCTTGATGACACTGCCATAGCAAGAAATCGCTCAGCCGTTCGACACCACTCGTCCGGATGAGAAGATCCAGAGGTGGTGTTTGTGAGCCAGTGAAAGTGTTCGCTGTCAGAGTCTCGGCGGTAATAGTTTCAGGGTCGGGGTAGCTTGTTGGTGGTTCATCACTGGTTGCGCTGGAAGTGGGATCACTACTACTCAAATTTAGAGTCGTCGAGGCCGCAGAAGAAGCAGTAGGATCTGCTAGGTGCGTCGCCAGAGCTTTGAGGTCCGCGTAGTCGGAGGATGCGACCGTGGTGCCAAGGGCGCTGTATATTTGCTCCTTGCGCTCTTCCTCCGAGAGACTTGTGTCACGTAGACAGTCTACGATCGTGTCTGTTGGTGCCACGAACGAATGATCAGGGTCTACGTCTGTGATGTACTTCTCGACTATCGAGTCGATTCTGTTATAGGCTGCCATAGCTTCTTGGTCCATCTCCTTCTCACCTTCGGAGTCTGAGGCCTGTGCCGGCTCAAGAGATGACATAGGTGCTTCTTCGCTCTCAGAGACGGTGCTGAGTTGTTGGGCGCGAATGTTCCGAGCAATGTGGGATTCGGAGAAGGGACGCTTGAGAGGGGGACGGATGGGCTGCGTGTAGTCGATTACGGTGTTGCGCACTGCGGTCGTGATTTCATCTCTTGACGTGTACGGTGCGCAGATGTTCAGCGTAGCTTTGGCGTTCCCGCTGGTCATCTTGATAGCCTTTTCAATAGCTTCCAGGACGTCTGGCCGAATCATGTTACGTTGTCCTAGGAATTCCATCTTGGCCCCGTATCGTTCTAGTAGCTCGCCATGCTGAGCCAGCTGGGACAGCTTGGACTTGGCCATGTCCATAAGGGCATCAACTTCATACTTCGTTCGCTTGAAGTTCTCAATACTGAACGCATATATGGTAACCACCTTGACACCAATCTTATAGCAGACTTCGAGTATCTGTACAGTTGTCAGATATGCGACATGATACGTAGGCGCCTGGTGTACGCACATGAGCTAGGGCTTCAAAGCCCAAGTTGTGACCTTCTATCGTCTCAATCTGGTGGTCGCGAGCGAATCTCCTGTTTCCATCCATGACAAAAGCTATGTGCTGCGGAACGGCGCCCTGCCTCACAGCTGCCAGTAGCAGCTCGCGGACATTGCCAATCGCCCATTCCACGGGCGGCGACTGGAAGATCCATTTTCGCAGATGCGAGACGTGAAGGGAGTTGGTGGTAGACATTTTGGAGGGCGTATCAATAACTGATTGCGGAAACCATGGAAAGGTTATGCCGCGGAATCTGGGGAGTCAATTGAGGAGAAGGGGAGTCGAGTAGGGCGAAGGGTGGGTGGGATGCGTCGGTGGTCAGATAGGTAATGTACAGGAAGGCATTTCTCATATGTTGGGACGCGTTTTGGCAAGGGCAAGGTTTCTTGCATGAGCAGGAGCGGCGTCAGCCTTTGTGGCTGGTGCTGTTCCACTGTTGGCAGTGCTAAGCCGGAAGCAGACCCCCTGGCGAATTAGGGGAGTCCGCCGAGAACAAATAGGGCCGAGCACGCGAAAACTCGGTTGCCGACTGCTCAACACTACTATCTATGATAGATATGCTCCCTCAAACAAACACACCCGCTGCATAAGGAGACAATGTCCAACATTAACGACGAGCCTGCACATGTGCCAGAGCAACTGGTAGACCAGCTCCTGAAAGGCTACGAATCCCTTCACGTCGAGATCAAGCACCTCGACGAGCAGAGGCGCGAGCTCGAGAACAAAGTGAGCTGGTCGAAGCAGCAGGTAAGCACCGCCTCCTCTCTGCTTCTGCTCATATACTCCCGCCCTTTCCATGATGATACAATTTAGCTCTAGACCTGAAGTCGCCACTCGGCACTGTCGATAACAAAACCGAATCTCTGATCTGTCAATCCTGCCCCTCACATTTCACCACACGCCTGCCTTGACTTGTACTAACAGCATCGCAGTATCTAGACGCACTAAAGCGCTTCGTGCCTGACCAAGCCTCCCAAGAATTCCGCACATTTCTCGATGAACTAGATGAAGCAGGTGCCACCCAGCCTGAAGGGCATGTAGACTGGCTGCAGTCTCTTCATTCTAGCACAGATCCGGAGTGTAGAAGCAGGGCATATACAATCCAGCGTGCTGCTGATGCGAGGGAAAAAATACGTTTTCGGCAGAAATCAAGCGATAGTGGTGGAAATGCTGTGCGCATCTGGAACGGGCGCGCCGCAGACACTGTTGAATCGTCTGGCATAGAAACCGACTTCACAACGCCTGGCACGCCCGGTCGTCTATATTGTCCATTCGTGCCTCCAAACAAACGTGACGGCTACTTCAACGTGCCCCCCGCAAGCGGTCAGTCTCGTGGCATCACTACACCTAGAAGCTCAATGTCGCGGACATCAGGCCGACGGTCCAAACGATCCTCCTTCCACGATCCGATCAGAGCCGAGTTGTGCGGCCAGGATCTTACAGGCCCTTCTGCTCCTCCATCCGTCGAAGGCTCCGTCCCCCTTTGTCCCATTCGATTTCTGAACCAGCATAGTCCTGAAGAAGTGGCAAAGTATTTTGAAAATCATAAACATGAGGTGCCTCGAAGTCATGCTGTGTGTGTCAAGAGATATCAAAGTAACGAGCAGAGCATCCGTCAGTTAGATGCCAAATATGGGAACCTGGTGAGTATGATTCAAGGTCTTGGAGAAAAACATCAGCCTTTACTACCTGAGGTGGATGATGAGGCCATCGTGGATGAAGATGGAGAAGTTGTACCTGAAAGTCGTGTTCAGAACTGGGCCAAGGCCGTAAGTGTGAGCTTGGATGACAACGTCGATAAGCCACAGACTGCACCAGAGGACGAGGACGATAGGCTGTCTCATTTTGACCGACCCTTGAAAGACGTCCGAGTTGGAGAATCCCCGAGTCGGCCATGGGGCATCACTGTCCCAAAGCGATATGCAGCGAACAGTGGTGTGTCATCGACAAGATCAGATCCTACAGCATCGCCTTTGGAAACGCCTACGGCTCCAGCAGCGGACCCACCGGTCAAAGGCAAATGTCCATTTGACCACAAAAACATGAAATTCGACGCTGCTCCACCACAACCAGCAACCCGCGAGTCGCAGCCACCGATCCAACCACAGGTTCCGCCGCAGGATGTACCTCGAACGCAGACTTCCCCTCTTCCGCGGCCAGAAAACCGGCCAGAAAACCGGCCAGCCTTTGCCCAGCCAGCCGTCTTTACGGAGGATTCGATCCCTACGAAAGCAGGTGGCGTGCAGATGATATTTAATGGCCCGGTGTTTTTCGGGTACGGAATCGAGCAAGCACTTGCGTTGCTACAGCAAGGTGGAATCGGGAGCAAAGAGTAGTATTTGCATATCATCACATTTGTATGATTGGAGCGTTGAGCAAGATGCCAGTGATGTATTATTGGATGTACTCTTACGTACTCGGAGTCGGCACCGAAAGTACCTTTGGTTTGGCTATAATTATGCATTTCTTTTCAAATAGCTAGACTTATCACGAGAACCTTCTCTCTTCATGATCAATGTGAAGAAATTCTCAAGACTATTCGGCTGGAAACTTGTTGATATCGGCCGTGGTTGGTAGAGCTGACATTAAGATATAAAAACTGCAGACTGGACTGCAGGGCTGAAGCTCTCTGGTGGGACAGCAGTGCGGCTCTCTCCGGGGCGACTTCGATGTGCTTCCACCGCGATGGGTTATGCTCCCATCCGTTAACATCTACCTCGAGTGGCGAGTCCAGCCGTTTTGTACACGCAGAGCTGGAGGCCCGCTGAGCATGTGCACTTCTGACCAAAGTTCGTTCCTGTCGTGAATGATGCCAACGACAGCCTTGCACACCTCATTCAACACGGCCTTCGGATGATAGCTGCCAACAATTCCGCCCGAACCTCGAACCTCCTTCCTCCACAGTCATGGCCTTCCAAAGCTTTACTGGCTCATCTCGGCGACCCCGCCAGGTCAATCTCAGCGGGCATCGTAACAATCCATTCGGCGGAGCGGTTCAATCAGCCCAGCAAGAGAGGGAGAGAAGACAGCGTGAACGGGACAGACTACTTGCGGCCAAGATCATCCAACGGAGATGGCGAGGCCACAGCTCGAGGAAAGCTGTGCGGGAGCAAAGAAGGACGGAATGGGACACAGAAGAGCAGGAGAGTGGCGAGGCAGGACCATACCAATCAGAGCACAAGGCCTTGGAACAACTGCAACGACTGTCATATTTCCTGAATCTGGAGAACGGCACAGATGGCAAGGACATGATTCGACTGCGGCGGTATATGGACCGCTTGAGTCTATCTCATCAGAATGGTCTGGCATGCGCCTCCGGTCCGTGGCCTATGGCATATCTACGGTTACAGAAACTCGTTTTGACTTCCATACCGAGAACATCACCGGGAGACTGGATATTCGAGCTCGAGACTACATACTTTCTTGGCCAGCAGATTCCCAAGCTCGTCGCTCAGAATGCTAGGTTACTGTACCACACACTGGCAGACCTCAACCACCCCACGTTCATTGCTTCCGACGACTACCCAAAAATACTTCCAGTACTCGTCAAAGTCCTGAAAGGACCTTTACCGGCAGTAGGACCAGAGTCCATGGTGATATATGAGGCATTTGCGTGCGAGTTCCTGACGAGAAGGTTCATCACCCAGGACCCGTGGTATCCCAAGTGGCTTAGCGACCTGGCAGACCATGTCAACTACAAAATTTTAGCCAGGACACTGTCAGAAACCGTGTCGAGTAATGATTACAAAGGCTACAAGGCAATGGGCGATCCACAATCGCGGTTGAATCTGCTGGCATGCTTCATCTACTTCCACAGACATGCCCATAAGTTCCAGAACGCACAGGCCTACTCTTCACACCAGGATTTCGTGCTTGTAATCTCAAAGCTTTTGTCATCGATAGCAGACAGCAGGTACCTAGACGCCATACAAAATCCCGACGATGATGAAGATGCCGTGGGCATGTTTGCACAGGAGCAAATCATGTCTTTGGTCGATAAGGAAAGCGTCAGTAATTTGCTTGGAGGAGTCAGCACTTTGCAGTCATCATCAGGAGGTCCGCCGCAAATGAATAGCGAGGCAAAACAACTCGCGAACTATGCTCTCACTCTGCTCCGCTTCTTTCCCCGTGAGGGTGACAACATTCGGATGTGGCTATATCGAGGCTCATCGGATGCTTCCGCTGCTGCTAATTCAGACAACAAGCTTCCAGCTATCAAGTTCTTTTGGCAAGCCGCACGCAAGAGCATGGTTTTCAAGGCTGTACAGGACGCACGCTCGGCCGTCAAGCTGATTAAACCGCAATCTTTCTTGAACGGCGCGAGGGAGAATGCTGATCATACTGGGTGGGTCCAAGACGATTGGCGTCTCATTCTGATATTTCTGGAGCTGTACACTTTTGTTCTCAGACTCCTGGATGATGACGAATTCTTTTCAGCTTCCTCACTGGCTTCTTCGACACCCACTTCCACCGGGAACTCATCATGGGCACGGCAGAATGCATTGCCCACCGAAGACATACAGGACCTCACCACATTCCTGAAGATTGTTGGTTTCGCTATGTACTTTCATGCGAAGGAAATCGCGGATCCGAGCGAAGATAATCCTCAAAGAGCATCTTTGAGCAGCCACTTCAAGATTGGAGAGCTACCGCATGACGACCAAGTAAATTCAGCTCTGGCCAAGACCCCAGAGACAACGATCGCTGGACTCTCTGGCATCAGCATCGACTATGTCAAGGGCCTAGTGACGGGGTTGCTTCGCATGGTGCACGAGAGAGATTCGCGGAGAAAGTTCTTACCAGCAGACCACTGGTTGATGACGTCCTCTTTCGATATGACCAATTTCATCCCAGACGTTGTTGCAGAAGAGGAAAACAGATACCGGCTCGAAGAGGATGCCGATGATGACGTGTTTATGGTTGACGATGATCAGGAAGATGACAGACGCTTGGTAGGAACAAGCAGAGATCGCACCATACGGTATCATGCGAGGCTCGAAAGCCACCAGCGAGCCCTTTCGAGAAAGAGATATATGCAAGCTGTTGCGCCTCGCTCAGAGATCCTTCAAAATATGCCATTCTTCATCCCCTTCACAACACGAGTGCAAATATTCCGAGAATTTGTCCGGAGAGACAAGTTCAGGCGCAGAAACGGTCATGTAGACTCAGAGTTGTGGCGCATACATGTCATCAATGGCATGGATCCCAACGACAACATAGGGCGACACACCGCAACGATTAAGCGAGGCAACGAGTTTACGGACGCCTTTGATCAGTTCTATAGTCTGGGAGAGGGTCTCAAGGAGCCCATCCAGATCACATTCGTAGACCAATTCGGCCAGCAAGAAGCAGGGATTGATGGCGGTGGTGTCACAAAGGAGTTCTTGACGAGTGTCACGAGCCAAGCGTTTACCCCCACAGAAGGGCAAGATTTGTTCGCCGAAAACGAGCAGCATCTACTCTATCCCTATCCCGCTGCAATAGAGGAAAGAAAAGCGATTCTGAGGGAGCTGGGGCTCACCGAAGATAATCCATATTATGTTCAACAGATCAAATTGATGCTACAACATTATGAGTTTCTCGGTCGCGTCATCGGGAAATGCTTGTACGAAGGCATTCTGGTGGACATCAATTTCGCGGGTTTCTTTCTGCTGAAGTGGGCATTAACTGGAGGTGACGGTCAAGCATCGAATGAAACCGGCTACCGCGCCAACGTCAACGACTTACGAGACATGGACGAGGAGCTGTACAAAGGCTTGATGCAGCTCAAGAACTACGCTGGCAATGTCGAGGACTTTGCCCTCAACTTCACAGTTTCCGACACTCTTACAACGGACTATACCCAGAAGAAGTCAAAGGTCGTCACTCGCAACCTCGTACCTGATGGAGCGAATCTTGCTGTCACCAACGCGAACCGCCTGATCTATATCTGGAATATCGTGCAATACCGCCTTGCCAAACAACCGGAACTACAGACCAGAGCCTTTCTCAAAGGTCTCTCGTCCATGATCAGCCCAACCTGGCTTTCGATGTTCAACCAAAGCGAACTCCAAACACTCATCGGCGGCACCTCGTCCTCCATCGACATTGCAGATCTCCGCAGAAACACCCTCTACGGCGGTCTCTACGTCCGAGGCGACGACCCAGAAGACCATCCCACCATCCAACTCTTCTGGCGCGTCATGGAATCCTTCACCGACAAAGAACGGAGGGCGGTCTTGAAGTTCATCACCAGCACGCCTCGTGCCCCGCTCCTCGGGTTCGCAAGTCTGCATCCTGCCTTCAGCATCAGGGATTCGGGAGACGATGAGACGAGGTTGCCTAGCGCGAGTACCTGCGTTAATCTGATGAAGTTGCCTCGGTACAAGAGCGAGGCGGTGATGAGAGAGAAGCTTTTGTACGCGGTCATGAGTGGCGCCGGTTTTGATCTGTCATAGGTGTGTGTGTGTGTGTGTGTGTGTGTGTGTGTTCTTGGGATCCGGTAGAGGCGTATCTGGGCGGTCCGATCGTCTTGTCTAGTTAGCGTGGAGGCATGGTAATTGAATCACGACATTTCTTCTTCTTCTTCTTCTCCTCCTCCTTCTTCTTCCTCTTCTTTTCTAGTAATGATTTCATGACTTTACTTTATTCGCCAAGGTAGATGGAATAGATCCCACAGCTCCATACTGTAGAAAGATCACCTATCTAAATGGTTTATGAAGAGATTTTTCAGAATGTGATCCTCGATTCCGAAATAGGGTCATAGTCGCTTACCAGATAAAGTGTCTAAACCGTCGAGATCCTCCACGAACAAAGCCCTGATGTGAAGGGATGGAGAAAAGACAGCCAAAAGGGTGATTCTCCACCATCGGGTAAAGAAGTGTATGTCAATCTCATCAGGCAGTTATCAAAGAGTAGACAGGGAATCAATAATCATCACCGTGGGAGGATGCGAACCATAGAATAAGATCACAGCAGGGAACTAGACATTTATCCTGACAAAATCGACGGGCACGACAGACTTATTGATAGAAGTTCGATTCTGTCAGAAGATAACCATACAGCTATCCATCTTCGATTCCCTCTTTCCTTCATCATCAGCAACAACCAGCACCCAATAGTGAGCCTCCTCACATCTACTCCTCCAACACGCCCACGTTCAACAAATTGTGCTTTGCATAATCTAGCCATGCTTTCGACTTGGTAAGATATTGCACAAATACGATGTGATGGTAGAAAATCCATGGCCTGCCCCGTCCCGTCCATAGTAATCCCGTCGCAATCCCAGTTAGCCCAAACAGCGTGGTATCAACCGCAAGTACAATAAAACAATCAAGGAAATTAAAAAAGAAAGGGGGATAACTGGGCAGAAGGGTGTATATGTACAAGAGCAACTGTGAAGTGGGAAGAAGAAACTTGCGAGCCGGCCTAGATGGTAAAGAGCATACCCTGCAGCCGCAAAGGAGCTAGCAGGCTCGTCCGAAAGCCAATGATCAGACTTTTGAACGCCGAGAACCCCATCCGTGTGACCGTCTTGATGAACGCCGTATACCGAATAAGCCGGAAGGAAATGCCGGATGAGTCAAATGCGAAACGTAAGACATCTAAGCAGCCTCAGCCGTCTCGGCCTCGGCTGGTGCACCGTTCTTGGTTGGTTCGTCTTCACCCTTGTTCTTGACGTACTCGTCGTAGACGTTGAGGGCTTCGGAGACCTTGTTTCGAAGAGCGGCCTCGTCATTGATGAGGTTTAACAACTCCTGGTTGTCCATCTCAAGCAACATACCCGTGATCTTGCCAGCAAGCTCCGGCTGCTGGTCATGAATCTTAGGGTACAGGGCCTCACCGAGCATCTGCTTCTGCATCTGTGGTGGAGCACCTTGGAACTGGGGGACATCAATGCCAGAACCGACGGGGCCACCTGGACCAACGACTGGTGGGCCACCACGTCCGGCACCAGCTCCGAACGGCATACCACCGCGACCGGATGGGGGAGCACCACCCCGACCGCCTTGTGGAGGAGCGCCACCACGTAGGCCAGGAACCATACCGGGCATCTGAGGCATGTTTGGGACACCCATCATACCACCACGACCGGCACCGCGACCCAGAGTCTGCTGGGCAGCTTGTGCAAGCTGGAGATATGCAGCTGGGTTATATCCTGGAAAGCCAGCGGCCATCTGTGGCGGGATACCATACATGGGAGGAATTTGCTGTGGGTTTGGTGCACCACGACCACCTTGCTGTGGTGGCATGCCTGGGAAGCCAGCTCCGCCACGAGCCTGTTGAGCTGTGGGTGGAAATCCAGGCATCTGACCACGACCGCCTGGAGGAAGGAAGCCTGGCTGGGCACCAGGGAAATACATATTCTGGGGCATGAACTGCTTGGAATGTGTTAGCGTCCTGCGAAGCAAGTCTCGAAAATCTAATGGAACATCACGTACCTGTTGAGGCATGGAGCCAATGGCAGCCGCTTGCTGAATGCGCATCTGGTTGCGGGCGTGGATGGTGGCCTCCAATTGAGACTTGCGAACATCCTTGCGCTGAGCCAATGCGACGTAGAGTGGTTTGCCCTCGATCATCTTCTGGTTCATGTCGGCGACAGCCTTGGTGGCCTCGTCAGGGTTGCTGAAGCAGACGAAGCCAAAGCCCTTGCTCTTGCCTAAAATCTTCTTTTCGCCCTTAATGGTGATCTTCTCGGCATCTTCTGCCTTGTCCTCTTTAGCCTCGTCATCGGAAGTCTCCTTCTTCTCCTTCTCTTCGTCGTCTTTCTCGCCGTCTTTCTTGTCAGCATCGTCCTTGCCAGCAGGAAGAGTGTCTCGCATGACCTTGGCGGAGGTGATGGAACCGAAAGGAGTGAACATCTCGCGGAGCTTGTCATCATCAACGTCGTCATTGAGGTTCTTGACGTAGAGGTTGACACCCTGGTATTTGGATTGCTTCTCAAGACGGGCGGCCTCGTACTGCTTGCGGAGCTCCTCCTCGCGCTCGTGCTTCTTCTGGGCGCGACCGACGTACAACTTCTGGCCCTTCAAGTCAGATTCGTTGAGCTCCTCGGTCGCCTTCGAAGCATCCTCGTGCTTGATGAAGTTGACGAATCCGAAACCGCGATGCTTGCCAGTCTCGTTGTCGACTGCAAGAGTAGCAGAGGTGACTTGACCGTACTTCTCAAACAGGGCGCGAAATTCCTCTTCGGTGACCTCCGAGTCGACGTTCTTGACGTAGATATTGGTGAAATTGGCCTTCATCTCCTCGAATTTGCTCATGCGGTCCTTCTTGGGGATGTGGTGACCGACGTAGACCTTCTTCTCGTTAAGCAACATACCGTTGACGTGCTTGATGGCAGCGTTGGCAGATTCGCCGGTCTCGTAGTGAACGAATCCATAACCCTTGGAGTTTCCACCCTCATCCTGGGCGACTTTGCAAGACAGAATGTTGCCGAAAGCGGCAAAGGTGTCGTGAAGAGCCTTGTTATCAATCGCGACGTCCAAGTTCTTGATGAAGACATTGCCCTGACCAGTCTTGCGCAGTGCAGGATCACGCTGAGACCACATGATGCGACATGGCTTGCCCTTGATCAAGGTGTAGTTGAGCTCCTCAAGAGCTTTCTCTCCGTCGTCGGAGTTGTTGTAGTTGACATAGGCGTATCCAAGCGAGCGACGGGTGACAGCGTCGCGGCAAACACGGATAGATGCGACTTGACCGATGGAGGAGAACAGCTCGAAGAGCATAGCTTCGGTGACAGATGTGTCGAGCTCTCCGACGTAGAGGGAGGCCGAGTTCTGGTTTGGACCGGTAGGGGCAGCGGAGGTTGGGGTTGGAGCTTCGCCAACAGCACTTGGAGCGCTGGAAACGTCGGTGTTGACTGTGGTGCCGTTAAGCGCAGCGGCAGGAGCCTCAGTCGCGGTCGCGACGTTGTTGGTAGTGTCAGACATGGTGTCGGATAAAGTTTGAGAATGCTTTTTGAGGGTGCCTGGTAAAAGTGTAAGTGGTTGGTCGTGTGGTTGCGGGAAGGTGATGAAGGCAAGGCGAAGAGCGGAATATTTGTACAGTTGACGCGACCAAAACGTTAAGGTGGGACAAAGCGAGTTGCCGTTCTGTTGTATGGAGGGCAAAGCGACTCACACTTGTAACTTTGATAGTCTTTGTGGTGAGAAGGAAGTTGCCGGAGACTACCTTGCTCTCGAGACTGAAGGGGAGACGTTGTCAGCGGCTTGAGAAGCAGAGAAACAAAGGGCGGAGGATGTCTCAAGCGTACTTTGCTTCTGGCGGATGTCTCTTCTTTTGGGAAGAGAGGTGGCAGATGCGGTTTGCTTGCCGGAGAGGGTGTCGAGAGAGACGGGAAAGTGAGAGTGCGGTGTGCTGTTTTGTTCTGTTGAAAGTTTGTACCTGGATTTTCAAGTTTTTTTGTGCCTTCGAAGATTTTATGGGGGGATAAGGGCAAGCACCGTGGATCCTTGTGCTATGAAGTCGAAGATGATGTTGGTGAAGTTGTTGTTGCTTGGAGGAGAAGACACAAAGTTCCTGCGCTGTAGAAATCTTTTGGCCGGCGCAGCAAGAGCTAATAAGGTCCAACACGTGACCCAGATCGCTGCACACAGTCATTTTACCCCGGCAGCCGTGTTGCGGAACGTTAGAACCTTGTGTCTGGAAGCTTAAACGGTGGGATTGTGTTTCACAACCTCTGCGCCCCGGCTGCTTTCGGAATATGCTTTGTTGCACCACAAGTTTAGGTTCAGGCTGTGTCTGTGTTCATAAGAAGGCGCAAGGCTCAAGGCTCAAACATTCCAACTGTGCATTCGGCGTGGGTTCTATGCATCTACTCTTCGCTATGCGATGACACTTCAGAGCAGCCAATACTGTTTGACACAGAACCAGCTGATAGATCGATCTGATGTAGAGCGTAGGCCTGACAGTTGAGATCGTGGAAAGACGGTGGAGGGTGGGAATTCCCTAAACGTGTCATGATTCGCTGCCCAACTCAAAGCGATTTCTAAACTCGGTCTATCCTATCATCCGATCGCTGAGAGTGTCGGTGATCTTTCTGAGTCCATGTAATCTTGCATGCGTTGTCTCACCCAAATACAAACTCGCAACGGGCCAGGCGTGAATGAAGCCTGCCTGCTCAAACACGTCCACTTCCACACCACCTGCCTTTAACGTCTTTATGAGCGACTTTGTTTCCGGGCCGAGAACCTCCTCCGACCCAAACGAGAACAGCATGCCCTTTGAAGGACTTGCCTTGGCCCACCTGTGTTTGTCCGTGCAACAACCAGGAGACACCATCGGGTCATCGTAGGCAACTTTTGAGCCAATATACTGGCTACCATAAAGCCTGAGACTGGTGGCGTCGAGATAATCACTTCGTGTATTCCTGTTGTTCTCCGACAGCACCGTCACCCAGGGAGAAATCATGACGGCGAATCCGGGCTGTGGAGCAGATCGGTCTCGATGCTCCGAGAGGTGTAACAAAAGACTTAAGATAAGCGTAGCACCAGCCGAATCTCCGCCTACGCAAATCTTTGAGGCGTCGTTGTCAACAGTTGACAGCACGTATTTGTATGCTGCCATGGCTTCTTCGACTTGCGTTGGATAGACGGCATCTGGGACGAGCGTATATTCCAGAGAAAATAGTGCCGGGTTCTTGAAGCCCACTCCCTTCAGGAGAGTGATGAACGCGAGCAGAAACTCCATGTAAAAGTAGCTAGATCCCATTGAGAAGCCACCGCCGTGGCAATAATAGATCACTATGTCTGGTTCTGTATCATGTTCCGCGATCCAAACGCCTCGAAATTGTTTCTGCATACGTTAATATCAGATGCAGGTATTACAGTCAGACCACCAATTCTGAGCGCCCGGAGACCGATGATCAAGATTGGACATCATTTCTCATTTTGAAAGCCTCGGTGCAGACCTCCCGGCAAAGATTCGCCTCGGGTCTCCGGACTCATTTCCACTGCTCAGACAAGGGGGAAGTCACGGATCTAAAGCGGTTCAAGGTCTCAGGGAATTGGTGGACCACTAGAAAGCAAGCTTTGTTGGAGAGCTTACAGTTTGGATTTCTCGCCAAGGCAAAGGCGAGTGGAGATACCCATGTCTAAGCATTCGAAAGCGGAGAAACGGTAAAGTCACCTGCTTAGAGAAGAACACTCTGCCAATATACGCGGGCATGTTGGCAAAGGCGCAGCGAACACATCGTATGACCACATCTTGGAAAGGGGTCGCTTTCTGAACAAATGGTATCTGTTGGTCCTTGTTCGTGAAGAATCGTTCTTGTATGAATTGGTATGGAAGTACTACTACTGTTGAGAACTTCAATCAGATTATCTGAACAGCTGAAGGTGCCTGGAGTACAGCAAGACTTACCGAGAAAGGGCAGTGCTTGTACGACCCAGATGGATGTGGTGAAGAGGCCGACGTGAATGATTAATTGTGGTGTGAGACAGATGAGGAAGACAATGCAGTCAACGAGTGAGATCTGGCCAAGTATCATGTTTGGCCAGTGACCGACCACTACGGGGTGTTTGTTTGATGAGAGTGAAAAGATGCAGCACTTGAATGGTTCATGAATATGATGGAGTCACTTCGTGGAGATCTGCCACCAGTCCTGAAAGAGAAAGACGCTAGCCTTCGTTTTAACGGCTCCGTTGCACGACGTAATCGCCCGTAGCGTACAGAATCAATATTAGACTGGATCATTGTCGTCTTGTTAACAGTAATGTTCGACTAGGTTTTTAAGGTTTGCTAGAAGAAGAAGAAAAAAGTCTTGGGAAGGGAGACGTCCAGTCTTAACTATTGCATTCATCCCACACGCGCGAAGGAGATCAGAGCATCGCCATCTGTTGTTGGGACTCCAGCGGAACATGCTCGACAATGGATGCTCCTCTGCTGTTTTAACACCTGTCAAGTTGAGCAAGGATGGTGCTAGGTAAGTATTCTGGTACTTGAATTGGGAACGCCAAATAATTTTGGAGACTATGAGCTTCAATCCACCACGGAGTCGGATTGTATTTCGACGAGTCTTACACACAATCACACGAACATGAACTTAGAATGATAATCATTTGGTGCTTCGAGTACCAGACAATCTAAACATATAATCCAGGATGACGCCCAGATGATATTTGGTTATTTGTTAGCCTATGGTCACGGAAGCGATTAACAGCATAGATCTGCCGTCTGCATCTATCAGCGAAAAGTTTCCCAGCTCGCAGCATTGATTTTTTCCCAGCAGATTCAAGTTGTCGGCTGCCAAATCGATGAAAAGCGTCGGTGTAGCGCATGGCCAGCAGAACTCCTATAGAACCAAATATGAACAGTACGGATTGCAGAATGAGAAGGCGTGGATGATTTCCGAAGCAGGCAGGGATCAAATAAGGGAGCAAATCTTTGGAGGGAGAATCCTGTCGATATGCAGAGCAGTATGATCAGGAAATCATCAAGATGGATTCCGATCTTGAGTGAATAGTCTCATCAACAGGATGTCAACTTCCAGGTTGGATGAGATGTTGTGTTATCCGTCAGCACGACAGGACACGCGACGTTTGCGTGTTGCCAGCGCGCTTCATGGAGGAAATGCTTGCGAGATGAAAGACGCGCTTCAGTCAGTGAAACGCGAACAAAAGCTGCAGAGAGCA
Source organism: Venturia asperata (assembly GCA_003689335.1). Lineage (NCBI taxonomy): Eukaryota > Fungi > Ascomycota > Dothideomycetes > Venturiales > Venturiaceae > Venturia > Venturia asperata. The sequence goes on along the minus strand of QWWL01000004.1, from coordinate 89,122 downwards.
AGACATCATTCCCTTTGTAGCTAGGCATATTCGTGTCACGTGCGTGCTTTTCGGCATACTGGCAGCCTCTGAAAACCTTCACCTGCATGCGCGACCATCCACCGGCCCAACACTGGCTGTTTATCCTCACACCGGATACCCATCGACCTCGCCATGACATAGACCTCCTCGCCTTCGCCCATCATTCTCTATTGCTCAGGACACTGCCAATCTGCGAGCTCTTTCTCACCACAATGGCTGAGGGTGCTGCACCGTCGTCAAAAGAGGCCGCAGAGTTGGCACTTGCAACAGAGCTTTCAAAGTAGGATACCCTGACATGGGCGCAACACACTCGTGCTTACTGCTTTACAGGACTCTCAGTGAGGATGAGGTTCCCGTCAAGCTACGATGCGCCGTCTGCAACAAGCTTGCGGTGAACGCGTTCCGCTTCATATGCTGCGAACAGAACATCTGCGACGATTGTACGTGTTTTCAAAGAATCGTCCCGACGTATACTAACAGCGCTTTTCCAGGTAACTCTAAACTATCAGAACAATGTCCCATCTGCGCTCATTCTCCTCTAAGCCCCGCCAAGCCTTCGAAACTCCTCCGCTCCACGATCAAAGCTTTCATCAAGAACGTAGAGAAGAAGCGCGAAAAAGAGCGTCTGAATGCCATAAGCGCAGAGGAGACGGCCACGCCGATTGCACCTCCCACACCTACTGTCGTGTCAGCCCCAGCCATGGCAGAAGAAACCCCTGTCCAGAACGAAGATATCTCGGCAGGCGATTCAGAGAAAACTCCGGCGAATGGAACGCTGTTTGCGGAAGAAAGGTCAAACGTGGTGGATTCGGTCGAACAGCCTGTCGAAACTGCAAATCCATCGGCCGAACAAGATGTGAGTTTGATATCTGAATATAGCGACTCTCTACTGACACTTTTCAGAACACAAATGTAGAAAAAACCGACGAGAACGATGAACAAGATACACAGTCGCAAGCCTCCGATGAAACCGAGATTTTTACGGGCGAAGAGCAGCTAACGGCTGAACAACAGCAGGCTCTGCTGGCGGAGCAGAATGCTGAAATGGAGCAAGATCAGAACGAGAATGGGTGGTCAAACATGTACAACAACCAGCAGGGCTTCGGCTATGACAACACTGCGGCCAACTTCCAGGGCATCGATTTCAACACAATGCAGATGATGCAGCAACAAATGATGATGATGCAGCAGCAGAATGGAGGTTACCAAAACATGATGGGTGTGTACATATTCTCCGTCCATTTTCAAGCCGGTGCTAACTTTTCAAGGCGTGCCTGGAATGCCCATGGATATGTCAGCTATGTTTGGAGGCTTCGGAATGCAAGGCATGAATCCGGCCATGATGAACGGCATGATGATGGGAATGGGTATGGATTCTTACAACGGCGGATATGGCAATTCTTGGGATAATGGACAGCAATTGAATGGTGACTTTGGCGCGTCAGGTTTCTATCCCAATGGTGGATTTAATCAATCCCACCAAGGAATTGTTCCTCAGACGTCTCAGTACCAACAGTACCCTAGAAATAATCTCCACAACCAGAATCGTTTCCAAGGTTCACTGAGAGGACGTGGTGGCTACTACAATCAAGGTCGAGGACAGTACGATCAGAGCTATCCTCAACCTCAGGCTCCTCCAAACGCTCCGACAGGTCCCAAGGCCGCCCAGGTTCCTCAGTACAACGCCGATGGATCGCGCCCTTTGCCAGAAGGTTATGGACGCCGGCCATCACAAGCTTCATCTGCTGAGCCCCGACCAAGTGGCAGTACTACCACAGCAGCAACGCCTGGAGACAACGTAGCTCCCGTGGAGGTGCCTTCTGCTGAAACCGCCGACCAAGAATTGACAGGTAATACTGACAATGCACTAACACAACAGGATTCTGGAGCTGCCGGCGAAAATACAGGTCCTGATGTTGAACCTGAGCAAGCAGCAGAGCCGGTAGTTAACATGGAGGAGTACCAAGGCCAGCAAAATGCAGAGTCGGGATCAATGCATGGCTATAATGGCTCGCAAGATTTCACCGCTGGCGAACAAATGAATGGTGGATCAGAATATGGCCAGCAAGTGGACTACAACAACTTTGATGCTTTGAGCGAGTATGGAATGGCGCAAGGTCAGTGGCAAACCACTCGTGGTGGAGGTTTTAGAGGGCGCGGTCGTGGCGGATTTCGAGGAGGTCGTGGAGGTTGGCAGCACGGCGAATTTCCACAGCCAAATATCGAGCCCAAGGGCGTTGGCGTCGAGGGCGCTCCTACTGGGCCCAAGGCGCTACGTGAGGGTAAGCCCAACACAGGTTGGAGTGGGATAGCTCGTGGAGCCGCTGCTGTGCGTGGACGAGGAGGGTTTGCAAATGTTACTCCAGCCGCACCTGCATCTTCAAACGGTCATGGTGACAATCGCGAAGAGAAGTCAGCCACTTTCGCCTCCTGTGAACATCTTACTCATGCTAACAAACATTTCAGACCCGCGAATGAGCGTGCCCGATCACCATCTAGAGCAGGTTCCCGATCGCGATCTCAGTCTCGCTCAGATTCAAGATCGCGGCGTCGTTCCCATCGCCATCGGTCCGCTACACCTGCAGAATCTGAGTATGACCGAAAGAAGGAGCGGCGTTCTCATCGCTCATCTCGAAAGCATGAAGATGATAACGAGACCAGAGTGGAAGATCACAAAGACCGAGCTGAGCACAGAAACCATGATCGGTCACGTGATGATTCTGGTGAGGATAAATATCGCAGCAGCAGACGTGATAATGATCGACGCCGGTCACATCGTGACACCAGCAAGGATCGTCGTCGTCACAGGCGTCGATCCAGGTCGGCTTCGCCCGGAAAGGATGGGGATGTCGACCACGAGACTCGGGCTTCAGGCTCGGTGAACGGAAATGATGCTGACAGCGACAAGAAGCACTATCGCGACAAGCATCGCGATAGATCGCGTGATCGTGACCGAGAGAAAGATCGCCATCGGGAGAAAGATCGGGAAAAAGAGAGAGACAAGAAACGCTCTCGCCGAGATCGTTCAAGGTCACCAGAATCGGATTACGAACACCGATCCAGTCGCAGAAGCAGGAAGGAGAAGCATCGTGAGCGAGAACGAGACCGATCGAGACAGCGAGATGCCCCTGTGTCTGCGAAATCATCGCAACCACAAACACCAAACGAACCGGAAGCAGAGTTCAAAGTCATAGGACGCTCAAAAGACCGCACCAAGCTACCTCCAACTGGACCGGCATCTATGCAACCACCTACTGGCCCACGGAACGCTGTGGGCCCTAAGGCACAAACCAAGAAGAGTCTGAATGTGGTCACGAATGAAACACCCACCGGTCCTCGGGGCTCTGGCTCCCATTCTCGAAAACATTCACAGCCAGCCACACCTACCTCTGCGTCAGCTGCACCCACATCTTCATCGACCGTGGACCCGTACGAGGAAGAGCGCAAGAAATTCCAGGCCGAACGCCTCCGCAAGGAGCAATTGAAAAGAGCGGGCTCTGGAGCAGGTCTGAGTAGGAAACGCAGCTTTGCGGATGCTATTGATGCAGATGTGTCTTCGGCGCCGACAGGACCAAAGGGTGATCGCAAGCGCGGTAGTCGAGATGAAGGTGGTGGTGGGAGAGGCAAGAAGAGCAGGAGGACCAGCTACAAGTACGAGGATGACGAGAGCGCTGAGCAACGTGCCAGTCGGGTTGAGAGGGAGAGGGAAGAGAGCAGGTGGAAATGAGTCTCCCTGCCTTTGTGGCGTGTGCGAAAACGGAGTATACAAGGCGTTGCGTGTGCTACCGGATTTAAAAATATGGATGGGTATCACAACAAAAAATGCTGGGGCTCAGTTTTGGGCGAGGCGATTGTCTCTCCTCTTTTCCCTCCAGTGGTCGGGGTCGGTCTACTGGACCGCTAGCATAGCTTCACTAGGTGGAGCTTTATTTTTTGCAAAGGCGGATGGGCGGGCTAGTCAAGAGCTGTTTTTTCCCGCTCTCTCCGCCCGGTAACTGGTAAACCTCAGGGAGAAGAGCCAATTTCCTAGCTGCTGGCGCTGCAGCCATGGCTCCATCTCTCTCTCTTTCTCTCTGGGCATTTCTGCAAGCATTGTTATATGTTTGTCGTTGCTGTACATTAACAACCTTAATCAATTGAAAATGAAAAGATGATAAGTGTCCTTTTTTCCTTGTCTTTCTCCCGTCTCTTCTCTGTTCATCAGCCAGCTGCTTCTTCTCTAAGAGCAATAAAGGGTCTAGAGACTCCAGGTTGGTGATGGTGTGGAGAGGTCTAGTCGGCATTCCCCAAACTAGAGTAATTCACGGGTTTCATCACTTTGAGGGCTTAGGATCAGGTATCGAGGGATAGAATTCCACGTAGTCTGTTATTCCATTCCAACACAACACCATCATGCCTAGAGAAGATCGAATGAAGGCAAGGCACCTGACAAGCAGTGAGAGGAACTTCGTTCCTATTGGTTCTCGATGTACCGCGCCCGAGAAACACCTTTCGAATCTCGAGGGAGATGTGTGACATTTACCCCTGAGGATCGCCAGCTCAGATGCCATCCAAGAAGCAGGAACGATGACGACGGGACGACCTGGTGGCCTCGGGCTCAACAGATAAAGACATCTATGCGTCCCCGAATGCATTTGCCCTCTCATCAAATCTGCACATTTTTGTTGGTGTCGTCGAGGGAGGGAGTTAAGGATGGCGGGCGGAACGCTATGATCTGCTGGGTAAACGTGCACGAAGCCGCACTTTATCGACCACGGCTTCGGTCTTGAACCCACTTTGCTTCCAGCAACATCTCCTCATGCGTCCTGCCTTTCTGGAATCATCCCTTATACCACAGCTTCGAGTTTCTATGCGTATGGACACGGCTGAGTTGCCTCTGCCGCGAGTTCGCGCCCATGCCTCGGCGAGAACGCTTCGCGACTATGCCGACGTCCCTCACAGCGACTACCATCACCAGATGGGTCATCTCATTGTTGCACCGTGGGGGCTGCATTGCATCTAGATGACTGACATCTGACAGCTGGGCACTAAAGGCTTTGACGTGCCTCTCATCAATCTAGTGCTCATGCGCGATAGTACCCGTCGATTGAAACCTGGGACACAGAACAGCACGGCTCAGCAACGACATCCACTCGCTGGACTTGGCCTTGTATTACTATAATTCTGACTTTTGACAGGCCTTGCGCATTGTCCCTCAATCCGTCCGTCCTGCTGAAGACATTCGGGCTTTTCCCCTCCTGGGTCTCAAAGGTGGGTGCTTTTGCAAATTCCCTCTCTTCATTTGAGACTGCGGGTACCCAAATCGGTCATAGTTGGTTTTAGGGTCGCTTGCTGGCCGAGCACTATTACTTTCAGCCTGACAGAGGCACACTCTGGCTCCGAATTCCAATATCAAGCGATCTGTCATTCGAGCCGGCGTCGTCCACGATGCAATCTATTGTGATTTATCTCTTTCGTTTGGGATGCCGTCCAGTGCGTACGCGGTTGTCACTCTAGAGTTATAAGGACTGTTGGCCTGTCTGGATAGCTCATCACTGCGACATCATCTCATCTCATCATCTCCTCATCTCAACGCCAGACTTATCTCTCGCCTTTCGCCTTTCGCGCATCACTAATTCACAATGAAGACCGCCGCATTCTCCAGTCTCTTGGCAGCCTTCCCGGCTGTTTATGGCGCAACGGAAGGCATCATTCCTCGGACAGCAGCACCAGCGGCAGTGGTCGCTCCTTCAGGGCCAACTCCGACAGCAGCGCCCACTGGTATGTTCTGCTCATGATCAGGTCTTATGCTATCTCTTTCTAACAACCTAAAAAGGCAATCGAATGGCTGTGAACAACGCCATTGACCAAGGCTTTGGGGGAGCTTTTGCTCCAAAGGCAGAACCGACCGGTGTGCTAGATCATGATTTGTTCGGACTTGCGAACGTTACCGACGTCAAACAGCTGGATCTTAGAGCGGAGAAGGCCACCAAAGCGGCTGCATTCGGAATCAACGGTATAGGATTTCCAACCATCCCCATCCAGTTCCAGCCTACTGGTCAGACTGCATTCTGCTACTCAGCTCTAAATGGTCAAAACCGGAACTGCCAGCAGGTTTACTACGGATACAACACAGCCACTACCATCGTCAACGGCGGCATCGGTCAGGGTGTTGGTGGCCAAGGTGACCCAGGTGTGCCAGTCTGCAACACCTACTTCAACGGTGGTTCGTTCCCGACATCCAGCTGTTCCATCGTTGGCGCTCCTCTTATCGGCGGTATTGGAGGAGGAGGAATTGTCGGAGGCGGCGTCGGCGTCAACGGCGGCGTCGGAGTCGGTGTTCCCGTAGTCCCAGTCGGCGGCGGAATCGGCAACGTCGGTGGTATTGGAGCCGGATGTCAGACTTCCTACTTCGGCGGTGTTCAGACTACCAACTGCATCCAAGGTGGTGCTCTTGGCGGCTATGGCGCACCATACCTTCCTTGCTTCACCTACTTCAACGCTGGTCAACAGACAGTCACTTGCACGCCGACCACCACCGCTTCCACATACTTCACGACCAGCACCCAGAGCTTCTGTAACACATTCGTCAACGGTGGTGCCACCACGACGAGTTGCACAACCAACTATCACACTTCGGCTACGAGAACATCGTACTCCATCATCAATGCTGCCGCGAAGGAGACGGGCTTGCCCGGTGGTGTACTCGGCCAGGGTGTCGCCGCTGTTCTCGGTGTCGCTGCCATGATCGCCTTGTAAATCAACAAGTATTTCCGATCGGAATCTTGGACCGAATTATTGTTTTCGCTTGTTTGCTTGCTTGCATTGGCGCAAAGAAGGCATGGAGCATTGGGATCTCGGAGTTTTGAAGCACATCCCACAGTCTTCTCTGACTACTACTACTACTTTTGACTGGCTCGCTTTACTTTCTAATGGTTGTCCGCCTTGATGGCGCTAAACTAAATTGGTATGGAACGTTAGATGCGCTGTCGTATTTTGTATAGTTAATGTTGGTTTATTAAAAATTATTTACTCATCGTTAAACTTTGGCACTGCTTTTTGACTAATCATCCCTCCACTTGAATCTTCCATGCCTATGTTAAGTTTCTGATTGGAATACTATTCTATACTCTTTACTCCTTCATTCACAAATGAGAAAGAAATATAAATGCCATCACAAACACGTGGGCGAGAAAATAGGAGTTCTACACTACTTCCACAATCCATCCCTCACCTCCCTTTCTGACACCGCCTTTCCTCACGCCGAGCTCTGCATGCTGAAAGAGCATCAAATGGCGTCACATTGGGATCTCGAATCCACAAACAGCGATCCACAGACCCTCCCACTGCACCAAATCAAACGAGGAGAAAAATTACGTCTCTATCCCCATCTCCGACCCGCCGCGAAAAGCGCGTTTGAGGGGCGTGGGAATATTTCAAAGCAAGGCCATTCTTCACTTCCCCGCCCACTTTATGATAAACATGATAGCATCCGAACAAACGCTGGATTTGCGCGGTCTCGAATGCGGAAGAAGCGGTGAGATGGTAATGTCGATGTACCTTTTGCGACTGAGTGTGTTGAAGGCGGGCAGAAGGTTGTCTAAGGGATGGAAGCGCTGGTGGCTTGGTATCTGGATAGCGGTGTGGATTTCTCTGGCTCGAGGGTGGGTTGTAGAGGTGAGGTAAGTTGTATTTTCGAGACAGCCCTGTGTCTATCCTTGTTCGCGGCTGGTGAGCTGGAGGGTTTTTACCAGAAGTGTGTAAGTTTCTTCAAGGAGAAGAGAAAATATTTGACCAGGTTGGAAAGCCAGTGCCTCTTGTGCATGAATAGACAACCAAGCTACATCTTCACGACGATTCCGCCGTCGATTTCAGACAAGCCGTCCGCCAAGTAGCCTAGCGATTTCCAATCACCGCCGTCCACCGTATGGGCTCCTATTGTAACTTGTGGAACCAGCCAGAGCTAGGTACCCAGCTCGAGGTTCCCTGCATTCCCGTGGCATATCGCAAGTCGATGTCTCAGAGGCCAGTAGCAAGATTGAGTACAGTAATCGAAAAAGGACGCAGAGGTTCGGAATTGTAAGTCGTGATACTCGTGTATCGAATGTTGGTGAAGGTGAAAGCATTCTGTCGCCGGAACGAGCTTACGAACGGTATGCGCGTCTGTGATGAAGATTGTCGAGGGCACCAAAAGGGAGGGCGCACCATACAGGAAACTGAGCAGCGGCAGCAGTTGGAGGAGAGAGGACTGGATTGAAGCTGGACCCGATCGATGGACGAAAACTTCAAGCCTTTGATCCACGGTGCAAATCTCATTGCAGCATTCATATGGAATCGTTGCCACCTTCATTTGTTCTCTTTCAGCAAATTGCAGTATTGTAGAGTTAATCAGTGAGCTGGAGAGTGCATACCAAATCCTGCGAAATCCATCTGAAAGGCACGGTGGGAGTAGCGGTGCAAAGCCTCAGATATTACGCCATAAGACATGAATATCATGAAGGACAAGAAGGAGAAGTACAAGGTCCGCATCAATAAGATACAACTGACCGTTCGAGTGCCCGCGGTGGCTCAACTTTTTATCGCTTGCAGCTCACCAGCTCTCGAGTGTAGTACAAATAACAAAGCCGCAGATTTCAGTCCTAATAGGGCGCGGTGGGGCAGTGGTCACAAGCCACAGGCATTCTGCCATTTGAGACTAGAACAATACAGAGACGGTATAAAGGTTTCCTCTGGGCTCTGCCCAGTTCGCCTTCAAAAGATGTGACTAACCGTTCGAGGGCCCGGTGCGGTTCATTTTTTGCCTTTTGCTATCTTTTCTATAGACACGCAGACAATTCCTTGTCCAAGTGCCGTCACCATCATGTACAAATGTCAATGCCGGGAAATTTGGTCTCTTCAAGGGCGCCGTGGGGCAGCGGTCACAAGCCGCAGGCATTCTGCCATTCGAGATACAAGTGGGGTTCGAGGGCGAGAACAAGAACAAGATCAAGTGTAGAAAGGTTTCCTCTGGGTTCTACCCAGTTCGCCTAGAGAATGTGACTAGTCGTACGAGGGCCTGGTGCGGTTCATTCTTTTTGTCAATTTAAGCTCATTACTGTGTTATGTGCCGATTCGAAAGTCCAGATACCCGATTGTGGCCAGTCTTATAGTGTTACGGCAGATCTGTGCCTCCAAGGGCGCGTGGGGCAATGGTTGGCGATGCGAAATCAAAAAGATGTGGGCGTCTGGGGGACATTGTCAACCTAGGGATGAAATTTGAAACGATGTTAAGGTTTCCTCCGGGTTTTACCCGGTTCGCCTACAAAGTGTATCGTTGGCCTGTGTCGATATATCTTTTTGTCTTTCTGAAGACACCGCCAGCTCGAGGGTGGCTATTTAAAGTGAGGCCACCAGTTGGTGTTCATAGTTCGAATGTGTCTACAATCGCCCTTTTTGGCCGAGAAGCACCAAATGACTCTCGGCGTCAATGAGCACGAGGACAGCTCGTGAGACTAGACCAATTCGAAGTCCTTTGCAGAGAGACTGTGTTCTGTATTCTGCCTTGGAAACTGAAATGACGACAAGACCTCGACGTCAACTTTCATTCAATGTTCGCGGGTGACAGTGATGTCTCTTCGAGAAACACCAAGGCTTGCAATGAGTTGCATCCCCAACTAGGCAATCGACATCGGTGGCCTCGATCCTATGATGGTCTAAAGACATCTTGATCCAGTTGAGGATGTTCGGAAAGTGGAATCCGCGAATTTGCGAAACATGCATACTACAATTCATACTTTGACACCATACGGGATTGATCGAAGCCCAGCACAACCATTACGGTGGCGGAAATGTCAGATTGCCAGTTCCGGCAGTTCAGGTCTCAAGGTCTTGTTGGCAATGTGTAACTTGACCTCGCGACCAAGCCAAATTGCACGTGGCTTGGACCAAGTACATTCAATACGTGGAGACTGTCTGACAAATCTGTACGGCTTCTCGAGATCCCATAGAATGATCAATCACTGTTTTGAGTGGGCATGGTCCATCGCGTGAAGAAGCCGAAAAGATGAGGTTGCCCTTCGCAAGCATCGATTCGGATGAATATCGATGATCTCCCCATTGCACGTTGCTTGTACTGACAGGCAATCGAACGAACTCGGGGTGTCCTGTGAGCTGATTCCAGCAGTCCGATACTTCTCGCACCAAGAAATCCTGGGCAAGGTCCTGCGTAACAGTCGAAATAGGAGACGTCTCAACTACCGAAAAGTTGTCGTTGTATATGCCGCTGCAGGTGAGGCTCGAACTCCTTGAGGACATCCAAAACGAGGAGCCCAACATTTCATTGTTGACAGCACAGCAATTCTTAGACAAAATAATTCTTGACAGCCAAGAAGCTGCACAACTTATTCCAAGAACGACGCATCAGCTGTTTTGGAGCTCCGATTCGATGGAAGTCGAAAGCATTCTCGCCAGTAAACCAGTCCCGGCAAATTCAGCTTGGTCATGAGATCAGTAGATAGTGCCAGAGACTGGACGCCCTTGATCGCAAGTGGTTCAAAAGGGTGTCGCGCTTCCAAGTCCAGCACCCGGTCAACTGTTGATCTAGCCGGCCACTAGCGATGGCTGGAACTCAGGAAATCGTGACCAGATTCAAAAGTCCATTGCTGTGAGCCTCGAGTTCTCGGGAGCAAGTAAGAATCATCTGTTGTGCATCATCGGAAAGTGGCAAAAAAGACGCATTAGCTGTGCTAACGAAGGGCTCGAACCCGGTGTATATGCATTGTGGAGATACATTGGGCAAGGGGAGTGTCACACGAGAGGGAGGCTCACCTTGACCAAACCCCCAAGGGGCCGACCCCTTGGGGGTTGACGGAAATACTCACGACATGGGGTCATATACCTCTGTCTTGATGATGACCACCCTACGATAGAAGTAACGCAGACTCGAGTTCCAATGCCACAACCCAAATGTCTTGGTTGCTTCCTGTCGTCTTCCTCCATGCCATTGGTTTGGTATCATTGCTGTAGCAGACAGCGCGCATTGAGCCTTGTGTTGGCATGATATTCCCATGGCCACCGTGAAAGCGGAATCGCAACAGAACAATTGACCAAATTCAGGGCTGCTGGACAGCCATTTGAAAGCCGCTTGCCATGTCTTGCAGCCGAGTGGGTGATACACTTGGGATTTCCCATCCTTTCAGTATACATCATCGACCGTCGGTGGACATGAGCCATCACAAGGGACAATTGTTTAAACAGACACCTCCGCCTAGCCTCGCACGCGTTTGCGGTGAAGTCGGGGCCCGACAAGGCGAGTCTTAGACCTACACCATCTCATGTCTTTCGCCGAGGTCAGGATTGGCATCTGGCAGTCCGCAAGCGTAGCAACTCTGCGCCTTTACAACATCCTCGTCACAACGATGCCTACTTTTTCGGCAGCTTTCCAGCATTACATCGGCCCGGAAGGTCGAAAGAGGTCTCTCGCAGTACCCCACAGCTGCCAATCTCTGCCGCGATTGACCGCAGATCGATTGCCACCGCTTCAGAAGCAGCCCGAGCAGTCAAATGTCTTCACGACAACGGAACGCTTAGTTCAATGACCTGTCGATACGATTGAAGGTGGCCAAAGATTGCGACCATACGCAGGAAGCATTTCGGGTATCCACACATTGGCTTACACTTGAGGACCCTGATCGCGAAGGCGCAGCCTTCCATGGCGTGGCGGACTTCAATCTGGCAGGCTCCTACTGAGAACGAGACGCAAAAGCCGATCATCGATGGCACATTCGCAGCGACACCAGTAACTCCCCTCGCGGACGATGCATCAAACAGAGCATCACCAAACGTGCGTACAGTCCTACACCCAGCCGACGACAATCGCAAAGTTCCAAATGTCTTCTCAGGCATGACTGTATCATTTTTGGCGGAATACCTCACAGGAGTGTAGGAATCTCAATAGCATCATGCCGCCCAAACACCAATATAGGCCCTTGCAGAAGATGCGCTATGGATAAACCCTCCAGTTTCACTCGCCGACATAACACCAACAGGCATTGACTGCAAAGACAAACGACCAGCCGGGAGGTGTGGCATCAACCAGCCTGACACCCATCTTGACGGCAACAAGCCGAATTACCGATGTCGACGGGGACAGAAAGGCTCCACGGTAGGGTCGCAGACCAGGCATCTGGAACAGAGACCTCACATGCAATCAAAACCTCCACAGCTAAATACTCTTTTCCAGGACAACATTGCCGCAAAAGCCAGGCTGTGTATCGAGAATATCGCAGCGCTGAAGGGTCGGCCAGGCCGTGGAGCTGGGATGAGCGCGTCAACTTCAAGAAGAGGAGGGAACCAGGGCGGCACGGGCATAGCGAGATAAATACATCGAAGCGCAGTTTCCTCCCTACGAGAAAAGATACGCAATTAGCAATTTGCCAGCGCCTGGCAGTCTCAGAATGCAGGAGTGCGACGGTATGGAAGAGATGGCAGCCCACTGCACGGCACAACGGTACACACACCGCAAGTTTGTGGCATAGCATGAGGGCACCACCCTGGTGAGTCGTTGGCGATACACTGGAGTTGTGAAAAGCAAGAGCCAGAATCGCTGGCAAACGGCGAAGGGCCGGAGCTCACCCAGTGGCATGAAACTGAAAAAGAGAAAGATCGAAGCAATCTTGTGACCGGCCATCGAATGGTGGCATGGCAGTACTTTTCCTCTCAGCGACGAAACCTGCGCACGACGGCTTTCGAAGAAGTCAAAGCTTTTAGAATGCTGCGTGATTCTTTCAGTTTCCAAGACCGACTAGCTGATGGCGCTCGAACGAAACAGGAGCTGCTCAGGATGTGACAAGACAATGGATACGACATTGAGTGAGGCAAGATTGGCCAATTGGAGACAGTAGCGGGATCGTGGAAGTGACTTTAACCAGAAGTGGAAGACGTCCGAGTCAAGGGCCACGATGGGAGATATGACTTTCCACATCGACGCATCATTGTAAGAGGAGGCCTATTGAGGAAATCCTGAACAACGGACAAACGGCGAATCGACTGAGAAGCGACGGGCACCTGTTTATCTGGCTGGCATGCATGCAGTGATAACATGTTCCCAGCAAGCCTTGTTGCCCCGACTTTGGACGCTTGCGGAGTTCAGTTTCAGCAGGACCGACGATGGAAGGCTGACCTGTTCCATCTGTAAACTGAACTCTTGTCCAGGATTGATGACCAGCGAAGAATCCGATTTCAAATTTGTAAAAGCTGCGGCATGGTGCTGATTTTCCAGGCTGTGACCTTTGACATTGACATCGTCCCTGTAGGATGCTCTCGCGGCTATTTGGTCCTTGCTGGCAGGATAAGTTTGCCTGCAACTCGTTGGGGGGGAATCGCAAACGCCGAATACCTGAGCAGACACGGACGGAAACGAGGCTGAAAATGGGGATGAGGACAGCATTCTGGGACCACTGTATTGGTCCTGGATATGCACGGTGATCAGACAACAAAAGCGCAGATTCCTCGGACTTCCCACACATTGTCGTCAATCTTATCCAAGCTCTTCTATCCGGGCTGCTCTATTCAGTCTCGCCTCTGTTTTGCAAATATCGTCCCAAGCCTGCGATATGAGACTCGCGTTCCTCTTCTACCACAAGCCAGACCTCATGAATCTTATCTGAGATAAGGGCCGAGCTTGACAATTCAGTCGGAGACAGATAGTGCGGTATCTGTCAAAATGAGGACATGCTCGGTTCGTTCACAGCGAGCTCACTTGGACACGAGCTGTGGCTCGCTCTTGAGTTCAAGAGGGTGTTAAAATATCTGCTGGTGGCAATGAATGCAGATACCTGAGAGGAATATCTACTCAGGTTTCGCGCAGTCGTTGCAAAGCCGAGCACAGCTTTAGTTTATGGAGAATCTAGACTTGATCGCCTGCTCAGGGGTACGGTTTGTATAATCCAACTCTCCCAAGGCCACCAATACTTGACGCGCGATTACGCGGAGTTTCGGATGCCAGAAAACAACCTGCATATATGCCAATGGCCATGAAATGCTGTCGGTTGTAGGCTGAGATGTGTGCTTAGCCGATTAAATTGCCACTTGTTTGCCATCTTCTGCCTTGCAAGTAGGGACATGGAAGCTGGAGGCCTATGGATGGCAGTGTTCCGTGCTAGGGCTTGAGCTCCGCACACCATATCAAAGCTGGATGTTTTCGATGCGTCAGTTCCAGACAGCGCTGCAACGCATTATGGCCGATTCTCCTGACAACAATAACCATCATCTGATGCCCAATGCGATTTCGGCTCCGGGATCTCCATTGGGTTTTGTCTCTCGCTCGGGTTGACCAACGAAACAAAAGCCCAGGGAAAGAGAGGCAACGATGCGCGATTGGCTAGATGTTAGATGAGGAGCCTTATGTCCGGTTGATGGATGATCTTGATGAGCATGCCAGTTGCCACCGCGCTTGTTCCAATTGAAGTCACTGCCGTTGTCCTCTTTGGACTTCTCAAGTCCCCAGTGGATCTACTATGCCAAATGGTAAGCTCTAGATCGAGCAACATCGCACGTTCGATCTTCTCCCCTAACTTGGTGGATCGAAATGATGATGATGCCTTGTAGCAGTCCCACTGAGCGCGCAGTGGAGCGCCTCTATCGGGCACTCTGACCCGTGACTGAGCCAAGTCATGTCTGCCAATATCTTCTTGTTCCCTTCCCTCGTCTTAGGTGTATATGGTCGTTGAGGGCTCGGATCGGAGGTGTGATGCTGCAGGAAACGGTCGCACGACCCGGCCGGTATGCAGCCCCTGATGGGTTATCCGCACGGCAGCTGTGGCAGATCAAACCTATCCCGATCCTCTCCAATCAGCCTCTTCAGACTGTGTGTCTTTACGAGGTTGGTACTCGATATCAGGGTGCGTGCGAGAGGGAACGTGGATTGAAGGTTTCGATGTGGTCGGGAAGCGATACGGTCCGGTTCCGGTTCGACGGCGATCGCCGGCGGCTTCAAACCTTTACTGGACGTCAGGAGAGGTTTGCTCAACTCCATTCGACGCTGGTTGCTCATTTCTGCTGGCGAGTGCCGGCTTTTGTTTTCATCGCTGTTAGTGACCTATTATTTGCTGTCTGAATTGTCAGAAGGGAGCGGTAGCACCTGCTGGAATCGATATCTTCCTAGCCGCCAAAACCAGAAAGCGGGGAGAACTCCTGTGCCTGTTTTCGGATGCCCGAAATGACCTCTCGGTGGGGATATTGCGCTGCGAGCAAATCATCAGTGCTGGCATATCTGCTATTGCCAGTCGTCATGTCCGGATCCAACCTCTGTTGCAGTCGTGGCCCTCCCGTAGCCCCCAACTGAGATAAATTCTCTGCCAGATACTGGATCCCTGATTGTCCTTGACGCCAAACATACTGTGCAGGAAGAGTTGTGTCTACGAAGACATGTTTTCCGGTGCCATTCAGGCGGAAGGTTGGCCTGCAGCGCGAATCGAGGCCGATGCGTTTGGTTGCTTGCGAACGGGACCTCGTGTGCCACATATCGAAATCTGAATGATCGTGGACGCCAAAGGTCTTGTGGAGGAAGAATTCGTCGATGAAGATACGTTTTGCGGTGCCATACATGACAAAATTTGGCCTCCAGCGTGAATTGGGGCCAACGGCTCCTGGCCGCTCTTGAAGAGGAAGCCATGTACCACACAACGGATGTCAGCATTGTCTTCGCGAGGTCTGCATTCAAAGTGATGGCAAGGTTCTGATGATGAGGCCTGTCTTGCTGCTGTCAGTCACGCTCGAATCCGACCTCCCGCTGCTTCTGCGACCACCGTTCGTCTCTCACCACCAATATGACGATCAAGCACGTACATTCTGATGGCTAGGATGCCAAAATGTCCATCGAAATGCCATTGGAGCGGACTGTGCTGTAGTGTAAGGTCGGCGACTCGAAGTTGTGCTGTTCAAGAATCGCGACACCAAAATTCGCCGGCCTGGAGTCTGAAATCAAGCCAGTGCGTGCTTCCGAGATTCCAAAAATGATCGCTTCGGCCTCAAGAATGCTGCTTCTGGTATGCTCAAGTCTGCGTAGTTCCATCCAGATTAGAGCCTGCAGCCATCGGAAGTCGTCGGCGATTGAGAATGCTGTGCTTCAGGCCTGATTGACTCCTGGCCGCTATATTTTGGATTTCGGGAAGCAGAGAATAGCACTGGAGATTTCGATAACGATGCGCGAATGAAGTTTCTTGGTCTCAGGAGGCGGTACCGGATTGCCTGGTGGCTTTTTTGATGCCCTGATTGCTGTGCAAACAATTCTCAGTCGCGAAATTGGCACTTGGAAGGATTTCACCTCCCCACCAAGAGCCGGCAAAATTAAAAGACCCTCCATCCCGTCGATTATTCTTGAATCTTCAAGGTTTCGTCGAATGTCCAGGCAGAATGGACCGACACTCGAAACCGTCACCTTGAACATTATCATCACAAGAAAGTCCTTGTCGCCAATATTTGAATATAAAGTTATCCCTTGCGGCATGCCAGAACTTTGCGAAACTCAGGTTCTAAATACGCCAATCAGGCGTCATAGACACGCATTTACTGTGATGGCGCACTGGCCGTGAAGTAAGACTATCAAATCGTCTCATTTCTTTGAAAGAAGTCTACGGAAACGACGTTCGCTGTCACTGCCAGTCGTAATTTTGATATGGCCACGATTACATTTGAAGCGGTTGACTGTCCTGAAACTACGACTTCGTCTTGCACGAATATAGAGCCGTCTGTCTGCCGGCGAGGAATCGAAGACCCCTTGCGAGCCATCCGTGTGCTGTGTCATTTATACCATGAAGCTTCCGGATTCGGCACGTCGGAATTCGCTACTCAACGGCTTGATGAGTTCGCCATTCGATCTTTACACTGATCGTAACACCAGACTGCCGTGATCCAAATCGCCTACTTTGGCCTCCAGTGGTCTCCAGCGGTCTCCAGATTCCAAGAAATCGAGCTGATCTGGCCAAGAATGTGTTTCGCTAATCTTCCCATTCGAACCCCGCGTGGCCCACCAAGTCAACAAAGAAGACATGACCACAAGCTCAACGGGCTTTACAAGTCAGAAAGATCAGCCCTCAGTAGCAAAAGAATGAACCGTACCGGGCCCTCGTACGACTAGTCACATTCCGGGAAGGCGAACCGGGTAGAACCCGGAGGAAACCTTATTGACTCCTTCGTATCTTCAGTCTTGACCATCACCCTCTATCCAAGTTGGCAGAATGCCTGTGGCTTTTGACCACTGCCCCACAGCGCCCTGAGAGGTAAAATTCAATCAAATTATACATATAGTGGGTGCACGTCATCTGCGCCACGTAATAACGCCCCGACGCCAAGTTGATGCTTGATGCTACCTTGAATTCTGCAGCTGCACTACAGGGGCTTTGGCTGAGATTTTATGCTCAAGATGGGCATTTTTGTCTGCACAATGGATTCGCTACCGGGGGAAGTACACGACTTTTTTTCGGATACCTCGACTGGCTCTGACGAGAGACCTACGCAAATTAAGCAGCTGCTTTTGACATTGGCAGCTCATTGTGGACGAAGGCTCGTACGGTGAGCTTGGTGTTTGGTCGTGAACAAGTGGAGCTCTGGTGTTTTCCGTGATGTCAAAGAGCTGAGGGCAAACAACGAGCAAAGCATCGACAACCAATCTTCGAAAGAGAGACAACAGCACACCGCAAACGATTACGACGCTTGACAGTTTTTGATGATATGATTCTGAAAGAGTATGTTGCGAAAGCCGTGCCTGTAGATCTTCCTTCCTTCAAGCCTGGCAGGATCTGTTCCTCGATTGAGTGCCTTCTCGCATCCAAATCGTATCTCAAGCTCTGACTGATTTCAGTCAAATTCTATGGCTTGAACATCATGGCTAGCATTTTTTGCTCTTGGTAATTGAACCTCTATATCTCGGATATCGAATTTTTCGCTGCTGATCCTGGCCCGGCTGGATATGGATAGCAGGATAAACTAACACCAGAATGCGTAATCGCTGATCGATCGGCACTCCAGACTTGTTATCATCTGGCCCATCCAGAGAGTTTCGGATCATGCTCTTCAAGAGTAATGAAATGCTTCTAGTGTGTATGCACCCTGTCAATTGTTTGATCGTGCTTTGCTACGCTGCTTGGGAGTGTTTTGCGAGACCTGACGACCACGAACACGTTAACACTACATGTATTCCATACTTGTAAAAACTTTGTCCGGTTGCTTGACTGATACTTCATCAACCAAATACCCGACTCCAGCCAACAGTCCTCGAAAGGAGCCACAACAACGATGGCATTCACCAAGACCAAGCGGTGCCTGTCCTCCATCTCCAAAGCCCTCAAGGCGCCACTCAAGTCCTACTTCGCGAAGCTGAAGAGCCACTTCCCACGCTCCAAAAAATCGAAGGCTCTTCGCGTCAGCACTTCAACACCTCTGTCCTCCCTACCTCACGCCGAATCCGAGAAGTATGCGCCTCCAATTGTCTCTCCAGCTTCGCCTGCTCCCTCCGACGAAACTCAAATACACCATAACGCTCCTCAACAGACTGCACCTTCCCCAACGTTGACTGAGGAGATGCCATTCGATATGGAGGACGATATCGATCAGCTAAATGAGAACGAACCTGCGGCTGCGGAGGAGGCATTCGCCACTCGATCTCGAACATCAAATGGGGTCTAAGTCGGGTGGGGGGAATGGATTGAGCAGCTGTTCACGACATGCTATTGGCCTCGATGGATCATAGTAGATGAATTCGACGAGGTGGGTATACAGACAGGACCGCATGTGAGGCTGTTCGTACTCGATATCGGACATCAAATGGGTCGATGTCAGGTCGGTGAAGTCACAGAAGACGCTGCTACAACATAAAGCTCAACTATGTCAAAGCATGAATGGATGAATGAATGAATGAATGAACGAATACAAGATCCAGATAGCCAACAACAATGAATAAAGCCATTCAAATCACCAATACTGGCTCAAAATGTCATTGTGTCTCCCCCTCTGAACCCTCTCAGCGAAGAAGGTCAACCACGAGACCAGGAACCCTGATTGATGACTCTCATCACTACCCTGACGTCCCAGCGTCTCTGGAACAGGCTCCTGTGATTGGAGAACTACCACCCAGGTCAGCTGATATCCACAGAGGGCGGTGGTATAATATCCTCCTTTTCTTCGGCATCTCTTTCTCTCTTCGTGCCTGCAATAACGAGAAACACCTTTGCACCACCAGCGCCTTCATCACCGCAATCACCTCGCCTCACCTCTCCTCACCTCGCCTCTCCTCACCTCCCCTCAACAACCGCAATCATGTCGGCTCCCATCCAATGGAACGACACCACCAACCGCCTCGTAAGTTTGCAGCCTATCCTCTACACTTGTGATCACAGCAATTTCAATACTGACTGCTCATTACAGCTCCTCCAAGCGGCGGCCCAGTCCGTAAGGGGCTGGTACGCCTTCTTCGACATAGAAGGGATAGCCTCGCAAATCCGTAAGTAGAACATTCTTTCCTAGTCGAGCTCCACAACCTTCTCTTCACCTTAGGCCCAACCCCATAACCAAACTCTTCTTTTCCATGTGAAGAACTAACGAACCTTCTCCATATAGCCGCCGCCCACCGCCCCTCCATCGCCCAGCTCGATGCTCAACTCACCTTCCTCCGCATCGCCCCCGTCCCTTGGGCAGCAGCTCTCCTCCTGCCGGGAAATCACCAGGTTCCACCACCGCCACCAGGACCTCCCCCGCCACAACCTCCTCCACCACCGCCTCCACCAGCACAACAGGCTGGTCGCCGGTCCCTGCCGTTCCCGTTCTCTCCTCCGGGACCCGGCAATAATGTCCGATTCGTCCTCCCGGTCGGTCGTGGCCGCATGACGGCAGATGGTCGTCCTCTCCGCGCCGCCTCCGCCGTCTCCGCCGCTGCGGCTCCAGCTCCAGCTCCAGCTCCAGTTCCAGCTCCAGCTGTTGTGGGTGCGCCTGCTGCGCCTGCTGCTGGAGATGAGGGGGTGAGGAGGGGTGAGAAGAGGGTGAGGAGGTGGTAGTTTTTTGTTGTGGTTTGGGGATGTTCGGCGCGGTGGAGAAGAGTTTTTTTTAAATTATAATTATCATCATGAGTGGGAAGAGGGGCCCTGCGGGGATTTGGCGTTTGGCTGTGGCGCTTTTTTGTTTGGTTGCGATATGATACCAGGGCTTTCGAGCCCGCAGATGATGAATCGAACGTCTGCCCTGCCTTTGATGTGTCTTGAGTGAACAATCGTGAGTATCGGTGATGAGATCCTTTCTAGACTGGATTGTATGAGCATCGCTTCGTGGTTTTATGGGCAATATAGGGGTAATAGATACCTAGTATCATTACCTCATGGATCAAGATCGAGGGCGTCGATTCCCAGCAGATTTCTGGAAATGATACGCCAGTCTGCGATCGATCCTGATCGAGTCTTGGAAAAGCATTGCATGAATTCAAATCTTGTGGTTGAAATAGTGAGTTGGTGAACCAGCTCCACTATTTCCTGAGGACTCTCTTGATGTTTACCTGATGCGAATCTTTTTCCGAGTCAAGGTATCGCATCGTGGCCATAGAATATCCAGATCAGCATTGTGCCAAGTCAAATCGCTCGGGACGAGTGAATAACCAACACGACGGTAAGAGATGTTGCCATCTAGGTCTCTCTCTTCTTTGAGTAAAAGACAGTGGAGTCCTCGTGTCGATTCCTCGTGCACGGGTACACAATACGTTCCTCGATTTGGGCCGGAGATGGAGTCAAATTCGTCGATCGGACAGTCCAAGTCACATAGGTTTCCGCTTCTTTCATGCCCACCCACCAACTTCCACTTGTAGTAAACATTCGGGTAACCTAAAGTCCCAATTTCTCGTTCAACTTCAATTTTCTTCATCCCGCAGGAGATCTCGATAAAGCAACCGTCATCGACCAATCCAAAACGCTTGGAATTTCTCGCAGGAATGCCTTGAAGACGTTCGACCCTGATACGAAGATCCTCTTCGCGTATGGTTTTGCCGCACTTGATTCCACCTCTTACACAAACCGATGCCCAGGAAAAGGTGGGAGCACGAATGTCGCCTGGTTCATATATCGGCCGTTTGGACGGGTACGTCACACGGCCTTGTTCGAAGACATATGGAACACGCCACAGTAGCTGGCTCGCCAGAAACATCTGCCACATTCCAGCGACATATCCTCCGCCAATGCAGCCTTTGAGGCCTTGCGCGATTCCCGCCAATGCAACGAGTCTATCCTTGTGTTTTGTGAGTTGAGTGGTGGAATATCGCTCAACGATGCCTTTCCAAAATTCGTGAGCCTCAAACGTACTTATTACAGCGGCGCTTGGAGTCTTCGTATCTACGGCTTCGGGCATGTGTGCTTTTAAGCGATATCTTGGTCTCAGCCGCTTCTCCAAGTCGAGTTCAAAGTCCCAGACACCAGATGGGAAGCTCTCTGCCGCCTCCAGTTCGCGACACTCCCATGCGATTTGATCGTTGCAAAAATGTAAAATCCGTGGAGCAAGCAGTCGTTCTTGCAACACCCATGCTCGTTCATTGAGTGGGGCGTCTTCAACGCTGTTGTTCCAAAAGGAAAGATGGCGGATTTTGCAGCGCCGAAGGCGTGACTCTGCACGGAAGCGAGAAGTTGTACTATATCCGGTTTGGGAATTCATCTTGGGAAACAGCGCGGGTTGGATATCTCGAAGTCCATGAATGTTCAGATTGATCTCGTCGTCCCACATAATATTTTTTGCTCTCTTAGCATGAATACCCTGATTACTATCGCTCGCCGCCGCAGTTGCTGATAGGTTACAGTAAGATTTCCGGTAAATTTCATGCATCTGTGCCGACTCCTTTTCCCAATCATCTTTATCATCCTGCAAGATGCATAAAGAATCAATCCAGAGGTAACAAATCTCCGGATCCAAACAACGCGCAAAATTGATAGCATCTTGGAATGTCTGGGATAGTGAATGGACGTCGATAGCCCTCCGGAAATCGCATATGTTGCTCTTCCGTAATTGGGTCAGCTTTTCGGGCTGAGAGCCCCAGCGATGGCTGAGCGTCAGATAATAACCTTCTTGGTCAATTTTCAAACGATTGTTTTCGGTCTCTACCAATCGTACTTTTGTCTCGTCCAAGCTTTTGACACCATTATGATCAATGTTCATATGAGCTCGCACATCGAGTAGTCTTGATGGGTAGTAAGCCTGTCTTTGTTCAAGAGTGGATCGAGTTGCCCGGCAACATTTATTATTTTGTCCATGACGAAGGACATGAGTGCCCGGACACCTTGGGTGTTTTCCACTCGTGCATTGCTTGACCCAGAATCGAGCTAGCTCCAGTGTCGCAATAGATCTAGCATTTTCCACTCGTCTGTAACTTCGAGACTGCGAAATGTCTTTGGACCAGCAATCAGAATGCGACATGATGAGATATTGAGGGAAAGACTAACCAATTTGCTCAAGCAAAAACGTTGCCAACGGAAACCTAGCCAGCTTGAACTCGAGGCGGTACGAGCCTGGTTTATTCTTCACGTTGAAAAGATAGGCCGTAATGTAATCCGTTGCAAGGACGACTTCCTTGTCGATCTTTGTGCATGCTTGCCAAATAACAGAACAGAAGCAGCAGCCCAAGTCAATTGCGGCTTGTTTCAGTCGCGAGTCCGATGTGCAATGGTGTTCAAAACAGAGGTCACTTCCTTCTTGTCTGCCTTCATGGTCCCTAAGCATGCGGTAGCACGTCGAACAAATCATATATCCCAGGATCAAATATGGCCGCGATTAGAGTCGATGATTATTCGGCGAGAGAGGACAACAGATGAGACGAGAATGATGATATTCCAAGCAAGATAATTCTGACTGGAGGTATCGAGCTTTACGAAGAAGAAAGGGGCAATGGAGTCAGCGAAATAAATGAAATCGAAGGCATATGGTGTATGCGAGCCTGTTGTGAAGACAAATGTAATCCGGGATCTGCCATGAATCCTCGGCGGCTGTCGGCGAGTCGTGGTTGGAGTTGTGTGAAGACGATCTTCGAGTCATATAGGGACGAAAGCCAGGTGCGCCTGACTCGTGCCTCGTCCCGGTCGTCGAACTTTTTGTCGAGGCGACATACCATCACAACAGCGGCAATGTCGCGTCTACCACCCTCAATATGTCTCTTCTGCCAGGCAAGATCCTCAACTCGGCTGCAATGGCATCAAACTCGCTTGCTGAGCGGCCAGTCATACAAAACGAAACGACCCTCACGCATGGAACTCTCTCCCAATGTCTCTAAGAATTACGATGACCGGTCCTCTCGTGGAAAGCCTGCATACAAGAGCAGGAACAGTCCATTCGGGGGCATGAATCTGAGACGATTTCCCGAGGGCGGCATCGTCAATGAACGTTCGGCAGCAGAGGTCAAGCGCTCTGCTCGAGGCGCAAAAGAAAAGCCGCGGAAAGAGGAGGGTTTCAGGGCATTGAAGATGCAGCAGACGTTGGCTACTATAGGCTATGGTGCAAGATCGGCGATAAAGGAACAAATCGATGCGATAGATTCATTCGACGATTTTCCACTTTTGCCTGGGTTGAGAGAATCCATTTCTCCGCAGGCTCTAAAGGGAATGGAAGATATCACGCCAACACCTATCCAAAGATTGGCCATACCCGCACTACTTGGAACGGAGGGAGGAAAGAAAAGGAGAAGATTGGAGTTGACTCCTCCAAGAGGTCAGATGAGGGAATTTTTACTGGCAGCAGAGACTGGTTCGGGAAAGACGCTAGCGTATCTTTTGCCTACGATCGATGATATGAAGCGGTATGAGATTCTCGAAGCCGAGAAAGAGAAGGAAGAAAAAGAGAAAATAGCAGAGAAGAAGAAGGAGAACATTTTTGAACTTGAGGCCCCTCCACTCAACGATACTCATCCCACAACTGGCAGACCACGAGTCATCATTCTGGTACCCACTGCAGAATTGGTCGATCAAGTGGGAGCTGTAGCCAAGTCTCTGTCACACACTGTCAAGTTCCGCGCTGCTATGATTTCTTCGGCCTATTCTGGTAACGTTGTTCGTAATCGCCTGTTCAATCCAGCTGGAATCGACATTCTCGTTTCGACACCCCATCTACTGGCCAGTATCACTGAAGCAGATCCAAATGTGCTATCACGCGTCTCACATTTGATCATTGATGAAGCTGACTCCCTCTTCGATCGCTCCTTCGCCCCACTGACATCAGACATTCTGGATCGAGCCACCCCATCTCTCAAACAACTCATCCTGTGCTCTGCCACCATTCCCAGACGCCTCGACTCATATATCAGGAAGCGCTTCCCAGACATTCGCCGACTCACCACGCCCAATCTCCATGCGATTCCACGAAGAGTACAACTTGGCGTTGTAGACGTTGAGAAGGATCCATTCCGTGGCAACAAAGACCTGGCATGTGCAGATACCATTTGGACAATTGGCAAATCTGCCGTTGAACATTCTGCCGAAGAGATGGTGGGCGAGAAGGCACCGACAAAGCGCATCCTCGTGTTCGTCAACGAGCGCGAAAAGACAATTGAATTGGCTGACTACCTTGTCTCCAAAGGCATCGATGCCTTGGCTCTGAATCGCGACACCGATGTCCGCAAACAAGTACAAACGCTCGGACATTTCACATCTGCTTCTCCTAACTCAGAAGAAGAAGCGCCCATGAAGCGCAAGGAAGCTAGAAAACAAGGCATCACCAAGATTTTGCCGAATACAAAGGTACTTGTTGTTACAGACTTGGCGTCGAGAGGTATTGATACCACAGCTGTTCGACACGTCGTCCTCTACGATGTGCCACATACTACTATCGATTTCATTCACCGTCTTGGACGCACAGGACGAATGGGGCGTAGAGGCAGAGGTGTTGTGCTTGTAGGCAAGAACGATAGAAGAGACGTTGTCAAGGAAGTCAGAGATGGCATGTTCAAGGGAACTGCTCTAATTTAGGATCAAAGAGGAGTGTAAGATATGTAAAGTAAGAGATGGATTGGTGACGAAAGATACCCTCTAAAATAACAGATTCTTCTTAACAAACAGTTAACGTTTTTGCTGATGCCATGTCCAGTTTGCCAGAGCTAGATTTCAGTTTCCGCTTCTCGATAGGCCCCTTTTTCAATTTATCTCCATTCAGGAGGTGGTGGTTGCGCATTTGGATGATTGCTGCCCGGCGGCGGCGGACGATAAGAGCCAGGAGGTGGAGGAGGGCAAGAGCCTGACACGGCCGGATGTGCATTGTGATGAGCACTGTCAGGAGGAGGAGGAGGCTGTCCCTGATTAGGATGATGTGACAGCGGTGGCGGCGGTCTTTGGTTCTCCACATCAGGAACATCATGGGCGAACGGAGGCGCATAGCCAGAAGGACGAAGCGGCGGATAACCCATCTGAGGTTGAAAAAGATGTTGTCCCTGAGACAGCTGGTGTGGATAGAACTCCCGATCCATCCATGCGGGACGAGCAGAAGGCGGTCTTGTACGAGGACGATTCGGACTCTTCATCTGAGGCGGACTCTTCGTCCCTCGACTTGCTGGGGTTGGCGATTTGATCGACTCCCAGTCTGGACTCTTAGCCCTTACTGGGCTCTTTTCATGTCGTCGCCTCCTTCCACCTCGGCGTGAAGGAGGTGGACTTTTCACGTCTTCCCATTCTGGACTCCTATTCCGCGCGGGAGATGTTGCTGGTTCTGGGGTCTTGGCCTTGAGTGTGGGACTCATCTTTGGACTAGGAGGGATCGTTTTTTCATCAACTAGAGATACGAGATATCGATCAGTCTTCTACATTACTTAGCTACAATATGGCTACGATCCGGTCTGGATGAAGGGGGTGGAGACTAACCTTCTTCCCATGCATTCTCATCGTTTACTCCACGACCCAGGGCACCGGACATCTCGGGTGGTGCGTAGTCCTCGAAATCTGGTCCTTGGCGACCACGACGGGGTATACGGCCACCCATTCCTTTGCCCTTGGGGCGTTTGCCCAATCGACCACCACCTAGTGGATGACGTCCTCGACCAAAACCGCCGCCGAAACCGTCGTCGTCCAGACCGAGGCCACCGAGCCCGGGACCGCCTTCGAAATCATCTGGTGGACCGAATCCACGTCCATCTCCTAATCCGCCAAACCCTTCGTCGAGACCGAGATCTGCATTCCCGCCGTAAGCATCTGGTCTCATCCTTGGATGATGAAGGCGTCGAGGTCGAGACATTGGAGGCATTCCACCCATGGCTCCCAAACCGCCCATTGAGTCATCCAGGCCTCCCATCCCCATTGGATTCATGCCACCACCACCCATTGGCCCCATCGGTCCCATGCCCATTCCCATTCCCATTCCATCCACAGGACCAGGACCACCCATATCCATTGGCGGTCTTGGAGCCGTCGATTTGTTAAGATTCGTCGCCCCCGCATTGATTTGTTCCATATCCGCCGCCGTCCAACCTAACCTCTCCCCCACATCTCGAAAAGGTCTCCGCCACTCTTCCTCTTTCCTCGCCCTCTCCCTTTCCCTTTCGCGCTCGCTCCTCCGTCGTCTCCTCCCTCTCCCCCGACGATCCGAATCGCAGGAGCTGGAGTCGCTGTCCTCTTCATCGTTGTGGCGGTGGGAATGACGTCTACACTTCTGGTTTTGACTCCGTTGGCGGTGCGAGGTCTCGCATCCACCGTGTTCGTCGCAGGGACAGCGTTCCCGACCTCCCACGCGGAGATTCACCTCTTCGGTGCCCCAGTTTCCCTTTACACGGACGCCGCCGGCGTTTGCCGTGCAGGATTGTCCACATCCCGTTGCATTCCCTCCATGATGGCCGCCACTCATCCCCATCAACCCCCTCAAAGCTTGCAACAGGTCATAGTTGCTTCCCCCTCCATTTCCCCCTCCTTGATGAGAATTATACTGCCCCATCCCCATCCCATTCGGCCCCTGAATCATATGCACACACCCAATCTCCCCATCAACACCACAAAACCCACATACTACATCCCCCCCTCCTCCCATCATCATCCCCTGACCCCCAGCACCCCCAGGCCTCGCCTGGTAAGCAGGCGGCGGCGCGGAAGTCTGCCAAGTATCCCAATACAAACCCGGTCCCACGTATTTATACCGCGCATTCGGTCCGCCCATGCCCATCCCCATCTGTCCCGCGCCCACGCCACCACCATGCATATTCATATTCCGTAAACTGGGTACGGGCATATACTGCGGTGGATCCCTCCCTGCAGTGCCGTTTGAAGAGGATGTTGTGTTTGAGGTCTGGCGCTGCATGTATATCTGCGCGTCTCGCTTTGCACTCTCACTTTGTCCCCGTTGTTGGTGGAGGGGTTTGTGGGGGGTGATGTGGTAGTCGTGTGGTGAGAAGCGGAGATCGTGGGAGCAGGTTGGGATTAGGGTTAGTTTCTTGGCGGGGTAGAGGGGGAGTGCTGTTGCTTCTGTTGTTGTTGTTGTTGTTGTTGTTGTTGTGGGGTGCGAGGGTGGTTGGTGGAGGGGTGAGGAGATGGTCGTGCCCATTTCTTAAATGTATCGATTTCCGTTTCCTTGGTAGCCTTGCTATTTTCGAATTTCTTGAAGCCAATTTGTTGAGTTCAATCTCTCAAGTCTTGTCTTCTTTCCATTCCTAGAAACAATATCATTCGCTCCTCTCACTGCTCATCAGACTGCCAAGCTCAAACCTTGGACAGTAACTCGTCAGTATCCGCAATCAAGCACATGAATCCTATCTCTCCCTTGCAACAAAACCAAGACAGAACAGAACAAATCAAGACAACCTTAAGCTGCGCCGAGGGAAAAGAGAGAAGGGAGAAGGGAGAAGGGCACACTCAGCAAACAAAATCTCACCCCCCCCCAAATCCCTCCAAGGAAATCAACCACTTATGAGACAAAAAGCCGCCAAGCAGCATCACCAGCAGCAACAAGCACTGTCCCCATCAAGCACTGTCACCATCAAGCAAACAAATCCAAAACGGCGGCGGCGGCGCGGAGGAGAGGGGCTGGTAGTACGGTCAGCAGGACATGCGTGTGCGTGTGCGTGTGCATTGTTTGCTTCCAGCTTGCTTGCTTGCTTGCTCTAATGTAGGTAGAGTAGAGTAGAGTAGCACAATGTCGCACACACTCTCCTTCCAGGTTCTGCTGAGATGAGGGACGGTGTGACGCCTTTCCAAAATGCTATCCCATCCGCTTCAAATCGGTCGAAAAGGCCACGTTCAAGAAGAACTCTTTCAAGAATTGAGAAGAAGGAGGAGGAGGAGGAAAGACGGAGGCAATTTCAATTCGCAAAAGAGGCATATAGAGGAGAATAATTTTGATAATTCCAGAATACTGCCGACAATAAAATGAAGAGAATGAATCATTGCCATCGCGTTCATTACACAGCATACGAGAAACAACAACAAGAAGGAAAAAGTCGCACCACGAGAACCTCAGAATCCCGAGCCTCGCGGCACCGACCATAAGAAATGTGTGAGAAAGAGTCTGCAACGAAAGAAGATCGACTCCATCCAAACTCCGTCCATCCCAAATGTCCAACACATCCCAGAAAACGCCCGAGAAAAACGACAGGACTCGGACAATCATCGCACTTGCAACTCCACGTTGCTCACATCATCCATCATTCATCCATCACGCATGGTATACTCCAACAAAGCGCCACAGCCTCGTACCGCTCGCCATACAACAATAAACTCAGAAAATCATGCTCTGAATCTGCTTCCTCCGCGATGAATTGTTTTTCGGCGGGCTTGATCGTTCTGCATGGGCTTGCCTCACCTTCTCCGTAATGGGCACTGGCGCCTCACGCATCGGCTTGACTGGAGAAACAGGCATGCTCTTGTAGCCATCTCTTCGTCCTTGCCCTTGCTCTGGGTGTACTAGTGGCATTTGAGAACTCTTAGCCACCCTCGCAAGCTCATTGGGGCGCTCGGTACCATCTGCAGTCTTGCCATCTGCACTCTGGGGCCGCGCAGTGACTTGATCTCGTGACTTGGCTTGAACTTGTGCGTGTTGTCGCTCTTTGGCAAGAACAGCTCTCGTCCACTCTTTTCCGGCAACGGCGGTTTTCCCGACAGCACGAGACAGAACAGACATCCATCCGTCTTTGTCAGCAGCACTGTCAGCGTAAAAATCAATGGTCTCGCCGTTAGCAAACCGAATTCTGAAGCCTTCTTCGACAAATTGATATCCTTCGTCCTCTTCCGCAAAGGCAGACTTTCGTCGGCCTTTGCCAGATTTGCCGCCAGCCTCGGGTTGAACTAGTGTTGACTTGTCATCAATCACCTTGACTGCTTTGGCAAGATCGATCTTGGCTCGAGGCTGACGAGTCGTCTCATGGTACGCTGTAAGCTTCGTGCCGGTGAGTCGGAAGAATCGTCGTCGCCAATACTGGGATCTGTTAGCTGCGGATCATTCTTCGAAAGTCTAATGAAACTTACGGGACAATCACCACCCTGCTGACTCAAAAAGCCTTCCCATTCGCGTTTCTCGGCTTCTTCGGCTTCTTTCATCTCCCTCACGCACGCATTCATGCTCTTGGGCATGTCTTCCTCTACGGCTCCCTTTGGTCGTGGAATGTAAAGCAGTTGCAATTGGAGCTTAGCGATCGGGTAAGGTGGTCGTCGTACATTGCCGCCACGCTTGCTTTTAACTGAGCTCGCGATCGCTGAATCCTCCAATGCCCACTCGTTGAATACTGGGATATCCACATGAATCGGTCGCCCAAAACAGTGTTCTTCGTGGTTCTGAAGAGACACATAAGCCCGGCCAAAAGAGCCATCATCACCGACGATGTCGTGCAGCAGATCCCAGCCAGTAGGGTTTGCGGCAGCTCGCTTTTTGGCAGCAAGGCGTTGTTGCTCCTGACGTTGACGTTCAGCAGCCAGTCGTTGTCGCTCTTCCTCTTCCTGCTGTTCTTTCGCAACACGATCCGCTTCCCGACGCTTTTTCGGAGACATGAGTAGGTGTGAGAAGGTTGATTTTTTTGCAGCATGCTTGACTGGGCTTTTGGCCGGAGGTAGTGGGAGAATTGCTGCCTGTTTCGGAGGAGGCGTCAATTTGGTTTGCAATGTGAGTTGGAATTCGAGTCCTTCAGGAAGCACAACAAGCTCGAATTCTTGACCGATGGGAGCGCTGCGTCCGAGCTCGAGCCATGAGGTCGTTACGCAATGCAGTCCATTATCGAGGGTGAGTTGAAAGTAGCTGCGCTCATCTATCATGCTATTAGTCGACTCACGTGAAAATGTTGAGATGAACATACTATGTGGCAATGGAAGGTCAAGCTCTTTGACTCCCACGACTTTGACAAACAGGCGACCACGCTCAATGCCATCCTCCAACTCGAGGCCTTCTCCATTTGACATGATTTGATCTTCCATTACTGTACCAAGACCGCTGACTGCACTCTCCTGACCAGGCAGAGGAGGCATTGGACCTGACATGGATGGCTTGGTGGTTCCGGTGGATGTGCGAATACTCTTTCGTCGTGCTTTGCCATTCCACGGCTCAGTAGTCCACGACTTCGATCGCCCGTGGCTAGTTTTGCGCGGGCTGCTGTTCTCAGAGCGAACACCTGAATCTGCAGTGGACGGACGATCTTGCGACGTCGTCGAACCACTATCGTTGCTGAAGTTGCGCTTGGCGATGACCATCTTGGTGTTTTGGCGCATCAGATAGCCCTTCTTCGTACGGGGAGTCATGTTAGCAAAGAACGCATATTCGAGAGACTCTGGGTCTAGACAACGATTTCTAAGAGGATGGAGGTCTACCTTTGATCCCTCGATGACTCGGTTGAATTCCTCGTCAAGACCGAGTGAAAGATCATCGCCGAAAGTATTGTCAGTGATGTCTAATTTCTTGAAAGACTGGCGGTGCTTGGTTGGAGAGTCTGGCGTAGCTGAATCTAATTCCTCTTCTTTGTTAAGAGCATTGGGATCAAGATTCAGCGAGACTCGCTTCGGACTCTTTTCGGGAATGGGCGGGGGAACTTGACCACTGACTTGACGTCGAGTTGCAGCCAGGGAAGCAATGTCTGCTGGAGTT
The DNA here is from genome assembly GCA_003689335.1 of Venturia asperata. Taxonomy (NCBI): domain Eukaryota; kingdom Fungi; phylum Ascomycota; class Dothideomycetes; order Venturiales; family Venturiaceae; genus Venturia; species Venturia asperata. The sequence goes on along the minus strand of QWWL01000004.1, from coordinate 58,099 downwards.
GCTGATACACGCGTCTTCAAGCCACCTGGAGATCTGATGGTCGAGACAGGCACTGGGACGGCAGGTGACTCTGCGCGCTCTCCGCGCTCTTCGCGCTCTTCAACCTCATCAACCTGCACCTCAATAGGATGATGAACGACTGAGTCTGGGGTGCCAGCATCCTCTTGGTCCTCGACATCAGGGTGAGCTTGTTCCGGAGTTTCTGGTCGTCGGAAGAATTCTGGCATGGAAGACAGGTCAAGCTTTTTCTCTGGAGGGGCCATCTCAGGCTTGGGCGAGTCTTTCTCTGGCAGAGGTGGTGGAGTTGATGAAGAGCTCAAGTATGCGCCAAGGCCGCTCTGGAAGTCATCGTCGTCAGCATGCGATAACTCCGGCAGGTTGGCGTGGCCACCAGTCCCCGTAGAGAGGCGTAGAGCGTCCGTGACAGTGGTGTCGATTTGCCGAGGAGTTGGTGGCCCATCGTCGTCACTGGCACTCTTGGGAGAGACCTGTTGATTGGCAGTCACATCTGCTCCGATATCAGGAGAGTAGCAACTGGCATCATCATCGGGGTTATCGTGCTGAGAACAAGGCACGTCATGACGAATGACAGATCCTTCTCTCTCATAGTCTTCCGAGTCACGATCATCGGTGTACATCTCTGTGATGGAATAGAGATCAGCCTCTTCCTCTTCTTCCTGCTTGATCATCGCATCTGGCACGAGTTCATCAAATTGCGATGAGCATTCGCGAGAAGGAATAGCGACATCGGGGTCGAGGTTGGCATAGTCCCTCTCTTCAGACATGCGGTTCAATTGATGCTCATCTTCGCTATGGTCCAATGAATGGCTTTTGACCTTTCTAAGGATGGACTCGCGAGAGATATGCGGGAACTTGTAGTCTTCCGTCACTTCGGTGGTAGTGATTTCCCTGGTTGTGATGACAGATTCGCCATCATCCACCTCGTCCTCGTACACATGAATGCCGAGACCATGTTTTCGCAAACGAGCCACTTCTTTTGAGGCAGAGTCGGAAGGAGAAGAGCTGTCTTGAAGACCCATGAGTCTAAGCCGGTCTTCCAAGGACATGTCGTTCTTCATGCCCAGAATCTCAGATTTCAGAGTGGACGCAGGGCGTGGAGGTGTGGGAAGTGACCGGCCAGCATGAGCAGCCTGAACTCGTTCAAGCACAGAAGAATTGCTTTGAGACGAGGTAGGGCGCGAGCCATTCTGCGCAAATGGGGGCACTGGGGGCAACGGCCGTGGGTCCGAGTCGGAGGTGACAGATGCAGTGCGATGACGGTTCCATTGCTGAGATGGCGTAGAACGACCTTCTTCATCACCGCCAAATGGATTTTCAAAAGTGGACGCCAAATCTGTGCGCGCAACATCTGGGCTCATGTGACGCCAATCTTCTGGAAGTACGACGGGCGTCTTATCTGTATCTTCCAAAGAGGCGTCGAAACTATCATCGTTGTTGTCTGCATGAAGATCGAGGCTGATCTCGTCGTCTTCGCTATCGTATGTATCATAGCTGCCCTCGCGTGAGCCAGATGCCACAGAAGATGGGTCGGGAGTGACCATCTCATATTCAAAAATCTCTTGGGGACCGGTATCAAACGTGACACTCTTTGCATGACGTCTCAGTGGCCGAGGTGGAGAAATCTTCGAATCTGTCTCGTCTTCGGACCAAAGAGAGCTCTCATGATCGAAACGCCGTGGAAATGTGTTATGGCCTGGCTTGCTTGCAAAAGAGGACTTTGTGGGTGAGCCGCTGTTACGAGGAGACAGGTTGGTGCGAGGAGACGCGTCAATACGAGGAGACGCGTTGTTGCGAGGAGATGGCGAGGGCGACGTGTCTGCTGTTGGCTTTGAAGGGCTGAATAGTGGAATCTTGTTCTGACTCTCGCCTCGGCGGTGGCTTTTGAAAGGAGACGGGTTGCCGAGAGGGTTGTCCTGACGCGCGCCCTCAACGCCTCGGCCGTTGAAGGCGTTGCCTTGATATTGTGTCAATGGACGGTTTGCAGCGAGTGGGCGCTCAACAACTGGGAGGTTCATTGGGTCGTATTCGTTCTTTTGCTCGCGCGCAAACATGCTGCTGTTTTTGACTCGGGAGGCTTGCTTAAGCTTCTCGACAGAAGGTCGCTTCGCGACGGTGGGCGATTGCTCGCGCTCGAAGGGATTTTCGGTGCTGAAGCGCGAGGGAGAAGCGCGTCCTTGCCAGAAAGCGTGCGGTGAGCGGCCGTTGTACGGAGATGAGTCGAATGGAGAAGATTCCTTGTCTCCACTCTTTTGCTATTATGCCATGTCAGTTTCTACGCAGCGGAAACCAAGGCGCGCACGGCCTACCTTTGTCAATTGATTGTAGCTGGGAGAGTTTCTTCTGATACCCATGGGACTGATGTCGGCCAGAGGACGCGACATGCCGTTGCTTCTGGGAGGTGGAGAGGCAGCATTAGGAGTCGACTTTTGGATCCGCAGAGGAGAAATGGCCTGCGAGGCAGGAAGATTAGCCGTGACGCACGAAATGAAAGGCATAGTAGAGAGATGGATTATACGACGTACCTCGTCGGGAGCCATGGTTGAATTGATACACGGCTCTGTTGATGTGTTTGTTGTCAGCGCGAAAGAATGCGGCAGCAAGGATGAATGTTGTTGATATGTGATGAAAGGCTGTATGGCTTGTGGATATATCTGGTCTTGATATAGCCAGCGATCGAAGAGAATGAGCAGCAGAACGAGAGTGATGAAAGGAGCAATAATGTGTTCCTTCCTGACTTCCTGATGTTTTTGGCGGTGGGGCGTGCCTTGCACTCATTGCCCGGGCAACAAGGCCATGACTCGGCACGGACCCCACGAGAATCGATACGGAGGTAGGAATTGTACCGCGAAGAAAGTTCCATCGAAAACACCGGCGGACCTTGTTTGCAGGGGCATTTGTGGTCGGTGTCCGTGTCGCTGAGTCTTCATCGCCTCATCAGCGTGTGCTCCTGCTCCTTAACAAACCCAGCTTCTCCCTCTCTCCCTCTCTCCCTCGACAACACCAAGAATCGAGTGGACATGAAAACAACCTTCGATCCTTGTCCTCTAGCTGACATCCCATGTCCATAACAGTACGTGCGATAAGAGCGGGCCGCGGAGCTCGTCTGTTTATACTCTATCCCATGTCCGAGGTAGGGATAATAGCGGAGGCTGAGCAGTATGCGACACCACTCAGCGAGCAGTATGCGACACCACTCAGCGAGCAGCGGCACGTCGGTGACGCTTCTCAGTCGCTCACGGCACATCCTCAATCCTGTAAGATGTTAATCAGAAATCATCCGGCTTCAAGAGCTCGCCAGGTCGCGCTGTTGAAGACTGTACGAGTGCTTGCGAGACGTTATCGATTGATGTTCACTGCGGGGTTCGGCAATCTTTGGTACTTCTACAGGAGCTCGTGCTGAAGACACCCGTTCGGAAATTAAAGGGAAAAATCGTCGCTGGGATCAATCTGGCAAGCGCTTCAACGGTTCCGTCGCCTATCCCAACGTTGGTGAGCGTGTTGTTGGTAAACTAAGACGAGTCGCGCTATTCCACCTTGCACCCCATTGGTCGCGCTGCCAAGTTCGTTGCTTCACAACAGGCGAGTCAGGTTGAATGGATGCAGTCTGGGCTCGATATCGGAGACTCCAATCTGGTCCTGATCCATCTTTCAACGGGGCTGTTGTTGTTGTTCAGACCACGGCAATTCTGAGGCCGGGTATGAAGAACTCATGGTTGTAATCATGCTTTGCTGCTCTTTGAAAACCCACTACTGCCTTCCACTATCTTGCTACTATACATCACCCCCTACACCCCCTAAATTATGCTATTATAAACCATCCATCCTTTGTTGACTTACGCTTTTTAATTCGGTGGTGGGTTTTGTTGCCTTCTCATCGAATGAGGCTGTGGTGGCTTGTGACTCCCTCACTCACTTTTCCAAATCATTACTTCTACAGTTGAACCAAGTTTATCGATAACAAAAGCAAGCCTCACTCGTGCCATCTACCAATACACCAGCATGTCAGAAACGTAAAATACAAACAAGGCATCACCGAAGCATAAGTATACATCCATATCTACCCTTGGACTTTCACAAACCCACTCCTTCACAATCTCTTACAGTCTCTCACAATCCCTACAAAGAATACTAACACGCTTGTTCAACCAGACTCCTCTTCTTCTTCTTCCCCACCCGTCCATAAAATCTCCTCCTCCGCTTGTGCCGAGCTAGCCACGGTTTCTGGAGCGTGGGCGCACGAACTGGGCGAGACTGTGGTCCACGAGCAGATCCCCGAATTGACGGGGCGATGCTCGTACTTCTTCTGCCCCCATTCCGTTTTCCCGAAAGATAGGAGGCCAGCGACGAGATTTTGCGGCGTAGGGCGGTCCATTTGCTTTCACGGACGCGCTGGAAATCTGGACCGGGAATCTCTTCCGTAGGTTGGGCTTTCAGAGAGTCAAACCCCCGTTGGAGTGATGCAGAGTTCGTGGTAGAGTTGTTTAGAGGTATGGCTGCTGTGTAAGGCCCATCGAATCTGCCCACGGCAAATAAGTCGTCAAAAAATACTCCCCTCGCCTCTTCCAACCGTCGGATCTGGGCGCACAAAGGCCCCGGCTGGAGTGGAGGTACTTTTCTTCCTAGTAGGCGATCGCGTGCACGTTGTTTGACCCATAATTCTGCCAAATCCCAGAGTCGGATTGTTTGTTTTTGTGTTCCTATTGGTAAGAGATCGATTCTGCCATTGGTGATGTACACCCGTTCTCTGCATCGTGGAGCATTTGTCGGGGCAGCGACGTAAGGTGGCGGAGGATCGGTACAGTCAGCTTGACTTGTGACGTGGTGGTTCGGAAAGAAGGTATCCTCGATTCCCATACGTGCTCCTCCTGCATCGTAGCGTGCCATCCTGGGCTAGAGTCTGAGCGTTCGAGGTTCCAGATTCGAAAAGCCTGCTTAGGTAATGATTGAGAGGGTGTTCGTAGGGTTCGCAATTTCGTAGGACTCGATGGTTATAGGTGACTTGTCGTATTGAGATGATTCATCTGGTGGAGCTGTTGAGCGAGATGCGTGGGTCTGGGCAGGAGCTGCTTGTGTGTCGTAACCATTTCCATGTCCGTCTGCAGCCCACCTGCCAGTTGACCACGTCCCGGATTCTGTAAAGTGTCGCTCTTGTACCTGCGCTTTTGATTGTCAGTTCGCCAATTGGCGCAAGCACTCAATCAGTCGTTGGCGGCCGATAACCTGACCATCGATAATCACTCTCTGTAAGCCACAAGCACTTAGTAGTTGTGCCTCAAGGCCCTCTCGCTATTGTCTTTGTGCTCTTGAAGAACGCTCTTGATCCCGTCGTTCTCGGTTTCACTCGCGAACTCCAAAGCTGTACGGTATTATAAATCGCGATTTAAATTAGATCCAAACCACTAGAGAGCAGCAAGTCGACAATTTGCCTTTGATCATTTGCGACGGCAGCCAGTAGCGGAATTACCAAGCGGCCGGCTACTCGCGCTGGACACGTTGCTCGAGACTGCGAGGCCAGAACAGTATTGATACCGTCCAGGTCATAACCCTTCCTCAAGGACGCGTTTGACAACGCTCATGTAGCCGAAATGAGCAGCTCTCGATGAAGCTCCCTCCAGATGGTAGGCCCTCCACTTCTCGTTGGGTGGTAGTATGCGCCTGATATTGGGGAACCCTCCGGCAACGTATGGAGATTCTGGCAGAGATTCGTGCCGTACTTGTAACTCATGAGATCTAGCTTTGGGAAGGCATCAACGAGTTAGCTGCTCATGGCCATTTTAAGCCGCTCTCTGGAGAATGACTGGGTAGCGAAGGTGTCGCTTTTAAGAAGAGACATCGCGCTGTCGCTCTTCCATCAAAAAGACGACAAGTTCACCGTATCCATTACCAGCAGCGGAATATAGTAACACGATTAGGTCGTCGAAAGCTTGAGAAGGGGCGTAAAGGTAGAGTTCGCCCAATAGAGGCCCTAGGAATTGCCGAATAAGAGCTGTTCAACCCGCTAAGGCTGCGTGGTGTGCAATCCTACGGTAATACTTCCAGCTCGGCCTTTGAAGTTTCTGCATACTACGCTGCCAGTCGTTCGCATGACTTATCTACAGAGCTCAGGCCTCTGACCGAAGCCGGATCCGAATCACCAGAAGGGACCGCTTTTCTCTCCGAACTTCCAGTCTCTCACTTACTGATGACTAGTCTCAGTCTCATACACTCCCGAGGTCTTAGTAAGACCTTGGTGTGCCCGAGGCATAATCTGACCAGTTTGAGGGGTAGATGGTCGAATCCAACAGGCGTGGTCAATGCCATTTTAGCAGAGCGTAAGGTGGATGGCTTGTATTCTCGAGGACGTTTTGGTGATAAATGAGGGTGAACTAGAGTTTCAACGTCACGATGCTTATTTAAGTTAGCTCCACGGCCCGTCTTGGACGGGAATTCCATACTCGGCCATCATGACTTCAAACACACACTTCCGGACCCCATTCCAACCCCCACACCTAAGAACATAGACTTCCAGAGAATAGAAGACCCGTTGGTTGCATCTAGATTCCCCAACTGTACCACTACCATCTACCGAACCCCCCTACAATCCCTCCGACCAACGTATCCTCGCTGCTTCCCCACAACGTCGTGGACCTGCATTTAGAGCACATTCTATAACTCTAGCGTCTTGCATCGCTGAGCCATCTGGATACCACGCCCTATCGTCAACCACCCGCCATTCTACAGAGAGTCGCTTTCGCTGCAGCTGGACCTCTGTCTTAGAGACTTCAATTCAGAACACGCCTAGCTAGGCAGAGTCTCAGCAAAGGAGAGCGTATAGCTGCTGGACATTCACAGGCACACACTTCGTACTCTCCAGGCTTTCAGGGCTTGGATAGTCGTGGGTGGCCCACGTGGTGATTCCATGTTCTGAGGCACGGCGGAAAATGGATCCGCAAAGCGCAGCATTCACTCCCAGAGACGACATTTGGCGTTTCCAGTCTGATATGCTGCGGGTACAGCAGACACAATCGGATCACGGCGAACGTCTTTCGCGGTTGGAACGCAGACAGGACGAGGACGCCAGGATGAAAAGTGTCTGGGGCACAAGCTCGCCTTTTCCGGGTGTGTTGAGTGGAACTCCACAGCAAGGTAAGTCATGTTATGCAATATAACTTGCTTGAAGCAGAGAGAAAGGAACATTCGGGCTTGCGGACGCGACGTTTCAACACCTGCTAATCCAAGGTCAGGTCCCGTACAACAGCCTCTCAACGACGCCTTTAGTGGCTTCGACGACCATTCAAGCAACCTCATAGGCAGCCTACATCTCGATGCCGACGAAGAACCTCGTAGGACCGGTGCAACTTCCCGCGCGAATAGCGTTCGATTCGACGAATCAGCCAACCAGGGCCATTGGTCTCACGCCTCGCGAACATCGATCGATCTCATCCCCAGGAGCACAAGTAGTTTGGGAGGCCATCCAATGCTAGAGCGGACCTACTCGCATAAGTCAGATGGTCGACAGAGCTCGACTGGCCACTCAGTACATTCTGGTCGTGCGAACAGCCTGGGGATAGATAGCCAATTCGGCGCCATTGGACAATCTGCTTCTCCTATGGATCACCCAGGATTGGCCCCAGGACTGTTTGTTCTCGGGACTGTGCCGTCCATCATCCGATGCTGGCTCAATACGAATTTCAAGCACGATTCGCTCTTGTACGCTGCTGTCTGTACTGGATCATATGGATCATTCTTAGACCAGCGTCTCATCGAGCGCCTGGGATTCGCTGATCAGATTCGAAAAGATGATGGCCGCAAGATCAAGCTGTCCGTCTACCTTCCTGAGGCTGTGACACGCACAGCTTCTTCTCGATCCGACAGTCCAGCCCCTCAGCTCCCCACAATCACGGTAGACTTCAATGTCGTAAATGCAACTGTGGACGACCAGGACAAATCGATACAGATATTCATTGGAAGCGATGTGCTACGAACTCACAATGCAGATATTTTGTTCTCCTCAAACACAATCACAGTGTTTGACGATGATCACAACAAGTTGACGATACCAATGGTCCGCCCGGAGAATGAGCAGACCTTCAAAGGCTTGTCCACCACAAGCAAAATCGTCAGGACACCCGACATGTTCAGAAAACCAGAACCGCGACGGGAGGATCTCAATCTGCTCAATGGCTTGAAGCAAACAGAATCAGTCGTTTCCAGCTCCGGCTCAGCCATTGAGGCGCCCGGTCGTCGGTCAGTGGATGAATCACCACGCATCGAGCCGCGTGACAAGTCTGGAAGGCAGTCTTTTGGCGACGATGCGTCCACCACCTCGACTCGACAAAGCTTTGAGTCTCGTCCTTCCCTGAGCGCCTTGAGCACTAGTGCCGAGGGCAAGACCTCTTCAGAAACTACGACGGCCAACGGTACACCGCGCTCAGGCGCCTCGCCGATGATATGGGGCAATTGGAGACGTGATGGCGACAAGGCAAGCACGCAGACCGATTCTTGGTCTAAATCAGGCTACCAGCGTCGAAATGAGGGCATCAAGGTTTTGCGTCCTGTCAAACCGGCGTCCCGAACGTTCTCTGCTGCATCGGCGAGTGCTAATGCGCCTTCTCCTGTTGGTCAGTCGCGATTCTTTGGCACGTCCAATGATGGTGCTGGTGATAACAAGGGCGCTGAATTATCAGAGAAGGACAAGGATGGCGGTGCTACTATCCCTAAGACCAGGACGGCTAATCCGGTTGGGGGTGCTTCGGCCTTTGCTTGGCTGTCGAAGTGAGATTTGGTTCCGTCTCCTTGCCTGTTCTCCTTACACTGTATTATTGAAGGGGTTTCCTGTCAAAGATCTTGGGCGGACAAAAGCACTGCCGACTTTGAGGTCGGAAAAAGGGTTAGCTAGGTCTGGCCGCTTCGGCCTTGTGGGTTCTTGTAATGGAGATAGTCGATTGAAGAAATACATTTCACCCTTTCCTGTGATCAGACTCGTGATGAAGTGTTGGCGCATCTTTCTTTACTTGGCCCCTGAACGTGAAAGTTTTTGTATTTTGTATCATCCGTGGTTTTGGAAAGGGAGATGGGGGTTACCGAAATCTGCACAATAGAATTTTTGAAAAAGGAGTTTCTGGTCCTTATCATCTACTCTTCTCTATCCTTGTCACTATTGTTCAAACTACTTATGGAACCTCGATGCTGTTCCTTCATCCACTGTACGGATATTCGTGAAGTTGGTGCGTTGATGCGTTGTTGTGTAATATGGAGATGGACTCGTTCTCGAGAGTTTCCGCCCGGGACACATTTTTTTCATGGGGGTGATTCTTTGTGGCTTGATTGGGACGGAGTGAGGGAATGCTGACTGATGGTGTGTGGGATGGATTGGATGGGATGGGATTCTGACTTGACGCTCGAATTGCTCGGGATTTTTGTGCGTCGTTGCGATCATGGATATGTGTCTGTAGAGTATGTAGGTATGTTTGTTCAGTGGTTGGCCTGATTTCTAGTTCCTTTGATTTCTCTACAGGAAGTGGGACGACTTTTGGGTTGGATCGGTTTCTTTGGGGAGAGAGGAGTTGGTATCTTAATTCATAAGACGGCTTTTTATTGTAGGGGAGCAAGTAGGATTTCTTTAGCCCGACCAGCTTATCTATTTCGATTGATGATATCGGAGAGGAAGGCTCTTATATTCCATCTAATCTATTTCACATCATTTACTATCGCTCAACGCTAATTTCCCGTCACTCCTCACTCTCGTCTTCATCTTGGTCACCTTCATCGTCATCTTCCTCGTTTTCCTCTGCCTGCTCCTCCTTGGTCATTTCACTATCCCCTTTCACTACATCCCCACTCCTCGCATTCTCACGCTCTACATCCCTACTCAAAACTGCCTGTCTATCAACACCAGGAGCACCGTTTTCCCTTCCCATCGCTGCAAGCCTCATCCTATCGCTCACAATCTCTTCTCTAATCCTCAAAAAACTACGCATCTCCAATTGGGTCGGACTCGTGCCTCGACGACGTGCCCTTAACGAGGCACCCATTGGTGGAAGACGGGGGTTGTTGGGAAGGGGGCTGCAGGTGTGGTGATTCCTAAGGCCGAGGGGAGAGTTGAAGTTGCGTCAGGGGTAGAAGCGCCAGGAGCTGCAGCGGAAGAGGGGTTTTGGGTTGGGTTTGAGACCGGGGCGGGAGCGGTGTTGAATGGCCTTGACGGTCGAGGACGTGTCATTAGGCCTCTGGGGAGGCATACCTTTGGTATCCTCATGTGGGGGTTTCTAGAATCAGTCGCTGGGGGCGTAGTGGTTCCTGCTGTAGAGAAGGGAGATTGAGGAGCACTGGATGAAGCAGCACAGGATGAATAAGCGCTGGACGGAGTGGACGGTGCCGCGTGTAATCCGTTCAAATTCTCCGTTGTGGTGGCGATTGGTCGTCTTGAATCTCCATCGCCACGTCTACCCGTGACACTTGGAGGACCAAACTCCAGTTGTCCTGCGTGACCACCCGCGTCAGGAAACGCGCCTGGATACGCTCCATAGGTGTTCTGATTGAAATCTTGGTTCATGTACATTCCATTTGGATTCCCTGTTGTGATAGAGCTCGGTTGTCTCAAATTGCCATCATCACGTGTACCCCTAATACTCGGAGGGCCAAACTCCAATTGACCCGTATGGTCACCCACGTCAGGAAAGACGCCTGGATAAGTTCCGTACGTGCCCTGATTGAGTCCATGGTCCATGTACATTCTTGGTTACGTTGGTTGTCGATCAAACCCACCTCCGGGTTGAACACTTGGTGGCCCAAAGGTCGCCTGTTCCGGATTACCACTGGCATTGGTGAAAGCGCCCGGGTATGGTCCATAACTGCTCTGAGAGAAGCTAGGATTCATATAAATTCCCGGATGTGTATCGCAAGGATATATTGCCCGCACGATTGGTACTTGCGGGGTCGTAGATGCTGGTGCTTGGGAATTCGTTGGGGGCGCTGTAGTCCTGGATAGTGACAATTGTGCCAGCAAGGCTGTGGGCGGAGTTCCCGAAGTAAAGTCCCTTGGCTGCCGATCAGGGCTGTCTGGAGCGAGTGCGGATGATAGAATCGGTCGCCCATAAGCAGGAGTTTGTTCCATTCGTCCATGTGCTTCTTGTGGTGGTGAAACTCGTGAATCATGAATCGAAGGGGTAATATTCTGAGCAGGCGTGCTCGGTGCAAAGGCTGCTGGAAAGTTCGAAAAGTTCGGTAGAGTGGCTTCGTTAGAGGTTGAAGGCATAGTCAACGCTGGGGTCTGAATTGGAGTCTCTTCTGGGGTAAAAATTACTGTAGAGCGAGAGCTCGAGGGGGGTGAGCTGGGTGACGCAGAAGCGTCTTCGTCTTGGCCCGCGTCCTTCTTGGAGGTCTTGCTAGACATGATTGAAGTTATTACTTTGCCAGAGACTGGTCTAGCCAAAATTGTAGTAGCGAAGATGACTGAAGGTTGAAAGCTGTCAAGTGGTCTGGAAATCGGTGCTGTTGTGGGTGTGATACTCGTAAAGGAGAGGCGCGACTAGAGTATATTTGTAGGCATGGCGAATCCAATTCTGCTAGTATCAAACACAAAGCGAGAACTGTTCTGCAAGCATAAGTCTGAATCCTCACAAAAATTCGATTCTGGTACTAGTGTTCGAGTACCTAGAATGAGCCTAGCATCTTCCTCGTCAAACTTCAAGAACACTCTTTTCTATCAACGTGATTGACTCTCGAACCTTGGGACACCAATGCAGCCTCAAAAGCTCGCCTTCCCAGGCTGTACTGGCAAACGGATTGCTTCCTTCGACTTCACCTCTCAAAGCATCGAACACTCCATCGCCGCGACGTTCCTCGGTGTTCCACAAACCCGCAACTTTGCGACCGTGCGTCTTTGTTGTCGCTGCTAATAGACTCAACATAGCTTGGCACGATTTTTGTGGGAGGTGTAGAGATGCTGTGAGCAACTGCTTCGTGAATGCAGCAATGCGAATTGGTGGAACGGCACGAATAGCGAGTGGCGGTAGCAGCACTGATGACAGACACCGTATGAGCAGCACAGTCGTGGTTTGCGCATTGACTTTGTTTTTGATCATGGCTGGGTTGTCGTGGTCTCCGTTAGGGTCTGGGAGATGCATTGATTTTGGACCAAGCTCGATATCGCAATTGAGCGCCACAGAATACAATGTCCGGTAGAGATGCGTGATGAAGAAGCTGAGATCAAGATGAAGGGTGCCAGCAGACTTGGCGGCGTCTTGACCTTGCAGGAGAGCAAAGGCTGTCACCACACACAGCAACGCCTCGCGAGAAGCATTTCGCGTGCCATCGTGTCCCTCGTCTTCTTCTCCTTCGCCATCTTCGTTCAAATTTGCCTCTGTCTCCCTGATCAGATCTTTCAAAGCCTCCAGAATGTCGCCGAAAAAATCCTGATTAATGCGATCGGCGTATCGAGCGAGACCTTCGAGGACAGCGCCCATCAAATGAGCTGGCTTCGCTTGCAATATCCTGAAGTATGTGATGAAAACCATTTTGAGCATTTCCGACTGCATCCGATCTCGTTCCTCGTGACTGACGACCGCATCGGCTTCCTTCAGCTCCTTCTCCACAGCCTTGCGTTCTTTTCGCTCCTTGCGTTGCTTCTTCGTCAGGAATTCGCGATTCTTCTTTTTGAGCTTAAGGTCTGGCTGTTCTTCGTTCTTCTGCTTATCGATCCCATGATGCGATCCTTTGGAAGTAAATTCCGTGAGTAGTCGCAGATGCAGAAACGTATTAAGAACACTCTCATGCACATTGAAGTTCTTCGCCTTAATCATCCTCGTTAATTGAGTGACCGCGTCCAAGGAAGGATGCCCATCATCGTCTTTCCTGAACAGGTCTTCCAACAAGAGCAAGCATTTCTTGTAATCATCATCGATTCGCTTCGTGCTCAACTTCGTGATCAGAATTTTGACGAGGTCGCCTCGAAAGTTGAAATGCGGAACAGCTAAGAGCAACTGTCCAGCACATGACAATGCCACTGATGCAAGTCCAGATGCATCTGCCCAGGTCTGATCCTTTGAACCCTTCGCACACCTCTCAAGCTCGCGAACGTATGACTGATATCCACCAACGAGAGCCTGCTCGTAATTCCTCAGTTTTTTGACCTCTCTCGACAACTTCTGTTGCATCTCATCTTCCGCTGCCGGTCGTATCCTATAACCTGGGATGATGTCTTTGTATACTGCGCATTGCGTCGCCAAAGCCAGTTTCTTGATTACAATGTTCTTCGAAGCTGCAAATTGTGTCAAAGACCGAAGGGAGGCCATGTGTTCTTCGGGGTCCTCATTGATCAGCCCAGCCAGTCGTGCCATCTCTTCCTTTGCCTCGAAAATTTGCTCGCGTGTAGATTTCTTTGGCTCGGCTGCCGTCTCTTCCTCGTCCATGTTCTCGTCTTCACGTCCAGCAACAGCAACAACAGAGCCATAGTCTTCCGCCTCAACAAGTGGCGCTTCCTGGGCTATCCATCCTTCCGAGGTCTTAATCGGGAGTCTTCCACTGCCGGCAGCCTTGATCTTTCGGATACGCTGCTCGTATTCCTGCTCGTTGTCCCATTCCTGCTCGGATTGTCTTCGTTTGGTACTGCCAGCCTCGTCTTCAGATTCGGGGGGTGATAGCTTGCGCCTTTTGGGAAGGGGATATTTCGACATGGGGATTAGGCCGGTTTCTGGTGTACGGAGTGGGAGTGTTGCTAGTAACGCGCGGAGAAAAAAAGATCTCTAATTCCAGATGTCTTGGCGGATCCACTTTAAAGTTTTGGACAAGATTTTGGCATCAACTACAACAACATCACCCAGCTCTCAACTATCACCAATAACAAGCCAGTCCGATATATCTTGTTAAATTCTAGGCGTACAAAGAAAGCAACTCTTTTCAAATAAAAGCCACTTCTTAGGACCAACCTCGGCGACTATCGATCACAACTAATCGTCCGCCTCTTGCGCCAACGAGGTCCACTTCACCATCTCTCTATTTTCATAAGTCTCTATAATTAGATTTAGGTCTTCAGGACGCCTTCGAGCCATCATGCGTCAGTTCTGTGCAAAAATTGAAAGGCCTTCTCGCTAATCGAGTCAAAGGACCTCTTACTGAAGTGGAGACGAAAACACTCTTCGAAAAGCTCGCCTTTTTGTGAGTTTGACGTGCCTTTCCATACATTTATGTGGCTAAACGAACGCACCAGCACTGGAGCCAGTTTGAAGCAACTAATCGGTGGGTTCCATTCCAGAGCATCATCTTTTCTTTCGCTGACTAATAGCGCTCCAGATCCTCCTATGGTTGCTGGCGTTGCAGGAGAGCGCAGCGTCTTCAGAGTTCAAGGTCTGCAAATCGTAGATTGAAACGCATCTCTTGGTGTACTAACCAATCCAGGATCAAGAATCTACTACGTCAAGGAATCTCTGGCTAACCTAGCGACTTCGTGAGTATTCATCATCTCTTTTTCAATCTGAACCTCCTTTATGCAACACTTTTGCTGACTTCCTGTAGTGTTGCGAGGGACAATCTTCTCGTTAGTCTGCCCTCATCTGTATTCGGACCCGGCTGACTCGGTGCGACAGAGCCTTGGAACGTGTTTCGGAAAGTTCACAAAGACTGGAAAATGCAGGCTCCATATCACAGTCCTCGTAAGCCTAATAGTCTAATACAGCCAATCAGATACTAATGTATTGTTAAGGATCTTATAGCGCCAATCTGCCGGTGAGATCTTCTTCATCCATTGTATTTGCAGCAAGTTCTGATGCTCTTAAAAGATACAAAATTTGGATAAAGCCCAATGGCGAGATGCCCTTTCTGTACGGTGGTAAGCACATTTCCACATCTCCATTCTTAATCATCATCTAACATGCGACAGGCAACATAGTCAAAGCCCATGTTGGAAGGTGGAGTGAGGACTGCCCAGAGCATCAGGGAGTAGTGGTTCTGAGCATGAACGACACGCCCTTGGTATGTCTTCGCGCTTGGACTGCACGTACGGGGAGTCTAATGAAGTTGTAGGGATTCGGTGTTACGGCAAAGTCGACTGCAGAGGCGAGAAGAATGGATCCCACTGGCGTGACGGTGTTCAGACAGGCAGACATAGGCGAGTATCTGCGCGAGGAAGACACGCTGTTCCAAACTTGAAAAAACCAAGAGAAACGGGAAGAAAAGAACTCGTGGAGGTTCCAAGCTGTTGCGATCGGAGTCTAGATCTACAGGTCGAAAAGGTCGTATACCATTCAGTAAGTAGAAGGTCCAACACTTCTCACTAGCTGAGAGCGGCGAACACTTATGGCGGTTGGTTCAAACACCTTTAACCGCAAGTCCTTCGGGGAATCGGAGACATAGGTGCACAAATATTTGCGCTGACAGAGATGGGCAATGATAACAAGACCTTTCCAACATTTGTCATCAAAACTATTGTCCTGATCGATCTCTCGTACTTTTCATCACGTACTCCTCTTTTTCTTACGAAAGATACTCAGCACATTCTCATCAACTAGCTGTGAGGACCCTTTGGCATATGTTTCGTATCGGAAGCAATAAGAGAAGGCAGATCTTCACGAATTTCTAGTATGCACATTCGAAAACAATCGGATTCCGAATTACTTACTATCTCAGCGATGAGGTACTGAGTGTGAAGATACTGAGGGACTTTTTTTTACCACAACAATTAGGTTCAACGACAATGATCCAGTTCCCGAAGCCGATGTCATAAGGCTCTGGTGTTCCCGCTCCAATCTCCCGAAGTACCAGTAACCAATCTTCTCATTATTGACATATCTGCCTTCTTGCTTCGCGTCTTGCCAGTCGCCAGTCCGACTCGTCCAATGACCATTTCCCGTTTTCATTTTTCCGTTATTATTGAATGAAACACAAATATATCTCAACAGCCGATGTACCTCAATGGCCGGGGTTGTCCACATCGATCCATTCAAAGGCCTCGCTTGGCCTTTCCGTCGCCGTCTGGCCTCACTGGATTGCTGGCTCATTTGGTGGAGGTGCGTAGTTCGATGGAGGCTAGCAACCTACGCCGCCTGACCCGTCGATGCCGCATGCTGGTGCCGCCTCATTCGCTGGTGCCGCCTCGATCGCTGGTGCCGCCTCGATCGCTGGTGCCGCCTCGTTCGCTGGTGCCGCCTCGTTCGCACAGCCTGAAGTGTCAACGTCGCATGCTGGTACCAACAAGCGCGCCACTGGTGCTTCAAATTCGCTGGCAGAATCTGGAAACTTCATCAGGACTTGTTGAATCGGTAGTCGTTTGATCATTGGGTCAAGTACCTTGTTCACGGTCGCCGAGATGAATAGCAGCTCCAGGCCCTGTCCTTGGCCTTGCAGCCACAGACAGGGCAAGTGTAACAAGTGTGAGGATGGTGAACTTCATAGTGGAATAGATAATGTGGTAGGGTAATAATGGGTTTCAAATTTCTGCGTAAGAGCGTAGGTCAAAGACTGTTCAACGCCCTTTTCTTTGTACTGCGTGCGACTACCTGACCTCGATTTTGATTACTATGATACATACCATCAATACCACGCAAACACTATCCAAGATGATCAATAATTCATCTCATCATACTGTGGATTCATCTGGGATTCTAAAATCGTCTCTTTCCCCACAGTTTCACAGCTCGCGTGTGGCTCGTAGTTGGTGTTGCGTTGCAGATCAGCAGCCATGTCTAATTAACGTTGATGAATTTTTGAAGCTGCTGGCCTGATTGTTCAGCCAATGATTGGACTCTCTTTCTGGACCCACGTTGTGGTTTCTTGGCCACTCCCGCAAAAGTACCAGGCTACAAGGCGTTCTTTCATCTGTCCCATAATTTCTCTGGAGATCGTGATAGTGAACTTGGCTCGGTTGGACAGCCCTAATATGCGGCGAGCACGGATCGGTGACTGTCGGTCCTTGCACCGAAAACTCGGATCTTGGAGGTCGGTGCCTCCGCCACCGTACTGGTAAATCTGAGATGGTCTCGTGGAATCGGGACTTCAAAGTAGTAAAGGAGAGGATTCGCACGTTCTTCCCATTGATAGAACGTCATTCTGCTCCACGATACACAATAGACCACCAGAGTCTTGACTCCTTCTCTTACATTGCTTTTCACCTTGCTGGTCTAAGAATTCTCGTTGGCAATTCTATTTTCGCAAACGTGTCCCAGAGCTCACATATCTCAGAACACATCATACACAGTAAGCTGTCTTTCGGATCTAAACATTTTCCGTTCATTCCGTGTTCTTGCAATCCGCTTGATTACAATTCAAACTGAATGTGTGGTCGGATTCCGGGTTAGTAATCGAGTATCTCACATTTTGGCACAGTAAATGGGAAATGTATTCCGGCATATGCACGATCTTTCTTGACACTGAAGAAGTTTAGGAAAACCCTCCAAAAGGATCAGAGGAGGGACTCACAAAATCCCCCATTATCGATCTTGATTACCTCCAGCCTGAGATTTCTTCGATCTACTCGTGTAGGGCTCAAGAATGAAGTTCTTGATCAATCCCGGGCAACCGGCCTTTGCCACCCATGGTATTCCTCTGGTCTTCATCCCATCTCTTCATCTCATGTTTTGCAACAGGTATCCCTCAAACCTTTCAGTCTTTTGCTTGCTGGCGCCAAATCGTACGATTTGCTTGTCTTTCTTCTGCCTGATTGAACCAAGTTGACACCGATTCGAAGACTTACATCCAGCCATCAAAGATCCCTTTCATCGCTGCACGGCACAATATTTCAGCGGGATAGGACATTGGCAAGATTTGGTCCATCGGTTGAGCATGAAGAAGCACCTACTGTGGTAGTTGATCCCTTTTCGTTTGTCACCAAGGACCACTGAATTAGTGAAGCCACTGTGGGGTGTAAGGAGAGGGATCGATTGCTAAGAAAGGATAGTTAGTGGGTCCCAATCAGGCCTAGCTCTGGGTGCTGATCTTCTCCTGATCAGCCACCCTCGGAACAACACCGCGACTCGATCCTCCTCAAACTCCTTCAACAATAGACTCGACGACACCTGATTATGTGCTTTGTCGATAAGCAACTGGAGTAGAGCCAACGGGAATTGTCGAGTTCTCTTTTAAACGAGCTGTCTGCTTCTCTTGGTAAATTCGAAGTCAATTTGTCTCTTGACTTGCGATCGAAACTGTAGTGCTTACGAGAATGACTCTAGGAGATGAAGTACTTGTTGAGCCGCTTACCCGTTTCTCCAGATCTTACGTCCATAAATAGCACTGAAGGCAATGATCTGTGGTAGCATTACGACGTTCTGCCTAGCAGGTCTTGGAATGCGTTTTGATTTCATTCTACATAGATGTAGATGCTAGACGTTCCTTACTTTTATGGTCTTTCTAGGGACGTCACGCCTTACATCTCGATATGCGTCTTTACGAAGTGATTCTTTGCCTGTACGTTTCCACTGTTGGCAGTGTACTAGCCATTGACTTGGACATTAACAGTCAAGGTACGTCGTTTAGGTGACCAATCCTATTGCTACTAACAGCGTTACAGACTCCATCAGATCTGCTGCGAGGATAGTAGCAAACAGTGTCCTTGCCAACTATACTGGAGACCAGCCAGGTAAGGCACCGGGTCTGTTTCCTTCGCCATATTATTGGTGGTCTGCTGGACAAGTCTGGGATTCGTTGATCGACTACTGGTTCCTCACTGGCGATGAATCTCACAACAACATCCTCAGTCAAGCCTTGACACACCAAGTCGGCCCCAAGTTGGATTATATGCCACTAAATCAGACCAGGACCTTGGTATGCTGTACAGAATTGCTTCGTAAAGCTTACGCTGATAATTTGAACCAGGGAAATGATGACCAAAGCTCATGGGGTCTTGCTGCTATGACAGCTGCTGAACGATCTTTTCCTGCCATTTCTGCAATCGGCTCCTACCGCACGCTTGCCCAAAACGTCTTCGACACACAAGTTGCTCGATGGGACGACCAAACGTGTGCAGGGGGACTGAGATGGCAAATCTTTTCCTTCAACAATGGATACAACTTCAAAAACAGCCTGTCGAACGGACAATTCATGGCACTATCTGCGCGACTTTACAGCTTTACCGGGAACGAGACATATGCAGACTGGGCAGAGAGGGCATATACCTGGTCAACCACTGTTGGCCTCATTTCTAGTCAGGGAAGTGTATACGACGGATCTGATGTCACGGATAATTGCAGCTCTGTGAGTCGTATCCAGTGGACTTCCAGTGCTGGGACGTACCTTTATGGAAGCGCTGTGATGTACAATCTCGTTAGTCTCCTCGAAATCCAAATTCCAACCCCAGCTAATTCGATGTGCCAGACGAGCGGGAACCAAACCTGGGAGGATCGAACAAATCTCCTTCTCGCGCAAATAAGCAAAGTATTCACTTCGAACAGCACTAAAGTTCTCTACGAACCCGCTTGCGAACCTACCGGCACATGCGGCATTGATCAATTCTTCTTCAAGGGCATGCTAGCTCGTGATCTCGCCCGCACAGCTCAAATGGCTCCCTTCACAGCCTCAACCATCAATCCTATACTTCAAAACTCGGCAGAGGCAGCAGCAAGTGTCGCATGTGCTGATGGAGCAAAGTGTCTAGCCTCGTGGCGCCAGGTATCGCCCGACTCACAAGGACAGGATCGAGGCAGTACTTTGGGAAGTCAGTTTTCGGCCCTGCAGGTCATACAGCAGAACCTGTTCGGCCCTGGAAAGGTGCTGGCTGTTCAAAAAAATGGGACCGCGTCTACACCGACCACGGGTGATTCTAATAGTGTCAGTGGAAATGGAACTGGTGCAGCGAGCGACTCTGCGAATACTGGAACTAAGTTGTCGGCTGCGTATGGTGGAGTGTTTGTCTCAGTCTTGTCAACTTTGGCTCTTGGCTTTCACTAGCTGACAATTTTCCACTTGCAGCTTGAGGACGAGTAGGTATCAAGTCGCAAGTGTTAGCCGGACAAATGTACGTCGTATCTCCATATCTCTCTCCAAGGGGACGGAGACAGCTCGCTGTGATCCACCTTCGACAGATATGTCTGTGGAGAGGCCTAGTTAGCTTGTGCGTATTCATGCATCGAATTGACCGCGACTCTGTTGACCGATTGTCAATGATATTAAGTCTATAAGTTATATTAAAAGATATTCAACATGCCATCACGCATCCCCGAGCACCTTCCTAACCGTCGCCCCAAACCCCTTCTTCATCCCCGGGCTCACCTGCTCATTATCCTCTTCTTCAATATTATGTCTACTCACCACCTCCAAAAACACCTGGTCCAGCGTCGCCTGGCTAATAGAATAATATTCCAATCCCAATGTCTCTCTATTCGCCTCCAGCAGCGTGAAGAGTCCCGCTATGGATTTGTTTTCGCCCGCTCGGGCCGAGAAGCGCAATTGTCCGTACCATAACCGATCTTCCACTTCGACGCCCTGAACGCGTTCCATGATCCAATGTTTCACGCGCGTCGTTTCGTCTTCGGAGACGTGGGGAGAGCCGCGGAGGACGAGGTGGACGTACCACCGGTCACCGAATCGTTTCCGCAGGGACTCCGAGGTCCCGAGGGCGAGCATTTTCTTTGCCATGATGCCTGCTCTGGTCGCAAGCTTGTCCGCTTCCTCCATCGAGTGTGTTGTGATGAGCATTGCCCTTCCCTTGGAAACATCTTCCAACGTCCTCCACAACAGTCTCTTGCTTGCTGCGTCCATACCCGAGCTCGGTTCGTCCAAGAGTAGGACCGCTGGATTCCCAATGAGTGCAATCGCCAAGCTCAGTTTCCTCTTGTTTCCTCCACTGAGTTTTGCTGCCATACGATCGCGGTAAGGTTGTAGACTCATGGATTGTATGAGGACTTCGATGTTGTGGTCAGGGTTCGGTACACCACGGGCACGAGCGTAGAAACGGAGATGCTCGATCAGAGTCATGGAATCCATCGCATCAAATTGAGGACAAACGCCTAGATGATGGCGGGCCTCAGCGCGGTGAGATGTGACGCTGACACCTTCCACGAAGACATCACCACCATGGTGGTCCGGCCGAACGTCGCCGCGAATTAGCGAGATCGTACTGGGCACGACATTAGTACGACTATGGAGGGCGGCCGTCATTTGCACTTACGTGGATTTTCCCGCGCCATTAGGACCTAGCAGCGCAAACACAGTCGAAGAGGGGATGTTGAAGGTAACGTTCTCCACTACTTGGACGCCACCATAAGATTTGTATAGATGCTCAACGCGAAGACCTGCCGAAGCCGAGTCAAATCTATCAATCTCAGCGGCCATATCATCGTCTTGAGCTGATGTGATACGCGCTTCCGTAGGATCAGTCGTTTTGTCTCTTGAAAGCCGCTGCAAAATGGCAGGTTTGTATCCACTATCCCACCACACCAAAGCGGTGAAAAGGACAAGGGCCTGAACGATGAGATATAAGATTGGGCCTCCAAAGTATAAAATCCCTGCAGGGTTCGAGGTCGTTGCATCTCCAGCACAAAGAATCGAGAATTCGTTCAGAGTAAGCAGCAAGGCGCGGCAAAGATTGGCTGATGGTGAAATAATCGCAATCGTGAAATGTGCGATGCGCAAATCGCGGTCGATGTTGTACGCAGGACTGTATGTGAGGATTGACAGGTAGGCAATCAGGGAGCATAGGAAGAGAGCGGCTTGCAAGCCTACCGCCCACGCAAATGCTGCGAGTGAAGAACCCACAAACAGCGAGACGATGTAGGAGAAGAGTGTCGCTGTGATTCCGTAGAGAAAGAAGACCACAAAGACGTGTCCGGGATAGTACCAAATCGATGAGATACCCACCCACATAGCGATGCAGACAACGCTGATCAAGAGGACAAACAGGAAGTCGAAGCACAAGTATGCGAGCCAAAGAGGTGCAGCCGAAACGCCATTGCTGTAGTGGAGGGCGCGAACCTTTCGTAGACGTTCGATGGTCGGATAGAGTACAAAAAAGCCAGGGTATGCTATGAATACGTTAGCCACTAGCAATTCCATCGTTGGAAAGCAACTTACCAGACATTGCAAGACCAAAGTACAGAATGAGCTGAAGAGTCTTTCCTGCTCCCGGTGCAAAGGGCACAGCAAACTCCTGGTACTGCGTCGTGATAATCGATCCAGTCAAAATATTGTTGAAGAGGTTTTGAGTAAGAATGCTGTAATAAAGCACATAATTTGCAATGTACGCGAAGGTCGGTGTCGTACCATCTCCACCAATATAGATACCTCCTGGAGTGACATCTTGGTAACGTCGATCAATATAGCCGGTGAAGCCAGCAAAGTTATCAACAAGTTGGAATGTTGAAGCATTGCCACCAGAGAAACGAGCAAGAGCCGCAGGATCAACACGCGATGCAGGGCCTATTGGCACCTCCAAGCGTGGCGAGAATCCTAGGCCACGAAGTGTTGGGTTCGAGGTTTGCGCGTCCGGGCTGCAAGAAAGGGCTTGGAAGCCCTTCAGAAAGAAGGTTACTAGACCCGCTGCTGCTACAGGAATGATTACTGCGCAGACATAGGGAAAAAAGTTCCTACGAAGAATAACGAAGCGCTTGCCGAACAGTATCCACGCTTGCTTGGGGAGAGAAGTCCCAAGGCCAGTTTGTAAGTCGAGACCATTCTCGTGCTTGGTTTCCAGCATGTCCTCGGATACAGAGTCTTTGTCGTTAGCCTTTGACCGTATTTGCGGCGTAACTTCTTCTGGACTCTCCGCGAAAGTGTCATCTCGTACTTCCTCGGCCAGCTTAAGAAAGACATCTTCTATTGTGGGCCCGTTAACGGTATAGTCGGTGATGCCCTGTTTTTCAGCCTCTTGCAGGAACCCAGCAGTTTCGTTCGAATCTTGAAGCTCGTAGACCGTTCCCAATGCGAGCGCATTCGTAGATTGTTTGATATCTTTCGAAGAACTTAGTTTGGAGGCACCATTCTGCAACCCAGGGTCAGGAAAGCTATTGATATGTACTCGATACCCGCCTCCAAGTTTGTGTTTCAGCTCCACAGCCGAGCCGTGTGCCTTGAGATTGCCTTTAGACATGATGGCAATGTCATCTGAAAGGAGATCTGCTTCATCGAGAAAATGTGTCGTAAGCAGAAAAGTCCGTCCTGCATCACGCTCGCGTATCAGGATGTCCCAGATCTTTCGGCGCGAGATCGGATCAAGACCAGAAGAGACCTCATCCACAAGACAGACCTTGCTATCACCTGTAAACATCATGGCCAAATTGAGCTTGCGCATTTGTCCACCTGATAAAGTAGCTGACTTAGCGTGGAGCTTGTGGCCCAAGTCCACCGAGGCGATGAGACTGACGATTTCTTCTTGTGTCGCTCTCTTGTTTCCAGCTTTCAACCCATTGAAGATCCTGACGTGCTCATAGACGGTGAGCTCCTTCCACAACACATTCTTCTGTGGGCACATTCCAAGGCCTCCGTTACTTCCGTCAATGTCAATTTCACCCATCGTCACTGTACCAAGGCCAGCGATGGCATCAAGCGTGGTAGATTTTCCGGATCCATTAGCACCAAGTAAGACGAAGATCTGGCCTCTCATGACCTCTAAGCTCAAGTCGTTGACGGCAACAAAAGTCTCTCGCCTCTTGGCTCCAAATACTGGAGCGATTTTCCGGCGCATCCAGCCTGCTCCGTAGTGTTTTGAAAAAGAGGTCAGTTTTATTGCGGCTGTCGACCCCGGACTCTCGGAATTGAACTTGCGAGCCTTCGAAGCGGTACCGAATAGACTTCTTTCAATGAAGGCCCCTAGCACCGGAAAGACAAACGCCTGAATGATGAAGAACACCCAAAAAGCGATGCCAGGAACTTCCCAAGACGGCCCGGGCGCAGACTCGACAAGATTGGTAGGTCGTCCAACCCTTTCAAAATATGCCATGTATATGATTGACACAGTATATGTCATTGGAGGAAATAAGAATGTCAAAAGACCGATCGCCCCAGAACTGGAAGGTCCCGCTACCTGAATGATGACTGCCAAGATTAAGGAGATAATAATGGTGGTGATCCCAGATAATTGAGCCTTTCGAAACAAACTACCGGCAAGAATTGAAAGGCCGGATAGTGAAAGACCTGCGAGGACGTGAAGGATAATCATGATTCCGTAAGATGTGTTGGTGAAAACCAGTGCTCTGAGAATAATGCCGCTTATGATCCAACCTGGCAAGTATATGATGTCGAAAGCGAGATGGTTGGCGATTAGACGAGCCGCTTGCGTATGCCATCTTTTGCGATTGGGAGTCATCTTTGAGGTGAAATTAGTTGGTGATCGCAAGTTCAAAACGCTATTACTAGCATGATTCCATCGCCAATGCGGGACAGGGGGCGATAATTTCTGGCATCCAATGCAGAGAAAATCACAAGGAGCAGTCGTAATTTTGGCAAATTGTGAGGCTCAGTCTTCCCGATTGGTCCCACAAGCCTGAAGCCATTGAATGAAGACGAACGAAATGGAAGGATTGTACTTACCGCCTCAATGAGCTGCGACATTCCCAGTTCTCTTTCTGATGCCATGTGTCCCGTAGACTGATAAAGTATCCCGCAAATGCCGATGAAGTATGCCACCCCCAGGAAGTTGATGATCGCGTTCATGTATATGCGTCTGATGTCGTCTGCCCTCTGCTGTTGAGTTTGGTCCGTGAAAGGAAACTGATTAATCGTAGTTGGAACAGTAGTCCCACTAGCCGATCCATTGAACTGGTTGATAATAGCCGTGTCGATTGCATGTTGGAACGGCAAGATATAAGTTTCCGCGTCATTGTCATGCTGGTTCACAAAGATCTTGCTTCCCAAAGCGCCATCTGCTCTCAGCGTATAATTCCAGATTGTGCCACCCTCGGTAGGACTCGAATGGAAGGATGCTGCACCAAAGCATTGCGAGGCGCCACGGAGAGAGCTTCGGCAGGTAGTGAGGAGGGCTTGGTTGTTTGTGAGGACTACGGGATTCTTGCCGGCCGTGCGTACAGAGACTGAGAGATAATTGATTAAAGCATCAATATCGCCACCAGTATTGCCATTGTTCACGAATACCACGTTATCTCTTCCGCCCGAGGATGCTTCGAGTGCTTCGATGAAGCCGCGAATAGGTCGCGGCGACCCGACACCGTAGTCGGAGGGAGGCAAGAAGAAGTTTTTGAGGTAGGATATAAAGAACATCTAAGCCAGTTAGTCGCAATCCAGGCAGTTGGGATAGAGTGTATCCTCACAAATACAACAGGCAACAGAAATGCCCTGAGTGCGGTACTTGCCCAATTATGGGCGAAGGAAACCAGCAGGTTCTTCTTTGTGAGCGTCCATGTCTGGCGAAGAAAAGACATGGTGCAGAGAGAATCAGGAAGGCGAGATTCGGTAGAAGGCTAGATGACCTGCGATTTCAGTATTGTCGTCTATGAGCAACCAACTCATTGCGCGCAACGGAGTAAAGAGCAGCAAGAGGTAGAAGCCTTCGACGAAACAACGAGAATGGACGTATGAAAAGAGTGGCGAGGAAAGCGAAGAAAGCTTGAGATTCCCTATGTACACATTACTATTGAAGAACTGATAGGACGCGAACGCAGTAGTTTGCCATCGCCTAGAAACACCCAAGTCTTCCGCCGGCATCTTCGCGCTCCGGCTGTCTCGCGCACGTCATGACTTAGCGTTTCAAAGGGGAACTGTGTTCCATATGGCCACACCCCGTTTTACACTATGCGCGGGTGGCTGGAGGGAGAATAGAATATGGAAGGTTCATTCGAGGGAGGATTGAGGTTGAGGTGTAGAGTTCGGCGGATTTTACTTTGTACATATTTGAGACACCGGCAAGTTCCGCCCGGCAACATGTGGAGGTGGTGGCGGGCACATCAGTGTCACGGTGCGGCCTCATGGCATAAGGTTCACCCCGAACTTACAGTTGCCAAAAGAAACGTGTGGCAGGCATCAGGCTCTGTAGAAGTCTCTCTCTGAAAGTCGCTGGTCACGCGTTATCATATCCAGGATATGGGGATCCTCAAGGTCACACTCAGCCATCGCCAGTTAAGGAGGAGAAACTATCATCTCCCGGAGAGAAATATTGTCAAAGGTCGGATCTCACTTCGAAGCGACCGGCAGCAAGAGAATGTCGATGAGAAGGGCAAAGAAACGAGGGCAAGTGAGCGGAGTTTGAATTACGACTATTTACTACTATCCACCTACCTGGTAGTTTGAGTGGCATTGCAATGGCCAATCTCATTGAAGCCTTCAAGGGATTGCAAGTCTCACTTTTGGCCATGAGCGACTAGGCTCTACGGGCAAACGTATGCTCGTCGAACCAAGACAAAATGATCTTGGTTGTCAAGCGGGAAAAATTCCCAACTACGAGGCCACAATACAAAGCATAAATGAATATTTCGTCAGCAACGTGCATGACTACAGCAAACCTGGCACTGTTAGCTAACACCCCAACATGAAACGCAAGATAATGTGAGGCTTGTGAGAAAATTTCAGACCCAAAGCCCGGTCAAGGGCTTTATCATCAGTGCTTAAGTAAGCTATGAAGACCGTCGTGATAAAATTGTGTATCGTCATGAAAGCGTAGAGAGAGAAAAGGAGCACGAAAAGCACATACCTAGGGAGTTGATGAAAAATCTGCTGGCTAGATCATCAGGTAGCAGAGTTCTTCGAGCTCGTGCCACTGGTTGCGGTCCTAAATTCTGGGTTAAAGTCAGCAAGAAGTTCGGGACCAGTGGGCACATTGTCAAGGGTGATTGGTGTGGTTCAGTCGCAAAAAGGATATCGTCTTGGCCGAAGCTAGGACATATGCTTGTCATTTGGATTGGAATCATCATCACAAGGGACAAAAACCAGATGATTAGACTTACAGTACAGAACACAAGTAATAGCATAGCTGAGTTATGGGACTGGGATGTGTCCTAGATGAATGTTAGATGCGTCATGCACACAGAAAAACAAAGTTTGCGACAGAATATACAACATCAGTTTGGCATGAATGGTATAATAAAATAGTGTTGTCAGCATGGGAAATCCCAATAAGACTCGTCATCTAGTGTTCATCATAGAAATGGAGGGGCGCAAAGAAAAGGGATGTTACTCACGCTATTTGCTGCACCGATACACTCTAATGAGATCAGTGTTCTCTGCCAGACCCTTCAATGACAGTCAGCCTGATGCATGTAATACTGATGCAGGAATCAAAATGTAGAAATTGTGATCAGTGGGCGAGGTTTTCTAGGCCTGCCACAAGAAGGCATATCCGTTCATATCTTGAGGTCGGAGCCCAGTGCCATTCATCATGTGGGCGCAGTGAAGGGAGAGGAGTGTCACGTACCAAGGACGGTGTTGTTTGCATCACTGTTGAGATATTAGCGTGGCTCAAGCTTGACATTTTTGAAGTCTGGGAAAGAATTGGGTGATCGTATCATAAACAGCCTCTTATTCACATCAACAGCCCGAAGGCTTAAGCCGGTAATTCCAGTTATAAGATTTGTTATAATCATGAGAAGGAGAAGGGAGGAGAGGAGTTGGAGCGCGTACCAAAGTGTGGACAAGATGGGAGCCGAAGGCAGAGACGTGTCTCGGTGTTAACGCACAAAAGGCAGGTTCTGTGTTGAATGTTGTCAGCAAACGATGATCGCGCAAGGAGAAGCATCAAGATGGTAACGTTTGAATACGTTCAGGCTGACGTGCAAAGAAGTTTCATTCCTCCAAAGAAGTCAAAGACTCTAGTTTGTATGCGGTTATGCTGTTTTCATCAGGGTATTGGAAGCTGGGGAGACGTGAAAGAGTTGCTTACCATTGGTGCGACAGATCCATCCATGGCGAGGTCGTCGTTGAGGTTGTGGTTTGCAGATGAAGAGAGTTGAAAATTCGGAATGGCTCGAAAATTGGTAGGTGACAAGATGGTCCGAGCTCCTGTGCCTCCCGCCTCAGGCTCAATATTCTTGCCTCAGGCTTGATACTCTTGCCTCAGGCTGCACTCCAGCTGTTTCACGATCGGCTCGCTTCTTCCCGAGCTCGATGCATGCCAAACAGCGAGAACCCCTCTCGCTGAGCTTCCGCCGAGGAGCAGTTCGCCAGCCTAACACATGGAAATTCCGTCAACGGGTGAATTCGGATCGGCCTCTGGTGACCACTTTGATTCCCCGCGGCTCTTCTGGCGGGATGTCGGTTGGCATCGGGAAGGGGTTTCGACTGTTATACAGTAGGCGGAAGAATGGATGAACAGGTCGCGAGAGTACATAACGGCGCATCTCGCGTTCTCGAGATTGACGAGCTCCGCCGTGTTTCCAAGACCCTCACCGTCCTATTCTCCTCTCAATTTTGCTTACCTTGTGTAAAAGAGTGTACTTCTGACGTTGACGTCAATTGTTTGCCGAGGGACTGAATCGTCGTATATTATCGCTCCTGACAAACAACCCGACAGCTTCTTCCGTGCCCACGGCCAGAAGGTCTAACAAAGTGTCAGAGCAAAACATCGTCACATTCGCCCTGTCCTTCAAATCCTGAGCAGTCGCAAACCTGTAGCCGAACATGTCTACCGACGGTAACAATGGAGCTGCCCAAAATGGCGAGTCTGGGTTTGGAAGCGAAACCATAAACACTGAGATTATTACCTTGACCAGGTTTCTCACAGAAGAACAAACAAAACACAAGGAGGCCACTGGAGACTTTACGTGAGTTGGACTTCAAGACGTTTCCCAATCACTCAGCTAAGCCTTCTGGAACAGGCTGTTGTGCCACGCGTTACAATTCTCCTTCAAAACCATTGCCTATTACATTCGCCGAGCTAGTTTAATCAACGTGAGCTGCGATTCGGCCTCCTACAGAAGAGAGCAGGAACTGACACGTATTGCAGCTTGGTGGTCTCGCTGGGTCCTCGAATATAACTGGAGACGACCAGAAGAAGCTCGATGTTCTCGGAAACGACTTGTTCATTGCAGCCATGCGCAGCAGCGGACGAGTAAGAGTTTTGGTCTCGGAAGAGAACGAGGAGGCAATCTTATTCGACGAACATCCGAACGCCCGCTACGTCGTCGCCTGCGACCCAATTGACGGTTCCTCCAACCTAGATGCAGGTGTATCAGTCGGCACGATCTTCGGAATATTCAAGCAAGGAGAAAATGCAAAAGGCACAAAGGAGGATCTTTTGTTGCCCGGCACAGAGATGGTCGCTTCAGGCTTCACCATGTACGGTGCCTCGTCCATGCTCGTCCTGACAATGAAGGGTGGCAGCGTCAACGGGTTTACTCTGGACAACGCAATGGGAGAGTTCATCTTGACGCACCCAAACATGAGAATCCCGAAGAAACGAGCGATCTACTCTGTCAACGAGGGTAACAGCTTGTACTGGGAAGAACCAGTGAAAGAGTACATCAACAGCTTGAAGTACCCAACCGAGGAGGGTGGAAAACCTTACAGCGCCAGATACATTGGATCCATGGTTGCTGATGCCTACCGCACGCTACTTTACGGGGGCATTTTCGCATACCCCGCCGACAAGAAGAGTCCAAAGGGCAAGCTCAGAATCCTGTACGAGTGTGCGCCAATGGCCATGGTTTTCGAAAATGGTAAGTCCTTGTTCTGCTTTCTCCTCAGCTCATCTTCAAAAGCACGATTATTTGAAAAGCTCGACAGATCGACTCTGAAAACGCTCTGGTGGCATTTTCAAAATGCTAGAAAATGATCCCCTTCGATCTTTTTTGAGCGAGAAACTTGTCGGCAATGCTAAACCGTAGAACCTACATGATCGAGCCATCTCAAACGCACACTGACAACTCTGCAGCGGGTGGTCAAGCAATCAACAGCAAGATGGACCGAATGCTGACAGTCGTTCCTGAACACATTCATGACCGGTCAGGTATCTTCTTGGGATCCTATGATGAGGTGCAGAAAGTCATTGATGTGCACAAGAAGTACGCGAAGTAAAAGTGAGCAACCAAGGTTACGCGCTTGGATTAGCTAGCAGAATGTTTGTCACGCACTGCATTGCATGTACATAAATTAGCCACATTTTCCTGCGGACAAACTTACTTTTTTGGCCCTTCCTCCGTCCAAGTCTTCATCTTGTGTTCATGGTTCCTGCTTTTGTTGGGTTGCTGCATGAGACTAGTCAGCAGGAACTACTGTGCAGAGGTCGCTGGCGGCTCATTTCTTGTCCGAGCCAATCCTGGGCCAAAGTAATGGTGCGCCAACTGATGTTCATTCCGCGGTCACCAAGAATCACGTGGATGATGTTGATGTCGAGACGGCTTGGAAGAAAAAGCGCAAGACATTGATCAATTGTGAGGACCTCTGGCTCCTACATCTAGCCTAACGGCCCTTTTCCGAATCGAGCTCTTTTTTCTGTCAATTCTTCCGCTGAGGGATTTAATTATCGCTAAGAGTACCTCCTTTGGGCAGATTGCATACTATAAAGGGGATATTAGGTGGATATTGGCCATATCTCCAGCAAATTACGCAACCGTTCTACGCGCCGACGTTTTCCCCCATGCTCACGATGCTCGCACGGTCTCACTCCCATCTGCAGCCTATGAGCGAATGGCATGCCAGATAGCGTTAAAAGTAGAGGCGTTTAACCCGATCCACCTCTAGCTTACGGATAGCCTTACCAGTAGCACGGTGCCCCTTTGTACTACCAATCGTGCTCATTGAGGCTGCAGGCTATCAAGCCTCTAATTCGCAGCTGAGAACTTCTTCATTCTTTGGCGTTTCGATAGACAATGGAGTCGGCTTCAAAGCTTCGACTTTCCTCTCCACACGAACGGGTCCCTTGAGACACAGATTGGCGCCTACCCCAGTCCGCATCGCGTCCGGACCTCCATCGAAAATAGCTCGAGGCTCTCGACCACTCAGAGGACGCTTCTGCGTGCTGGATCACACAGACGAACAACAAGGGCCGAATCTGATTGAACAGCTGTTTCGCAAGGGAGAAAATAGGATCTCGGAATTAGCCATGAATTCTTCGCTCCCGCTTCCTCCTCCTCCTCCACCGCAGCAGCATCCAGCGACGGCACGCTCACCTGGATCTGGAAGCGCAAATAGTCCTTCGTTCCCGCGTCCAAGAGGCCTTCCTCCTCCCATTCATACAAACCATTCCTTTGGACAGGGTGCTGGATTGCAACAGCAGGCTGTGGCTTCTCCTTTTAGTTACACGCCCACTGCTCCGAGCTCGAGTTCGCCGTATGCTGCTGCTACTTACTCGCCGTCTGCCTTTTCTGTCGCGCCGCTGAATACGGAGAGTCCGAGACAGTTGAGGAGTCCAAACGTTGGTATGGAGTATAACCCGCAGCAATGGAGTAGTCAACCGACCGGGATACAATTTAGGCCAAGGGGGTCCGGTGCTAATTCTGGGTTGACGATACCGACGGGGAGGGGTGTTGCGTTGGATGATGCTGGAAGTGAGTTTTCTATACTTTCTTTGCGTGCCTGAGGGATCGGGGATCGGAGACATGAGCAAGAGTTGGGACGAGAGAGCCATAGGCAAATACACTTCAAGCAGACAGTATGATTAGATGCAGGGAAGGGTTCTGGCACTCAAGTCGGATTGGCAGCAGTTCGTACTTGTCTGCAGAGCTTGCCTCTGGTTCGAATTGCTCCCAAGATTTCAATGGTCTTGAGCAAGAGGATGGGCTATATTCTGCAAAGAGTGTTCGCCATAGAAAACGATACTCTATAGGCCTAGACTGACAAAATATAGGACCACTCGAGTCCCCTCCGCCTCCATACTCTCCGCCGCCGAATCAATCCATAGCCCAAAATTTAGCCACGAATACACCAATCCGAGGCCCTCCTTCCCTCTCTAGCCCTCCTATACGGACACCTCCTTCTATACAAACCTCGAACTTATCGAGCCCTCCACTGAATCTTGCTGCAGAGTATGCTAGTCCGGCCAGTGCTATTACTGTAATTTCGCCGTTTGCCCATCGGAACCGTAATGAGCCCCCACCCACATTCGCTCCACCTCCAGGTGCTGCATCCTCGAGTCGAGATCGCTCTGCGTCTAGAGGGAGATTTACACTGTCGTCACTAACGAATCGTGGGAAATCAACAGAGAGGTCAAATACCGCGAAGGCAATCGATACTCTGCATCAGAACACACGAGATGCTCTGGCTTTTGCACCAACGCCTTGGGGTGGTCGTAACTCGCCCCAGCCTGAGTCGTACGTCTTCTCGATTGACTGTCAAATGGTTGGTACTGACCTTGCCAGACATCAACCCTCAGCTACTCCGAACCGTGCAAACAGGAATACAATGGTCTTCCCACCAGCCCCTCCACCACCGGCACCTCCGTCGGCCCAGAGATCCGCATCCGCAGGCGTTATTGGCCACCGGCACCCCAATTCTCAACCTGGACAATTGAATTGGACTCCCGGGATGCCTTTACCCCCACCGCCACCTATGCCACCTGCTGGAAGCAGCCGGTCGGCAAGCGTTGCAAGCATGTCACGATCAAGCGAGGAAGTGCCTACTTTAGGCTCGATCCAACCGTCCGAGAACACCAATGTCCCGACGATATCAGCCCCGACAAGGCGCCCTCCACATCGCGGAACGCAGCTTGGGCCTGTGCCTCCCACTCCCGCCGGGTGGTCAGAATTTCCAAAGTCGCCTCTCCCCCCGCAAATGCGACATGATTCTGCTCCCGATGCTTTGCCAACCCAGAGGACTGGCGAGTCAAGTTCTTCGATCCAGAGATCAGAGTTATCATTATCGTCTTCCAGCGGGCCGTCGAGTGCACCAGGCCGGGATCCCAGCATCAAACCTATACGGGTGCGACGAAGTGAGAGCAGAGCTGCTCGAGATCGGTCTGTTGATGCCTATCGCGCAGGTGAATCCAGCAGCAGTAATGCTTTTGTGCAGTCTCCCGATTCCTTCGAGGCCAAGCCTGCAAACCTAAATCTCTTCTCTGGTAACAACGGTAATGTAAATCGTCAAAGTGCTGTCAGGAGGGCGAAGGCATCTCCCATCGATTCGCGTAGGTCCATGAAGAGTCCAATGCGGGATGAGGACACGTCGACGCCACCATTTTCACCTTTGTCTGAAAGAAAGCCATCATCGAGATCAGCTGCGATCCCGCCAAAAGCCTTGCCCACCCCTCCACTTAATACATCGTACAGCCATGACTTATTGTCATCTTCAGCGTCTCCCGGTGTGAAAGCTCCACAGGACAGACCAGTATCTCACATTCTCCATATGGCTAATGTCGATGACGATCTCAGCAAGTCTCCGCCCTTGATACCACAGAGCACTCCACGTTCAGCTTCTATGGATTCCGTACTCCGGCCAGACCCAGCAGAAGCATTCATCAATTCAGCCGTCCAAAGACATAGAGCGTTTATTGAGCAGGAATCTCGAGCCGGCTCAGATCTGGAACGTCTCCAGTTGTTTGCAGAGTACATGGTCGCCGAGTCGAGGATACGACGTGATCGCTACGCTTCAGCCTTTTCTGCAATCGACTCAACCGACCTTCTGGACATGACGAGAGATCTTTGGCGTCCAATGCAACCTAGTCCGACGGCATTTTCCGGTTCCAGAAATGGCGCTGCTGCAGGATCTTCGATTGCTTCCTCAGTGCCGCGTGCTATGCGCACCGACTCTCTGGACTCCTTCGCTTCGACTGGCAGTCCAATTTCCATTCAAACGAATCTGACATCTCAAACCGAACCAGAATCTCCAGCGAGTGTGTCCAGCTCGGTCGGTGGTAGAGACAACCGGTGGTATCGCCATCAACCACAGCTCTCGCCAATCCTGAGTATGGCTCAAAGCACTGTCGCTGACGAGCAAGAGTCGCGAGGACGATCTGCTAGTCGATGGTGGGAATCCGACTCTGGAAGTAATGGTCACGGGCATCGGGTGGAAAGATCGAGGCGGGAGTCCAAATACATGGGACTCCATCGCGATGCACTTACAAACTTACAGTGGCAAGACGAACCATCACCTTCAGCTCGAAGTCTGAACACACCTCGACGGGACGCCTCTGGACAATTGTCTAGTGGCTACCCAGCCGAGAAGACTGGCTGGCATGAAGAGAATGGCCTAGGATCTGCATCTAGTTTCCAGACACCCACGTACTTCCAGGGTTCTGTGCCTCCTACTCCTGATCCGCACAAACTCGACGTGTCGAGACTCGTGACGCTGCCACCACCGTATCCTCGACACTATCCGGCCATGCACAACAGCCATCCCGACCTGGCTACCATGCGAACCACTCTTGAAGCTCTGAAGGACTTACGCGAGATCGATGAGACGAAGGAGAAATTCAATTCTCGGATGTCTCAGCGACGAGAACGACTAGCGAAGGAAGCTGCCACTCGACGAAGTCAAATGCGACAGAATATCCAAGAACAAGTCGAATTGGGACAGATGTCTTATGCAACCGCTGCTCAAGCAGAGCAAGATTTCAACACCGCCGAAGCGGATGGAGCCCAGAAAGCTATGAAGCAGGAATACGACACGTTCCAACCCGAGGTGATGAGGCCAGCTCATGCCCTCTTTTCAGAGAGGATCACAAAAGCAACAGCATGCATAACGCAGATTCGTTCAGGCCTCAACAGCTCCGCCCACGATCCATCCCCTAACCAGCCCCAAGAGGAAGGAGACGAGCAGCCGGAAATCCTCGAGAAACTCAATCTTCTAAAGTGGCTCTACGAAGCCCGAGAATCCCTCCACAGGCGCATGTTCGAACTCGAAGGCGAAGGAAACGATCGCTACAAAGAGGTCATCCTAACACCAATGCGGCACTCCCCCTCCCCAGAAGCCGAAGCCAAAATGCGCGACGCAGAAAGCTTCTTTGCGCAAGACGCACGAGACCGAAAAGTCGCCTTCGAAAAAGACGTCGCGAAACGAGCCGAAGAATTCGCAGCCGTGATTTCGGAAAATGTAACGAGGGGCGTGGAAGACCAACTCAGTGCCTTCTGGGACATTGCACCCGGCCTCAAAACAGTGGTACAGAAAATCCCATACTCGCTCCCCGCCCTCGCGGAATTCGAAGTCCAAATTCCCAACCGCGAAATGGAGGAGAACCCAGTGTACGAAAAGTACCCGCTCCAATACGTCTTTTCCCTCCTCACTCACGCTGAGAAATCGGCGTACCAGTTCATCGAGTCGCAGGTGAATCAGTTCTGTCTGTTGCACGAGGCGCAGACTGGGGTTATGGTTGCCGGGATCCGACTGCTGGAGACGCAGCGGATTGGCGCGGGGGAGGAGGAGTGGGTTGTGGGGAATGAGATGGGGGAGTGTAGGAGGATTGAGGAGGGAAGGCTTAGTGAGGAGTTGAAGGAGAAGGTTGATACTGTTGAGAGTCAGTGGAGGGAGGGGTTGGGTGGGAGCATTGCGACTGCTAAGGAGAGGATACAGGATTTCTTGGTGGAGGTTGGGGGGTGGGATGAGGGGTTGTTGGAGTAGGACGATGGGGAGTTGTCATTCCTCGTCTTTGGAGTTTTGCGAGATGGAGATGAGGGAGCAGAGTGGGTGTTTCATGCGATGCGATGCGATGCTTATGGTTCAAGATAGATACCCTTTGAGCATGTTCTGAGCTGTCTTTTCTGTCGCGGTCATTTGGGATGGGATTTGTATCTACTGATGATGGGTGGCCACCTTTGTTTATCTGCATTATTCGGTTTAGGGTTAGTGGATCAATTTGATGAAGCCTTTGTTCCTCAAACCGGGCGCTTCAAGATTGTCGTGAATCGCATTGCAATCCCGTCCTCGTTCAGGCATCACAATCCTCTTTCAGGCATCACAATCCTCTTTCAGGCATCACAGTCCTCTTTCAGGCATCACAATCCTCTTTCAGGCATCACAATCCTCTTTCAGGCATCACAATCCTCTTTCAGGCATCTCTACCGTAGTTCTGGCATGTTAGCACAAAACCTTTTATGCTCGGACCAAAACGTCTATCATAGCATATCGGATGTAAATTCGAATTGTGATCGGCCCGACTGCAGCAGGCAGGTGCAGCTCAACGCTTTGCCCGCCGTCGTCATGGCGCATAATAGTCCGAGTAGTCAATGTCGGAACGAGAGCTGGTGAAGCATCGACATTGCTGCTAGTTGTCAAAGAGCTGTATTAATATCTTCCCCGCCTTTCAATCTACTAATATTACTCTCCGCTTGCCATCCACGACCAAAGGACAACACCATGAATGACTACAAGTTCCCCAGCGAACCTCTCGCAAATCCAGAGTCTACAATCACAGGCGACAAATACCGCTTCACCCTCATCGACGATAAAATCCTTAGATACGAGTGGGCCGCCGATGGCAAATTTGAAGATCGCGCTTCCACATTCGCTATCAACAGAAAGTTCCCTAAGCCGGAATACCGCATCGAAGACACAGATTCCCAGCTCGAAATCTTCACACCGCGCTTTCATCTGGTTTATGACAAGCAGCGGTTCAGTCAGAACGGATTAGTTGTGCAGTTCACCAGCAAGCAATTTGAATGGGGTAGTGAATGGCGCTATGGTGACGAGCCGCAACGCAACTTGGGTGGGACCGCGAGGACCTTGGATGGCGTTGACGGGAGGTGTGACATGGACGCTGGTATCCTGTCCAGAATGGGTTTCGCGGCGCTGGACGATACAGGCAGTATGTTGTTCGACGGCGAGGGGTTCGTGGGGACGAGGCTTGGGGGAGACAGGATCGATGGCTATCTGTTCGCCTACGGTTTCGATCTCAAGGGAGCCATGAAGTCTTTTTACGCCGTCTCTGGACATCAACCTATTGTGCCGAGATGGAGTCTTGGCAATTGGTGGTCGAGGTATTGATGACCTTTTCCACATGGATTGTGGGGGAAATGCTAAACGGGGTAACAGGTATCACGACTACACAGCAGATGAGTACTTGGGGTTGATGGATGATTTCAAGAAGAAGGAAATTCCGATGAGCGTAGCAGTCATTGACATGGACTGGCACTTGGTGTCTGGAGACGGTAGGAATTCACTCTCGACATTTGCCTTCCAACCCCACAGACAGCTGTCTGATGCAGACTGTCAAGTTGAGATCAATTCCGCAGCATTCCTGGCAATTCTGAGAATGAAGTTGCGGAACTTCTGCGGCATTGATTCAGTATACATTATAGAAGACCACGATTTGCGAACTTGCCCATCAGGTACCCTTGGAACATTGGATTGACACATTCGCAGACGTTCCTCACGTTGGCTGGACCGGCTACACGTGGGACAAGAAGCTATTCCCTGATCCAGGCGCATTTGCAAAAGCTCTCCACGATAGGAAATTGAAGATTACTCTCAACGATCACCCCCACGCAGGAGTGTGGCACCACGAGGACAGCTACGAAGAAATGGCCAAAGTACTTGGCCATGACACCACGAACAAGAAGCCAATCCTGTTCGATCCTACTTCTCAAGAATTCATGCACGCATTCTTGCATGTCCTCCATCGAAATCTGGAGAAGGAGGGCTGCGATTTCTGGTGGATTGACTGGCAACAAGGCGCCCACAGCCGTATACCTGGTTTGGATCCTCTCTGGCTTCTTAACCACTTCCACTTCATCGACCAAGAACAGGTCAAGGGTAAATCCGAAGCACTTATCTTCTCCAGATATGCGGGACCAGGAAGTCACAGATACCCTGTCGGATTCTCCGGCGACGCCTTCGCGACCTGGCCTTCTCTGGAGTTCCAGCCAGAATTTACGGCCACAGCCTCCAACATCGGGTACGGATGGTGGAGTCACGACATCGGAGGACATCTCCCAGGTTTCCGTGATGATGAATGCGCGACCCGCTGGATTCAGCTTGGTGTCTTCTCTCCAATACTCCGTCTCCATTCCTCACGCAGCCGCTGGATGTCCAAAGAGCCATGGCTATACCGGTCAGAATGTGAGATTGCTATGCATGATGCCATGCAGCTCCGTCATCGACTCGTTCCATATATCTACACCGAGAACGCCCTCACGCCGACTTCGAGTTTGCCCCTAATTCGGCCCATCTACTGGAACTTTCCCATGCGCAATGTCGCGTTCAAATTCCCGAACCAGTTCTACTTTGGATCAGAGCTCGTCGTTTCGCCTGTCGTAACGCCACGGGACCCTCGAACCAATCTCGCGAAGACGAAGGTTTGGATTCCTCCAACAAGACACGTCGATCTCTTGACAGGGCTCATCTACGACGGCGATCGCGAGATTGATGTCTACCGTTCTTTAGATGAAGTGCCTGTTTTTGCAAAAGAGGGAACTATCATCCCTCTTGACGGAGCGCAGGTTCCAGCAAATGGTTGTGGCAACCCAGACTCCTTTGAAGTCCTGGTCGTAATCGGCCAAGACGCTACCTACACTATCCTGGAAGACACAAGAGACGACGCCAAACCCGTCGAGTCAGAAAACCGACGATCCATCTCGATCGAATACAACCAGGCCGAAGGGAAACTGACCACAACCGGCAACGGCAGAGCATGGACATTCCGCTTCATCTCCTTCACAGACGACATCGCCAACATCAAGATTTCCCCCTCCTCCGAAGCAGAAATCAGCACATCCACCACCCCAACACCAACCCTCGTCGTCAAAATCCCACAAACCACCGACGACATCACCGTCAGCCTCGGGAAAGACCCTCAACTCTCCGTCCTCGACAACACAAACTCCGTCAGCGATCTCCTCGTCAATTACCAGATCGACATCAATATCAAAGATGAGATATGGAAGGCCCTGACGGCGGAACAGCCGACTACTACGAAGATGGGCAGGCTGCTCAGTCTTGGCCTTGAGGAGGCTTTGGTGGGGCCGTTGGTGGAGTTCTTGGTGGCAGATAGTAGGTGTGTTAATGGGGGGATGACGAAGGAGAAACAATATGCGGGCGTCATCGCGCAGGGCGATTAGACGTTGCCGAAAACAACAATTCAAACCCTCAAAAATGGGGTCAAGGACTCGCTTGTAGTTCGTGAGGAGGCGGTATATTTATATATCTTAGATGATGATCCCAGTATTGAACGAGAAAGAAGGAAATCCCCATTGGAAGTTCCTACCTGGTTGGCTCCTTGGACTGGGGGAATAGATAGATAGACAGATAGATAGGTAGGTAGGCTTATCGAACGTTACCAGCTCAATCATATCCCTTCGTCCCCCTGTCCCATATAATAGATCACAACGACAGGCAAAAAAACACTGCTCTCCCTTTTCCCCCCATTTTCCCTTTCCCCTCCGTCATCCCTCTCCCTCCCCAACCACCAAAGCTCCCCCACACAAAAACCTCACCCCCTACTTCCCCACCCCCTCCCCTCAGAGAAGCAAAAAAACAAGAGTAGGTAAGTAAAGAACAAAAACAGCCATCTCACAACCCCCCCCCCCCCCCCCCCCCCCCTCCCCCCCCCCCCCCCCCCCCCCCCCCCCCCCCCCCCCCCCCCCCCCCCCCCCAGACACTCGACCCGGAGCCCGAACCTGGCCTGACATCGACACCATCGAGTCGTCTCTCTCCTTGACCACCACCGGCCCGTCAGGTGAGCCTCCAACGCTTCCCAGTCGCAATCCAGCCCTTCACACCCCTTCTCGAGCTGTACCTGTACATCAGATCCGCCCGCGCTCAAGCCCACTTCCACTCCACCCCTTTCTCCCCCAGACTGGCTCGCTGTTCGACTCCCACTCGAATCGTTCTCTGCCACTTTCGTTTTGCGGTAGGAGGTAATACTCCCTTCTCTCACGCGCTCGGCTTCTGCTTCGGGTCTTTCTCGCAACGCTTTGATGTTTTTGGGGCCTGCACGTCGTGTTTCACTGACTAATTTTCTGATGCCCTTTCCCTTCACCATCGCCCAATTCTCGCCTCGGCCGATGGTTTCTGGCTTAGTCCACCGTCATACTAACAGCAAGCGACAGCATCTGTGCACCATCATTCCATTTTCTTCGACCCAGGTACAGGGCAGAAAACTCATCTTCCAGAACCAACAGGGTAGACCGTGTTCACGCGAGCGAAATCGACTCTGAGCCAACCCGCTACTGGCTGGTCTTTAGAAGTGCAATACCTCACCTACATCATCACACTCTCTGTCGCTGTTGTAGCGACCTCGGTGCCTTGCTGAGGCTTACTCACAACCATGTCATCCGCCGAATCTTTGCCTTCCCTCAAGCCGTAAGTTGTGCTTTGTTACCGGAACATTACGGCACCCACGTTCAGCCGCTTCGTCTTTCGGCCCAACTGTTCCAGCCCTGCAAAAGCCGTGGGACGGGATATGTGAAATTTAGCCCTCGGAACATATCCGAAACGCTTCATCGGATGTCACGATTGCCAATTTAGGATTTGCTCAGGGGCTGCTGTTGCTACAATTCCAATCCATGAAATCTGCAAAATCAAAATGAAATGATTCAAGGCACGATAGAACAGCTGATCAAACATTGCGCTAGGATTCTCCGAGCCTACCTGCTTGCCTACCTTTCAAGTACGAGCCCGAAAGTGGTTGGGCTGTTGATAGCCCTGGTGCAGAGGGATGGTCAGATTTCAAAGGCCAGCAACGATGTGAGTGTAGATATTCTCAACAACTGTTTGACGAAGGACCCAAGGATCGACTCGTCATTATATGTGCGGAATATGCTTCTCGCCTGTAACATGCTAAGCGTTGATGCCGACAGTTGTTGCGCACGTTGCGCAGAGCACTCGAGCTCAATCGATTTCCTGCTTTCTGCGCAGTCGTTATGGGTGGATCTGTGACTTTGCAAGTTCCATTTTATCGCCTCCTCAATCAACTCGACAAGAGAAACAACGTCAAAAAGACAGAAGAGCGTTTGCTCTCGGCAAGGTTTCTCGCTTCTCTTGTGTCTGCGAGTGCTGGCTTTAGCCTTATCAACCGCAAATCTGCCAAACAAAGTATCCACGATCAAGTCGCCGCGGTGAGCACAGTAAAGGATAAGCTCGAGGACTCGGACTTCATCGGCCTACAAGTTCAGCAATCAAGGAGTGGCGTAGATCTTCAGAAACTCGCGTCAAAGGAGAGAAGAAAAACTCGGATACCGAAAGGCCTAGCCCCATTGCCTGCAGAGGCATTGACCAAACCGCCTCCAGTCGTGGCCATGGGCGTCCCCCTGGCTGGCAAGACTATTGATTTGACACTGTTTGCTTTCGTCAGAGCTGCAGACATCGTTGTATCGTCACTTTGGAAAGCACAACCCGACAGGAATCGAGTCTCTCGCTTCGTTTCCGACAACGTTGTCACAATTCTCTTTGCCGTGTCTTCGGCGACGATCATGAATGCGTTCTTCTACCACCCATCTCAATTGCCGTACACCTACGTGCGATGGATCAATCGCATTGCCGAACTGGACGAGCGGCTTCTACATGCCTTACAGCAAGCCCGGTACGGAAATTTCGTCTATGGAAAAGACACCGGCATTGCGCCACTCTTAGGCTCCCTATGTAAGGACATTGGTCTTCCAGAAG
Source organism: Venturia asperata (assembly GCA_003689335.1). Classification (NCBI taxonomy): domain Eukaryota; kingdom Fungi; phylum Ascomycota; class Dothideomycetes; order Venturiales; family Venturiaceae; genus Venturia; species Venturia asperata. Next base: position 16,765 of record QWWL01000004.1, on the reverse strand, counting down.
TCTTGGGAGATCCTGCGAGAACGATACCCATTCCTTGTGAGGTCGTTCATCAAGGATGTGGAAAGAGCTGCGAACTGCACGCTCTTTGGAGGTTTCGACGAGGTTTCGTCCGGGCTCTGGGGGTTTATGCCCCATTGCAAGTATTCATCCTATTCAGATCACTCCGAAATCCAAAGACGGCAAGAGTTGAAGCCGTTTTAAAAGTCGTTCTCGACGCCGCGAGGAGCTCCGCTTTTCTGGGTGGCTTCGTAGCCTTGTTCTATTACGGAGTTTGCTTAGCGAGAACTCGTTTAGGCCCAAAGGTCTTTAGTCCCAAAACCATCACTCCACAGATGTATGACAGCGGTCTATGTACTGCGGGTGGATGCTTCATGTGCGGCTTGAGCATTCTGTTCGAAGCTGCGCGGCGGAGGGCGGAGCTGATGCTTTTCGTACTACCTCGAGCGCTGGGAGCGTGGTTTCCTAGACGTTACCCAATAGAAGTAAGTAAGGTTGAAGGTTGGAAATTCGATAACGCTCATATCTACTAGTACCGCTGGCGTGAACAGTTCATTTTCGCTGTCAGTACTGCCATAGTCCTTACCGCGGCACAATCACGACCAGAGACAATCCGAGGCGTGTTTGGAAAAGTCCTTCGCCAAGTCGTGGCTCCGTAAGCTACGTATCTTGAGCAGTCTATTTGGCCTGCAGTTAGTGGGAGCATGATTTACAAATACATCGGCTCTTGACGTGCACACCGCACCAAACGATATCTCGATGATGAGCGGTCGCAGCGAACTCATTTCTTTGCGAATCTCTGCTTCATCTTCTTTTCGCCGGCATTGAATCGAGGCAAGGATACACAGTACCGAAGCCGAGCGATGCCGACCTCACCATCCGAATCAGGGTTTCAATAGCCGCTCCCGTCCGTGGACGCCCAAACCCGTCGATCACCCTCGTTTGGATCTCATTTGATGCAAGTGTGTTATGCCGCGAGGCACTCCCGCGAGACGCCATCTAGGGTACCCCTCGTTCGACCGGAGGCGGCCCTAACAGAGCTGTGGCCCTATATCTTGCGCATTGCCAAGCCTGTTCGGCAAGGAACCCTGCTCTTAAAAAAGAGGTTCGTGGACATATTCGCTTACCTTCGGCGGTCCATATCCCATTATACTCGCTTCGTCTGTTGTCGAGCTTGAAGGGACGAGAAGGTTTTGATTGAACAATCTCTTCTTTCACAAAAATTGGAAGAACTGTGTCAGCATTTTCCGCTCTACAGTTCATTCTCGGAGCCATCAGCTGCTCACGGATTTAGACCTAGACTTCATGAAGCTCTCCATACCCCTCGACAATGACTCGAAGTGCATCATCGAGCATAAATTAGCGTTGAGAACTGGTTCCCCATCGTTAACAATTGTAGATCCTAAAGCGTATGATCGTCTATCTAGTGCGGGATTTGGCAGCCGAGGGTACCGTCGCCGCGGTTCAGCCTCGTGAATGCTCCGTTCAGCGGCGTTTTCCGGCCGTAGTGCCGGGTGAACTCCTTCCATCTGCTTGAATCTGCTTCAAATTATTTTGATGGTGTTTCAAACATCTTCACCATCCCCACTACCTATCTGAGCCTTTCACATGTCTCCGCGACCGAGTTGTTGTGTGCTGGACTGTAGGTTTCCAGTCCTCTTTTCATGGTCGCAGGGTTTGTCATGCTTTCACGCCCCTCTTGGTATCTCACTTGTTATAATGCTACGGAGTTCTGTCCGATCAGGTCGTCATTCATTTGGTTGTAAATATATTATCGGTGTTTCACGAAATTACCACATGTCCTCGAAAATACTTCTTCATTCATTATTTTCTCAATTCGTTCAGAAATAGAAATTGGAAATGATGGCTCGCCTCTCCTCCCTGAACAACCGTTCTCATCATTATTCTCCGTAAAATTTAGCCCACTCCTTGGTCCACGCAACCTTTCCAGTCTAGCACCGTGACACCCTAACCTAGCTCTTCAACTCCTCTCCTCTGCAGCCCTCTTGAATACTACACAAAACCCTAAATAACTCCCTACTTCCTGCGCATCTTCTTCCCCCTCGACGCTCGCTAACGTACCCTCTTCCAATCTCTCGTGGCGCTTTGTCCGCTTCTTACCTACCTCTTCTAATATTTCTGTCAACGCCTCTCTCACTAGCTCCACCTTCCATTTCCTCACTTTCATCTCTAAATGCTTGATAACCTTTACTTGGACCTCTCTATCTATCGCGTATGAGGCAGCGTCTTTTAGTGGCGTTCTTTTCGCTAAAGGAGGTTTAAAATATTTTGAGGTATGGTTGTTAAGTTTGTACGGAATTCTTTTTGGAAGGCGTTCTCTGCTCTGCTCGTTGCTCTATGTTCCTTTCACGTTCCATGGGTTACGTGGACGAGTGGTCTGTTCTTCACGTTGAGAGATTAGGAAGAGGTGTTTTCGTAGAGTGCTGCGAGCACCAAAGTTGCCGTTCTAGAGTATTATCAAGTACATCAGTATATAATATCTTTTGATAACGTCTAGAAGAAGTAGCATACCAAGCCGTACCAGACGCTAATACAGCAAGCTGTCGTAACTCAAATAACCAAATCAACGACCACGATTTTAACTGGAGCACAGTCTGCGACAACATTGAACGTCACCTATGAAATCTACGCGGGAACAACGCACCCCATGAGCGTGAAGAGGCCGATTGGGACGGGGAGTCATGAGGGCTGACTTTGAATGACAGGTAGAACCGGGAGGCTGTTCCTCTGAGGAAAGATGATGTCGCATTCGTGGAAAAGAGAGAGGATGGTTCATGAAAAGATGGTGGACGGTGGGTCTTGGGAGGAGAGAGAGAAGCGAAGATCAGGGTCGAAGGCATGGATATGTCAAAGTGGAGTTTGGCTAGATACAGCTAGCGTTGAAAAGTAGAGCAACAACATTCACCCGACCCGCACTGGAAACAACGCAAAACCAACTCCTTTCTCCCTCCAGTCAGACATAACGAATTATCAACTATCCCGCCAACAACGTGCATCCGTATTCGCAGGCTCATAGACCGAGACGCGGGACGGAACTCAAGGTTCCCCTCAATACGATGTTTCCCCGTACATGGTTCAAAAATTGGCGAGGGGAGAACTCCACAGTAGCTCGCCGTTGACTTCTATTTACATGCTCAGGTCCTGTCTTTTGGACCTTCCAGTACCTTTTTTCGAAGTATGTTCCCACGGATTGTGCTGAAGCAATTGCTTCTGGCCGTATCTGTAGTGCTGTTGAACTGCAATGCAGTCGCTTCCAAGCACATTCAGCCGCGCTTGGATAATGGCTTAGCCTTGAAGCCGATGTTGGGGTCAGTACTCCACTTGCCATCTTCCATGCGGGCGATGTTAATGATGGGCAGATGGAACTCCTACAACCATTACTCTTGCGCTCCGAATGAAAGCATCATACACTCCAATGCGCAGGCTTTGGTGGAGCTCGGGTTGCAGGCAGTGGGTTATCACTTTGTGACTGTGGATTGTGGATGGACACTGCCAAATCGAACCGCCAATGGAACAATGGCGGTGAACGCGGCCAGGTTTCCGAGCGGCTATTCTGCCCTGGGCAGCTTCATACACAGCCTAGGCCTTGGGTTCGGGGTCTATTCGGATGCCGGGATCAAGATGTGTATGACCGGACAGCCTGAGCAGGTGGGAAGTTTGTGTACGCAGTGAGACCGTCTCCAAGGCGAGGAGTAGGCTGATTGGGCGTAGTTCACGAACAGCAAGATGCAGAGACATTTGCAGCATGGGGAGCAGATCTCTTGAAATGTGTGTTCTTCATCCACGTGGACTATCCTGAGCTGACCTTTACAGATGACAACTGTTTTTCCGAGGCTACCTCAGGCTATCCGAATGTGGATTATGCCCCATCCGTCCCTCAGGTTGATCGATATCGAAAGATGAGTGATGCGGTCACGGCAACAAAGCGCCCGATGATCTTTCAAGCCTGTAATTGGGGCCTCGACTTCCCTTCAGCTTGGGCACCGGCGGTGGCACATTCATGGCGTATGTCAAACGACATCATCCCTGCCTGGCGTACGATCCCGCGAATCCTCAATCAGGCCGTCTCTCAGACATCGTTCGCTGGCCCAGGCCATTGGTTGGATCTCGATATGTTGGAAGTGGGGAACAACATCTTCACGATCCCAGAGGAACAAACCCATTATTCGCTGTGGGCCATTATCAAAAGTCCGCTGGTTATTGGTGCCGCCTTGAAAGACTCTGTCACCGGTATCAAGCAGGAATCGCTCGATATCTTGATGAATAAGGATGTGATTGGTTACAACCAAGATTCATTGGGTGTCGCGGCAAGCTTCCGCAGAAGATGGACGGAAGAAGGATACGAAGTCTGGGCCGGGCCCTTGAGTGGCGATAGAATCGTCGTCGCTATCATCAACTGGAATAATGCATCAAGAGAGTTGACACTTGATTTCTCCGACGTGGGAGTGGAATCAGCCGGTTCCTTGCAAGATATCTGGAACGGGAAGACAGCAAGCGATGTCAACTCATCCTACACCGCCCACGTCGAGGCCCACGGAACAATCCTGCTCGAGTTATCACAGGTCACCAAAGCGGCGGCGCCAACCCAAAAACCGACGTTCTTCCCAAGCACGAACTTCACCATCAGCGGAACGGCAAATCGTCAGGCCTGCCACTCGGGTCTATGCGCCCCCGTCGGCTCCAAAATCGGCTACCTCTCCCCCTCTGGCTCCGCCTCAGCAAACATCATCTCGCCAACACCGTCCAGCGCGAAGAAAACCATCGACGTCTACTTCTGTAATAACGAGATCGCGTTTCAGTCGGCTTGGGAATATGGGACGAACACGAGGAACATGACAATCACGGTCAACAACGTCACGACGCGGATCGAGGTTCCGTTGAGTGGGAAGAGTAGTGAGTTATTTAGTGTTGGGAAGGGATGGGAGGATACGGGGATTTTCAAGGTGGAGGTTGACGGGTGGAAAGAGGGGAGTAATGAGGTTGTCGTTGGGAACGCGAGGGGTGATGAGGGTTTGCAGACACTCGGGGCGGATTTCGTGGGGATGGATGTTTATCCCTGAGAAAGGTGGGGATTGCCTGCCTTTTCTCGAACGAAGTAGAGGATCCATATTGACCGCAGGTCAGTACCTCTTCTTTCTCGAATTCGAACCCATATTCGTCTCATCGCATTCCTCGTTTGTCCCATCATAAGCCTTATTCCCCTCCCTTTCTCGATCCTGCCTCTCCCCCCCTTTGTCACTCCCCTTCCCCAGATCTAACCCCCGCCCTCTCCAACAACGCCTCACTCACGTCTCTGATCACCCTCGCCTCAGCCTCTTCATAAAGCGTCTTTTCTTTCTTATCGCCCTTCACTCCATACCATGACGCCCATATCTCATCTCAAACCGGCATTCTCGTTTTTGGGCCTGAGGTCACGCTTAGGTAGATCAGAAATCGAGATAAGTATACCATGAGGTAAGCGTATGTGGATGTGGGGTGGCAATGGGTAGATAGGAAGATGTGCTACTAGAGTGGGGATAATCCAAACAAAGAGGATCAGTTGTTCAAGTAGGCAAGAGGTATTAGAAATGAGATAACGAGGTGTGTGTGTCTGGTTATCTGTGAGTTCGTCAAAGGAACGTTGTTAAGATGGGACCTATAAAGATAGTACTTGATCGAGATTTCGACTACCTCTGTCACGGACGATGAGCAGTGGGGGGAACGGAGACTGATTCATCTCCGCGCTGATGTGCATGCAGGAGGTGTTGAAGCATGGATTCACCGCCAAAGACGCCCGAAGTAAGGTATATTCCGTGGAGCCATCAGATCACGGTGAAGAGGAGAGAGAATCCGTTCCGGGTGGGTGAACAGCGCCGAGGGGCTAATGATGGCGCTGCGATGGCGTTGGCTGATGAAGCTTGATTTCTGACATTGGGATCACTTGCACTGGTTTGGATCTTGGACTACCGCAGTATTTCTGTAGAGATGGAAAATTGGTTTGCGAAATAAATGGGTTGAGCTGTATTCCGTAGCGATCCTGGAGTCTTGGTGTCAAGATTATGTGACAGAGTGATGAACACCGATTGACCAATACCGACCTTTTCCTCTACGGTACACCAAGACGGAGTCAGTGAATGGGCAAGAGCAGAGCGAGACTATCGATTAAAAGGCCTCACCACCATTCTGAAAGTACGCCACCTCCCCAGCGGCATTCCTCAATTCAGGATTCGTTTTAGTGATATGTTGACTGTGTCTGAAAATTGAAGTTTGAGGGTATTGACGATCTTGACATAAGGTTGGAATTGCAGATTCCTAAGAAAGACGCGTGATGATGTACGTCAATGGAGATGTGTCCACGCGCATGTACAGATGAGGTGAAGAGGAGGAAAAGGAGGGCTCGATGTATCAATTTGGGATCGTGCTTGTGAATATCATCTCATGCTACGAATTCGCGGCTGCATCATTCCGCGACTATGGAGGTTTCTTGAGACTCAAGGTTGACATTGCTCTCCCAGTAGTGAGTCTAAACTGTAATACTGGTACTGGCTTCGAGAAAACGTGGAGATCGATGGGAACTACTTGAAGCACAGTTCATGGTCGCACAAGTGGCTGATCGAATTCAAGAACAGCACCTTGGACCTGACCAGTCCAGTTCTCCAGGAATCCGGCACATGCGGCTTGACTTTTGACTCCGAAGTCAAACTCACGGAGCAGACCAGCATACTTTGCTGGATCTATTATCTTCCTCCGACCCATGGCGTCCGTCTTCGGTCTCAGATGGTGACTCAGGAGATATCCGCCTGCGGTTGTACCCTCGATGTCCACATCGAGTTGGACACTTCCAGTATGTTTCACCATTGCTGCCAATTGCAATTCGGATGGAATGCCACGCTCTGTCGATGCGTTTTCTTGGACGGTCCATACGCAGCTATTTCTCAGTGGTGTGCCGCGAGCACTTCCTTCTATCGTGAAAGCGTGTTCGACCTCTTTCGACGTCTCGCGGCTTCCCGACGGCGTCACGCCAACAGAAACAGGCCCCGCGGGAATTGTCAGGGGGAGCTCAAGACCCCAGGTAATTTTTCTCTGTTCCTTGGATGATGCACCATACGACTTGTGAGGGGCGAACGCTTTGATCTCTACTTTCGAGAATGAATCACGTGATGTTGAAGGCGCAGGGGAGAATTTGCAAGCCACCCTCACGCTGGAGAATCGTCGGCCAATGGCCGGGTGAAAGTTGGCGTGCCAGACGAAAAGTGTGATGTTTTCGGTCAGCGCCTGGATTGTGGTTGGGATGATGGAGAGATATGAGCGTTTCGCAGAGTCTGAACCCGCTTCAAGATTGGATACTCCAACCGATGTCGCATCTGGAGATGATGCTGACATGGATGCAGGTATTGGGAAGGACATTTTGTACGTTGTTGCCTCCACGTGATGACCGGAAGTGAGTTCAGAGTCTGGTCTTGGCTTGTACAGTCTGTTCTCCATCTCGTCAAGTCGTGGCTGGGTTTCTACTCGAGCTTGGTAGTCTGTATACTCCACCACCATGACCTCTTCTGGCACACTATCATCCTCGACATCTTCATAATCGACTCGGAGATGATCAACGAGAGCCTTTTGCTCTTCACTCAGTGGTTTATTGGATGCAGAGCTGGGAGGAAGCACTAATGACATGTCAGTAAGATATATGGCCTTTCCCCACGAGTGGACTAGAGACCACAGCAATTGATATTGGAGTGCTGGAGAACTAAGAAACTGACATACCAGCGTCGGTTGCTTGTCCACCGGACTGAAAGACTGCAATGTCGGCTGCACGCTCTGGTTCAGCACCAGGGCGATGGAGGCCTTGGTGGTGCACTCCATTGACTTTTACCGAGGGCTCTGGATCTGTCTGTTCCGGGCGATTCTTGCTCTGCAGCATGGTTTCATTCGAGGCAGGTTGTGGATCGAGGCTCGTGGAGCTACGGTCCGAACGGCTCCGGGATAGCCTCTGTTTCAAGGACTGCCAGACACCTCCCATTTGGATAATTTTGCACCGGGGCGCGTGAAAGTCACGGTTCAGCACTGTCGGCGATGGGGTGGAGGAGGTCTGAGGTCCTGTCTGCAATGTCGATCCCAATGGCGCCGTCCAACACCAACACCAGCTTGTCGAGGCTGCAGCTGGTGGCCTAGTCAGACACGATGGTTCGCATCACCGACACGTCGACGGTCCAACAAGGCTCAACGCGTGCTGCCGTGTCACTGAGTCCTTCCCAGCGGAGAGGGAAGAATTAAAAGGTCGCTCCTAAGACGGGCTTTGACCAGGCGTTGAAACGTGGAGGATATGCCGGGGACGAACAATTTCTGGCCACTCTAATTGTACACCAGAGAGATGCCCAGCGCAGAGTCGTTATATCTATATATGTTATATTTATCTATACGAGCGATGGAATGGGCATTGCCATATGAACACGAGTATTGACCCGTTACGTGAGCCAAGTGCTTCCAGGGGCTACCTATACTGTGGTAGGGTAGGGAGTAGCCGAGCAGCCCCTTTGCACCAGCAGTCTCGAAACCTCACGTGTTCGCCGACAGCGAGCGAATCTCTACCGACCGAAACACACGGGCTGTGTCTGGCTGAGTCTGTCTGTCTCTGGCTGTCTGTCTGTCTGTCTGTCTGTCTGTCTGTCTGTCTGTCTGTCTGTCTGGCTGTCTGTCTGGCTGTCTCTGTCTGTCTCTCGGTCTGGCCGGCTTGGACTCGTCGAGCATCTCTCACTACCATCACCGTGTTGTGCTCGCCGCTGGTCGTCCGCGTTGAAGCCGCCGCGTCGTCGAGGGAAGGGAAGTGCCCGGAGCGCGTTTGTTTAGGTTGCGAGACCAGAATCAAAGTCGTCACTCCACTCCAACCACAACACCAGCAATCCCGCCCGCCTCAATCGCAACCCTCCACTGCCCGCTGCCTGAGTCTGCGCTGTTACTGCTGCCGGGCCCCTGTTCCAATTCGCTTTGCAGCGCTCAAGTGACAAGTTTCGCTAGCCCAGAGTTTGGCTTTTTTCAAACCACGGCTTCCTCGACCCAAACAGGACCAGAGCCCACCGGCCACACAATAAAACACACGGTGTTTACCTCTCCCCGAATTACCTTCACCCTCACCCACGCACACGCCCACGCACATTCACAATCACCTTCACAACCCCATCAGTATGCCGCCTTCAGGAAGGCGCCGCGCGCGCAATAAGGAGCCTGAGCAGGAACCCGAGACGGCCGAGATCACGACTCCCTCGCGCAAGAAGAGAAGAGTTTGTTTGCACCGCTGCCGTCTAAAATCTTTGTCAATAAATAAACTGACACCTCCCCAGATCAATGGCAACAACGACTCCAAACCCGCAGCCGCTGCATCTATCCGCGCCATGCGACGAGCCTCCGCAGAAAGCGACGAGACCATCGAAAACCAGCTGGAAGACCCCGAAGCCGAGGGTTCGCAGTTATACGATGTTGCCGAAGAAATAATACGTCACCTGCGAGTGGCACACTATGTCGTCGGAGTTGCAGTGGATCACAACAATGAGGTCGTGGAACAGAGTGCTCAGGCCTTCGCAAAGATTGCCGGCCGGACTTGGACATACTATGTCTCGAATCTCAGCGTCATTATTGGACGTCCGAACGTGAAGTCGAAATCTCCCGGCAACGTTGTCGGCGACGTCGCCCACCAGGACATGCAAGTTGATATAGATCTGGGGCCGGATCAACAAGTATCTCGGTTGCACGCCGAAATCTGCTATGACACGGATCGCGAACAGTGGTTCGTGGTTGTCAATGGTCGCAACGGCCTCGTGGTAGACGAGCAGCGCCTAGAGCGAGGAGAAAAGCTGTACCTACGATCTGGGAACGTCATCACAGTCTTGGGCACTCAGATGATGTTCATGCTTCCAAATGAGCCGCCGGTCGTCCATCCCGTCATCCGCAAGGTGCTTCTTGCCGACGAGGAGGACGAGGAAGCCGATTTGGCCGACGACAAAGCAATGCCTTTCAGTGGATCTTTTAAGCCTCGTGGACGACCGCCAGCAGCGCAGCCACAAAGCTCATCCCAGCCAGCGCGGCCACCACCACAACAAAACAGCACCCGCGCTGCCCAGACTCTTGCCGCACTGTCAAGCTCACAGCCGATGCCAGGTACCCCGTTGCAGCGCAGTCGTGAACAGCCGCAACCAAAGTCCAAACCGTCCCCAGCTTACGCGCGAGGTCTGACACTGGAAAGTACGGAAGAAGTGGACTACAGCGCAGAGAGTGCCAAAGATATCAAGCCGCCACACAGCTATGCTCAGATGATTGGTCAAGCTATCATGTCTTCGGAGGACGAAAATGCGACACTGGCTAGGATCTATGAATTCATCAGAGAGAAGTACGCTTTCTTCCGGTTTGGTGGAGGCGGTTGGCAAAATTCCATCCGGCACAATCTCTCCCTCAGCAAGCATTTCGAGAAGATCCCACGTCGCACTGACGAGCCAGGCAAAGGCATGAAATGGCAAATCGTCCCAGAACATCGCGCCGAGTACATGAAGAAGAACTTCCATGACAATCGCCGGGCTGTCCGTCGCATAGGATCTTCCAGCCCAAGATCACCAGCTCCAAACACGGCCAGCACTCAAACGGAGCGCCTTCTCGGCGCCATGAAGACAGGACCTTCAATATCTGCGGAAAGGCCATCTCCACGATCAACCACCCCTCCCTTGACAGGTTTCTCACGGCAGCCATTCCCCGCTCAGACCGAGTCATTTACTCCGGACCGTGGACCACGTCCTGGAAATTTGCATACATCCAATTTCCCAAATGGTAATGGCATCGGACCTGAATTAGCGCCATCTGATAGTTTCACGCCTATCTTCGACCGCGGGCTTGAGCCACCACAATCGGCGCTCGCCCCTCGAGGACCGACCAGTGTAGGCTTAGATGGGACCAATGAGACAGCTGTTGACTCTCCAACGACATTCAGAAACGGCACTGGTGCGTACGATGGTGCCGCAAGCTCACTTCTTTTCACCCCCATGCCTCAAAGAATGGCGCCCAGGCAGACCATGTTCAGCACTATAAAGGCGCCGAGCCACTATGCCAAAGAGTTGTTCTCAAGTCCTGCGCCTTTCTGGAAATACGTCGACCTGGGAAGTACTCCGCCCAGACCACAACCCAACTTCGGGTCCTCTCCCGAGAAGCGTGCCGGTGGCGAGGACGACGATGACGAGGACGAAGACGATGACGAGGATTCTGGGATTGCGACGGTGGTTGAACAGAAAGATGAAGACGAACAGGATGAGGAAGGCACGTCTGAGCCTGCGGGAGTGCAGCCTTCCAGCCCACCTCCGGCACACATTGGCGGAGAAGAACCCGATGAGAGCCCAAGTCGTACGATAAGTCGCCCCGGTAGTCGGCGAGAAGGTCCTCCCGTGCGTGGTCTGGGTCCAATACCAAAATTTGCACCCCCTGCGCAACCTAAATTTCAAGTTGGACATAACTCTAGCATCAACGGCCCTGCTTTCAGTCTGTACTCGGCGGACGTTAATAATGATGATGATGACGATGAGAAGGGGATCGATCTCGCAAAGTAAGCCTTAGTACGCAAGAGAGGTTTGATTGGCTGGTGCTGACCATAGTCTAGGGGATTTCAGAAGATTGGATCTTTTCATCGTTCCTTGAATGGATCGATGCAAGCTCCTTCTGCTTCCGTTGCTCGCTAGTGTTGCTTTCGTCTCTCACAGGCAGTCTCTCACAAGCAAGATTTCTCGTACCGATGTCCCAAGATGATGCGCTTTTGGAGGGGCAATGCCAAAATAGACGCTCGAATGGCAACCTTTAGGTTTATGCCAGAAGGCATAGAAGAGGAAGCTCGCCAGCTGACTGGAGCTTTCTTGAAGCGTTAGATCAAAGCCGAAGATGCATGAGACTTTTCCTTCCCTTTTGCGCAGGCGGAGCGTTATGAGGGATTCGACATGCAACGACGATATATGTTTTAATATGCTACACAATGCTCATTGGAAGGTGTTTCGCGTTTGCTGCATCTTTGCTCGTGTCTGGGATATTGTAGGATAAACATCCAGGATGAATGTTTGGGAACGTCATGAATAGAACCAAGGCGTTCGGGAAGCTTGCATTGATGGGCTTTGTCTGCAGTATGCACACGGGTTTGTATCAGTAGGTAGTCGATTGCTGTGCGAGATTATACTAGAGATTGCTATTGCCCCTTCACAAGACTTGCGATTGCCAACCACTCTTTCTCCAAGTCCTGTCAATACTTTCAATGACGCCTCGACATTACAGAGACCCCCTCCCACGATAGAAAAACCTGTAGATCCGAGGGCTATCTGACTATTTACTTCGATGACCATTCAAATCAATCTACTGAAAGAGCGACCTTCGATACATCTCCCGATGGCTGAAATTTACAAATTTGTATCAAAAGCTGGTGTGTTGTTCAGCCTTGTCCTTTGCCTCATGCCCTAGCCTGATCCAAATGCGGCTTGCGTTTAGGCCCGGTTGCGGCCATCTCTTTGTTGACACCCGATGCGACAACAATCCGAAAGAGACAGCTCACCCAACAACCGCCATACTTCCGAAATTCAAATCTCCGATCTGTCAAAAACCCACTCGTTTCTCACAAGATCGATTCTCGCCTGGAATTGATTGTATACCTGCAAGTCAGCCAAAGTCCTCCGTGTTTACCTTCATCGCTAACCCTAGGAATCGGGCACAGCTGATAGTTGAACAACACTTGTGCCCACTATAGTAAACAACACGCAAACAACGCCGCCCGCCACGAGACAATGACCTCTTTCATAACAACAATGTTAGTCAACCAATCCACACTCACTGCCACTCCCCCCAGCCGGCACACATGCTCCTGCCCTCGCCCTCCACGACTCTCCTACCAGTCACCACCCTATTCGAGTCCACGTCTTGCGTACACCTACCTAGACTCGTCTCCTTTGGTGAGGATTTAGTGGGCGAGAAGCTGGACAAGAAACAACCTCAGACACCAAAAAACCCATTCACTTCCTCCGTCCAGTGGGCTTTTGAGGCACTTGGGGGCTCTCCTTTACCCAGACCCTCAAAGCGTCGCAGTCGCGCCATGGCAGATCTTATGAATATTGACAGTAGTACCCTACACAGCAACTCGCGGACACGAGCACCCTTCAGGCCGTCTAAAGCAAACAAAGGAACACCCAACTGGCAACTCAAACAATTCGCCGAGGCTACACTTGGAAGCGGGAGTCTGAGGAAGGCGGTCAAATTGCCAGAAGGCGAGGACGAAAATGAATGGCTTGCCGTCAATGGTATGCTTTCGTGTATTCGGCATTCAGGCAACACCTAACACAATGCTAGTCGTCGATTTCTACAACCAAATCAATCTCCTCTATGGATCCATCACTGAGTTCTGCAGTCCACAAAGCTGCCCGGAGATGAAGGCGACGGATGAATTCGAGTACCTATGGCAAGACAACGAACAGTTCAAGAAGCCGACCAAGATGCCTGCACCGGAATATGTTGAGCACCTCATGAGCTGGGTTCAGGGACATGTGGACAATGAGCAGATGTTTCCTTCGCGTATTGGTATGGTTCTCCTCGACCAACGATGAGATGTTTACAATTCTAACGACACTCATTAGGCGTACCCTTCCCGCGCACCTTCCGTCCTCTTGTTCTCCAGATCTTCAAGCGTCTCTACCGCGTCTACGCACACATCTATTGCCACCATTACCCCGTGGTCATCAATCTCGGACTGGAACCCCATCTCAACACAAGCTTCAAACATTACGTCCTCTTCGTGCAGGAATTCGGACTGGCAGAAGGCAGCCGCGATTTCTGGGGTCCACTGGGAGATCTCGTTGAAAGCTTGCTCAGGGGTGATTGATACTAGGCAACAAGATGACGAAAATTTGATGGTTCTATGACAAACGTGATACACTTGAGAAAGGAGAGAGGGCTTCTTGATCTGTTCCTGTGTTTTGGTGATGGATAAGCGGCACTGGGTATCATGGGACGTGTAATGCAGCAAGGGAGGATGCTGGGAGCATTCTCTTGGCCTTGTTTAGGTTGTATAACGTTGCACTGAAGGGTCCAGGCAAGGCTGAAGCGGTAACGGCTTTGGCGTTTCTCGGTCATCTTTGAGGCGAGGTCCTCTTGGGAGTTCATGCAATCGAGATTGTTTATGCCTACCTATCTTGGTGGGTCGCTATTTGTTTCATATTCGTTGACGATTACCACAGCTCTGAGGAAAAAATGGCGACACTTGCAATTGCAATCACGGCATCATTGAGGAGTGGGGAATTATGAGTTCTTTCTGTCTACGGCGTGCTAACGCCTATTTCCGTCAATTCACTCCCTCTTTCCTCACAATCGTCATTTTTTTCAGGATCTCTTCCTCTTGCCACGATTATTCGTGTGTTTTTGATTTTTCTCAACCCTGGAAAAGCTGGTGCCTAAACATAGATATTTCCAACATTAATCTATCTGACATTGGAAACCACTCCTTGGTGCAACGTCACCGCACGAACCACCGATGACGACAAATCACTCATACCTCTGACTCCTCCCTTCCCTTCGTTATGCCAATCAATTGGGTGCCGGTATCGCGTCTGGTTGGAGCGATGGGGATGGCCAATGAAGGCTTTGGGGATTTATTAGGTGGGATACTGGTCATGGTTCTTGGAAGAGGGATTGCGTATGCCTTTTGTTGGGTGCCTGGGGTATTGATAAGGGTTTGATCCGAGTCCCCGATTCTTTTCGGTGAGTGGTGGGTTGGTTGTTGGTGCCTTGTTACCGCACTCGGCCGTGAGTATCTTTCGGGATGTTGCGAGAGTTTTTACGCTTTTTTTGGGCTGGGGTGGGAGGTTATCCTTGAGCGGGTGGGTGATCCGATGGGAATTGGGGTGGTGATTGATTTGTCAGGTTGGTGACTGGTGGTGAGGAGGTGGGACGCGCGATGTGATTCTACTTGGGGTCGGGGTAGGGGGAAGCGATTTGGAGTGGGCGAGTTGAAGAATGGATGGGGATATATAGGGTGGGTGGACGTGGTGGGTATTAATCCTTCTAATCGATCGTTACGGTTGACCTTATTTACTGATTTCTAGCAAGACATCGATCATCACCTCTCTAAGAATACATCTGTACCAACACCATCGTTCTGAAGGCAGACATCTTGTACTACCTGCGTCACACCGGCTGAAGTAGTACTAACACTCTCTCCTACATTCTCATCACCACCAACAACGACATCAATACCGCTGATTAAAATCGTCGCTATGCTCCTCCCTCGAACCGTCTCCTCACTCACCACTTCAACACCAACAAATACCCCGACCTCATCCTCAATCTCATCGTCCCCTCTACCAACAATCTCATCATCATCAACACTCTCTACATCAATATCATCACCGTCATCCTCTCCACCACCAACAACATCATCACTATCATCAATGCCAACCCCCCTCCCCTCCGGCACAACCGACACCCTCTCCATCCCACCCCCAGCACACCAACACCTCTCCCCAACCACCATCGCCATCCCCGTCGTCATGATCATCCTGGTGATTCTGGGTTCGGGGTTTTGTATCTGGAGGGCCGATCGAAACCCGGCGAGTTGGAGGCGCAGTGATGGCGAGGTTGAGGAGTGGTTTGGGCGGGGAAATTTGGGGGACGGGGAACGGAAAGAGGGTTTGGGCAGTGGTAAGGAGGAGGAGGAGGAGGTTGAGATTAGGGGATGGGAAGGTTTGAGGGGGGATGGGGAGAAGAGGGGGATTGTGTTTCCGCCGATGGCTAGGGTGGTGGGCGTTGGTGGACGATGTTGATGGAGGGAGGGTTTTGACGAGGAGGTGGAGTTGGTGTGTGATATTGTTTTGCTTGGAGGTTAGTGGTACCTGTATTTTACCTATGAGTTCTCCTCGGGATTCTGAGCTCTGTTCTATTCTGGAAATGACCAGGTATCGGAACCTGTTTTGCTGGTAATTGCTGCAAAGCCGTCGGTAAATAAATAACAAGCGTTTTTTTAACAGCATCACGAGGTTCTTCTAAAAGGTAGATAACATATTATCTTCCTACCTAGATGCTTCGTAGTTCGTTATTGAGAATTCGCTTTGAATATTGAAATTTAGAAAGAAAGGGGGAAAAAAGGCGAAAGAAAAAAAGCGAAAGTTGATGCCTGATCCGAGGTTACAGGGTAGTTTTTCCTTCGCGACCTCTTTTTTGGTACAAAAAAGTGAATCTCCGCTCCCAGAATCGAACTAGGGACCTTCAGGTATCTATCGCTTGTTGACAAGCGATGGGTTTGTAACAATTACAGCCCGACGTGATAAACCAACTACCTGTACAAACGTTAGCGTCTGCTCGGATCGACTGGTTTAATGCCAACTTACACCAAGCGGAGGTATTTTGATTTTCGTGATTGGACGTCACCCGACACGGTACCTATACCTGAGCACAATCACACCTGTCATGCACGAAGTCGTTGCCTTTTCTTCGATCTATCCAATCCCTCGAAACAGGCAAATCTGAAGTGCACGGCGGGGCCAGAAACATCTGACCTTGATCCTTGTATAAACAAACACTTTGTCGGCTTCTGTCCTGTTCCCACCCTTTCAGATATCCTAAGCGATAGGGCCATGAGAGTCTTGTACACACTTCGAATCGCTCCTGCATTGTCGAAAGCTCCCACGTCTCGCCTTAGTCGCCAACTGGCCTAGGCAAGGGTGTTAGTTTCTCTAAGTATTTTAGGACTTTACTAGGGTATTACCTAATTAGGTAA